>CAXKVI010000003.1:104312163-104716451 GCA_964058755.1 Campiglossa producta
AAGTCTTATAAAAAGTTACGTGACGACAGTCATACCTACCTCGGCCATAGTCTAAACCCCTAACCCACAGGGGTAATTCGATTTCCGTCTTCAAAATCTGTTAATCAGTTTTTTCTCGGTTTCCCTCTTCAGAATGAGTTACCCCCTCTCCTGCCGGCTTCGTCCTCTTTTTTAAAGCTTTTTCTTAGTTTTTGTTTCGTTCCCGGTTCGTTTTTTACTTCGGTTTCTGCATTTGGAATCCGTACCCTTTTCGTTCCTGATTGATTTTCCATTTCAGTTTCACTCTTCAAAAGTTTTCGTTTCGGACTTGTTTTCCTCCAGCAAACTAGTTTTATTTCGTTTCTGGTTTGTTTTCGTTCCTAAAACGTATATTCCGCTTCGTCCCGGTTTCGATATGCTTTTTCAAAAAAGTCACCTAAATTAGTTTCAAATTCGGTCCGGAATTGGTATCCATCTCCAAAATTTGTTTCTGCTCCATTTCATTTCGGCTTCGTTTTCCATCTTCAAAATTTGTTTCGGTTCCTATCTGGTTTCAGCTTCACCTTTCATAATTACTTTCCGCTTCGTTCCGATTTTGATATACGTCTACAAAATTACTTTTCTTCCATTTCGTTTCATTTCTCCATTTCGGTTCACTTTTCAAAATTAGTTTCCGTTTCGTTCCATATTTACTTTCAAAATTGTTTCTTTTTCTTCCGAATTGGGTTTCCTTCTTCAAAATGTGTTTGCCTTCAGTTCTGGTTTCGGTTTCACTCTTCAAAATTTATTTCCGCTTCGTTTTGAATTTTTTATCCGTATCCAAAATTAGTGTCCGTTTCATGGTTCCGGCTTTATTTCCATGTTAAAAACTAGTTTCCGTTTTATTCCTGATTCAATTTCCCGCTTTGTCCTCTGCTACAAAGTTTCCGTTTCGTTCCTGAATTCGTTTCCCTCTTCAAAATTAGTTTCCACTTCGTTCCCAATTCGGATTTCCTGTTATTTAGTTTCAGTTTCATTCCGGCTTGGGATTTGGTTTAAAAATTCGTTTTAGTTCCGTTTTTTCCAAAACTAAGTAGTTCAAATTTTAGTTTTGGCTTCGTTTTGCAAAATAATTTTCAGATTTGTAAAGTGTTTCGATTCCAGTTTTGTTATTTTGTTTCTTGAAAATTGTGGTTTTTTAATTCCACTTCTTTGTTCTATCATATTTTCCCCACAGATGCGTTCACGACGATCAGCGTTCATTTGCTTTGGGCATTCAATGGATAAAAGTTCGTTTATTGGGCACAATTCCGGCACCAATGATATTCGGCACTCTAATCGATGATACTTGCATTCTTTGGCAAGAAACGTGCGATCAAGATGGGTCTGGTGTGGGTGCTTGTTTGGTTTATGACAACAATAGCATGAGCAAGTAAGTATGTAAATATATTTTTAGGGTGTGTTGAAAAATAGTATTTTTTGTTCAAAATTTGTACTAAATGAAATATGGAAATTTAAGTGCAATTTAAAAAATATCAAATGGAAGCAGGCAACTGTGATCCCACTACTAAAGCCTGGCAAGCCAGCTAACGTTGGGGAGTCATATCGCCCGATATCACTCCTCTCGCCAGTAGTAAAGACACTTGAGGCGGTCCTACTCCCGCTCTACACATCACACTTGATGTTAGCCGAGCACCAACATGGCTTCAGGAAAGGTAGGAGCACAACATCTGCTCTAAATGTCATAAACACTCAGATAACTGACGGTCTATATCAAAATAGGCCTAATGACAGGACGGTTCTAGTTGCACTTGATTTGAGTCAAGCTTTTGACACAGTAAATCATGGGCAACTTGTAGCTGATTTGGAAGACTCGTCACTCCCCCCCCCCCCCCCCCCCCTGTCTAAAGCGTTGGAACGCCAATTATCTCAGTGGTCGTCGGTCGTCTGTTGTATTCAGAAACAAAAAATCTAAAGCCAGGAAGATAAAACAAGGGGTACCACAGGGTGGTGTCCTCTCCCCGTTATTGTTTAACTTCTACATTTCGAAGCTTCCTCCTCCACCAGAAGAAGTTACGATTGTTTCTTACGCAGACGATTGCACGATATTGGCAACTGGTACTTCCGTTGATGAGCTGTGCTCCAAAATAAATGGTTATCTCCCCTCTCTAGTCGAGTTCTTCACTGCCCGAACCTTGACATTGTCGCCAACAAAGTCTTCGGCGACCTTATTCACGACGTGGACGGCGCAGGTTGGCATGGAATTAGAAATTTATGTAGGTGATCATAAAATACCTACTGTCGCTCACCCAAAAATTTTAGGAGTGACTTTTGACACCATGCACACTTTCGCTGCCCATTCAGCTGCAATTGTCTCAAAATTACAGAGCCGCAACAAAATCCTCAAGTCACTAGCCGGCAGCACTTGGGGTAAAGACAAAGAAACGTTGTTGGTAACGTACAAGGCAATTGGTCGGCCGATCCTGAACTATGCGTCGCCGATATGGTCGCCGGGGCTTGCAGACGTTCACTGGAATCAGCTTCAGGTCTGTCAAAACACCGCGCTCAGAACCGCTACGGGGTGCGTCCTTATGTCACCTATATCTCATATACACAATGAGGTGGAAATGCTTCCAGTTAGGGAGCATAAAGAAATGCTAAACAAGCAGTACCTACTGAATTGCTGTAAACCACAGCATCCCGGTACACAACTGCGTGAACTCATTCCGCCTCCTAGGACCATAAGGTCGCATTTACGTAAACATTTTGATGAGATCCGACACTATATAACAACGCCGTTTGATCTACAGGTGCATAAACAGGCCTTGGGGCATATCCATACAACGTCTGTTGGCCATTCCTCTCCGCTCTGTCCGCTAAACAATGTCTTACATGCTACAACACCTGGCATTTCTGAAGAGGAGCGTCATCTTCCTCGAGAGACAAGGGTCACTCTGGCTCAATTACGCTCTGGATATTGTAGTAGGTTAAACTCCTACATATCTAGACTGAACCCTGATGTGCCGAATGTATGTCCGGCATGCGGCTCGTCCCCCCACAATACCAATCACTTATTTTCTTGCTCATTTGAGCCCACTCTTCTAACACCCATCTCTCTTTGGTCCAACGCTATTGAAACTGCTAGTTTCCTTGGACTCCCGTTAGAAGATATTGATGACAATTAGGTTAAGGAAAAATACGCGTTGGGCAGGACTACACATCGTTACAACAACAACAACAACATCGCAATAGTTAAGATAATCGCACATGGCATACCATTTTGGAAACTTCAAAGCTTCAACTTTAAGAGTATGTAAAAATATTTTCAAAAAATAAAAGAAAATTCACTTTGAAAAAAATACCATTTTTCCCCATACAAAATGTATGGGAAAGGGCGAAAAATAATAGCGCTTATTTTTTGCAAGGCTTATTTTCTCATCAATACCTAACTTTTTAGGGTGTAAGACCAAGTCGACATTTTTTTTTGAATCACCCTAATATTCATATATACTACTACTACTACCTACTACTTATTATGTAGCTTTTTTATAAATAATATTATTTCCGTTTTTTTAGATACATGTGGCTTCTGGCATTAGTGGGTAAAACACTTTCTGTGCTATTTTTCTTTGGCGCTCTATGGTTTTACATACCACCCAAACATTCGAATACGAACAGCGATAACAGCACTGATAAGAGGGTGGCTGCTGTTGTGGAGACTGAGTGAGCGACTTGGACTATAATCAATATATGTATGCATACAAATATACGCTTGTATGTATGTATGTATTCATGCTTATGCATATGTTTAGAAGTAAAAACCAAAACAAACAGCCAATAAACACGTAAACCCCACCCTTCTTACAAAACCAACCTGTGTAGCAATACAGAAAAGTGCTTTCTCTGTGTTCGTCGTCTACGAAGTATGGCATATAAACAAAAAGCAGCTGTGGCAGCAACATATGATACAAAAGCATCTGATTACAGTGAAGGCTACAATAATGGACTTTCAATACTTATAAATGTTTAGCTTTTAATCTGTAATTTTTAAACTATTAACTATATGAAAATAGGTACATGCATTTATTAATATGTAGTAGTTTTTTTATATTTAAATGAATTATAAGTGTGAAAATAAAGACTTTTTAATATAAATGTTTTGTTTATTGGCTTAAATATTTTTTGCGTTTCAAAGGTAAAGAAAAGGAAACAGGTTTTTTAAAATACCACATTTTTCGAGATTAGAGAAATGCAATTTCGTAAAGCGCATCATAAAGTTAAAATGTTGCCATTTTCATTTCAAATATTTTTCAATACGAGTCTCCCTTGGGAGGACGCTCTCTCCGCCAGCTATTTCAGTTGGTTGAATGTTAATAGCATGGTTTAGAGACAGAAACCTGACAGAGGCATCTACCCACCCTCCCAACAACACAATCTCTAACGTTAGAGAAATTTTCGTCTTTACGTTAGAAAACTAGGGTAATTCTCTATTCGAAGGCAACAGTAGAGAACTACACTAGGGGTGTAAAAGTAGGTCGCCTCCCAGTTGGTGCACCCTGGATAACGCTAAATGACGAGAGAGGTTAGTGAACTAGCCAAAGGGCGAGCATTTTCTTGGACCATTTGCAAATTAACATTAGAATCTCATTAGAGAAGGACATTAGAATTCGACTCGAAAACTATAGTTTTCTCGACTTGAGAATTGTGTCCCCTTTTGTTGAAGAACGCTGTGACTTACGAGTCGTCCTCTAACGTTAGCGAATGGAGAATGGGGCTAGTACTCGAATCTACTTCCAATCGAAATCTAGCTTCATGGCTTGTTGGGCTGTGCATTCTGTCGAGGGTCCACCTGAAGTTTCGAAGCGCAAACAGCTGGCTAATATGGTGGCGATCTCATCGTAGTGCTTCCGGAGATATTTGCTTATGTCCCTGGGAGGCAGATCAGCGTCTGTGTGGATTTTCGAGTGCTCTCATTGCGTCTCGATGGAGGTGAGATTTGGGAGTCGTAATGGTCTTTCTTATGATGTCCGAGCTGTTCGGGCAAAGACGTTACGCCCAAGACACCTACGCAGTAAAAATATTGCTCTCACTATAAACTATCATAACAAAAACCGCACAGTTAAGCCAAATATGACAATAATTTTTTTTATTTATAAAATTTTTGCGTTGTAATTCTATGATTATAAGTTTAAATTCACTCATTTATAGCGCTAACATATGGAAGGATGAGGCGAAGACCAGCCTATTTTTTCAAGAACTTCTTGTGTTGTTGTTTCAAAACTTGCTTAAGAACGCCTTATCTCAGATTGAGTTTCAAAAACACCTACCTAAAGGGAAATTAATTACGTCTTCAGCTGAGATAGTTCGTTTTTTAATCAAATTTTCAGGACGTTGTTGGAAAAAATTCTGAGATGGGGCATACATTTTTTGGAATAGTCCGATCTTCAACTCAGATTTCAAAAGAAAAGATCTTATTTCTAATAATAAAAAAAAATATTTTAAAACATGTGATTAAGAAATGTATTAGTTAATATCAAACCGTTATAATAATATTTGGAAGTTGACAAAGCAGATTAGTAGCTCTTAAATCTAATAGTAAATTGGTAACAAACACAGTACATAATTAATTGTTGACTTTGATGGAATACACAAATACATTCATATATGTGTATGCATAATCTAAATAAAAATGGATGCATTAGTAAATGCATAGCCTTTCAAAATAACTTAATTAACCTTTGATCTTTAGTTAAACAATGACTTCAATATGCCCTTATGGCACACATATTAACTCTTAAAAAGAGGTACAAATTTGTTCTGCATCGTAATGATGACTTGTCCACTGGGTAACGTCAAATTCAATATAAATCTGCATGCAGATTATTGGATGAATATCTATTTTGTCCATTATATTTAATGCTAAGTTCATATTTGGCAATGCGCTCATTTTTCTCCATTTCCATTATACGCAACTTTTCATTGCTCTCAATTTCACGCTTTTTCAATTCAAGCTCTTGCTTTTTGTGTTCTTGTTCGGCAATAAATTTCTCTTTTATAAAAGCAAATTCTTGAGCAAATTTGTATTCTTCAAATTTGAGACGTAAACGTTGCATCTCATTGCGCGCATCTTGACTTTGACTCAAAGCGTTTAGAGAATTACGTAGTGATTCCTTTTTAAGCCTTTTCACTTCGGCCATGCTATCTGAGAGCAATTCCTGTTTTTCTTCAACTTCTGTGGTTTCGCCATTCTGTGATGACATGCCCTCATGTAAAATAACTTCTGGATGTGTTATAGAATGATGACCTGTTGACATTTGAGTAGCTTCGTTTGCATCTTCATCGGCATATGAACCGCCTACTGCGCCACCATTTGTTTGATTTGTGTTGTTTAGTTGGGCTTCAGTACCTTCGTGGCCATAATTTGTATTTTGATTGTAGTCGTCAAAGACCTTGACGTCGCCATGATAATCAACGGTATCTTCCAGATCTTCATACGAGTAATCGCCAAATGAATCGTTCGAGTCCATAATTTCGACAATCTCAGCTCTATTCTCGCCAAAAATTTTGTTTAAACGATAATAATGTGGACACATTTTCATTAACCTTTCTGTAAAGAATTAGATTCGGTAAAGAAGTGCTCAATCTTGTGACATATTTATGTACATATCGTCGCTCCCAACGAAGACTAATACAGTTCAGTTAGCGTGGAAGACTAACACAGTTCGCTCTCTGCGTCGAAGACTAACACACTTCGTTTTCTGCGTCGAAGACTAACACACTTCAACTTTCTGTGTCGAAGACTAACACCCTTCAGTTTTCTGCGTCGAAAACTAACACACTTCGTTCTCTGCGTCGAAGACTAATACATTTCAGTTTTCTGCGTGGAAGACTAACACACTTCAGTTTTCTGCGTCGAAAACTAACTCACTTCGTTCGTCGAAGACTAGGTTAGGTTAGGTTCAAGTGGCTGCCGCAGAGGCACACTTAGGCCAGTTTTGAAAGGCCCGTTGTGATACCACCATTCTAAACCGACGCCGTTACTCCTCCTCCACTTAGATGGCTTTATGAAGACCATCAAGTCCTGTATGTCCAGTTCCGCGATCTGGCTTAGGCTATCCGGGAAGGGAACTCCCAAAAAGGGCGTTCTCGCGCCGCTTAAAGTCGGACTGTTGCAGATGAGGTGCTTCACTGTTTCCTCCTCCTCATCATCTTTGCAACTCCTGCAGCATCGTCGGTAGGGCACATCTAGCCTTTCTGCATGCCTACCAATGTGGCAGTGAGCGGTTAATACCCCTATCAATATGGAGATTTCCCTCCTAGTTGAGGCATAAATGCGTCTAGACCTTCTAAGATCCCATTTTGGCCAGGTTTGTTTCGATATCCGGCACCCTGGGGATTGCAGCCATCTTTCGTTGGCTTGACAGAGTGTGTGCTCCTTCAGCATTAGTTTGCATGTGGCAAACGGCATACCTAAGCGCTCTTTATCCTGAAGAACCTGCTTGGTCGAGCCCTGCTGGGCAAGCTCGTCTGCCTTACAGTTTCCCTCAATGTCCTGAAGAGATCGACGACAGCTGAGCGTCAGTTCAGAGTTTAACGTGTGTGAGCCGAGGGATTTTATGGCCGCTTGGCTATCGCTGAAAATAACGATATCTTCTAGGATAACACGTTTGCTTATCCAGGCCGCGGCGTCCAGGATTGCCGAGACTTCCGCCTGGAAGACGCTACAATGATCAGGTAGTCTGAAGGAGAGATAAAGGTCCAAATCCCTTGGATTGCCGAGACTTTCGCCTGGAAGACGCTACAATGATCAGGTAGTCTGAAGGAGAGATCAAGGTCCAAATCCCTTGAATAAACCCCTCCTCCAACTCTGCCGTCCAACTTCGAGCCATCGGTGTATATGGAAGTGCCACCATTTGTTTCAGGGCACCAATCCGTCCTCTCCCAGTCTTCTCTTCTGGGAATGTTTATTTTGAAACAGCTATCCCCGGCCGTAGTGGTCATACAACGATCTGTGCTTAGAGGTTTGCCACATCCCGGAGGTTGCCTATCCACGACGAGTTGTTCCGATTAACTGCCCGATATGTCGTTGCGAGAGTCCTGCTGTCTGTAGCGTTAGTCTTCCTCGCAGAAAACTGAAATGTATTAGTCTTCGACGCAGAAAACTGAAATGTATTAGTCTTCGACGCAGAAAACTGAATTGTATTAGTCTTCGACGCAGAGAACGAAGCGTGTTAGTTTTCCACGCAGAAAACTGAATTGTATTAGTCTTCGACGCAGAGAACGAAGTGTGTTAGTTTTCGACGCAGAAAGCTGAAGTGTGTTAGTCTTCCACGCAGAGAACGAAGTGTGTTAGTCTTCGACGCAGAAACCTCAACCGTGTTAGTCTTCGTTGGGAGCGACGATATGTGGGTCTTTCTTCTTATTTTATCACATATTATTTTGATGGCCGGCTGGATATGTCCTCTGACAGCAAATAATACAGTACTTTGGGATTCATGGACTAGTGTTAGTACCTAGTTTAGAAGTATGCTAATTTATATGCTTTGGAGTAGTCTGGAGGATTGGTAACTCCAAAGGTTTATGTTGCTCTGCTCAAAGCATATACAGAAGCAATATAGACCAAATATAACCCGCCCTTGCCGGTTCTACGAGAACGGTACCAATACTTGTGCTGTACCCATCGTGCAGAAACTACCCAGGCCGTTTTCTTATATCGACCCGGCCAAGAGCAATACACTCGGGGTGACCCTGTCTGACATTTAGGGAGGACTACACCTCGTTACAACAACAACAACATAACGCGCCCTTGGCGAGACATCCGGTTTTTAGGATGCCAAAATTAATAACAGCCAAACAAATGGAGCAATGCATTTGACATTTTGAAGTGTGGCTGCAGATACCTAAATTTAATTTTAGAATAAAAATACTTTTAAACTAGAAAGTTTGGGTATATGAACTTACTCTTTATATGGTGGCAAGGAGAAAAAGGGGGAGGATCACTTGAGTTAAAGGCATTCCATTGTCAGGTCACTGCGCGTTCATATATGAGTGAGAGCATAGAGACCTTAAGTTGGTTTTTTTTTATCTGAAACACTGTATGAAATTCCCTTTAATGTTTTGTAAGCTTACCAAACTTTTAGGGGGTGTCTAAACCAAAAAAAAAAAAAATTTTAACAGATATTCAAAAATTTATATTTATCTGCTGCATGCCAAAAAATATTTGAGATTGGAGAACATTGTTTTTTGGACTTTGGGCATCCTAAAACTGAAAAAAGTTACACTGTATGGCGTTTACAAGGTGTTTTTAACCGGTTTTTTCAAATTTGAAAAATTTATCCCTGTTTTTTCAAATCACTAACCCTAATGTCCAAGTTACTGGTCAGCACACTGTCACTCCTAGCTAACGTAAGTAGATTTAACTTCAACCGTTGAAGTGTCTGCCGCAGAGGTATACTTATGCAGTTTTAGAAGGCCCGTTGTCAAAGCACCGCCACAACATTTAGCGGAATTGACGAAGGCCATCAAGTCCCTGATGTCGGGCTATCCCTGATGTTGCGGCTATGCAGAAAGGGATATATAATCATTCCCAAGACAGTCGGGCTAGTACCACAATGTACTATTCACCGGAACGTACCGGATTTATTTTCGGCAAAGGACTGTCAACATCAGTACAACCCTGTCTGGTCAGTGACGTCACTTTTACGACAACAACAACAGATGTTGTGCTCCCCGGTCTTTCATCTTCGTCATGTTAACAACTCCTAAAGCAACGGTTCTAAGGACACCTAACCATTCTGTCTGTCTCCCAATAAGGTAGTGTCCTAGCTTGCATGGATACCCGGCACCCCGAGGATTGTAGCCATCTTTCCTTGGCTTACATGTGGCAAAGGGCACATACGGAAAAAGCTACTTGGTCATGCCCTGACTAGCATGTTCGTCTGCCCTACAATTTCCCCAATGTCTCTATGTCCCGGAAATCATGTCAAGTTTACTCGGTTCCCAAGGCAGTCGGGATAGTACCACAATGTACTATTCACCGGAGCGTACCGGATTCAAATCCAGCAAATGACTGTCGACATCATTATAACCCTGTCTTGTCCGTAACGTAACTTTTAATAAGTGGATCTTCCGACTTCTGCTTCTTCTTTATTACAGGAGGGGGTGGAATGACCTTGTGGGTTCATAGTGTGACAGTAGGTGCGTCCAAAATTCCCTACGGAGTCTGGGGTTGTTGTTGTAACGAGGTGTAACCCTGCCTAAATGTCGGACAGGGTCACCCCGAGTGTATTGCTCATTGCCGGGACGTTTCGGCACGATGGGTACAGCACAAGTTCCGGTACAGTTCTCCTAGAACCGGCAATACAAGAAACTAGCCGTGTAGGCCATGTAGGTCATTTAGCGTTACCCAGGGTGCACCAACGGGGAGGCGACCTACTCTAACACCCCTGGGGTCCTCTGAATCGTTACCTCGCAAGTCGGACTAGGTTGTTGTTGTAGCGAAGTGTAGCCCTGCCCAAATGTCAGACAGGGTCACCCCGAGTGTATTGCTCTTGGCCAGGTCGATATAAGAAAACGGCCCGGGTCGTTTCGGCACGATGGGTACAGCACAAGTACTGGTACCGTTCTCGTAGAACCGGCAATACAAGAAACTAGCCGTGTAGGCTATGTAGGTCATTTAGCGTTACCCAGGGTGCACCAACTGGGAGGCGACCTACTTTTACACCCCTCCAAATTGGTCGACTAGGTGAGCGGAACGCACCGGATTCCTATCCGCCAAAGGACTAACAATGCCACTATCATCCTTTTTGGTCTATCACCTGGACGCACCAACTTAATGGCGAAGTACTACAACATCAACAACACAATCACAAGAAAGAAAAGTATCATTGTATTCACAACCCTTAAATCTTGAAACCGGTATTTGGCGCAACTCACACTTCCATTCCATCCACCAAACTTTTAAAATGTGATAGAATATAAAATATTGCCTGAAAACGAAATTAGTTGTAGTTGTTGTTTTACCTTCCATTAGCGCATTATTCATTTGTTGAGTTTCATTCGATTGTAGCCATTGCACGGTTTTAACATAAATAACTCTCAAATAGCGCACTTTCCATTTGATCAAATCCCAAGTGGCATCAATTGGATAAATTTTGAGCATGTTTTCATAGTAACTGCGCGCTGTCGGCTTCTGCAAAATATCGAAAAAAATCAGCCATTGCAATTATTCACGCACAAAAATGCACGTCTGCACTTTTTACGCATTTACCTCAATATTACCAAATTCTTCCATATAATCAATTATTTTGCTTATTTCACATTGTGTCCAACGTTTCAACTTTCTTTGGCGCTTCATTTTTTACACAAAATTGTTGCAAAACGACAAACAAAAAACTCAAAGTTGGTATAAAATGCGTTGAGAAATAAAACCTTGCAAGAATTGTTCTGAGCGCTGCCGTACAACAAAATAGAATGCCATTCGCTTTCAGAATCCATTTTGCAATTTGTTTGTTCTTGTAAATATGGCACCACTGTGTAGCTTTGCACTGCACTACTTTTGCAATGGCGAATGGCATTTGCGTTTGCTATTTTAGGGGTGCTGCAGGTACAACGTTGAATCGTCATGCAAATTCGCGAACAGAGTCGAACAGTGCAAAAATGTGTTTTTTTTTTGTTTTCAGACGGAAATTGGGCTGACAGTTTGAAATATGCTTGGCTTACAATTGCCAATTCTTAAGTGCATACAATTTTACAATAACTACTGTGAAGCATTGCAAAATTTGCTATACATAAAAAAAATACATATAACATAATCGTTGCTCGCATTCTCAAAATCGTTGTTGAAGCACGGCAATTTAGTTCCCAGACAAAGCAACCCTCCCAACAACGGCTACCCTGCAATCGATTTTTCTTATCGATTTCCAACACCATCCCAATTTTTTTTGCGCCTCACCAACACCAACGCATATTTTTGAAATATTTTTCCTAAACAAAAATCAGCTGATTTCTCAATATTGCAACTCTGACGAGTGCGAGTGAAAAATTATGATTTTTATAATTTGAAACAAAAACAGCACAAAGGGAAATTGAACAGCTGTTCTCATAAATTAAATTATCTGTCAAATCTAAAAATATTAAGCCCCAACTACATAAAACTTTATTTCGACTTTAATTCAGACTTTGGCTACGCTCACACTGCGAACGACTTTTGCTACCGAGAGCATTGTGTATAACTGATACACAATGACCGACAGCAAACACACATCTGCACACATGTGTTTTAAATGAGCTCACCCGATGTGAACAAGTTTCATCCGTATTCACCCGGCTCATTTAAAACACGTGTGCAGATGTATGTTTGCTGTCGGACGGCAGAAGTCGGACGCAGTGTGAGCGTAGCCTTCGACTTTGACAGATAAGTTCAATATACGTGTTTCAACGAAACATGGCAAATAGAAAACCTTAAAGTTGAAGCAAGGTTGAAATTTGGCAAACTCTCAAATTATGCTTGTTTGACAATTGACCCTTTAGAATTTTAATTTAAGATGATATTGATGACATTTTGGGTTAGTAAGAGTTCACGATTGGACAGAGCTACTCATCTTTTATTCAAAAACAATAGATGTCGAGGCCTCTTTGGTCAGTTGTCGCCGCCAGACGGTCATTTGAATGACTAGGCTTCCCCAAGACAAACCTCTTCTAAATGATTGTGTTAACGGCGCACTGTCTGATGAGAGTTCATGCGGTGCGGCTGAATATTCTGGCGAATACTTTGATCTGACCATGGTGATATCCCGCATCAGTACCTCGCGCCGGACCACCCGTCTCAGTCATAACGTCGAGAAGCGGGCTACCGGTTTCGTTCCGGACGTACTGCTACTGGTTTTTAAGGATGGGCGAACGATCGTTACCTCAATGATACCCATAAGGATACGGTCCTTGGTCACCTCAGCAAAGCTAGGTTTGCCCTCTCCGGGAGTGTTTTGATGCAGCTTCGGATGGGAGTTTAAAGGGTCGGATACATAAAGCTTTGTTAACCTCGCCTGACATTTGCTACCTCAAAACTTTGCGTCGAACTTCAGAGGTATGCTACAATGAACGCCTTGACGCTTCCCTTTTATACATTTGTTTTCGTTATTTATTTCCTTGCACTCAGAGTGTTTTGGTTAACTTATTAATTTAATAGAGAAAAAATGAATTAATTATTATTTTCTCCAACTTTTTATTCTTTAATTAAAGCAAACTCATCAACATCTGATTGTCAAAGCACGCAAAGCAAGCAAAATTTGAGAGTTTGCAAAATTTCAACCTCACTTCAACTTTGAGGTCTCCAATTTGCCATGCTTGGTTTAAATACGTATACTGAACTTTTCTGTCAAAGTCAAAGTTTGAGGTAAAGCCAAAATAAAGCTTTATGTAACTGACCCATAACTCCTCGTGTGATCTCTGGCGCATAAGTGCTTTGAAATTCGCTATCAGAGCTTGCGCTATTCCACCGTATTCCTGGCATCCGTTGATATTCGTCATCATCATCATTTATAGGCGCTTAGGCGGTTAAGCAATTTTGGCCGTTGCCTATCAAAGCACGCCAGTCATTCCTTTTTAGCGATAACTGACGCCAATTGGAAGCCCCAAGGGGTGTTCAAGTCATCCTCCACCTGTTGTTTCCATCTCAATCGAGGCCTCCCCATTCCTCTGCTGCCGAATTCAGGTGACGATAGGAAAACCTTCTGTGCTGGAGCTTCTTTGTCCATTCGCATAACATGACCCAGCCAGCGGAGCCTTTGGGCTTTAATTCGCTGGACTATGGTCAAGTCTGCGTAAAGCTCGTACAGCTCATCGTTAAATTTCCTTCGATACTCGCCGTTGGCATCACGAGAAGGACCGCCCATAAATCTTCCGGAGAACTTTTCTCTTAAATACTCCAAGTGCCATCTCATCTTCTGTTGACACTGTCCATGATTTCGAGCCGTACATCAGGACCGGTATGATGGGAGACTTATAGAGCGTGATCTTTGTTCTTCGAGAGAAGACTTTACTTCTCAATTGCCTACTCAGTCCAAAGTAGCACTTGTTGGCAAGAGTGATTCTCCGTTGGATTTCTAGACTGATATTATTTTCGGTGTTAATACTGGTTCCGAAATAGACGAAGTCCCTCACAGTTTCAAATTTGTAACTATCAACAGTAACATTGCTGCCAAGGCGCAGGCGCGCCGATTCTTTCTTTGATGACAGCAAATACTTCGTCTTGTCCTCGTTAACCGCATGACCCACTTTTCGCTTCCTTATCCAGTCCAGAGAAGGCAGCGCTCATGGCGCGGTTGTTAAGGCCAATGATATCAATATCATCGACATACGCCAGCAATTGCACTCTCTTGTAATAGATTGTACCGTTGCGGTTTAGCTCTGCTTCTCGAACTATCTTCTCCAGCATCAGGTTGAAGAAGTCGCACGAAAGGAGTCGCCCTGTCTGAAGCCTCGTTAGGTTTCAAATGGCTTCGAGAGGCCCTTCCCGACTCTGACGGAGCTGTGGGTTTTGCTCAACGTCATTTGGCAAAGTCGTATAAGCTTTGCAGGGAAGTCAAATTCAGACATGGAGGCATACAGGCAACTCCAGGTGTGTGTCGATTCTTTTATCATGGGTCTTCTCCAGGATTTGACGTATGGTGAAAATCTGGTCGATGGTAGACTTACCAGGTCTAAAGCCACACTGATAAGGTCCAATCAGTTTGTCTACGATGGGCTTCAGTCTTTCACACAATACGCTAGAAAGAACCTTATTTGCGATATTAAGAAGACTGATTCCGCGGTAGTTGGACGGTTAGCGGGATCGCCTTTCTTGCGGATTGGACAGAGCACACTTAAATTCCAATCCGGAGGCATGCACTCATCTGGCCATATTCTGCATAAGAGCTTATGCATGCTTTTTACCAGCTTTTCGCCTCCGTGTTTGAAGAGTTCGGCGGGTAGTTCGTCTTTTCCAGGCGATTTGTTGTTCTTGAGCCTGGATATAGCTATCCTCACTTCATCATAGTCAGGTGGTGGGACGACTTTTCCATCGTCAGGGATTGGGGTATCGGGTTCGACGTCTCCATCGCAGTTTAGCAGTGAGGAGAAGTGCTCCCTCCATAATTTAAGTACACTCTCTACGGTCTTAAAGCCTTCCGTAATCCGCCGTTGCCATACACTGCGGGTTGCGCCCGTTCGCAACGTCTCCTTGTAGGCAGCGTCCTTCTTTTTCGAGGCAGCTTTGCATTCCTCATCGTACCAGTTGTTCTTGTAGGCTCGCTGGAACCCTATAGTGGCCTCAGCGGCGGTACGCAATGAGTGAGAGATATGCTGCCATTGCTCGGTTATATCGTTAGGTCCAGGATTGCCCTCTGATAGCAGGTGCGAGAGTCGAGTGGAGAAAGTTATCAGCTGTCTGTGTCATGCGCAGCTTCTCGACGTCAAACTTTCCTTCCGTTACTGTGCGCAATTTCTTCGCTGCACAGAGGCGTGTGCGTATCTTGGCTGCGACAAGATAATTGTCCGAGTCGATATTGGCACCACGCAGGGTACGCACGTCCAGAACGGTGGAGCTATGTCTGCCATCGATCATGACATGACCAATCTGGTTTCTTGTTCTTTGATCAGGGGACAGCTTGGTGTATTCGTTTATGCTGGAACTTAGTACTACTGATGACCATATTGCGAGCAGAGGCGAATTCAATCAACCTAGTGCCTTTGGGTGATGTTATATCGTGGATACTAAATTTTCCAACTGTAGGACCAAAGACTCCTTCCTTGTCCACCTTGGCATTAAAGTCGCCGAGCACGATTTTGATATCATGTTGGGGGCAGCGATCATAAGTCTGTTCAAGTTTATCGTAGAAGGAGTCCTTCTCTGCGTCGACCGTCTCCTCAGTCGGCGCATAGGCGCAGATAAATGTTATGTTGAAAAACATCGCCTGGATGCGGATCGCATCGAGACGCTCGTCTACAGGAGTAATTGCTAGTACTTGGCGGCGAAGTCTCTTTCCCACCACAAATCCTACACCACGTGATTTGCTGCTTGTCTGGCCACTGTAGTATACGTCACAAGGTCCGATGGTCGTCTTTCCTTGTCCCGTCCATCGCATTTCCTGTAGGGCGGTGATGTCGGCCTTTGCATTAGCGAGGACATCAACCAGTCGGGCAGCGGTACCTTCCCTGGAAAGGGTCCGGACATTCTAGGTACATGCCCTAATATCCTTCTCATTGTCCTTAAATCGTTTTGCCGGGTCGTCAACATAAAAGGAGAACCCCCTTTTATGTTGACGACCCGGCAAAACGAATTAAGGACAATGAGAAAGATATTAGGGCATGTACCTAGAATGTCCGGACCCTTTCCAGGGAAGGTACCGAGGCTTTTTTAGGTTTTTCATTGGACTAAATCTTTTACATTGCGGGTCCTAAACCCAGCGCACACCCGTCTCGGGGGTTTTGAATAAAAATATTCACATTTATATAGCGAGCCACTTGCTACAAGACAGACACCCGCTTGCAGCCGCACCACATGATGAACAGACGCTGCGAAACAAGACCTCGGTTAGCCCTTAAACAGAATATGTCAGAGTGGCCCCACCGGGGCTCCCTCTCTTTCTGCCGCGAGCATGAGTAGTGCACGTAGCCCAGAGTGCGCGAACGAGGACGCAAGAGTCGGGAATGAGCAGGGTCGCACAGTTGCAGCCGTTTGGCTAACTATACAACCACACCCCATTACACTCCGTTGATATTCCCTCATATTTATTCAGGATCCTTGCGGCCTTTTTTTCCAGTATGCAGAGCGACAAGAAAATATCTGTTGGGAGGAGTTCCGACTCGTAGTACCTATCGCAGGTAGGTATACTGGTAATAAGACGCGACTAGTATCCATATAGCTAATTACGTACAACTCGATGGTTCATCCACGGATATGATGCCTCTCATTACCTATCTTCTCCTTCCTTATGGATGGAGGACATGACCTAGAAGGCTCCAATGGTCATATCTCATCGCTACCCCCACAGTCGGGCAGTACCGCAAGGGAGTACTGGACTGTCCCGGGTCCATACCAAGACCAGGACTGTCAATTTTGAACAATTCCAATTATTTATGGCAAATTATTAATATTTTTCTATGAATTCCCCTGTGAAAATTTGGGGAACGCATTACTTTTTTTCATGCATGAAAGGATGTACGAACTTTGTTATAAGAAGGAGTAATGTGTAGCTCAATTTTTATTTGTAGTTAAAAAAAATGTTTTTTGGTACTGCTGTCAGCAATAAGGCGCTTAAGGGTCAGTTACATAAAGATTATTTTGACTTTACTTCGAACTTTGACTTTGACAGAAAAGTTCAGTATACTTATTTAAACGAAGCATGGCAAATAGAAGACCTCAAAGTTGAAGCAAGGTTAAAATTTGGCAAACTCTCAAATTTTACTTGCTTTGGCAATCAGATGTTAATGACTTTGCTTTAATTAGAGCAGGTATCATCATTTCATGGCACTGAGGTGCAATCATTGTTTATCCCTCTATAGTTTGACAACGTATTTTCTTCTTCTTACGAATTTGAGTGGAAGGCACTGGCTGAGTGACTCTAAATGAAATGGAATGAAGGAATAGTATGAAGCCCAATAAGCCATTTTGTTTGATATCAATCTGAGACGCATTTGAGATGAAACCTTTAACGTAAATTCTCACTTTTTGACAACTTAATATCAATTAATCAATCAATTCATTTTCGATTTAGTGATAAACTGCCAGTAGCAGGTAAACTTTTTTGCTAAATGAGTATTAACTTGAGGTATAATTAAATATAAAAATTATACTATAAACGTCCGGCAGTTTCTGCCTTCACAGTTTTTATACATACGACCCCCTATACCATTCCCTAAAATAAATTTTGTCCAAATCGTGGTACATTATTGACCCTCATTATTTACCAAACGTTTGAGAAAATATTTTTCTGTGCTTATGGGGAATATGCTGTGCGTGTGTATTAGTGTGTTTTTTGCGAGTTGCGCTACTATATAACCCAACAAACATCGAGCACCAAAAACTCAAACGTTTGAGAAAACATCTATTCTCAACTTGTTCTCAAATGTTGTGCATATAACAGGATTATTTGTTGAACTATATTAATTAAAAAAGTGAAACTTAACTGCATAAATGGAAACTCGCTTTTTATTAAAATGGGTATTTGTTTTGCATGATTGGCATCTCTGAATAAATATTTCACTGAGTGCATGTGGATTCCATTTGGATCCACTCCGATCAATTTGAAAACCGTTTTAAAATTCTGTCGAAGATGATTGGTTCTCAAATGCATCTCAAATTGAGATTAGCTAAAAATGTTTATTGGGAAGGTATACAATGGGTGCAATGCTCAACTCACACAGATTGCTATACTCTCTCGTTTTGTCGCAGTAAAGCGTTCAGCAGAATCAGTCCGTCATTACGTCGAAATAACTGACAGCAAAGTAGACTGCGGGTGTTTGTATGCGTAATGCCAGATACGACGGATACGTCAAAGTAGAATTTGCTCTAAAATTGACGTACGTCACGCAAGTGACGTATTGGCGGACTGATTCTGTTTGAGCTATAAGAGCGCAAAAGTCGACCGACCATCTGCTAGCGTCGCATCGTGCAGTAACTTGCGGGCAGGCAAAAAGACAACAACGTACGCGCATACTTGGTTTTCGTGCGCTTTTATACCACGTCGCACAATGACATTTGAAAAAGTTATATGATGCCCAATGCTTTTGAGCCACTTCAATGCTAAGCTATAAAAAAGAAGAATTATTCAAAGAAAAAAATATTTATACATTAACCAAATTAAAAGTTGGTTGGCTAAAATGGAAGGGACCAGTGGGGAAAATCAATGTAATAAATATAGTTTAAAAAACTAAAACTCACGCTTTTATAGAGTATTGAACTAAAAAGTTGAAAATAATTTTAAAAACCCTACACAGTAATATTGTGGAAAAAGCGTGGTCCGCTTTGTTCCATAATCTTTGTTTTTTATTTAAATTATCTTTACCTTTTTAGTGCAATATTCTTTAAAAGCACGTGTTTTCGCTTTTTAAACTAAATTTATTTTTTACTTTTTAGTTACATGTGTTATGAAGTAATCGATAAATATATCGAAGTATGCCGCAGGGCAAACGAAACCTCTGGGCCTCCACTTTCGTTTGATACCCATATTGTAGGCAATTTTCAATATTATTGGACAACCTCATTTTGACCGATAACTCAGTTATCGATAAATATATCGAAGTCCAAATGCAACACCATATCGTTTAACACCCATATTGAAGGTACATTTCAAGGTTTTTGTGACAGTCAGAGTTACATACAAACAAGCAAACATACACATGAATGTATGTACAAGTAAAGCTAATGAAAGCGTAGTAAAAAACTAGCATTATGTGGGAAAAGCGTCGAGCGTTCGATTTACGAAAATTATGGCACAAAGCGGACCACGCTTTTTCCACAATACTACTGTGTAGGGTTTTTAAAATTATTTTCAACTTTTTAGTTCAATACTCTATAAAAGCGTGAGTTTTAGTTTTTTTAAACTATATTTATTTTTTACTTTTTAGTCAAATGTCCTATGAAATTATCGATAAATATATCGAAATATACAGAAGCCCATACGAAACCTCTGGACCTCAACTTTCCTGTGACACCCATATTGTTAGGAAATTTTAAGGCATTTGGGCAATCACATTTTGACCGATTACTCATTTCTCGATTAAATTATCGAAATATATCGATGTCCAATGAAACCTGGGTACTTCCCCTTTCGTTTGATACCCATATTGTAGGGAAATTTTAAGGTTTTTGGGCATACACATTTTGACCGATAACTCAGTTATCGATAAATTTATCGAAATATGTCGATGTCCAAATGAAACCTGGGGCCTTCCCCTTTCGTTTGATACCCATACTGCAGGGAAGTTTTTAGGGTTTTGTGCAATCACATTTTGATCGATAACTCAGTTGTCGATAAATTTATCGAAATATATCGAAGTTCAAATGAAACTTGAGGCCTTCCCCTTTCGTTTAATACCCATGTGGTAGGGAAATTTTTCGATTTTTGAGCAATCACATTTTGACCGATAACTCAGTTATCGATAAATTTATCGAAATATATCGAGGTCCAAATGAAACCTGGGGCCTTCACCTTTCGTTTGATACCCATATTGTAGGGAAATTTTAAGGTTTTCGGGCAACCACTTTTTGAGCGATAACTCAGTTATCGATAAATTTATCGAAATATGTCGATGTCCAAATGAAACCTGGGGCCTTCGCCTTTCGTTTGATACCCATATAGTAGAGAATTTTTTAGGTTTTTGGGCAATCATATTTTGACCGATAAATTTATCGCTATTTTTTCTGGTAAAGATTTGGCAGACTGTTTTAATTCCTTCAAAGGCCTTATCAATGAGATTTGCATCAACAATATTCCGCAGAAAAAAATTAATTGTTACAAAATCCCATGGTATACTGCTGGGCTCAAGAGGCTGAAGAACTTGAGGAATAAATTTTTTAAAAAATTCAAGCCTACAAAGTCTTTGGTGTTCAAAAGGAAATACATCCATTTCAACAAAAAATTTAAAGCTTTGAGTAAGAGACTGCATAGTAATTTTACTCGAAACTTTGAATCTTGCATTAAAGATAATCCCAAGGCTTTTTGGAATTATGTAAAATCCAAAAAAGCTACCTCGAGCATTCCATCGTCGGTATTTTACAACGGGACTCATACCTCTTCACCTATGGAGTCGGCTAATCTTTTTGCAGATTTTTTTTGCTCCAATTTTGATACTCATCCGGTTAGTGTTCGTGAGTCCTCCTCAATAGTAGACTCGCCCATTAACTTCGGAGCTCTTACCCTTTCTCTGGACGATATTGTTGATGGGATTCGGAATCTCAAATCGTCTTCCCAGACAGATATAGACGGTTTATCGTCTTATCTCTTCAAAAATTGCAAAGATATAGCCACCCCGCTTCTCTTTATCTTCAACAAATCTCTCGATTGTGGTGAGTTCATTGATGCTTGGAAACTAACTTTCATATCACCCATTTTTAAAAGTGGTAATAAAAATAATGTTGCCAACTATAGACCAATTTCCAAATTGTCTACTGTTTCTAAACTTTTTGAGTACGTCGTAAAACAAAAAATCAGTTTTGCCGTCAAGCTATTAATCAGCGATAACCAGCATGGTTTCATGCCTGGTAGATCCACGGTTTCCAACCTGGCAATTTTTTCTGAGTACTGCCTTGCAGCCTTCAACAACCGCTTCCAAGTCGATGCGGTTTATACGGACTTCTCCAAAGCATTTGACAGAGTTAGTCATCCAATCTTGATTTCTAAATTAGCCAGACTTGGCTTTCATTCAATATTTTTGTCTTGGATTAAATCATACCTTCACTCACGCAAATGTGTTGTTGTTGTGGACAATACTCATTCCGAGCCTTTTATTGCCTCCTCTGGAGTACCGCAAGGAAGTATTTTGGGGCCTTTGCTCTTTGTGATTTTTATTAATGACATTTCAGTCTGCTTTCAACATTCTAATTTTTTGCTTTACGCTGATGATTTGAAAGTGTTCACAGCTCTTTCTACTCCTTCTGATGCGGATAACATTCAGTCTGATCTGAATAATGTTGCTGATTGGTGTCGTGATAATAATCTGCCTTTAAATATTGGCAAATGATTTCATGTAACCTATTCTAAGTCTCGTTGCACAATACCCACTGCATATTATATTGGCGGATCCCGCCTGGCCACTCGTTCAGAGATATCTGACTTAGGTGTAGTTTTCTGAGCCGATTCCTTCTTACAATTCTAGATGTTCACTCATTAGCCTCCAATCACTTCAATGTAGAAGAGCAATTCTTTCTCTTACTTTTGTCTATGACATTATCAATGGTGTGATTGACTCACCACGTCTACTTGAGAATATTTGTTTCCACATACCCCCTAGGTTACTTCGTAACTGGGATATGTTTTATATTGACCGTGCCCGAACTATCTATGCCTCTAATGCTCCTATCTTAAGAGCATTGAAAGAGTTCAACTCTATTTCAAATTCTTCAGCCTTTGACTTTTCTTTACCTAAAACTGCGTTCAAATCTTTGTTAAGTGGTGTAAGTTTTTGATAAAATTGATAAGGGCTGTATTTTTAGTACACAATCAAGTAGTCTGTAAGTTTTTTTGTAATCTAGACTATGAATGGAATTAAATAAATAAATAAATAAATAAATAAAAATATGTCGATGTCCAAATGAAACCTGGGGCCTTCCCCTTTCGTTTAATACCAACGTTGTAGGGACATTTTTCGATTTTTGGGCAATCACATTTTGACCGATAACCCAGTTATCGATAAATTTATCGAAATATATCGAGGTCCAAATGAAACCTGGGGACTTCCCCTTTCGTTTGATACCCATATTGTAGGGAAATTTTAAGATTTTTGGCCAATCATATTGTGAAGAATTCGATGATTCCTTGATTATTTTCCCTGAGTTCGATCACTGTACGTTAAATAAAACACTCCGATTCTGCTTAATAAGTAGTACGCTTTATTCAATACTAATAGTGGTTTTAAACGTTCCAGCATATGCTGGCCAGCATTGTATATGTGTGCGATTCGGGTGCTTGACGTTGCCCGCAAACGTTCATGCAAATGAATGTCATGCGCCATTTGAATTGAGTGTTCGTAGCGTGCGCACGTAAATGCCGTCGTCGGAGGATGATTTTTTGTTGCTCGCAACTGCAATTGATTTTCTTCCGTACACTTGTTCATCTCGAATGTCAACACACAACTGAATATTGCATGTCAAGCAGACTGCTAAACGTTCATGCAAAACGTTCAAAATTTTTGATTTTTGATTTTCATCATGCAAGAACCGACAACAAGTAGGTGTGACACGAAGCAGGTATGCATGCTGGAGCGTTTAATCACCCTATAAAAACCGTAGTACAATATCGCGGGTTAATTCACTGTTCAGTACTTCACTGTACAATACTTCAAAATAAACTGATTGAAGTGCGTTGTCTTTGCGCGGTTTATATACCCTAGCAGACAGCAACTTCATAACCTAGAAATGTCTACACATTTCTCGGATATTCGTGCAACAGTGTTCTCGAACGTTTATCTATCGTCATCTCCTCTTTGTGTCACATTCGCACTCTCTCGCTCTCGCGTCATGTACCTAAACAGCTGTAGTTGTGGTAGTGACGCTAGTGGTGGAAATACGCTAGAGTTGGGAGATGAGTGATTCTTGAGAACATTCGCCACACTGCCCTCCACCTAAGTCTGATCGTCCCGATAAGACACATTTCCCGATCCAAACGTTGCTAGCCTCTCCAGGTGAACCACCTTCATTTTGTTTCGTGGTCTTCCAACAGTTTGTATGCGGTAGACAACATCATTTATCCGCTTTATTACTTTATATGGGCCTTCCGAGTTACATTGCAGTTTTGGGGACAAACCTTTCTTTCGTTGTGGGTTGTATAACAGCACTAAAACTCCTTCTTTAAAACCTTCCGAGTTGATGGCTTTGTCGTACCTGGCTTTCATCTTATCACTCATGATCTTCGTCCGTTGTCTTACAAGGTCGTGTATTTCTCTCATTTCTTCTTCCAAGATGCTAGTGGATTTCCTGGCATTTATTCCTTCATCAGCATTTATCCCAAACTTCAAATCAGCTGGCAACCGAAGATCATTCCCAAAAATTACTTTTGCCGGAGTCTGACCCGTTGTTTCATGTAATGCCGAGCGATATGCCATCAGGAACAAGGATATGTGCGTGTCCCAATCTTTCTGGAACTTATCCACTACTTTCCTCATGTCCTCTTCCAAGGTTCGATTGAAACGTTCCACCATGCCATCTGACTGAGGATGCAATGCAGTTGTTCGAGTTTTCAGAATACCCAATATCTTACACATTTCTTGGATTACAACTGATTCGAAATTCCTGCCTTGGTCAGAATGTAACTCCATCGGTACACCAAACCTCGCTACCCAATTGTTAATGAACACCTCTGTAATGGTTTCTGCCTCTTGATTTGGAATCGGGTAAACTTCTGGCCATTTGCTGAAATAGTCCTTAACAACTAGTACGCATTTGTTTCCGAGTGCGCTAGTAGGAAATGGACCAGCTACATCCATGGCAATCCTCTCAAACGGTGCACCTGTGTTGTAGTGCTTCATCTGTCCATGGTTTCTCGACTTCGAACCCTTTGCTTTGATGCACACCTCACAGTTGGCGATCCACTCCGCGATCGACTGCCGGCAACCAACCCAATAGAATCTCTGCTTGACTTTCTCCAATGTTTTTGTGACTCCTAGATGACCTCCACTTGGACCATTATGTAGCTCATTCAAAACATTAGAGATTTTCTTCCTTCGGACAACTACCAACTTCCGATTGCATTGTCCATCTTCGCTTTCCCATACTCTATGTAAGCAACCGGATACCAATTTCAAACTGTTCCACTGTGCCCAATATGACTTGGCAACAGGACTCTGTGCTAACATCTCCTCTCTTGTTGGTCGTTCATTTTGATCGATCCCCTGCATCACACGTACCAGATCTGGATCCTCTAGCGGATACTTTCTTAGTTGATCCATGTTCCATTCGTCCGTAGATGTTATAGTCATCAGCCGTACATCTATAACATCTTCCTTGGCCTCAGCTTTCGAACAATGCTTGCATTCCAGGTTACATGGTCGCCGGGACATTGCATCAGCATTACCGTGGTTGCTGCCTTTGCGATGCTCTATGGAAAAGTCATGACTTTGTAGTCGCTCTATCCACCGTGCCAATTGACCTTCCGGATTACGGAACTGCAAAAGCCATTTCAACGCTGCATGGTCTGTCCTGACGTGGAATTACTGTCCATAGAGATACTTGTGGAAATGTTTGATGCACTCCACCAATGCCAGTAGTTCTCTTCGTGTTACACAATAGTTCCTTTCGGGCTTTCCAATTGTGCGGCTATAGTATGCCACTACCTTCTCCTGCCCATTGACAATCTGTGACAAAACTCCTCCAATCGCATAACCACTTGCATCTGTATCCAGAATAAACGTTGAACCTGGGATTGGATACGCTAACATTGGGGCAGTGCACAGCCGTTCCTTCAAGGTTTGGAAAGCCACTTCATGTTCCTTCTTCCAATCAAATGACATATTCTTTCTGGTCAACTCATGAAGGCTACGCTGGCGAAATTCGGTACAAATCGACGATAATACGTGCACAGTCCAAGGAAACTTCGTAACTCATGCAAATCGTTGGGTCTTGGCCAATCCTTTACTGCTTCGATCTTCTCTTTAGCCGTGCAAATTCCCTCCGTAGTAACCTTGTGCCCCAAGTAACTTACTTTCTTCTTGAACAATGCACACTTTTTGGGACTTAATTTCAGACCGGCTATCCTTTGGAAAACTTCCTCTAAGTTCTTAAGGTGTTCCTCAAAGCTTTTTCCCAACACGATGATGTCGTCCAGGTACACCAAACATGTTTTCCAATGCAGTCCTTTCAATACTTGATCCATGAGTCTCTCAAAAGTAGCTGGAGCGTTACATAGTCCAAAGGGCATTACCTTAAATTGCCACAGCCCCTCTCCAACGCTGAAGGCTGTCTTTTTCTTATCCTCATTTTTAACCTCCACTTGCCAATAGCCGCTTTTCAAGTCCAGTGTAGAGAACCATTTCATACCAGATAGTGAGTCCAGAGTATCGTCAATTCTTGGTAGTGGATAGCTGTCCTTTTTCGTTACGTCGTTCAGCTTCCGGTAATCCACACAGAACCGCATTTTTCCATCCTTTTTCTTCACTAGCACTACCGGTGAGCTCCATGGACTAGCTGATGGTTCGATCACGCCGCTGTCACTCATTTCTTGTATAATTTCACTTACCACTTGGCGTTTGGCCAATGAAACACTTCGAGGAGCTTGGCGGATTGGTCTCGCGTCACCGGTATCAATGTGATGCTTCACTACATTGGTCCGACCTGGTTTGGAGCCATCCTTGTCAAATATGGTAGAGTACTTTAGTAGAAGTTGGTTTGCCTTACTCTGGTGGTCTTCTTCGAGCTCTTGCGTCCACGCCGTGATATTATCTGATAGATTACTGTTGCTGGTAGAGACATTTCCCTGGAGCTGTTCACAGTTTATAATCACCTCCACCTCCTGACATTGTCCCAATATAGCTCCTTTGGAAAGCTTGATCGGCGATCGGAACTCATTTAGTACTCTTACCGGTATACGTCCATCTTGCTTTGTCATAGCCAGTGTTTTTCCTACTAGTATATCCGTCTTTGAATTGTTTGCTGCCTCGACAACCCACAATTTGTTTGTCCCACAATCTCCATCAATCCTTGCCCAAACGACTGCCTCCGACTTCGGTGGAATTTGTTGGCTATCTTCCACCAGTACCCGCTTACTGATGTACTTGTTCTCGTAACCAAATTTGAGTGGCACATCCATGTTCTTATAGCTCATGGTCCTGTTTTGCATGTCGATCTTGATGCCTTGGTTGCTTAAGAAATCCACACCAACTATGATCTCATCAACAATATCTGCCACTATAAAATTGTGCAGTACGGTGACATTTCCAATTCCGATTTCACATGTTATTTCTCCTTGGACTTAAGTGTCCTCACCAGTCGCCGTACGCAATTTTGCTCCATGTAATGGCCTCACTCCTTTGTTGACTAAATCAGATCGAATGATGGAATGAGATGCGCCCGTATTAATAGTCCGTAAACGCTCCACGAGTCCTCCAACAGTAACATTACTCGACTTCTTCCCGATCTGTGAGACAGAGATTATGGGGCATCCAATTGCGGGAGCCAGCCTACGCCCCTTGCGGCTGACTCTCTTTAGTTTAACGGTTGGTTGGATTGGGAGACTTGCTCATCTCCTTCAGCCTTGCGCTTACGTCCGCTTGCATTACTGGAATTATTGGAGCTAGATCCAGATCCACAATAACGTGCAATATGACCAGATTTTCCGCACTTGAAGCATTTAATGGCCGCTCCATTTTTCTGTTGCTTTCCGTTCACTGCTTCTAGGATTGCGTCCACCCATTCTGGTCGTTCTACTTCCACACGATGAGCTTTGTACGCTGGTTTGCACAAAAGTGATGCTGTTTCTTGAGTTAGAGCATGTGATACCGTCTCCGCAAATGATCTCTTTGGATTTGCATAGGTGGCCCGCTTCGTCTCCACATCACGTATTCCATTTATGAAACTTTGTATCTTTACCCTCTCCATGTACTCTACAGGTGCATCCGCGTTTGCTAGGTGCGCTAACCTCTGGACGTCCGATGCAAATTCTTGTAAGGTCTCATTGGGCTTCTGGCAGCGATTTTTTAGCTCTATTTGGTAAATCTGCTTCCGATGCTCGCTACCATAACGTCTCTTCACAGCACCCATCAATGCTTCATAGTTGTTTCGTTCGCCATCAGGAATAGTCTGTAAGATTTCGGCTGCCGGTCCTTTCAATGCTACGAAGAGTGCAGCGACTTTATCTTCAGCGCCCCAGTTGTTCACAGCTGCTGTCTTCTCAAATTGTAGCTTAAATACCTGGAAAGGAACAGAACCGTCAAATGATGGGGTTCTTACCTTGGGTACGCTTGTGGAAACACTGCGACGATTCAGCTGCAACTCCTGGATACGACTTCTTAACGCATCCACCTCGGCCTCGACTTTCTCCTCAAGCTGCATTATTTTTTCGTCCTGTATTTTTAGCTGTGAGGACATACGTTCTTCCTGCTCCTCCAGCTGTAATGCTATTTTTGAAGATAGCCGGGCCTCCTGCTCCTCAAGTTCCCCCAACGTTGATGCCATGCGTGTCTCTTGTTGTTCCAACTGAGATGCCATGTGTGTCTTCTGTTCCTCCAACTTTGATGCCATGCGTGTCTCTTGTTGTTCCAACTGAAATGCCATGCAAGTTTTCTGTTCTTCAAACTTTGATGTTATATTCGTCGACATCTGAGCCAATACAGCCAACAGCGAGTTTGTGTCCACATTTGCCACTGAATCCGGAGTATCCTTTTGTTCTTCTATTTTCGTCGCTCCCTCTTCCGAAAGCTGAAAAACATAATCGTCAACGTTGATTCCTTCCGCTTCCATAGCCTCCGGTGACGTGATTGTAGCTCTGGCTTATTGCCTGTTGTTACCATTCCACGTTTCTCCAACTCGTTTTTAAGTTGTTGGATCTTCAAGTCATTAAACTTTGCCATATCCTTGCAATGTCCTTGTTACCTTTACAATGTCCTAGTTATCCTTTTCAATGTCCTTGTATTTATTTAACAATACCGCTTCTGACACCAATTGTGACGAATTCGATGATTCCTTGATTATTTTCCAGTAGTTCGCTTTATTCAGTACTAAAAACCGTAGTACAATATCGCGGGTTAATTCACTGTTCAGTACTTCACTGTACAACACTTCAAAATAAACTGATTGAAGTGCGTTGTCTTTGCGTGGTTTATATCATTGTGTATCAATTGATACACAATGGTTTATATACCCTAGCAGACAGCAACTTCATAACCTAGAAATGTCTACACATTTCTCGGTTATTCGTGCAACAGTGTTCTCGAACGTTTATCTATCGTCATCTAGTCTTTGTGTCACATCCGCACTCTCTCGCTCTCGCGTTATGTACCTAAACAGCTGTAGTTGTGGTAGTGACGCTAGTGGTGGAAATACGCTAGAGTTGGGAGATGAGCGATTCTTGAGAACATTCGCCACAATATTTTGACCGATAACTCAGTTATCGATAAATTTATCGAAATATGTCGATGTCCAAATGAAACCTGGGGCCTTCGCCTTTCGTTTGATACCCATATTGTAGGGAAATTTTTCGATTTTTGAGCAATCACATTTTGACCGATAACTCAGTTATCGATAAATTTATATTGATATATTCTCTTTGCCGAAAGCTACTGAACGATGCGACGTTAACAGATGGGAACTCAACTAGTCGTTTTTCACTAACACTGCTGCAGTTACTAACATTGCTGTAATTAGAGTTTTGGTGACCGCTGAATTAGAGCATAAAAAGTTGGAGGAAATAATAATTAATTCATTTTTTCTCTACTAAATTAATAAATTAACCAAAATACTCTGAATGCAAACAAATAAATAACGAAAACAAATGTATAAATGAGAAGCGTCAAAGCGTTCATTGTAGCATACCGCTGAAGTTGGGCGCAAAGTTTTGAGGTACCAAATGTCAGGCGAGGTTAACAAAGCTTTATTTATGTCACCCTTTAGGATTGGCAGCCACTGCCGTGACATCGAAGCTCTCACCGCCCAGCAGGCTCTATCGCCGAGTTGTTCACATCACCTTCGCAAAATGACGTGACGGATAACGTACTCCGCTTCCTCTTCCGCTACTACGATTTCTGACTCCGGGGCAGTCTAAATGGCAATGCGCTGTGCATCGCCACGGTATACGTGTATCACGATATGGCCAACGCCGTAATACACTAGTCCATTGCCTTGGTTATTCAAGGGAAATACCACCTATCTATCAGGCCCCGCCACATCTCCGACCAGATTGACACTCCAGTCCTCCGTCGGGAGGGACGGGTTCATGATCCGCAGCATCGTGAGAATTCTCTCAGGTTCTGCATGAATGGCAGGAATTCATGCCCTTGCCCTTGGCCGAACCGGAATGTCCCTCCAATCGACGACCTCGATTCTTGCCCCTGGGTAGACTTCACCGTACCACCTGGATACTCCAAAACAACGACGAGAAGGGCGTTACCGAATTCGTTCCAGACGTACCGCCACCGTTCTTTAGGGATGACCAAACGGTCGTTGCCTCGGTCAAGGAAGCCTATGTTGTTGTTGTTGTTGTCAACAATGCGTTGCCCTGTCTAGAGTGTGTGATCATTCCAAAGATCTTCATCAAGCTCTTCTAAGGGGAGTCCAAGGAAACGTGCAGTTTCAACAGGGTTTGTCCAGAGGGACAGAGGGGTTAGAAGAGTAGGTTGAGATGAACAATTGAAGAGATGTAGAGTATCATGGGGGGGGGGGGGGGTCCTACCACATGCAGGGCATGTGTTTGAGATTGTATCATTCAGTCTGGATAAGTAGGAGTTTAACCTCACACTGTATCCAGACCGAAGCTGTGCCAAGGTGACTCTTGTCTCCCTTGGTAAGGTGCGTTCTTCTTCAGCAATATCCGGTGGATGACTGCTCAGAACGGGATTCACAGGTAGAGATCTGACAAAAGTGTCTACCGACTCGGCGTGGATGTCGGTTAGAGCCCGCTTATGATTCTGCAGATCAAACGGCAAGGAAATATGATGTCGGATCTCATCATAATGCTTACGGAGATGTTTCCTTATGTCTCTCGGAGGCGCTGTGTCAAAAAGATGACGGTTTGGATGTGCTGGCTTGTGGCAGTTCAGAAGGAGTTGCCTGCTCAGCATTTCCGCGTGCTCTTTTACATTGAGCAGTTTTGCCTCCTTATGGAGGTGAGACTCGGAAGACATGAGGAGACATCCCGTAGCAGTTCTGATGGCAGTATTTTGGCAGACTGGTAACTTCGTCCAGTTGGTGTTATGTACATTAGGCGACCATATGGGTGCAGCATAGTCAAAAACTAGTCGGCCAATGGTCTTATATGTAGTCAGCAACGTTTCTTTGTCTTTTCCCCAAGTACTGCCGGCAAGTGACTTGAGGATCTTGTTGCGACCTCGTACCTTTGAGACCATTGCAGACACATGACCAGCAGATGAGAAAGTATTATCCAGTGTCACCCCTAATAACTTTGGGTGGCTGAGTGCCATCAACGAAAGTGTCTAATTCATTTCTCACCTGGTGCGTCCATGTCGTGAAAAGCGTCGCCGTGGATTTAGTCGGAGATATCGTCAGATCTTGCACAGTGAAAAACCTGGAAAGGTCGCAGAGGTAACCGTTGATTTTCTCACAGAGTTCATCAGTATAGGGGCCCTTCCCCGTCGCCATTATTGCACAGTCGTCAGCATATGAAACGACGGTGACGCCTTCTGGTGGTGGGGGCATCTTCGATAGATAGAAGTTAGTGTCGGGGATAGGACACCACCCTGTGCCACCCCTGTCTAATACGTCTAGGTTTTGATGTTGCGTTTCTAAAGTCAAACAATTAGCGGTCCATCTCTTTAACCTATCAGGTATCTGTGTTTCGAAGAGATCTTGTATGTATATTTGTGTCCCTCCTGGCCTAGATGTTTCAGCATCTTCATGGCATGTCTGATAGCTTCCTTGACCTCTGAGGCAGCGATGACAATGGGCGTGTTTTGGTTTTTGTATTTACGCGCCTGTCGCATGGTTCTACGTTTAGCTCTATCGGGCGGGGAACGTAGTACAAATTGTCTACAGAAGGAGTTCGCATATCCCCTAGGGGCCTTCTTCACCCTGTCGCCGAAAGTAATATCTACTTTATCCTTGTGTTGCGTTGGATTAGATAGAGCTTTGACCGTAGTCCATAATTTACCAACACCATCAGAGAGGTTGCATTGCTCTAGGTGTTGTTTCCATTTGGCCAGTTTAGGTTTATCGACCATCCTACGAATTTCCGCGTTGAGATCCCTTATGCGGGGGTCTGCGGGATTGAGACTTCGCACTTCATCTCTTTCTCTAGCCATGGCCGCTGCCTCCGCGGGGAAATTTGGTCTTATTTGGGATATTCGACCCGCAGGAATGAAGCGTTTAGAGGCCGAGTCAATGATGTTGCGGAAGTCTCGTTCGCCTTTGCGTACGTCCGTAGGAATGGATGGAGCAGTCAAGGATTCGTCCGTATATGTCTGAAAACTGTCCCAGTCCGCCTTGGTAAAGTTAATGTATGTACCATGCTCAGGTGTAATAAAGTCCGTCGGTCGTTCGATGGTAATGACTATTGGGAGATGGTCAGACGCCAACGTGAGTATGTGTCGCCAATTTGTGTTGTTCAATAGTCCTGCGCTTACGATAGAAATATCTGGCGAACTATAGCAATTACCCGATACTCTCGTTTGGGGCGTCTCCGTTCAGTGTACAGAAAGCCGTATCATCTATTTGTTCTGCGAGTACATGACCCCTATTGTCTGCTGGCAAGTTTGAGTGCCACATGTCGTGGTGCGCATTGAAGTCGCCCAGGATCACGCGGTTATCTCCTCGTAGTAGCAAGCTAATATCGGGGTGATAACCGGTGGGGCAACTTGAGACAGGGGGAATGTAGATGTTAATGATTTGCAGATCGACATCTCCTGTGCGGATGGTAATACCTTGGCTTTCTAAGATATCATCCGTGCGATGAACGCATCCATCCAAAGGCTCCTGTTTGCGAGCCCAGAGAATAGATGTACGTGGCATTGGCCTAAGCAGTTATTGCATTTGACCGAGAGGGGAGGTTGTGATGTAGAAACAGAGAGAGACTGGTGGTCGGCATTGCTCATGTTGAGCTCTTGCGCGTGATGTTGACGCCATAAGGCACGAGCTGCAGTCTGGAATTTGTGTGGCGGGTATAGCAGAAGTGCTGCTAGTCGTAAAGACATTATTATTATTATTATTAGTATTGCTACTAGAAAGCGGTGGTAGGGGTGCGCTTGATCGGCGCTTACCGCGGGACTCCTGAGGGCGCAAACAACAAGGGCCACGAAAGTACTAAAGAAAGTACGGGGTCTGTGGATGTTAAGGTTAAGCCCTGAACATCGATATTTATGGAGCCATCTCTTACACGAGAAGCATTGCACAGAATGCGACCGTTTAATATATATCTTTTTGCAACAGACACTGCATATCCATTCTCTTGGTCCGGGGTTCGGCTCAACGTCCGCCCGTAACAATAGAATATCTTGCAGACCTGCTGCAAGGGGGGAGGATGATAGTATCGGAATGGGACAAAACATACTAAACAGGGTTACTTTGAAAGTGACAGTCCTTGGCCGAGGTGAAACCCCGGGTGGTGATCCATGGCGATGTCCTGGGTTTTCTGCTCTGAGAAGTGACTGTACATAGGGAACCGATAAGGATCAAGGATGCCTATAAGGATCCTGTCCATGGTTACTTCTGCAAAGCTTGGCTTGCCCCTCTCCGGGGGTGTTCTGATGCCGCTTGGGATAAGATTTTAACCCCCTGTCCGATCTCTGGCGTTTGCAGGCATTTCCGTTTAGCCTCTTTGGCACATAAGTGCTTTGGAAATCCGGTATCAGAGCTTGCGCTAACTCCATCGACTTCCTGGAATTCGGCGACAGCGTTTTCTGCGGTACTCCCTCATATTTCTTCGAACCCGTACTGACTGGAATACATGTGCAGTGATTTTGCCTGTAGCTCTTCTATTTTCACTGCTGCTTGAATGATTTGTAAGCACATGTGCAGGGAAACTTACCTGGCAGATCCCTGCAGTGACAGTTGCACAACATTTACCAAACTCACTTATAACATACAAAAACAAGTTAAATTACGTTTCAAACACTTAACTTAAATTTGAGATTACATTTTTTACATATATTACAATTTAAAAATTCAAAATAAATTGAAATCACGAAATAAAATATTTGTTTTTTTGGCATTTTGTTTTTGGCTTGTTCGTGCTTGTTGGGTTTTTTGATACGCAACACTGGCGAGGTGCGTACTCCATACCATAGTATACCTTATATAGTAGCGCAACTCACAAAAAACACACTAATACACACGCACAGCATATTCCCCATAAGCACAGAAAAGTATATTCTCAAACGTTTGGCAAATAATGAGGGTCGTATTTTAGAATAATGTACCACGATTTGGACAAAATTTATTTTAGGGAATGGTAGAGGGGGTCGTATGTATAAAAACTGTGGAGACAGAAACTGTCGGACATTTATATTATAATTTTTATATTTAATTATACCTCAAGTTAATACTCATTTGGCAAAAAAGTTGATCTGCTACTGGTAGTTTATCTTTGAATCGAAAAATTATTGATTGATTAATTGATATTAAGTTTTCAAAAAGTGAGAATTGACGTTTAAGTTTCATCTCAAATGCGTCTTAGGTTGATATCAAACAAAATGGCTTATTGGGCTTCACACTTTTCCTTCATTCCATTTCATTTGGAGTCACTTAGCCAGTGCCTTCCACTCAAATTCGTAAGAAGAAGAAAATAAGTTGCCAAACTATAGTAAGGATAAACAATGCTCCATACCATGCAGGGATACATGTGTCTGCTCTAGTACAAATTAGTGTGTTTAAATATTCACTGCGCAGGGTTTACTGCACATTTCTTTTGGGCTTTATGAAGAGATCTACGCTAAGAAAGTGCTCCGAAAAAATTTTAAGTTGTGACGCTTTTTGATTTAGGGTGCGATATAATCCCTCACCAAATATCAGTGGCCTAACCCAAATACTTCCAGAGATATGGACTATGAATTATTCTAGGGGAGGTGCTACGACTCCTTTTCATTATGATGGTTTTTTTGGAGGTTGTAGGGATTCATCTTATATAAACCCTAGCCAAATTTCAGTGGTCTAACTTAAATACTTCCAGAGATACTTAGTCCAAAGTAACACTTGTTGGCAAGAGTGATTCTCCGATGGATTTCTAGACTGACCTTATTTTCGGTGTTAATTCAAATGTGACTTGACTGTCAAGGCGCAGGTGCGCCGATTCTTTCGTTGATGACAGCAGATACTTCGTCTTGTCCCCATTCACCGCCCACATTCAGACCCACTTTTTCCCTTCTTTATCCAGACCAGAGAAGGCAGAGCTTACGGCGCGGTTATTAAGGCCAATGATATCAATATATCTGCATACGCCAACAATTACACGCTTTTGTAAAAGATTGTACCATTGCGGTTTAGCTCTGCTGCTCGAATTATTAGGTTGAAGCAATCGCACGAAAGGTTTGGCTCAGAGAGGTCCTTCTCGATTCTGACGGAGCTGTTGGTATTGGTCAACGTCATGGCAAAGTCGTATAAGCTTTGCAGGGAAGTCAAATTCAGACATGGCGGCATATATGCAACTCCTTTTCGCACTGTCAAAAGCGGCTTTGAAATCGACAAAATGATAGTGTGTGTCAATTATCTTATCGTGGGTCTTCTCCAGGATTTGGCGTATCGTGAAAATCTGGTCGATGGTAGACTTACCAGGTCTGAAACCACACTGATAAGGTCCAATTAGCTTGTCTACTATGGGCTTCAATCTTTTGCACGATATGCGATATTTAAAAGACTGATTCCGCGGCAGTTGGTGCGGTTAGTTAAGTTCCAATCTGGAGGCATGCACTCATCCGACCATATTCTGCTTAAGAGCTGATGCATGTTTTTTATCAGCTCTTCGCCTCCGTGTTTGAACAGCTCGGCGAGTAGTTCTTTGTTTCTGGGCCGGAATATAGCTATACTCACTTCGTCATAGTCGGGTGTATGCCGATTTTTCCATCGTCAAGGTTTGGGGTATCGGGTTCAACATTTCCCTCGCAATTTAGCAATTAGGAGAAGTGTCTATTACATAAGTACACTTGGTCTTAAAATCTTTCTTCATCCGCAGGATCTTTTCGTAGAATTTTTCGGGTATCATTCCCGTCAGCCAGCATCTCAAAAAACCTAGTGCCGTTGGGGGATGTTATATCGTGGAGACTAAATTTTCCAATTGTAGGATCAAAGACTGCTTCCTTGCCCACCTTTGCATTAAACTCACCTAGCACGATTTTTATATCGTGCAGGGGACAGCGATCATATGTCTGTTCAAGTTGATCATAAAAGGAGTCTTTCTCTACGACGCATCGTCCGTCTCCTCAGTCGGCGCGTAGCCACAGAAGAATGTTATGTTGAAAATCCTCGCCTTGATACGGATCGCAGCTAAACGCTCGTTCACGGGTGGAACGCTAATACTTGGCGGCGCAGTCTCTTTCCCGCCCCGAATCCTACACCTCGCGCTTTGCTGCGTGTCTGGCCACTATGGTTGTTGTTGTCGTTGTTGTTGTAGTTGTTGTTGTTGTTGTTGTTAACAATGCATTACCCTGCCTAGAGTGTATGATCATTCCGAAGATCTTCATCAAGCTCTTCTAACGGGAGTCCAAGGAAACGCGCAGTTTCAACAGGCTTGGACCAGGGGGACAGAGAGGTTAGAAGAGTAGGTTCAATTGGACAATTGAAGGAATGTAGGGTATCATGGGAGGTCCTATCACATGCAGGACATGTGTTTGAAATTGTATCATTCAGTCTGGATAAGTAAGAGTTTAACTTCATACTGTATCCAGACCGAAGCTGTGCCATGGTGACTCGTGTCGCCCTTCTTCAGCAATATCGGGTGGAAGACTGTTTAGAACGGGGTTTACAGGTCGAGATCCGACAAAAGTGTCAACCGACTTGGTGCGGATGCCGGTTAGAGCCCGCTTATGATTCCGCTTACGGAGATGTCTTCTTATGTCTCTCGGTGCGGATCTGTGTCCAAAAGATGACGGTTTAGATGTCCCGGCTTGTGTCAGTTCAGAAGGAATTGCCTGCTAAACATTTCCGCGTGCTCTCTTACATTGAGCAGTTTTGCCTCTTGATGGAGGTGAGACTCAGGAGACATGAGGAGACATCCCGTAGTAGTTCTGATAGCGGTATTTTGGCAGACTTGTAACTTCGCCCAGTTGGTGTTACGCACGTTAGGCGACCAACGTTTCCTTGTCTTTTCCCCAAATACTGCCGGCAAGTGACTTGAGGATCTTGTTGCGACCTCGTACCTTTGAAACCATTGCAGACACATGCCCAGCAAATGAGAAAGTATTATCCAATGTCACTTAAGTCTGAGCTGAACGCCTTTCTCTTGCCCAACACCAATGGTGACTTTACAGCTGCCAGTTGAACAGTCGACAGTACCAGCCTGCCGATGGCGTCGGTCTATATGCCCTACGACGCCGAAGAACCTCCTCCACAGAGGGAGGTAAAAGACCTGGTGGCAAATTTTGCCATGGGTCATCTTATTATCGGAACTGACGCTAATGCTCATCACGTCCAGTGGGGAAGCTCCGATATCAATGCTAGAGGAGAGTCGCTGTTTGACTATTTGTTAACAACTAACCTGGTAGTTTACAACGTGGGTAACGAACCTACGTTTATTACTAAAACCCGTAGGGAGGTCATAGATCTTACTATTTGCATCGAAGGCGCTTATGAGTGCGTCAGAAAATGGCGTGTTCTCGATGAACATTCATTCTCCGACCAATGGTACATGGAATTAGTTCTAGACTTTTCTGTTGAGCAGCCGGTTATGAAACGCAACCCACGTAACACTAATGGGCCAGTTACATAAAACTTTATTTTGGCTTTACCTCAAACTTTGACTTTGACAGAAAAGTTCATTATACGTATTTAAACCAAGCATGGCAAATTGGAGACCTCAAAGTTGAAGCGAGGTTGAAATTTGGCAAACTCTCAAATTTTGCTTACTTTGCTTGCTTTGGCGGCCGCCGTGGTGTAGCGGTTAAGTGTTCGGCCTTCTACACCAAGTCGTGGCGGTTCGATGCCCGACAAAAGTAACATCAAAAATTATTTAGAAAAAGAATTTTTCTAAACGGGGTCGCCCCTCGGCAGTAGTTTGGCAAACTCTCCGGGTGTATTTCTGCCATGAGAAGCTTCTCAGCAAAAAATTCATTTGCTTTGCAAGTGCCGTTCGGAGTCGGCAAAAAACTGTAGGTCCCGCCAACTTGTAGGAAAAACTCAAAAGCAACACACCACAAGTTGGAAAGAGAAGCTCGGCTAAAAATCTCGTTAGAGGTTATGATAACCTGTTGGTATATCGCCGCCATTAGTTTTGCTTGCTTTGACAATCAGATGTTGATGACTTTGCTTTAATTAAAGAATAAAATGTTGGAGAAAATAATAATTAATTCATTTTTTCTCTATTAAATTAATAAATTAACCAAAACACTCTGAATGCAAGGAAATAAGTAACGAAAACAAATGTATAAAAGAGAAGCGTCAAGGCGTTCATTGTAGCATACCTCTGAGGTTGGACGCAAAGTTTTGAGGTAACAAATGTCAGGCGAGGTTAACAAAGCTTTAAGGGTCGAATACATAAAGCTTTGTTAACCTCGCCTGACATTTGCTACCTCAAAACATTGCGTCCAACTTCAGAGGTATGCTACAATGAACGCCTTTACGCTTCTCTTTTATACATTTGTTTTCGTTATTTTTTTCTTTGCATTTGTAGTGTTTTAGTTAATTTATTAATTTAATAGAGAAAAAATGAATTAATTATTATTTTCTCCAACATTTTATTCTCTAATTGAAGCAAAGTCATCAACATCTGATTGTCAAAGCAAGCAAAGCAAGCAAAATTTGAGAGTTTGCCAAATTTCAACCTCGCTTCAACTTTGAGGTCTCCAATTTGCCATGCTTGCTTTAAATACGTATACTGAACTTTTCTGTCAAAGTCAAAGTTTGAGGTAAAGCCAAAATAAAGTTTTATGTAACTGACCCATTAAAGGGCTTTGTTAACCTCGCCTGACATTTGCTACCTCAAAACTTTGTGTCCAACTTCGGAGGTATGCTACAATGAACGCCTTGACGCTTCTGTTTTATACATTTGTTTTCGTTATTTATTTCTTTGCATTCAGTGTGTTTTGGTTAATTTATTAATTTAATGGAGAAAGAATTAATTATTATTTCCTCCAACTTTTTGTTCTTTAATTAAAGCAAAGTCACCAACATCTGATTGTCAAAGCAAGCAAAATTTGAGAGTTTGCCAAATTTTAACCTTGCTTCAATTTTGAGGTCTCCAATTTGCCATGCTTCGTTTAAATACGTATACTGAATATTTCTGTCAAAGTCAAAGTTCGAGGTAAAGTCAACATAAAGCTTTATGTAACTGACCCTTAACTGGCAGCTACACAATGAAATACTATCTAGGGACCTACCAGCACTGCCCCCACCAGTCCCCTCATCAGTAGGGGAGTTGGAGGATCTGATAAAGACCTTTAAAACGGCGCTCTCGAATGCCCTAGAGCAGGCTTGCCCACTGCCAAAACCACGCGGCAAACATAGGCCGCATTGGTGGTCCTATGACCTGGACTCGCTCCGCAAATCATGTAGGACACAATTTTATAAGGCCAAGAGCCTTGGCACGGAGACTCAATGGCTCGAATATAAAGTTAAACTTAGGGCCTACAAACCTAGAGGAAACAGCCCCCACTGCTCAATCCAAATCCCTCATTGAGTATTGTCAACAGAAGGGTATCCCATGGGTCCTCTGCTGTGACGCAAACTCCCACCATACAGCTTGGGGTAGTACCAACATAAATAACAGGGGTGAGCACCTCCTGGAGTTCATTAGTAGTCATAACATCAATGTCATAAATCGTGGTAATGAACCGACTTTTGTTAATGCTATTAGAGGGGAGGTACTTGACCTTACTCTATGTAGCCAAAACATGGCCTTCGCTGTCACAAATTGGCACGTCTCAGGGGAGGAATCAATGTCGGACCACAAACATATTGTGTTCGACATGGGTCACTTCTCTGAGCATGAGTCCGTTTACAGAAATCCAAGGAAGACGAAATGGAACTATTTCGCTTCACCATGGAAGAAAGTGACAATTGCTTACAAAAACCGATAACTACGGTACGTGAGATTGAGGCAGAAGCTGAAAAATTTCAGTCAGATATTATAACGGCTTTTAATGAGAGTAGTCCTCAGGCTAAAAAACGTGTACAACGGGATGTGCCTTGTTGGAACAAACACTTTGCACAATTAAGATGTCAAGCAAGAAGGTTGTTCAATACAGCTAAAGACACGGGAGACTGGGTATCCTATAAAAATGCCCTTACCTCCTACAATAAAGAACTTAGGAAGTCTAAGATTGCGACTTGGAGAGAACACTGCGAACAGTCCCGGGATTCTGCTATGTGGAGAATCCCGGTAATACCGGGTGTTTGTGGTATCACAACGGGCCTTTTAATACTGGCCCAAGTGTGCCTCTGCGGCAGCCACTGGAACCTAACCTAACCTAACCTATCCAATGTCACTCTGGGTGGCTGACGGTTGGTAGCATAGTGCCATCAGCGTAAATGTCTAATTCGTTCCTCACTTGGTGCGTCCACGTCGAAAAGAGTGTCGCCGTAGATTTAGTCGATGATATCGTGAGATCTCGCTCAGTGAAATACCTGGAAAGGTCGCAGAGGTAACGGTTTATTTTCGCACAGAGTTCATCAGTATAGGCGCCCTTCCCTGTCGCCATTATTGTACAGTCGTCGGCATATGAAACGATGGTGACGCCCTTTGGTGGTTGGGGCATCTTCGATAGATAGAAGTTAAACAGTGTCGTGGATAGGACACCACCCTGTGGCACCCCCTGTCTAATACGTCTAGGTTTTGATGTAGCGTTTCTAAAGTTGACCGACGCCTGCCGTCCGTTCAGATAATTAGCGGTCCATCTCTTTAACCCATCAGGGAGTTGTGTTTCAAGCAGATCTTGCGGTGGCGGTGCTATGTAGCTTAAGGAAGCCATGTTGATGACTAGCCAGGTGCAGATTTGTAGTATAATACGGGAGCAAAATGGACTCTAGCGTATTCACTAGCGGAACCACTCCCGCCTTTTTCCATATTTCAGGAATGACGAAAGTGTTCATTGAAAGACTGAATAGAGCTGATAGTTATTTGTGTCCCTCCTGACTTAGATGTTTCAACATCGTCATGACAATACCGATGGATTTTGAGGGCTTAGCCTGTCTGATGGCTTCCTTGACCTCCGAGGCAGTGATGACAATAGGCGTGTTTTGTTTTTTGTATTTACGCGCCTGTCACTTGGTCCTACGTTTATCTATCGAGCGGAGAATGTTGTAAATTGTCTACAGAAGGAGTTCGTACATCCCCTATCCACTTTATCCTTATGCTTCGTTGGATTGGATAGAGCTTTGATCGTAGTCCATAGTTTGCCAACACCATCGGATAGGTTGCATTGCTCCAGGTGTTGTTTCCATTTGGCCAGTTTGTGTTTATCGACCAACCTACGCGCTGAGATCCCTTATGCGGGGGTCTGTGGGATTGAAACTTCGCACTTCATCTCTTTGCAGGAATGAAGAGTTAAGAGGCCAAGTCATTGACTTGGGTATAGCAGCCAAGGATTCGTCCGTGTATGTCTCAAAACTGTCCCAGTCCGCCTTGGTAAAGTTAATGTATGTACCAATGGTATGTACCATGCTTAGGTGTAATATAGTCCGTCGGTGGTTTGATGGTAATGACTATTGGTTCAGTAGTCCCGCGCTTACTCTAGGTGGTGCGTCTCCGTTCAGTGTACAGAACACAGAGCCAAAGGTACCTAATAAAATAGAACAAAAATGATAAGATATCTGTATAGCTTTTCTTCAAGAAGATGTGCTTCTTATTATTGTAGAGACAGTCTTTTCGCGATGAAATGTTGCTGATCGTTTAGGTCACCGATAAAAATATTCAGTAAAAAGTTTTTAAAAACTGTTATTTTGTGTTTGCAAAACAAAGCTATTAATTGGACAGTTAAAAACTAGTAATTTCATGTGACGAAAAAAAATCCAACAAACTTGAAAAATAATGGACAGTCTAATGTGCATAACAACATAGTCTGAACTAACCCTAACGATAACATTGCGCATGTGGAAGAGGAAACAAGAAATACAACCAAACAAAGCAGAACGATAACCAGAAAAAGAGATAAGCGAATTGGTGCGATAGCCGTTGTTGAATTATTCGTTGCATACTTTTTGGAGCATGCTAAAAAATAAGAATTAACAATTAAGTACCTTAATTATAAAAAAATATTTGACATAAATATTTTGAAAAAGTTGTGTGCATATTTAACTAACGGTAATATTTTATTTAATACGTACAAGTTTAGTGAAAAAGAGTTTTATTACATTGGCTATTGACGCCGACACCACAGGGTGTTTACCGTTCACGAAAATGCGTTGCTTCGGCAAAGGCGAAATCAAAATACCAGCATAATTTGTTTAAACGTCTGCTGGTTTTAGTTTAATGTAGAAAAGTGTTGGCGACGGTTGTGTCGTGTAAAAGTATCGTATTGATTCAATACTATTGAATGAATAAAAATATATCTACATACATACACATATAGAGTGCGCGAGACAGGAGTGCGGAAACGGATATATGTAATTATTGAAAGAATATACCAAGGAGGTAGCTACTTAAAAGTTATGAAAGAAGTGTTTTTCTTTTTTGTACACAAACAAAAAATTATAGATACCTACACATTTGTGTAAATAAATAGGTAAAACAAGTTTAACTATGCCCGCAGACGAGTGATGTGAAAAGACAACGTAGCAGTGTGAAAAAAATAAAACAAGAAAAATAGGAAGAAGCAGAGTAGAAGTAGAAAATGTGGAAAAGAATTACATAGTGGATTTATGTTCTGAAAAAAAGGTCAAATCACAAATCTCAGTGAATTTGTATAAGTTAAAAAGCAGAATCAGCAGAAATTGCGGTGTCGTGTTTTTTTACTCAAGCAGCAAACAAAAGTGCAAAGTAAGCAAAAATTATGTATGTATAAGAAAAAAAATTAAAACAAGAAAGTGCATAACTTCAAAGAGTGAGTGCATAGGCAAGAAAATGGTGTTTGTGTAATATGAATGTATATATGTATGTATGTATGCATTACACAAAAAAAAAAAATAATAATAAGATGCATGAAAAAAGTGCCACGAAAAATATACACGTTACATAGAGGCAAAACAAAAATTGCATTGGCGCATAGGTACCTATATAATAATCACAGAAAGAATTAGATATAAATATGTGCACATTTATCCACAAGATATGTTACACATAGAGGTTGAAGCGCAGCAGATATTTATTTAAACACATACAGACAAAATGTTATGTAGGTATGTGTATTAGGGTGTGCCATTTTCAGGCAACGATTTCATACTAAGATCAGCTGTTTTCATTTTGTGCAGACGAGTAGACGAGAAAGGAAATGAAAAGAAGAAATGAAAATTGCAAAAAAAAAACAATCAATAACTTGTAGAATATTAATACATTTACTTACTTAAAATAGCCTTTAACCGCCTAGGCGATTATGGCCGTCCATACATTTACACTGCACCAAATTTGGCACCTTTTCCCATACAAATCTCATTTTCCAATTTTGGAACTTCATCACTTTTGACTGTTCTGAAATCCGATATAGCTATGTCGAAATTGGAATTGAATCTGATCGAAATTGCAAAATCGTGTTCTCTAATCCAATCGATTTAAACTTATCGAAATCACCTTCCGAATCCGATTTTTTCACCGTTTTTGGTGTGCTGTATTCCAAACTGTCGGAAATTTCAGTTTAAATAAATCCGACAAGGAATTTGTTCGAGGAATAAACTTTTTTTTTTTAATTGAAGGGAATTACGAGGAAAAAAAAAAGTAAATGTATGTTAAAGGCGTGGTTTGAATATATTTTTATAAATTAATTGATTTTGAAGGGAAGAACACAAGAACCCACTAAACGATTAATTTCGAATTTTTTCCGTGGTCTTTACGTTGCGTCGAAAGATTTTTCCGAAATCGGAACCGATTTATTTTCGAAGTGGCTAAGACATTTGTATGAGACAGTTGACGCGACTTCGTTACGAATTTTTCCAATTAGAATCGGTTGATGAAAATAATAAAAATTAACATGAAAAGGTTTTGACAGGTATTGAACCGACTGGCCTGATTTTATTTTATTTTATTGTACTTTATTTTATTTTATTTTTTTTTAATTTAATTTTTTGTTTTATTTTATTATTATTTTTTTTTTTTTTTTAATTAATTTAATTTTTTGTTTTATTTTATTATTATTTATTTTTTTTTTTTTTAATTAATTTAATTTAATTTTATTTGGTTTTTTTTTATTTATTTTTTTTAATTTTATTTTACTTTATTTATTTTTTTTTTATTTTACTCTATATTTTTTAATTTTATTTTATTTTACTGTATTTTATTTTTTAGCAGCACTTAAACCTCCATGAAAATCTTACAATTAATCTCATTTATTTGCAAAATTTTTCAATAATTGTAAATTTTTTTACAAACTTCAGCGGGCTACCCACCTGCCAAGAAATGCCTCAAGAAAAAAAACGAGCATATATTTCTTGTGCCTGGTCAAGAAATTTTGACGTTTTTCAAATTTTCATTTTTTTTGCAAATTACTCTAATAAAAATGTATAAAACATGTTACTCACCTTTGCCGTGAATCTGCACGTTTACCTCAAGAAATATATACGAGCATATTTATTTCTTGAGGTAAAGCGGCATTGCCAACCATAGAAAATTGTAGTATTTTTTCTTATGAGCTGAGTATTGGCTCTAGAAAATCTGACGTGCGAAAACAGTTCTTGACCATTTCTTGAGCGTTTTTTTATATGGAGTTTGACGTTTCTTGGCAGGTGAGTAGCCCGCTTCACTCAGCTGCATTTTGACAGTTCGAATAGGATTTTCCCTACATATGTTCGAATTTATCGATTTCGATAGGATAGAGGAACACCGTTTTCAATCTGAGTCGGAATATCAATCCGATCGGATTTCAGAACATCTCTGCTAGTTTGCCAAGAAAATTCATCCTGAGTTCATTAAGGGTTAAGGGCGGATTTAGGGGTGGGGCACGTGCTCACCCAGACCGTATTTGTATGTACTGTGGATGCTCCATAACAATGCATTTTTAGTCGAAACACAAAAAATAATTGAATTTTTATGTGAGTTCTATATGTATATTCCTGTACTTGTGAAGACAAGCTAAGTATGGTACTTCATCTCTATAAGGTGCGTTTTTTTGCATTTTGCCTCCCCCCAGAAAAAATACTGGATCCGCCCTTGCTTGGGGTGTTTCGCATTTGGAATTACCCAGAAAGAAAATAAATGGTTATATAATGTGTGATAACTTAAGCATTATACCACAGCTGTAGATAAATAACAACTTAAACTAGTATTTTTTTTTTTTTGAAAATTGGCCAATTCTACCAGAAAAAAGCAGAAGCCTTTTTGAGCGAGCGTGAAGCCAAATGCAAATTTAATAATAATACTATGGCAACATAAGGTATCGCACTGAAGTTTAAACTTGCACTGAAAAAGGTGGCCCAGTTCTAGGAGAAAGCTCCCAGCTTTGCTTCTATTATTTCCCATGATACTTAAATTTTTTCGAGGAGTAACGGTGTCGGTTTATGAGTGTCAATTCCGGGATTTCGCTATGCGAAGAATCCCGACCGCGCATGGATTTGACGTATGGTGGAGTCTCGGGTTTGACTTAACAGTGTCGTAAAAAGATGAAAAAGGAAATAAATTTAAGAATGATGGAATACATGTGCAGCGATGCTTGTTTTACTGCTGCTTGAACGATTTGTAAACATACGTGCAGCAAAATTTGCCTGGCAGTTCCATGCATTGACACTTGAACAAAATTTTAAAAACTCACTTAAAACACACATAAATAAGTTGAAATATGTTTGAAACACTCAACTTGAAATCAAAATTACATTTTTTATAAATTTTTTCATTCAAAAATACAAAATAAATGCAAATCACGAAATAAAATATTTGTTTTTTTGGCATTTTGTTTTTGGCTTGTTCGTGCTTGTTGGCTTTTCGATACCCAACACTGGCGAGGTGCGTAGAAATTTGATTTGAACACGTCGTGCAGCTACTGCACACCATGCAGGGATACACGTGTCTGCTCTAGTACAAATCAGTGTGTTTAAATTTTCACTGCGCAGGGTTACTGCACATTTATTTTGGGCTTGAGCTATATGATTTTTGAGCAGATATGACCTTAGTACAGCCAATCAAAGCCCAAAGACTCTTCTGGCTGTGTCATGTTATGCGAGTGCAGAGAACGGCCATGCCTCGACTGAGATGGATGATTTACTTTCTTTGGAGCTTTAAATTAGGAATAGAACTAAAACAATATTGCCTAAAAAAACGGCATACCCTAATGAACGTAGAGCAGCTTGAGCGAAATGGTACTTAAACTTGTTTCAGTACTTGTTTTCCATTGCAGCCACGTCGCCCACCTAAACGCCAATATCCAGTTAGGTTGTACGTATAAATGGGTCTAAGTATATGTGTATAGTCTTTTGCTTGGTTGCTCTCCTACAGCGTTGAAGCGGACAGAACCAATGCGACAATCAACCAAACTCCATGTCTGTCAGCACACAAGCACCATTGAGGTCTGCCCCATTTCAAGGCATCAGAATGACTAGGGCAGCTGTGTGAAATTGAACGTCAACTTTTGTTGCGTTTTGTCAAAGTGATTTTGTATCTCGTCATGGTGTCGATGTATTGTGTTGTAAATTATATTTCTGTCGTCGTCATCAAAGTCTACATGCATTATTTTATCTCTCGCAAAACTTTCCAGAATCGACCAACAATTAGTATTGGATTGTAATCAATTACACAACATACACACGCTCATTCAAGAACCTATAAATAACGCAATGTGCGGCAGACAGATCCGTATAAGCCTCGTAGGATCCATGCTCGATCTATTTCGTTGATTTGTAGCTGGTGTTCTTACCAACCGATCATAAGCTGTGAAGTTTGGTATCTCCAAACAGAATAGCGAGAAAACACCGCTTCCAGAATTCCTAAGGGACTTCTCTTCTCGACGCCAGAACAGGATCCAATACGCCTGCAGCAAGAGGGAGCTTATATCCACCTACCGAAAATTGGACGAGATCACGCCTTAGGCGATTTTGGCCGTCCAACATGTTACGCCAGTCGGTTCTTTGTTGAGCCAACTGGCGCCAATTAGAGACACCGCGTGCTCGCAGGTCTGCCTCTACTTGGTCCTGCCATCGAAGTGGTGGTCTCCCTCTTCCTCTACTTCCACCGGCGGGTGCCGATAAAAATACCTTATGGGCCGGAGCGTCTTCGTACATTCGCACCATGTGTCCTAGCCAGCGGAGCTGCTGGGTTTTAGTTCGCTGAACTATGTCCACGTCTGCGTAAAGCTCATCATTATATCTTCTTCGGTACTCGCCGTCGCCAACTTTTAGGGGTCCATAAATCTTTCGAAGAATTTTTCTCTCGAATACTCCCAAAGCCGCCTCATCAGATGCTGTCAGTGTCCATGCTTCTGCACCATATAGCAGGACGGGTAACTACGATAAGTGACTTATAGAGTGTTGTTTTTGTTCGTCGAGAGAGGACTTTACTTCTAAATTGCCTACTCAGCCCAAAGTAGTATTTGTTTGCAAGAGTTATCCTTCTATGGATTTCCAGGCTTACATTGTTGTTGGTAGTAATGCTGCTTCCCAGGTATACAAAGTGCCTTACTATCTCAAAATTGTGGCTGCCAATAGTGGCGTGGTTGCCAAGGCGCGAATGCGCTGACTCTTTGCTTGATGCCAGCAGGTACTTCGTTTTACCTTCGTTTACCACCAAACCCATTTTTTCCGCTTCCTTTTCTAATTTGGAGTACGCAGAAGTTACGGCGCGGTTGTGATGTCGATGTCGCCGGCATACGCCAACAGTTCTACGCTCTTGTAATATATTGTTCCAGCGCGGTTAAGTTCTGCAGCTTGTATTATTTTCTCCAGCATCAAATTAAAGAAATCGCACGATAGGGGGTCGCCCTGCCTGAAACCTCGTTTAGTTTCGAACGGCTCGGAGAGGTCCTTCCCGTCTTTTCGAAGTCCAGCTTTCCTTGCGTTTTTTGTGGTGCCTCTTTCGTTGTACTCAGGCGAGTACGAATCTTGGCTGCTACCAAGTAGTGATCGGAGTCGATGTTTGGACCCCGCATCGTACGTACGTCCATAACGCTGGAAGCATGCCGTCTGTCTATCACAAAGTGATCGATCTAATTGCGTGTTTCCGATCTGGCGATAGCCATGTTGCTTGGTGGATATTTTTATGCTTGAACCTGGTGCTGGCTACGACCATATTTCGTGCACGGGCGAAGTCGATCAGCCTGTATCCATTCGGCGAAGTCTCTTCATGGAGGCTGAACTTTCCCACAGTGGGCCAAATTCACCCTCTTTGCCCACCCTGGCGTTAAAGTCGGCAGGCACGACTTTGATATCATGACGGGGGCAGCGCTCATAAGTTTCTTCTAATTTCGCGTAGAATGCATCTTTTTCCATGTCGTCCTTGTCCTCAGTCGGTGCTGCGCACAGATAAACGATATGGTGAAAAATCGTAGTTTTATTCGGATTGTGGCGAGACGCTCGTTCACGGCTGTGAAAGACACTACCTGTTTCACAAGCCTCTTTCCCACCACAAAACCGACGCCGAATCTGCGCTTATTAGTGTGACCGCTCCAGTAGACATTGCAGGTCTTATAACCTTGCCCCGTCCATCGCATTTTTTGTATAGCGGTGATGGCAGCTTTTGCCTGTTTGAGGACCCCAACTAGGCGGGCATCGTCACCTTCCCTGTTAAGGGTTCGGACATTCCAAGAACATGCGCTGATTTCCTTAATCATATTCCTGATGAGATACAATAGAGAAAAAAATTATCCGGAAGATTTATGGTCCTTCCCGTGATTCCAACGGCTATTATCGAAGGGAATTCAACAATGAGCTGCACGAGTTTCACATAAGTATGACCATAGTGCAGAGAATGGAAGCCCCAAGGCCCCGATGACTCGGTCATGGACAAAAAAGCCCTGAACCAAAAGGTTTTCCTGCCCACACCCGTATCAAGCAGAAGAGAAAGAAGGATACGTCGACTAAGATAAAAAACTGGTGAAGTGGACCTTAAAACGGCACTGTAAAAATTAGGAAACCTAAAAGCTCGTAAAATCATCCTGTGGGCCTGAAAATCTTAATATAATTTGAACTGGTTGTGTTCTTGTTAACAGCATAAACACTCCCCGAAGATTTTGGGGAGTGATACCGAAATTGACAGTCCGTGGCCGGATATGAACCCGGTGCCGTACGGAACTCCCATGCAGTACTGCCCGACTGTCGTGGTAGCGACTTTGTGTGACCAGTGGAACCTTCTAGGTCATGTCATCCCTCCGTCCGTTAGAAAGAAAAAGATGGCATACCTCCCTACTTCGTGCATATTCTAAACCTCTAACTCGCAATCGGTCTAGTCATTGAGGACTCGCCAGCTATTATTCTCAAATATGGTGTCATCTTTAAAAAGAGAAGGTAGTACGAAGGTAGTACTTGCCTCCCTAAGAAGGGTCGGTGCAATCCTCTACTCATTACCTATATATCTACTGAATTCAAGCTACTTAAAATGCCTACTAAGCTATAGAGAAGTTTGCTGTTGAAGTAGTCCTGTATTGTTTTCACAGACAGGAAGTTCGTTGGAAAGTCAAGTGGGCGTAATTATTTACCTACATAGACATGATTGTGATACATACATACACCTACGGATTATTATTTTTATTTATATCTCAGCTTTCGCCTTCATTAATGGTACCTACTAAATTAGTCCACCTTACGTTAGGAACGTATTTAATTGTTAATCATTCATACTAGTATGTTATGTATAGATAAGCATACATCCACAAATACACATGTGACAGAAATTACAAGGATCAAAGGGAGAAATGAGAAGCTTTCACATCAGAAGTGTGGTGGACAAGCGCACAGAGGGTGGTTGCCTGCTAAGGGGCAGGACTATCATAGCCGAACGGAGAAGAGCTGGAACCCAGAGAGAGCGGAAAAGGTGTATATCACAATACTTTCTTTCCTTCTCTACATCATAGTCTCAAACTACCTGTTTCAGAATCTTGAATCTAGACCATGCCCCGGTAGCTAGTTGGACAATTGTCCGAAAATATGAGAACCAAATTCACACAGATTAATACGCTCTTTGCTTGGCCTCTTTGAACAATGAAATTGTTGCTGCGTTTGTGAGAGCTCTATGATCGCACTGGCCATCCAATGGAATTAGTTTGTTATGCTTAGTCTTTCACTAATACACCCTAACTTTGGTTTCTGCCGGGCCCTTGGCTGACATGATTCACTGCTGTATCGAACTAATTTACGATCAAAACTACAATTGGTTATCGTAGACATCGGATAGAAACACACTTACTCCATTAGGAATGCTTTCGAGAGTGAGACTTACCTTACTTACTGAAAATAGCCATCTAACCGCCTTGGCGATTTTGGCCGTACAGACTTACCTTACAGTATTTAATTAATTTGAACCGGATAGGCATGTCAACACTGGTCCAATCGCTTTGCCCGATAGTGGGATCCAAAAAATGCATTAATTAGGTACCTCGACGTTTCACCTCAAATCAACCTCAATTAAGATTTCAGGGGTGTGATCCACTTGGAATATCTTATCTGCAGAAATATTCAGCTATCCCAGTGCACGTAGCGCAATTTCTTTTCTTATGAGATATGTATATGGCAAATTTCTTACCCTCATCTCCACTTCGAGGTGTAATATTTAATTAGTTTTTCTATCCAGTCATGGGATGCACAGCTAATATTTATGGTTTTATAATCTCATTTCAGAAAACCGTTGTCTTGAATGCTTATCTTATCAGCTGTACTAGATTAGTATGTGCTCGCACATATTTGTGTGTTGGATGCAACGCAAAGTCATATAATGAAATTAATGTTTTTCTAGTAACGAAAACTGAAAGCTAATAATTAACTTTTATGAGCAGAGATTCTACATTAAGCATTGTCTCTAGAAATTTCTGATGAATGTTGTTGAAAACAACCATTGTGAGGTCGTTGTAGAATTCGTTGCTGCAGATAGGCGGCAGCTATTTTAATGTCTTATACGGCATAAGCACTCCCCGAAGGTATAGGGGACGTGCCCGATGTGGGCAGCCCTTTTAAGGGCTATAGATCAGCACCTTATGGTGCCATCCGGACAGTTACGAGAGCGATTTGGAGTCACCAGCGCAACTGTTTGGCTGTTTGGTTCCATTTTCTTTCAGGGTACAGGTAATTTTGTTTTGATCATTTTCGTGAGTTAGACAGCTGCTCAACATTGGTTCCGGCTCACATTTTGTCTGGGGTCTTGTTTATTTCCTTTTACACATTTTTGACACTCAAATGAGTAACATATTTATTTCGAAATGACCGAAACCATGAAAAAACGGCAGTCCACTTCTTTTTCGCTGCTTTCACTGAGTACCTAATTGATAATGAGTGACGCATCTTATTTATATACATACATATGTATTTTCTTTGTTACAGGAAACAGCATCTCGTATCCCTCTATATTTTCACTTCTGAATTACTTAAGAAACCTTTTCCGCCAGACAAAGCACTGAATCATTCGCCACAAGTCTTATATACAAACAAAGATACTTCACCCAAGTTGGGTTTGAAATTCGCAAAATTTGTTCCACTTCCCAACATGTAAGAGGTTAACCAAAATTATGCATGACTAATAATTTGTATGCCCTAATAACGTTACAACTTTCACTAACGAAATAATAACTCCAAGTTAATTGGCATTAGAATTACCAAAACGAGAGGTGAATAAGTATCTACGTGTGCTCAAACTACAGAAGCTAATACGAAAATCAAAAGTAAAACGTAGCGTGAATGCGGCCTACGGTTTATTTAGGCAATGAATGACTTGGGAAACAATGCGAATAACACACTTAATTTGTTGTTTGGAGTTTTTCAATGACTTACTTATTTAACATTTTATATATTTTTAAACTCTTTCTTAGTTTAAGTCATAGAAGAAAATCAAGCCACGCCTTATTCAATGGTCCTCATTATAAGTATTAAGGCTGGTGTCATATTTCATCGACTATCGGTTTCTCGATAAAGTCGATAGAAATTGTCAAAATTTGACCTAATGAAAACCAAACTGTACCAAATATCTAATTTTTGTTTTAAAACTCCAAAACCATTAAAGAAAAAATTTAGCTGTATTCAGTTTTATAAAAAATTTCATTCTCCACAAAAATTTTCTAAATGAAAACTTTCTTCTAGTGAGCCGCCGCGAGCCAGGCTTAAACATAAATTATCGATAGTCACACCTTCCATTTAATCACATCATCGATGATCTTCGATATTTTTCAATATCGGATCACGTTGGACCTTTTTGGTATCATTTCCGGACTTTTTATGGATGTTTTCCGGATACATGCGGGACTTTTTGGGATAATTTCGCGACTTCTTTAGGACCATTTTGATACTTTTTTGCAATTATTTCAAAACTGAAAATTTTCCCTACCATTTCTGGACTTTTTTGGTATAATTTCGAAATTATTTTGTTTTAATTTCATTAAAAATGTTTTATAATTATCCCAAATCAATTCTGAAAGAACCCCAAAAACCATTGTCTGGAAACTATCGCGAAAAAAATCTCGAAATGGCCCCCAATAAAGTCCCAAATGAGAAAAAATGGCCCGAAAACAAAGATCACGAACAAATTTCAGGACAGTCTCGGGAATCATTTCGGGACTTTTTTCGAGAATTTTTAGACTATTTCGGGACCGCTGGAGGATGGCTTTTGTGAACATTTTTGGGAATTTTTCCGAAACCATTTTCGGAGCTTTTCCGGGACTTTTGCAAAACGGTTGACGGAACTAGTTCGGTATCATTTCCGGCCTATTTCTGCGTAGTCTAAAAAAGTTTCGAAACTATCCCGAAACATTTCCCTTAAATAGCACCGAAAGTATTCCCCAAACCATATTGAAATTTTCTTTAAGTGATCTCAACAGTCCCGAAAATGTTTCGAAATGATGGTGACACGGTTCCGAAAGCAATCGAGATTTGGTTTCGAAAAAGTTTCGAAATCATTTCGAAAACAATCACGAAAAGTCAAGAAATAGTCCCGAAAAAGTTTGGAAATGATCCCAACAGCTCTGAATTGTTAAAGTGAATGAAAAACAAATCGAATCAAAATAAATAAATAAACCTCTAAACCGACTGATCTGCATAATTGATTGAATAATAGCTACACTACTTACCGAGAAAACACCTGGTAAAAACTAAAAGTTCCTTAGTCCGTCTGTTGTCGCGTTTTCTAAGAAATACATTTTTTAAAATTAATCTCTCTCTTTGGATTTAGGAGTGCTTAACTCAAATATTTACATATTTTTTGTATATTCACATTTGTAGAACGCAGTATTGTTGTTTATTTTGGTTGGTTCTATGAACAATAATTTGTTTACAAAATTCATTTTAGTACAAACGGTGTTTATAAAAATTATTTAAAGTGTTGGTTTATTTATTTCGCGGATAAGAAACAAAAAGAAAGTACATGTGTATTAGTGTAAACAAAAGCATTTGTTTTGTTCGACCGTAATCCGTTGAGTCTTAAAAATGAGATCCACATTAATAGCACTTTAGACCAATTTTCATAGAACTTTAAACTCAGACTCTACTTCAGTGGTTCCCAACCTTTTTTTTCGTAGATGCTCCCCTGACTAATATAATATTCTCATGTAATTATTGGCAATATTTAACAGGACGGGGCTGTTGAATGAAGAGAAGCGAATATGTGTTAAACTAAATGAATTTTTCGTCAAATCAACCCATAAATCTGTTTACTTGACTAGATTTCCGTCAATTCAACCATTTTTGGTATTAACAGTAGATGCCTGTTGATATAACTGTGATTTTTTCTCTGGGTGTACTTATACTGGTATTGAGTTTTCGAACAATTTGAATTAAGTGGAGAGCTTCTAAGGACATCTTCTGTGCCCACGCCCAGATAAATGCCTATTCCTTGTAGCTCCTTACTATGGTACTTAAGCGTTCAGCAGAATCAGTCCGTCAGTACGTCGAAATAACTGACAGCAAAGTAGACTGCGGGTGCTTGTATGCGAAACGCCAGATACGACGAGTACGCCAAAATAGAATTTGCTCTTCAGTCCGTCATACGTTATTTTGCCGTATCCGTCCAATCTGTCAGCTGTCCGTTTTTTTCAACATATTGGCGGACTGTTTCTGCTGAACGCTTTAGTAGTAACCAATGAAAGATCTGTCAACTCTTCTCACTCTTTATATACCGTCACATCCAGTTCTTCGTTTAACCGTTTAAGGCCCGGTTTTTCAGTGCAAGTTTAAACTTCAGTGCTAGCTTAAACTTAGTTTAAGCGGCCAATTTGTATGGGATAAATTTTAGTCAACTTTGTCTGTGGTTTAAACCTGCACTGAAACCGGGCCTAAACGACTTTGACTTCTCAACACAACAACAAAGCTCGTCACCTGTTTTTATTCTTTGCCATCTGAAGCACATTATAAACGCCAAAGGATCGCAAATCGCTCTACACTTGTCCTTTCCATTGAAGTAGGGCTCACTTTTCCTCTGCATTCATAGGTAGGTTCCGACAAGAATACCTTTCGTATTGGAACATCTTCTTCCATTCGCATCGCATTAAAAAAAAAAAAAAAAAAAAAACTAATGGCGGCGATATACCAACAGGTTATCATAACCTCTAACGAGATTTTTAGCCGAGCTTCTCTTTCCAACTTGTGGTGTGTTGCTTTTGAGTTTTTCCTACAAGTTGGCGGGACCTACAGTTTTTTGCCGACTCCGAACGGCACTTGCAAAACAAATGAATTTTTTGCTGAGAAGCTTCTCATGGCAGAAATACACCCGGAGAGTTTGCCAAACTACTGCCGAGGGGCGACCCCGTTTTAGAAAAATTCTCTTTCTAAATAATTTTTGATGTTACTTTTGCCGGGCATCGAACCGCCACGACTTGGTGTAGAAGGCCGAACACTTAACCGCTACACCACGGCGGCCGCCAATCGCATCGCATTACCTTTGAGTTTTATTAAGCTGGACTATATCGATGTCTGGGCAGAGCTCGTCAGAATATCTTCCTCGATGAACAATGTCGGCATTACGTATAGGCCCATAAATCCCACCTATTATCTGGCATTACTACATATAATGGGATGAGGGCAAAAACAAAGAGCACCCTAGTCAGTTCAGACTTCTGTTTTTGTTTTAATGCGCCCCCACCAGTTGGGAACCACTGCTCTACTTTGACAGTTTTGCTCCTTTCTCCTTCCATACAGCTCTGCTGTATACTCACTCCAGCCTTTGAAAATCGACTTTTTCATTTTATTCGCCAGGGGCGCAGCCAGGGGGTGATTTTAGGGGTTTAAACCACCCCTGAGATATAAAACTGTATGTATATGTGAAAACTAGTTTTCATGACACGTTTGCAAAAATTTCGTTTGCATGAAAATCGAAAAACGTCAATTCCATAACAGGGGCCTAAGCTTTTGGGCCGTTTGCATAAGAGGGGTGTCACACGTTACGTCCATATTGACGCGATCCATGGCTGTTACATCCATACACCTAAGGTACAGGGTCATAAGTGTGCAAAGGTTCGAAAAACCGGGTTTGACCCCTAACTCAAGATTTTGAGGGTGTCCGGCAAATTTCTTGTACGCAGTTCTTTTTACCTCATTGAGATGTACCAGAAAAATGCTATCTCGTCCCAGGTATTTTTTTCGTGCTGCGCAGTGTAATAGATTCAATGACAAATAAAAAAGAAGGCTGGCCCTTGTTATATAAGTCAATATAAAGTAACATTTATTGGCAGGTATATACATATGTATGAAAATTCCAAATTTCGTTTTTTTTCAAAACTTATATTGATTTTCTTTTTAAGAAAGGTGAAAAAAATTACTGTAATTTTTCAGATTTTACAGACTTAAGCTCCAATTTGGTATAAAAACGACAAATCATTGTTGAAAAACACCATTTACATGAACATATTTTTGTAGAAAATTGAATTCCCTGAAATTTTCTCAGAATTCCCGATTTTGGTTTGAAAATTTGCGAAACATGAAAAAATAAACATCGAATAAATCTAAATACAAATTCTTAAGGGAAATTGGATGCTGAATCCGAATTCGATATCAGAATTTAACACCGGGCCCGAGGTTCGGCCCCAACCGTGCAAAAAAGTCCAATATTATTTTGTTAAGGTTAGTGAAGAACTGCGACCTGTTAGGCTACTTCTGATCACGGATTTGGATTTAGCTCGCCAAAACACATGAAAGTTAATGTAGTGAGGTCACAGATCCGTCAACATTTTGTTTTTTTTGTGGCTGCGCCATTTGAAGACTGCAGAGAAAGCCTATATTAAGCAAAAATATGTTTGAACGTATATGAGAAATATGTATTTTTTTGTTATAATATTGATCATATAATGATAATTAATCATGTAGAATATCAATAAACCAAAATTAAGACAAAAGTTGGATCAAAAACACCAAAAAAAGACGGAAATATGATTTTTTTTAATTTAAGACCAAATAAGTTTTGAACAAGTAACTTTCCAAAAAAAAAGCTGTGTAACATTTTTTGTAGCCCACTCAATTTCCTTTAAGAAAAATAGGAAATCGAAAGACATGCTAATTTTTGAAGCTAGAATACTAGAAAACGGTAAGTCTGAGAAAATTTTGCTCAAAGCAAATTTTGTAGGGAATTCGATTTCCTTAAAAAAAATGTTCAGGTAAATGGTGTTTTACAAGAATGGTTTGTCGTTTTTATACCAAATATGAGGTAAAGTCTGTAAAATCTAAACTAGCGATGAAAATCTGAAAAAATTACAGTAATTTTTTTCACCTTTCTTAAAAAGAAAATCAATATAATTTTTGAAAAAAAAAAAAGAAATTTTGAATTTTTGGCCCAGCCTAATGTATATGTGCATAATTATCTTTTTTAAATGCTTTCTTTACGCTACTCCTGACTGGCGCTATAAAATAATTTTGTAAATAGTTGTGCTAGGAAAATATTAATAAAAAAAAAATTAAAACCACCCCAAACATTTTCTTCTGGCTGCGCCCCTGTTATTCGCATGCTCTTAGCTTCAACAAAGAATCTGTCAAAGTTCGCTTCTTAGACAAGTCAAGGTTACTGTTTTGTGCATAGTCTATGTCTAAACAATTAACTTTATAACGTATTTAAGACTTTTTGTTATTGATTGGTTGTTTTTTTGCCTTCACTTGTTAATTTTTTAGGTAGTTGTTTCTGTATTTTGTTGTTTTCAACGGGAAATATGTGTGTGCTGTCAGCAGGTTTTATCTCACTTCCATTTATAGTTGTTGTCTAAAGTGTTGTAACTTAAACTTTACAAATGTGATTATTAGTTTCATTGTGTATTTCTTTATTAAATCTTTTAGTTTTTACTGGTTGTTAATATTTCTTAACTTTTTTAATTAGTGAATTGATTAATTTCCTAAGTTTCTAAATAAAATCTGTATGATTAGAACTAGAAGCCGAAGAAGTTATACAAGTAAGTGGGGATTGATGAATTTTCGTTTAGCTGTAAGATATCAGTATTTTATGTCCTTTCTATATTTTATAATTTTGTACATATGTAAGTTTAAAATTGTCTTTCTTCCAATTTTTTTTTACCATTTTGAAGGAAGCTTCCGCATCTTTTCTGACATTACTGGTTTTTGTGTAGCTGATTTTTGTTAGGCTTTATGGGACGCTTTACTGCTTCCAACTTATTCTTTAACCAAATTTTCTCACAAAGAAGAACAAGAAAATTGTGTTCCCAAATAAAGATTAAATTTGCTAAACGTCGAATTTAAAAAAAAGATGATCCATCTCTGGAACAGTCTAATATTTGTATATAGCTTTAATTAATTAATGTAATTTTATGTTATGAGATCAAGTGCTTCAACTTAACACTCGGTTACTCCCATCTTAATTGTGTTCATACTGCTGCCATTTGAGAGTGTTTCATTACGGACAAGTCTATGGTGAAAACTTACTTACTCACAATAGCCATCTAACCGTTTAGGCGATTTTGGCTGTGGTGAAAAGCAACCGAATAAAGACATATGTAAACAAGATACGCGTTGTTCTTAAAAAGGCATGAAGACTTTGTACAAACATTACTACTCAACTTCGGATAGGGATAGTAAAGCCACGGCTACCAGAAGTTATACCATGCCGAGGGTCCTCACAACTGGTTTCGAAATATTTAAAGTACTTAAATTTAATAGTTGCCTATGTGATCAACCACGACGTCGTGTGGTGTAGTGCTGCTAGGTGTACCCTTACCTTTAATGTAACTTATTCCGTTCGGTATAGACAGCCCAATCCAGGATTGGCGTCATCAGGATTGGAAAAGGCTGTCATCAAAGAAAGAATCGGCGCACCTGCGCCTTGGCAGCCACGTCACTGTTGAAAGTTACAAATTTGAAACTGTGAGGGACTTCGTCTATTTGGGAACCAGCATTAACACCGAAAATAATATCAGTCTAGAAATCCAACGGAGAATCACTCTTGCGAACAAGTGCTACTTTGGACTGAGTAGGCAATTGAGAAGTAAAGTCCTCTCTCGAAGAACAAAGATCACGCTCTATAAGTCTCTCATCATACCTGTCCTGATATATGGCTCAGATTCATGGACAATGTCAAGAGAAGATGAGATGGCCCTTGAAGTATTTGAGAGAAAAGTTCTCCGGAAGATTTATGGTCCTTCCCGTGATGCCGACGGCGAGTATCGAAGCAGATTTAACGATGAGCTGTACGAGCTTTACGCAGATCTGACCATAGTCCAGCGAATTAAAGCCCAAAGGTTCCGCTGGCTGGGTCACGTCATGCGAATGGACAAAGAAGCTCCAGCCCAGAAGGTTTTCCAATCGTCACCCGAATTCGGCAGCAGAGGAAGGGGGAGGCCTCGACTGAGATGGAAACAACAGGTGGAGGATGACTTGAACTCCCTTGGGGTTTCCAATTGGCGTCAGTTATCGCTAAAAAGGAATGACTGGCGTGCTTTGATAGGCGACGGCCAAAATCGCTTAGGCGGTTAAGCGCCAATAAATGATGATGATGATGATGATAGACAGCCCAAAACGAGGAGCCCTTTACGTAGTTTGAGCTAAATTGTATGAATATACATACATATCAACATGTGCTAGTTACTGCTTTTCTAGCTGTTGGGAACTTTCAACATTGCGGTGATCAATCCTAAAGTCGCATGTTGAATTCTTGCGGTTTTTTCGTTTCTGTTTTTGGTAATAACTATGTATGTAATACTTTTTCTGTTTATGGTGGCATTGAGGTCGACATGTGGCACACTGAAAGATTATGTAGAAAATGTGTATATTCTTATAAAACCTACATATTTTTGATGTGGTTAGTTCGTTAAGCTGCCAGTCGCATCCACCTCCAAAGTTTGGTCTCGTTATTTGGAAATTTGGGCTTTTGTAAAAAAAAAGATCAGCAGACCTTCATATCGGCGCCCTCAAATGCTTTAGAACAGGCTTGTGCAGCGCCAAAACCAAGAGCCAATCTTAAACGTCATTGTTTGGTCACATGTTTTGAACTCAACTCGCAAATACTGTCGGATACAGTTCAATGGAGCCAAAACATTCGACTACGACGTTCAAAATTCAAAATTTGATTCACTTTGGGTTCATTTCCTGTTTCGCTGGTCACAACTGAATTTCGTTATGTCCTTCTTTGTATGTCCTTCGAACGATTTGTCCAACATAACATAGGCGAGGCAGACCGTTGACTGCCTTATCAATTTTCAATTCTAATTAGGCGAAGAGACTGACAAGCTCAATCGTCGGATGCTAGTCTATATTCTATTGACAACAACAACAAAGAGTACCTATACCATATTGCAATGAACATTTCAAATAACAAATAAATATAAAACTAATAAAAGCTTGAACCAGTGAAGTAATCGTCATGGAACTGACGTCAGAGGCGTCTTGGGGGACTAAAGGGAGATTTTTAAAAATGTAATTACCACAGCGTGGCATGTGCAGACGATTTAGCCATACAGGGGCAAATTCCCACAAACTCTGTGTGACTTGATGCAAGTAGCACTGCGAGAAGTTTCGGGAAAAGTGGAACTTGTTCTTTACACCAACCAGACCTACCAGAACTTAATGGCGTGGGCCTGAACTTGGCTGATAAAGCCAAATTCTTGGGCACAGTTCTGGACAGGAAGTTAAACTGGAAGGAGAAATTTCTTCAGCGACTTCGCTGAGCAAGGCCACAAACCTGAATCTGTTAGGTAAAGTCCACAGATCCGACATGATGTATATTAGTGGCGCGCTAAGATAATGCCCAACAGAGCTCTTCAGGCCATTAAGATCATTTTGTTACTTTGGCTGGGGCGCAAGCACAACTGGACACTCCAGTATTCTGGGATCTTACAGTTTTCTCCCTCTAAGCACAGATCGGTGTGCGGCCAAAACAGTCGGAGATAGCTGCTTCAAAACAAACATTCCCAGCAGGGAGGAATGGGAGAGGACGGATCTGTGTCCCGCTACTAATGGCGACATTTCTGTTTACACTTACGGCTCGAAGTTAGACGGCAGAGTTGGAGGAGGGGTCTATTCAAGAGATCTGGAACTTGAGCTCTCCCTCATACTACCATCATTGCAGCGTCTTCCAGGCTAAAGTCTCAGCAATCTTGCATGCCGCGGCCGGAATAAGTAAACGCGATATCGGTGAGGATATCGTTATTTTCAGCGGCAGCCAAGCGGCAATCAAAGCTTTCGGCTCTTATTCGTTCAACTCTGAACTGACGCTCAGCTGTCGTCGATCTCTTCAAGAGATGTCCCAGCAGAACCGCGTGAACCTTACATAAGTCCCGGAACACAGGGACGTCAAGCTAACGAAAGATGGCAACAATACCCAGTGTGCCGGATATCCAAACAAACCTGGCCAAAATGAGATCGCAAAAGATCTAGAGACATTCACGCCCTAAGAAGGAGAGAAATCTCCATATTAATAGGTGTTTTAAACGGGTATTGCTTTATTGGTAGGCACGCAGAAAGGCTAGGTGTGCCCTACCGACGATGCTGTAGGAGTTGCAAAGATGATGAGGAGGAGGAAACAGTGGAGCACCTTATCTACAACTGCCTGGCTTTAAGCTGCACGAGAACGCTTTTTGGGAGTTCCCTTCCTGGATAGCCTACTCCAGAGTGCGGAGCTTTACGTATAGGAGTTGAGTCATAAAGTCATCTAAGTAGTTCGAGGAGGAGTAACGGTGTCAATCCCGGGACTTTGCGATGTGTAGAATCCCAACAAATCAGGGAATTTCCATATGGCCTGGTCCGGGACTGGCTTTCTTAAGGTTGGTGGTATCACAACGGGCCTTTCAAAACTGGCCTAAGTGTGCCTCTGCGGCAGCCACTGTAACCTAACCTAACCTAATTACTCCAGCCGTCCTCGGAGCCGATATACATGCATAGATGTCTGATCATAGATCTGAGACCGCCAATCTCCGCGTTCTTTTGGATTTAAAGTCTTTGATGAAGCCTTGTGAAACACTGATGAAGAGTCGAAAAACCTTGATTGAAGTCTTTAGGTTAGAGATAATGTGCGATATATAGCAAGCAATAATAATAGTAATAATAAGTAGCGGGACACAGATCCGTCTTCTCCCATTCCTCCCTGTAAGCCTTAGAAGTCACATTACTCAAACTGAAATCGACCACGACGAGCCTCTGACTAAGTAAAGTACAACAGATTAATTTAATATTTATGTACATTCTGTTGTTTCTATTTCCCATTCGACCACAAATATTGTATGAACTTTAGAAAGAAAAAACTGATAACGTTGCGTACATTGGCAGTTTTGAAGATTCGACAATTGGATGTGGTTTAGTACAAAAACGAGGCCGTTTAAATAAATAAGCTTACATACAAATGAACACAAAAGGTTACGACTCTTAACAATGAATTGGCCTTTATAGATGATTATGTATGTAGAAACGTAAATACGCTGGGGACACTTACAATTTCATCTATAAGCATTTCCAATGACTTGCTGAATGCTGCATGCGACATTCATATAACCTAGACAGAGGACGCGTTAATTTGGTTTAACTAGCTAACTTAAAGACTCCGGTGCACCGGGGTGGCTGGGTTATGCTATGCTTATGGTCAAGGAAGTTGCAGCCCGAAAGATTTTCCTATCGGCACCCAAATTCTTCAGCGGTAGAATTGGGAGGCCTCGGCTGAGATGGAAACAACCGGTGCAGGATGACTTGAACCCCTTGGGTGTTTTCAATTGGGGTCAGTTGCCGCTAAAAAGACAATCTTAGATCGGTTCTAGTGCGTCGCTAATAAGGATTAAGCTTCTAGTCTATCTGGCTATTTAGATACCTACATAACAATGAGTATATATCTACTTACAAATTCAAAAAAGGGTATACGTACGTATTTGTATGCCCTCAAATGCGGCAATATTTTTGTAGCAGGTATTACAATTTATTGATTTCTTATATGACCCAGAGAGTATTAACCTCGACTGTGGCATACACGGTTAAAAAAATGAGCCTAAATTTAAAACCCGTCTAAAGTTTAGGCGATTTTTTAAACTTTTTTTTGGAATTTAAATTTCTTTTGGTTTCGATTTAAGATCTAAATGAAAAATCAGTCTACATTATTTTTTTGGTTTGTTTGAATGTAATTGAATTTTGCCCACAAAAACTTTATGCGCGGCATTGCTCAGCGGTAAAGCATTCTGCTGTGACTCCTGAACGCTTTCATTCGAATCCTGCCAAGTGCCACATTTTTTTAAATATTTTTATTCTTAAAACTTTTTGGTTTAAAATTAAAACTTTTTAGTTTGAAAATTAAAACTTTTCGGTTTAAAATTAAAACTTTTGGGTTTAAAATTAAAACTTTTTAATGTTTCTTATTGGAGCTTAGCTCGAAAAATTGTTTATACCTGCTGTACTTTTTACTAGTACTAGGGTATTCTAATTTTTGATGTTACGAAATTTTTATGAATTTTGATACTTAGAGAAAATTGACAAATTATGTCTAAAGGTATGAAATTGGCACGCTTATAAAAAAGTTGACTTAGAAATACTACAGGGCATCGTAGCTGATTTGTTATAAGCAATGGCTTTAACCGCTTCGGTGCAGACACAGTAGTTCTGTGTCCGAAAATCCATCTGATGTGGACCCTGGAAAGTCCGAAACGTCGTCATGGTATCCATCGCTGTGTAAATCTTTGTCAATTTTCTCTAAGTATCAAAATTCATAAAACTTTTTAGTTTGAAAATGAAAACTTTTCGGTTAAAAATTAAAACTTTTCGGTTTAAAATTCAAACTTTTCGGTTTAAAATGAAAACCATTTCGGTCTGAAAGCTTATGCAACATTGAATTTTGCCAACAACATTTATGTGTGCGATGTAGCTCAGTGGAAGAGCAGACGGGCATGATGCGGGGAGTCTTGGTTCGAGTCCCAGCCAACGGACAAAACATTATTTATTCTTTAGAAAACTGTTAAAAAAACATTTGTATGTATTCCAGAAAATTTTTAAATTTATGTTAAAATTTTTAACCGTATATGTAAATGGACAAGTGAATATGTGTAAGTATGTATGAATTGGGTAGGTTTTATACAAAATTTGTATGCTTACAGTCGTTAAAAGAATTAGGGCTTTTCCCAATGGAATAGGCAGATGCAGTTCAATCAGCTTGTCAACGATGGGTTAAAGTCTTTTGCACAATATTCTGGAGGAGAACCTTTTATGCGATATCCAATACTAAGAAGACTGATTCCGATTTAGTTGGACTGATCTCTGAGATCGCCTTATTTATCGATTTGGCAAAGCATACTTTAGTCCTAATCTGGAAGGAGTTTTCTTACGACATTACCCATAACGCAATGGGTAATTTCTTGTGTAGAAACTAAGTCCGACCATCGACCTCGAGCATATCCAATACGCATCGTCTGCGAAATTTTATTCTAATAATAATAGGCTTAAAATTGCACACCGAATGAGCATTCTTTTGCAAGTAGCAATGATTTGCGCTCTCTCCCTGTATGCTATATAGCCAGCTACCGTATAGTAAAGCCAAACACGCTCCATTTCTTCATTTCTAATCTTTTCTATGCATTCAACGGACTCATGCAAGTATACGACTTTTACATTCTATTTCAAATGTGTGTGTGTGTGTTTTTTTTTTTTCATTTTGCTTCACGCTTTTATGCTTGTCGCGTTAAGAAACCTTTCAAATGTGAAAACTTATAAGATTTTTGTAAATGAGACATAGAAATTTAGAGCCGGTTGCCGGTCGACAACAGATTTGTTTGTTTTTGTTATTTTTATTTTGCAATTTTTTTTGCAGTTTTGCAGATTGAGTTTTCATTACAAACTCATTTGCATATTTTTTAGACGACTAAATGAATATGTGAGCAAAGGTCTTTACTAGAACATTATTTAATTTAATTTATTTGCTGTACTTTTCCTTTGCCTTTTTCCGATCTGCTTTTTGCTGTCATCAGCCTTTATTTTGTTTATTTTATTTTAATTTTTATTTTGATTTATTTTATTTTATTAGGGGGACTCATCAAACCTTTTAAGTTTACGAAATGCGTAAATTTATACATTTATCAGCTCAGTTAGATGAACGCCCTAGATAAATTTATGTGTACTTGATTTCAAACATAAACTTTTTATTTCGAAATTCTCATTAAAAAAGTAACTTCGACCCATTTTCATATTCTTAAACTTTTGTCCAGTGTGCATAGAAATTACATGTCGAACGGCGTCATTGGAAATTTACAAACTTTTTTACACACCAAAATCGATGCGGAAGTTTATAAATTTTGTGTAAACTTCGTTTCATACAAATTTTGACAGTTCATTTACACACTTGATAAATTTATACACTAACATGCTTTATAAGGTGTTTATAAGGTTTGATGAATCCCCCTAATATATTTATTTTTTATTTGTTTTATATAAATTTACTTGAATTTAATATTAGTTAGTATAATTTTTTATTTTTTTTATTTTATTATATTTAAAACTTTTATTTTATTTATTTATTTTTTTGTATATAAATTTACTTGAATTTAATATTAGTTAGTAGGTATAATTTATTTTGTTATTTTATTTTTATTTTATATTTTTATTTTTTTATATTTTTTTTAGGGTATATTATTTTATTTTTTCATTTATTTAGTTTTTGTTTATATCATTTTATTTCACTTTATTTCAATTTTCATTTTGTTTTAATTTTATTTTGCTTTTTTTATATTGTTTTATTTTTCTATTTCTATTTGTTTTTTTGTTTTCTTTGATTTGGTATTGCTTTTTTTTCTATTTTATTTATTTTTTTTTTATTTTTTTTCTCTTTTTCTTGCTTTAATTTTGTATTGCTTTTACAACTTTGTTTAATTTTTTTAAATTTTATTTTATCTTCCTTTATTTGATTCTATCTTATTTAATGTGACTAACTTTTATTTTTTTTTATTTTTTTTTTTTTATTTATATTATTTTATTAAATTTTACCTTATTTCATTTCATTTCCCTAATTTCATTTAAGTTAAATAGAATTTTATTTAAATTTATTTTATTTTATTTTTTTGTTTTTATTTATTTTAGTGCCTTTTATTTTATTTAATTTTTTTTATTGCCTTTTGTAAGTGCTGTACATTGTAGGTTTTCCTACAAATACACTTTTCTCCATTCGCGAATTAGCACATGAAAAACGTTTTAAGTTTAATTTGTATGCATATGGCGTTTTTCTTTGCAAATTACTTTTCCTGGTAATTAACTTTTAAAGCTTTTTCTAAATTATTTTATTTCACATTCGTAAAATTTCTCATTTTGGAGAACTACGTTAATCGACATTCACATTTATTACTCAGGCGTAAAATGCTTTTTTAGCTGCTCATGTTAAACGTTCATTGATTGTATAAGATTTCTACTAATTGACCGTGGTCGTGCAAGGCTTCGCCACAAACCCAAATACATAAATAAAAACAGTAGAGTAGCGTCAACAAAAAATGTGTTATGGATTTCACGTTAGACATCTGGAAAAAGATATGTGACAACATGATTCAATTCCAAAAAGCAGTTATTTAGCGAGACTGGCAGGATATCGATCAGCTGCTTTCTAATGTTGACACCTGTTGTAAAACCGCAACTTTAGAAAACAATAAATTTTTTTGCACTGTGTCCCAAAACAGTGTAAAAAAATGATTATTTTCTAAAGTTGCGGTTTTACAACAGGTGTCAACATTACGAATAAATGCAATAAATACGTAACAAATGTTTCTCCTAATTAGGTACATATTCAAAGTTCAGTGAACTGAATGACTTTCAGTAACTCGGAAACTGATTAAAATGTGAAGCGGTTCTATTCAAGAAAAAATTAAATAAACATATTTTTCAGATTAAAAATAATCTCAATTCATTTTGTATTGATGTAGGTATACGAGTTTAAGTTGTTTACGCATTTAAATCTCGTATAGCGAATTTGATCTCGTTTCCAATACCCTCCAGCTTGGGTATCCAGCTAGGACTAGTACTGCCCTCAAATGGGCTAGCTATAGGTTAATATCGTGTACCTATGCGGTGTCTAAATTTAATAAGACAACGTTTCTGCGTATAATTTATTTGAATTCTGACAGCACTGTGACAACGTTGAACCGCAATTCCCGTATTCTAGGAAATAACAAAGTTAAGTTGACTGAGTTGAGTTGTTCATTGGTTGACTTGTGGCACGAGCCACAATAGAGCGAGATCCCAGGGCCGCCAGACATCACTTATTTTCTGATGGATGAAACCAATACTGCTGGATAGTCCTCCCCGAAACTAGAAGGAATGTGAAAATTTCAAAGCTGTACCTAGGTCTTGGGACTAGATATCGGGGATCAAAATCGCAAAAAAATGACCCTAAGTTCACTTATTTTCTGATGAATGATTTTCACATATTTGTCGTAGATTACCACCCCGCGTCGATATCAAGTGTTGTTAGACCCGTACCATGGACACCCTAAGTTCGCGGATTTTCCTTTGAAAATTAATTCCGTTTTAACAATTTAAGAGATTTGGCCAACTTTGGCAGCTTTTAACTACCCAATTTTTCCCCATTTTTTGTAGAACACTACCCTCAAGTATTATCAAGCATTTTTAGATATCTTCCCAAGGCAAAAACTTCAGCCAGACACCTCAAAACTCGGGAATTTTTATAATTCTTACATCGATTTCTTTTGTTTAAGCGAGCCAAAGGTGAACAGGCTATGTTAAAATGGCAAATCTTTGCACATGTGTCGTAAAACACTACCCCTAAGTAGCATCAGGCATTTTCAGACTTCATCCCATGAAAAAAACTGCAGCCAGACACATCAAAGCACAGGGACTTTTCATCATTTTTAATGCGCTTAGACATGTTTAAGCGGATTTAAACAACTTTGGCTGATTTTAAATGGCGGATCGTTACAAATGTGTCGTACAACACTACCCTTAATTGGGACTTCGCCCCATGACAAAAACTTCAGCCAGACACCCCAAAACTGAGCAATTTTCCTAATTTTTACTGCGATTTCACTTGTCTTAGCAGGTTGGTCCAATTTTGGCTACTTTTAAAGGACAGATCTTTACACATGGGTCGTAGAAGACTACCCTTAAGTGGTATCAGACATTTTTAGACTTCACCCCATGACAAAAACTTCAGCCAGACACCCCAAAACTGAGGAATTTTCATAATTCTTACTGCGTTTTCACATGTTTGAGCGGGTAGGTCCCACTTTGGCTTCTTTTAAAGAGCGGATCTTTAAACACGTGTCACAGAATACTACCCGCAAGTAGTATCAGGCATTTTTAGGCTTCGTCTCATGGAAAAAACATCAAATCTGAGACATTTTCATAATTCCAACTTTGGCTACTTTTAAATAGCGGATCTTTACACACGTGTCACAGAATACTACCCGCAAGTGGTATCAGGCATTTTTAGGCTTCGTCTCATGGAAAAAACTTCAGCCAGACACCGCAAAACCGAGGAATTTTCATAATTCTTACTGCGCTTTCACATGTTTGAGCGAGTTGGTCCCACTTTGGCTGCTTTTAAAGGGCAGATCTTTTCACATGTTTCGTAGAAGACCACCCTTAAGTGGTATCGGGCATTTTTAGACTTCATCCCGTGACCAAAATTGGTACAATTGATCTCTATAGGACATGATCAAGCAAATTTGGACAACCCGGTTAAACATGTGAAAGCGCCGTAGGAATTCTAAAAATCTCTGCTTTGACGTGTCTGGCTGAAGTTTTTTCCATGGAATGAAGTCTAAAAATGTCTGATACCACTTAAGGGTAGTCTTCTACGACACATGTGAAAAGATCTGCCCTTTAAAAGCAGCCAAAGTTGGACCAACCCGCTTAAACAAGTGAAAGCGCAGTAAGAATTAGTAAAATTCCTCAGTTTCCGGGTGTCTGGCTGAAGTTTTTGTCATGGGGCGAAGTCTAAAAATGTCTGATACCACTTAAGGCTAGTCGTCTACGATCCATGTGAAAAGATCTGCCCTTTAAAAGCAGCCAAAGTGGGACCAACCCGCTCAAACATGTGAAAGCGCAGTAAGAATTATGAAAATTCCTCAGTTTTGGGGTGTCTGGCTGAAGTTTTTGCCATGGGATGATGTCTAAAAATTCTTGATAACACTTGGGGGTAGTGTTCTACAAAAAATGGGAAAAAATTGGGTAGTTAAACGCAGCCAAAGTTGGCCAAATCTGTTAAATTGTTAAACCGGAATTAATTTTGATAGGAAAATCCGCGAAATTAGGGTATCTGGCTGAAGTATAGACAAGGTACGGGTCTAACAACACTGGATACTGACGCGCGGTGGTAAGCTGCGACAAATATGTGAAAATCATCCATCAGAAAATACGTGAAGTTAGGGTCATTTTTTTGCGACTTTGATCCCCGATATCTAGGCCCAAGACCTAGGTACAGCTTTGAAATTTTCACATGCGTTCTAGATTCGGGGAGGACTATCCAACAGTATTGGTTTCATCCATCAGAAAATAAGTGATATCTGGCGGCCCTGGGATCTTGGTCTACCAAGTGGAATTCCGTTTAAAAATAAAAAAAAATGTGTCAAGATAAAGAGAATTGTGCTTGCTTGCATTAAATACAGTGGTGTGCAATAAAATAAGGTCGCCTATTGACATTTATCCTTACAGATAACACGACTCTAATGGGTCAGTTACATAAAGCTTTATTTTGGCTTTACCTCAAACTTTGACTTTGACAGAAAAGTTCAGTATACGTATTTAAACGAAGCATGGCAAATTGGAGACCTCAAAGTTGAAGCAAGGTTAAAATTTGGCAAACTCTCAAAATTTGCTTGCTTTGCTTGCTTTGACAATCAGATGTTAATGACTTTGCTTCAATTAAGGAATAAAATGTTGGAGAAAATAATAATTAATTCATATTTTCTCTATTAAATTATTAAATTAACTAAAACACTGCGAATGCAAAGAAAAAAATAACGAAAACAAATGTATAAAAGAGAAGCGTCAAGGCGTTCATTGTAGCATACCTCTGAAGTTGGACGCAAAGTTTTGAGGTAGCAAATGTCAGGCGAGGTTAACAAAGCTTTATGTATTCGACCCTTAACAGGCCGATGTCTGTATAAATAGAAACATAAAAAACCTTAAACAAATATTTTGTATTAAAATGAATGGAATAAAAAAACAGTTTCCAGAATTTTGTGTCTGTATGTTTGTTCGCGCATCACTCAAACTACGCGATACAGAATTGACTGCAATTTACGCCGATGCATGGCTGGATGCTAAACTTAAGGATTAGAGTATATTTTCCCACACGGAGAAGTTTTACTATGTTGTTGTTGTAGCGAGGTGTAGCCCTGCCTAAATGTCAGACAGGGTCACCCCGAGTGTATTGCTCTTGGCCGGGTCGATATAAGAAAACGGCCCGGGTCGTTTCGGCACGATGGGTACAGCACAAGCACTGGTACCGTTCTCGCAGAACCGGCAATACAAGAAACTAGCTGTGTAGGCCATGTAGGTCATTTAGCGTTGCCCAGGGTGCACCAACGGGGAGCCGACCTACTCTTACAACCCTTTTGCTATCGCTGTATACCGTAGTGGCAAAAAAGTTTTTACCTATTTCATTTCGAAAAGTTCAACTCATAATATAAAAAAAAAAGGTATTTTCACTTTGACATAAACTGTGTTAGTTGTCATTCGTATCTTTTGCCAGTTGATCACAGAACGCTGCCACCTCAAAAAAAATTTTTTTGCTAATTTTTTTTTTAAATTTTGGGGATTATTTATATAGGAAAAAGACATGGTTTGTAAAGTAAAACTACTTTCAAAATAGGATCCATAAAGCTGCTTTAAAATTTGTAAATGGTTCAAAAAATATCTCTGCTTCAAAAATGCGTATTACAAACCATATTTACCTAAAAATAACGTTTAAAAAACCTTTTACGTCGAACTAATGCGACAAAACCTTTCGATTTAAGTGTTGAGAAATTAAGGACCGTTTTCGAAAAGCCGGTTAATGCTAATTGCGATTAATTTGACAGTAACCATAAAAAATACGTCAATTAAATCCCAGTTTGCGTTAAGCGTAGATTGTGAAATCGGCCCTATGGATATATTCTTACACCTGTAAACAAAAAAAGTTCGGATATAACTTACCATCAGCAAAAGCACCAAATAACAACACTTAAAATACATATTTTAGTATTTATGTTGTCATTTTTTTAAATTTTTTTTTTGGATGCATTTTCATTTTTCTTTTCATTATATTTCCTATTCAAAAATTAGTGAAAATCCCGAGCCTTGAGAAATAATTGAAATTACTTAAGCGTAGTGTCCTACGAAACTTGTGAAAGATCCGTCATTTAAAAACAGTAAAAGTTGGACAAACAAGAGAAAGCAAATTAATAGGAAAATAAAAGTTTCCGAACCTTGAGATGTCTGGCTGAAGTTTTTGCCATGGGATGATGTCTAGAAATGCTTGATTCTACTTAAGGATAGCATTTTACGACACATGTGTGAAGATCTGCTATTTAAAAGTAGCCAAAGTTTGTCGAACCCCTCTTAAACATGTGAAAGCGCAGTGAAAAGTAGTGAAATTTCCCGAGTTTTGAGGTGTCTGGCTGAAGTATTTGCCATGGGACGAAGTCTAAAAATGCCTGATACTACTTGAGGGTAGTATTCTACAAAAAATGAGAAAATATTGGGTAGTTAAAAGCAGCCAAAGTGGCCCAAATGAGTGAAATTGGTAAAACATAATAATAATAATCTACGTCAAATATGTGAAAATCATCCATTATAAAATAAGGGAAGTTAGGGTCATTTGTGTATTTTACTTACCTTCGCTTCATTTTAGAAAATTTTTTTTTGTGAAATTTAATAAATTATTTCAATAAACTTCAAAATTTTTTCCGTTTGAAGTTTAAATCGGTTCTTTTTTGGTATGAAAATATGGTAGCTCATTTTCAAAAAGAAACGTCACTAACACGGTTTATGTCAAATGAGGGCAATGGCGACCAAGAAGAAGAAGTACCATGGTTCAACTGTAGTTCTGGTTGTCGATGAATGATGAGTTTTGGATACTGTTTCGCAATTTTATTGCATTGATATAGGTAATGGTTAGAATCAATGTTGGTGAGTTTTTTGCAAAACTCTATTTTATCGACCGGCACTACTATAGTGCATGGGTATGCAAGTATAAGATAAGATGCATAGTACTAGCAGAGCTATCAGTAATTGTACAAGTTTTTTTTTGCGCTTCTAGGTTGTTAATTGTCATCGATTGTCAATTCCATTAAATTAAATTGAGAAAAGTCATAAGAAATATTGCTAGCCATAAATCAAATGCTTGTTCTTGAAGTGGTTCGATGTAGCTAAAATTAATCCTATGTGTAAAGTAAAATGATATGAAATAAACAAAAGGAAAAAAAAAAAAATACAGAATAAGAAATCAAAATAAAAAATGGAATACATAACCATTAAACGAGCTAAACTTGTATATTTGTATATTTGTATATTTGTACATTTGTAATTTGTATACCCAGACTATCTCGGGAACCGCTTGACCGATTTGGATGAAATTTTGAATATAGATGTTATGATTGATTCTAAGACTATCCACTTGGGGGTTGCTACTTGGGGCGGGTTACTGAGTTGCCACCTCTCTCAATTTTTTTTAAATTTTGTAGCAAAATATGCCAATATGGGTATCAAATGAAAGGTATTTTCAACCGTATTCCAAATATGACAATTTCAAGCAGGGTAACCCCTAGAGTTGCCCCCAGACCGCGTTTTATTTATTTTACCTTATGTATATTTGTATATCTCGGGAATCGGTTGACTGATTTGGATGAAATTTTGAATATAGATAGTATGGTTGATTCTAAGACTAAGGCGGTTTAGAGGGTTGCCACCTATCTCATTTTTTTTGTAGCAAAATATGCCAATATGGGTATCAAATGAAAGGGTTGCCACCTTACCGCAGTATATTCGTATATCCGAACTATTTCGGAAACCGATTGACCGATTTGGATGAAATTTGGCATATATGTAGATAGTATGATTGATTCTAAGACTATCCACTTGGGGGGTGTACAGGGTTGCCAATTATGGAGTTAGATATGCCATTATAAGTATCAAATGAAAAGTATTCTCGCCGACATACCAACTAAAATATTTTCAACTAGGGTAGCCGCCCAGGATTACCATTTTACCGTATTGTATTTATATTGTATATTTTTGGGATCATATTAGGATTGTTTAAGGATCATTTTGAGATCATTTAGAGGTCACAATTTTGGATTAATTTGGGACAATTTTGGGTAATTTTGGGATCATTTTGGAGTAATTTTGGGATCATTTTGGGATAATTTTTGGGTCATTTTGGGAACATTTGAGGGTCGTTTTGGGATTATTTTGGGTACATTTTTGGATAATTTTGAGTTCATTTTGGGATTATTTTCGGGTCATTTTTGGGTCGTTTTGGGTCCAATTTCGTATCATTTTGGGAACATTTAAGGGTCTTTTTGGGGTCATTTCAGGATTATTTTGGGATTATTTTTCGGTCATTTTGGGATGATTTTGGGTAAGTAAAGTTAGTGCTAAATTGATAGCACCGAGCAAGCTCGGTCACCCAGGTACTATAAAATAAAATGAATAAAATGAATAAAATATATAAATTATATTAAATTAAACTTAATTAAGTTAGATTAAAATTAATGAAATGAAATTAAATGAAACTTAATAAAATAAAATTGAAAGAAAAGAAAACATGAAAAAAATAAAAAATAAATAATGAAGCAACACAAAATAAAATAGGCAACAACAAAAAAAAAAATAAATAAAAAAAATATAAAAAAATAAAATTAAGTAAAATCAAATAAAATAAAATAAATTAAAAAAGCTAAACAAAACAAAATAAATTTTAAAGAAACAACAAGGTATAAAAAACAGTTAGCTAAAAAAAATTAGTTGATTTAATCTAAAAAATTAATATAAAATCCGCAAAGATTTTATCCAAAAAGAATGAAATGAAATTAAATGAAACTTAATAAAATAAAATTAAAAAAAAGAAAACATGAAATAAAATAAAATAAAAAATAAATAATGAAACAACATAAAATATAATAGGCAACAACAAAAAAAAATAAATAAAAAAAATATAAAAAAATAAAATAAAAAATAAAATTAAGTAAAATCAAATAAAATAAAATAAATTAAAAAAGCTAAACAAAACAAAATAAAGTTTAAAGAAACAACAAGGTATAAAAAACAAGGTATAAAAAAACTGCAGTTAGCTAAAAAATTAGTTGATTTAATCTAAAAAATTAACATAAAATCCGCAAAGATTTTATCCAAAATGAATATGACAATACATATTGCCAAAATGACAACCCTGGTTGTCGTCAGAGCGGCTTCATATGGGTACTTAAATCCTTTTAAGGTCATCCCACCTCATCAAACCTTCAATCCCTCAATTCGCAAGTAATTTCGCTTAATGAACAAAGAAAATTACAATTCATTGCCAAGGTTCTGCTATTAGGCTGTCAAATATAAAATCAGGCCCTCAACGTGTCAAATTTAGCCCATCGTTTAATTTTATATAAGATACTTCACTAAAAAGCATTCACCTTCCCTTAACACTCAATGTCTACTAGTGAGTCGTTTGAACTTGACCCAACTATCTATATTATGTCAAAGTCGTTATCAAGGACTTTCTTTACAAGCAAAACCAGCCGGTTACAGCTGACTCTTTTATAATACGAATTACACTCAACAACAAAACAAACTCTCAAATAGTTAGTAATGTTATTTGTTTACATGTGAACTACATATGAACCTACTTGAATGTGTTACTTGTAAACTACAGTTCAGACTCATGGTTGGAGGATCCTCACGTGTGAATCGGCATCAAGAAACAAAAAAAGAAAGAAATGAAATTTACATATTTTATAGAAATTGTTCTAAGTACGTGTGTGTGGTGAGTTATTATGCATAGGTAGATATGTAAATTTGAGGTTCTTCTTTGCTTTATTGCACATGTCAATGTGCAATTTTTCACATATGGTGCACACTTGGGTCTTCAAAAACATCCACCTACGCTTGAAATTCAGAGAACCAAGAGGATGGTTGTGTTAAATTTTAATTTGTTTTCTCATTAGGATGGTTGCTAGTAGGACAATACATAGTTGGGTGTCATCACCGCAGTAAATCGTGCTAGGTAGTGACTAACCAATTCAAATCGAAACTGTAGTAATAACCGTAAAAAAAAAAGAATTATATAAAATTAAAAAAAAACCAAAAAAATTAAAAATATAAAAAGAATTTAAATAAAGTACCGTAAAACGAAATAAAACAAAACGAATAAATATAAAACAGAATAAAACAAAAAAATAAATAAAACTAAAATATGTGAATACAAAAAAAAAAAAAAATCTGACGAAATTAAATGAAAAAAAATTTAATAAAACAAAAAAAAAAAAAAATAAAACAAAATAAAATAAAAATAATAAAATAAAAAAAATAAAATAAAAATAAAATAAAAAATAATAGATTTTTCAATCTAACACCACCCGTTTCCTTAAACTAAATATATTGGATACACCAACACATGCCAGTGGCTCATTTGCAACCCACATTGTGCACCCATCTAATTTTCTATTTCAGTGCTTTTAACTAACTGCAAATATTTCTGGCGTCTAAAGCCGAGGTGAGCGCAAGCCCACACTACGTTGATGCGCTACTGCATCTAAAATTTAATAATAACACTTAATAAGTAGTTAATAATTTTATGAACGCGTGTAAAATGCTTGTAAAGAGATTCAAAGTGTGCCGCTCTACTTCACCTTTTAATGTGTTATGTGCTATGCTAACTCCATGTAAATATGTACTATGTAGCTATTTATGTCGAGTTTATGCAACATATGCATGTAAATACTAATAATAATAAAAGTATTAAGTAGGTAAGTACTAAGAGATTATGCAAAGTTCGAGAAGATAGTGGCATACGCAGACGAATTAGCTATTGCATTCAGAGGCAAGTTCCCACAAACTCTGTGTGACCTGATGCAAGTAGCACTCGACGGGGTCCTCTCGCTGCGGACTGAGTATCAACCCGGGGAAAGTGGAACTTGTCCTCTTCACCAACCGGTACAAAATACCATCACTAAGCCTACCTGAGCTAGATGGCACGCGCCTGGGCTTGTCGGATAAAGCCAAGTTTCTAGGCAGAGTTCTGGACAGGAAATCGAATTGGAAGGAGAATGGTCTTCAGCGCCAGGAGAAAGCTTGCATCGCTCTTTACACATGCAAAAGAGCCATTGGCAAAAAATGGGGGCTCAGCCCTAGAGTATGCAGTTGGATCTACACGGCGATCATTCGTCCAATCATGCTGTATGGAGTCGTCGTAAGGTGGCCTGCGCTGAGCAAGGCATCCAATATGATCTGTATAAGCGGTGCGCTAAGGACAACTCCCAACGAAGCCCTCCAGGTCATTCTGGGCATTTTGCCACTTGATCTGGCGGCGGCCACAGCTCGGCGCCTAAGGGAAACCTCTAGCTGGGGTGCGGGTACTATTGGACACTCCAGTATTTTGGAATCTTACAGCTTTCTCCCTCTAAGCACAGATCGTTGTGCGACCACTACAGTCGGAGATAGCTGTTTCAAAATAAACATTCCCAGCAGAGAAGACTGGGAGAGGACGGATTGGTGTCCCGAAACAAATGGTGGCACTTCCATATACACCGACGGCTCGAAGTTGGACGGCAGAGTTGGAAGAGGGGTTTATTCAAGGGATTTTGACCGGCGGGATAAGCATACGTGTTATCGGAGAAGATATCGTTATTTTCAGCGATAGCCAAGCGGCCATCAAATCCCTTGGCTCATACACGTTCAACTCTGAACTGACGCTCAGCTGTCGTCGATCTCTTCAGGAAATGCGGTTTGTCACATGCAAACTAATGCTGAAGGAGCACACACTCCGTCAAGCCAACGAAAGATGGCTGCAATCCCCAGGGTGCCGGATATCGAAACAAACCTGGCCAAAATGGGATCTTAGAAGGTCTAGACGCATTTATGCCCTAACTAAGGGGAAAATCTCCATATTGATAGGGGTATTAACCGGTCACTGCCTTATTGGTAGGCATACAGAAAGGCTAGGTGTGCCCTACCGACTATGCTGCAGGAGTTACAACTATGATGAGGAGGAGGAAACAGTGGAGCACCTCATCCGCAACTGTCCGGCTTTAAGCGGCGCGAGAACGCGCTTTTTGGGAGTACCCTTCTTGGATAGCCTAAGCCAGATCGCGGAACTGGACATAAAGGACTTGATGGCCTTCATAAAGTCATCTAAGTGGTTCGAGGAGGAGTAACGGTGTCGGTTTAGGAGTGTCATTCCCGGGATTCTGCTATGTGGAAAATCCCAACAACTCAGGGATTTTCCATATGGCCGGGTCCCGGGACTGACTTTCCTTGTGTTGGTGGTATCACAAGGGGCTTTTCAAAACTGGCAAAAGTGTGCCTCTGCGGCAGCCACTTGAACCTAACCGAACCCTATAATTATACTTATACTTTTTCTTATATTTAAACTTATAACAGAAGAGTGTTTCTGTTTCGGTTTCAGTTTCGGTTTCCTTTTTCTTTTCTTTTTTTTCTTTGCTCTTCGTTTTACTTTTTCCTGTCCCTTTCCTTTCACTTTTTCTTTTTTCCCGTTTCGATTTCCTTAACCCTTTTGAGATTTAAGGGCCCCAACCAGGTTGTTGCAACTATTTGGTTTTTCGTTTTTCATTAATTGTTTTTGATTGGGTTACTAGCAAGGGCGTACCCAGCTCTTCTCAAAGGTTCGAAAAAGGGGGAAGGGGATTTATATATTTGCTAAGTAACTACAATTTTTCTTGAGTTTTTCATTCAGTTTCATTCGGTAAGGTTAGGGCAACGTCCCCGCCTGCGTACGCCCTTGGTTACTAATCTTAATTAGCTAAAGAAAAAGTACTTAATTTCAGGCAAATTCCATCTTCTACTCGAAATAAGTTTGATAACGAACTCAGTCTTTACACCCGGTATTATGAATATCCTCAGGCTAGCTTGTATTATGCAAATACCAGCAACTTTGACATCGCGAAAACTCGATAAAAAACCACAACAAAAATGCAATCTCGAAACTCAAAGTACATTCAATAAAAACATCACTTATTAATCGTAATTTAAAACATTTCCATCAACTTGCTCTAATTTTACAATCTTTTTTACTTTGCAGACGCAGCATAATGCAATAATAAACAGAGAACTGCAAACGTTTTGAAAAACAAAAGAAAACATGTAAAATCACAATAAAAAGGGACAATTTTGCATAACATAAATTTTATATTTTGTTTCTTCAACGATTTTGTGTTTCGAATGCAACATTTCAAAATTGATTGCAACAACAACAATAACTATGACAGCCAATCGCCCAGCAACGCAAACCGAGGAAAGATTGGTGGAGCAGCAGCAGCAGCAGCAACATCACCAACAACAACAACAACCACATCAGCAATGCTCGAGTACAACAACAAATGCGACAAATGTAAATATCTCAACAGCGAATGCTTCCACCACTTGTACGGCATCTGGCTATGATACAAATAACGGTGTTGATGGCAATTGTGCGCATGTTGTTGTTGGTGGCGGTGAAGGCGTTTGTCGCAATCACAGTAACGTTAGCTCAACGACACATCGTCGGGGTCACAGGTGAGTGAATTTGAATAAAAATACGTCTATATTACAAACTGGAACTAAGGAAGGGCCGGTTAAAATATATAATGTCCATGTGCCTGCGATATGTCGGTGTATAAGGGTAGGTGAAATTGGTTGGTAGGAAATCATGACAATGAGTTAATAAAAAAAGAAGTCTTTCGAGAATTCCCAGAAGTCGGATTCAACCATGGCCGTAAAAATTGATTTCAATGTATAACAAGCATCGGCGCCCCATAGATCTTAAGATCAGTCAAACAAGTTGGATTCTTCACACAGACATGTTGCGCTCTTTGTTTACCAAATGATTTAGTCGTCGCTGGGCAAGGGGCGAAACCCCATCGCGTGGGGGTGTCGCTTGTTTGGTCAGCGAATTTTAAAAATATAGTTCGGACGATCACAGCGCTTGTATAAGCGTTCTCACTTATACACCTGCATTTATAAATCTGCCGACCCTTGACAGGGTTTTTGCCAAAAAACCTTTAATTCTTGTTAAGCGGGATAAAGGAACGGGGAAGTTTGTTGGTCAACGATTTCCGGTCAATAAGTCTCGGGCCGCCCAAATTTTCAGGAAAATGCAGTAACGCAATACGGTCAGTATCGATTTTCGATGAGAAATGGGGCTCAAGCGGCTGCCGTGTGGTTGTGGTTGTTGTTGAAGCCATACTTTGCCCTGCCTAGTCGGAAGATCCACTTATAAAAAGTTACGTGACAGACCAGACAGGGGTTTTACGGGTGTTGGCAGTCCTTTGACGGATGAATCCGGTACGTTCCGGTACTCCCTTGCGGTACTTCCCGACTGTATTGGGAACGATTTCGTGGAATTTAGTCGCCTCTTACGACCGGCATACCTAACTCGGGCATATTTTAAACCCCTAACCCGCAGGGGGTGCCGTCGTGGTGTAGCGGTTAAGTGTTCGGCCTTCTACACCAAGTCGTGGCGGATCAATGCCAGCAAAAGTAACATAAAAAATTTGATTTTCTGGATCAAGAACTTATCACACCAGTTATTAGTTATAAAGTAGTCCAGAGTAACGAGAAACTCAATGACCTTGCACGTAGAATTTTAGCAGAAGTAAATAAGGAAATAACCAGCTTCGAATTGGGTCTTGATTTATTTAGTTGAGCTCATACAGCTCAACATCGATTTTCTGCGATACAAACAGTTTTCAAAGGGGAGGACCATACAAAGAATCCTTCAAGGACCTTAGAAAATACGACGACACTTTGTGTAGGTTAGTGAGGTTATATAATAAATCGATTTCCAAAAGCTCTCCTTTCAACATTCATTCTGTGACTCTGACCACACCAAGTTATTCTGATTGAAACTTTGTTCAGACCATGCCTGGGCATGACTCTCCCCTTGATGGTTCGAAAAATCACTGGTTATATACATAAGTACACAGTTCAAAATCGATTTGGAACTGGTTATGTCTGGCTAATGAGAATATGCCAGTCCCTTCCCTATGCAACTACAGTAGCCTATATTTCATATTAAAGTATGTAAAAATTAGTATGTACCTCAAAGTACCTACCAGCTATTTAGAACCAGAAATAACGAGAATATTAGTAAATTGGATGTATAGGGTGCTACAACAAGTTGCTTAAGTAGCATATGTTTGCACTTACATAAACTGGAAATATTCTTTTTCTTTTTATATTGCTTAAAGGGAGAGTAATTAGTAAGTTAGTTGAAGCATTTTGGACAGATACCACCAGTTGTGCCAAAAAGCTTTGCCTAACTTAAAATCATATATAATTTTGACTATGACTACGGGTCAGCCCATTTTCTAGCCAATAATAAACGCGAAAGTCTTTAGACAATATTATATAAGCTCAAAAATGCAATCACTTATTGGAATACCCTTTGTTTATTCGTTCAAAGGCTGGGCAAATTGAAGCTGTCTCGAACTCGAAGCAATTTCCGTTGTTATTTAAATTCTTATTTGCAATTCTACTTACTTAAAATATTGTATTTGTTGTTGCCATCGATTACCATTTCAATACCAATCACAGGCATTGATGTACATTTGTAAGTACATACTACCCAACTGTAACACAACTAATCAGCTCACTGTGAAGTATTAAAAAATTTGAATAAATTGGGTTGGTTGGTTAGTTGCCGTGCTGCCCAGTCAGAAGGACCGGGCCCAAAAGCGCGCTGGGCGCCATTTTGATGCACTAACTGTGAAACCAATTACACCTTTTTTGTCTATAGACTAGATGGATATTGGTCAAACCATTTGGTGAGACTTATAAATTTGCTTGTCAATTAGGGAGCACTTAGACACATCCTTCAGATCAGTTAGAACGAACCTATCTTAGGTCTTGTGTCTTATATTGGCCAGGGTAGGGTACTCGCAGAGGAAGTGAGTAGCAGTTTCTTTGCAGCCATCTAGGCCGCATGGGGTAGTCAGAGCCGATTTAAAAAAAAAAATATATAAAAATTAACCAGTAAAGAAGTCTAAGCTCAGGTGAACCGAACATTAAATACATACCCAGCGGTAGTTTTCAAACCGGGATAATAACGATATAAACCCTAGGTGGATTTACATACCAATTTATACTATTTTAGATATTTACATTACCGAATTATGTAAATTTAAGTGATTTTCGAAATTTACCATATCGAAAGTGGGCGTGGTCGGAAAGTGGTTTCATCATTTTACCGTAATCAGTTTGAAAGTTATAAACAGTCGAATTTTAAGAAAAAACGTTCTATAGGCTTCAGGATACTACTGACCCTGATTTTGAAGAAATTAAGACATAAATAAAAAAATGGCGTTCCCCGGTTCTCGCGAAGGAGACGTTTGGGTGGTATTATCGCTTCTCACTTTCTGCTGTTTTTAACAGAAGCCTTTCTGGTATACTTACGTAGTAAGACTGCAAAGTTATTAAATCTTAAAGCTATATTTTTTTTATGACGAACTCGTTACGCTGACGCTCTGCACAACGCGTCAGATATATTCGAACTTCAATTATAATACATAAGCTTGAATGGGGATTGAATGTGCTTGGCTAAATGAAACAAAGAAATGAAGAATGCCTATGAAAGAATAAAAAACAACAAAAAGAAAATCAAAAGCAAACAGAAGGTAATATAAACATGCCACACGTGCTAAAAATCCAAAGCCAGGTGGAATTGAAAAGACCTAAATATGAAGAACGATGGTACCAGCAGTGTGTTAGGCTCGAATCATCAGTCGACAGAACAGACTCTATAGGCACACCCAGCGGGGTGAGCTGCAAGAGGATAGGATAGCCAACTCGACAACTGAAAATGCGACCAGGCAGCAACCAACCAACCAACTTGGGGCGCTTCATTGATTTAGTTAACAAACGAGTATCGGCCGTTCGAGTTGTGAGCGAGCTTTCACGTGTGTTTTAAATAAAGTTGCGGCTCACTTGAATAGCTTTACACAAAAGAAGAGGAAAATAGCCTCAAAATAACAAAAGAAGAAAGCTTATTTATTTTTAATAATTTAAAAAAAAATCTTTAACAAAAAATTAAGCGTTTAAAAGTTCGCTTTGTTGGTTATTGTTGTTGTTCTACGCGATATCTGCTCTGGTTTGCGAGTTCATCCATACATACTCGTTATCTTATGCATGTATGGCATTCATAAATGTTTTCGTTTAAGTTTTGTGCATTGACCGGCTGTTTGTGAGAGACTGTTTGACGACCTCAAGTGGGCGTCGCCAGCGAGTGGGCGTTATCGGAGCAGCGCAGCGCGCCGCTGCAAAATGTTTGTGAATCGTGCAAGTAAGTTAAGTCGATTTGAGTTAGTGAGTGGCAGAATTTGAAAATTTGCAAACAATGCAAATATGTACAACAATACATATGTACCTACCCACATACAGAAATGTACACCCAGCAGACCAATCAACTACATCGCTTGATGATAATTGAAACTGCACCCGCAGTATTGCAAACGAGTGTAAATTATGTTTTAAAGCTTTCCGAAAGATTAGATTAATTTTAGAAAAAGGCAAAACTATTTAAAAAAGCTCCATTACTTAAAAAAACGCCGATTAAGCCCATAAAAGCTCTCAATTGTTTTTGTTTATTTTATTTCCAAAAGCTCCAATATATTTCCAAAAATCTGCCATTCAGCGCAGAAAAGCTCCAAAGTTTTTTTGAAAGCTCAATGGCTTTTTATTAAAGGATAAAACTATTTCAGAAAGTCTTCATAATTTAGTAAGCTAAAATGTGTTCCAAAAATCTTAAACGTCTTTTAGAAAGCTCAAATATATTTAAGAAAAGCTTGAAAGTTTCTCCAAAAACTTGTATCGTTTTTCAAATATATTTTGGAAATTATAAACAGCTTTTCAGAAAGGCACACATTTATTATGGAAACTTTGAAAGCGCAACTTTTTTTTTCGAAAGCTGTTAAAAGTTTTATAGAAAGTTTTTTTTTTCAAATACTCAAATTTATTTCATAAATTCAGAAATTTTCAAAAGCTTTATTTTTAAGGAGTTCTCAAAAGTTTTTCTGAAGGCTCAAATATTTTTCCAAAAAGTTGAAAATTTTTCAAGAAAGCTCAAATGTATTCTTAAAATTTTTTCAGAAAGTTTAAAAAGCTTTTAGTTTTTCAAAAGTATCTAAAGCTTTTTAAAAGACTCAGTAATGTTTCAGAAAAGAGTAGAAGTAATTCAGAAAGTTTCAAATATATTGTCAAAATTTTTAGAAACCCAAAAGTATTTAAACCCTCAGGGAGTCCCTGGACTTAATAAAGTTCTAAAACCTTTAATAAAAGCATCAAAGCTTTTTCAGAAAACTTAAATGTATTAAAATGTTACCAAAACTCTTCAGAAGGCATCAAAAGCTTTTTAGATGCTTCTGATATAAGCTCCAATTATTTGAATCCTCAGGGAGTCCATTTAATAAATTTCAAAAACCTCTAATAAAAGCATCAACGCTTTTTCAGAAGACTTAAATGTATTTAAAAAAAATCTCTAAAGCTTTTCAGAAGATTCGATAGCTCTCACTTCGTTTTCATTAAAAAATAACAAGCTTTTTCGGCCTATTTCTTTTCACTGCTGGGTATATTCAAATACTCAGTATGAAGGCAGGTGTTTATACAAGTGTTTTGGAAAAATCCTTTTGATGGTTATGGAACCACAGATGTCGTTGGCATGTCACTGCCTACCATACTGACAAAGCCGTTTGATAAATGAACTTGACTCTTCGGCCTTGAGCTGGCATGACGTTTGACCTCATGGTGGGCTTACTATAAGATACTCATAAATGTTTAAGCACGCACATATTGACGGCCATATATAGATGATACACACATATATCAGTAAACAAAATACAATAGAATTTATTTTTATTATAAACACTTTGCGAAAAAAGCAAGTGCAAGCTGACGAGGTGCAGTACAATCCATATTTAACTAGAAATAGCGGTTTAAAATTAGATTTTGAAATTGTTTCATAAATATTTGTTACCAGGAAGCAGTTCTCAGTCGTAGCACGAGGAAGAAGCAATGTTCCTCAACTGTTCCAGCCGGTCGTTCTCTTCATTGAACTCCCTCGTTAGGTCGTCAGCATCGTAGTTACCAAGAAATCCGCTGTAACCAAGTATTCACATCTCCCTGATTTCGAATGCTGCCTTCTATGAAGTATTAGTACCAGAATAAATTTACACGGATGTAGGGCGGAAAAAACGGTTTTTAGAATTTTTGTCTGTATGTCTGTGTGTTTGTTCGCGCATCACTCATAATCCGCTTTATAGAATTAAGTGCAATTTTCTCCGATATATTGCTAGATGTAAAATTGAAAGTTTAGGATTCATTTTATCACACAGAAATATTTTATTTTCACTCTACACAAGTTTTCTTTAACATTTTTGTTATATGTACCGCTTTTATTTGACTCCGTGGCAACGCCTCGTACAACCGCGCATCTAGTATTAAAAATAATTTCTCTCCATTCTTGCATACGCGAGTTCATTCTTAAACATTTCATGGCCACACACGTCTTGCCTACATTTTTTGAGTGTCGAGCCTTTTTCTGTTTACTTTCGTTTTGTCCTTTTTTTGTTATCCTTGTGCAAAGGCATGCAAGTAATCGGTTTCCAATGCGACAACGAATTGACATTCAAATAAGAGCGTATTTGCTATATGTAGACACTCATATTCAAATTGGCATACATATTTATATATTTGCATACAGTGGCGTGGTAACTTTTTTTATTCATGAATTATCATCTTTTTTTCATTTTCATTTTTTTTTTTTTTTCATTTCACAAGTTCTCTAAAGCCTTTCAAAATGTTTTTGAAAAAAGTTTGAAAGTACATCACAAAAGCTGATATGTAAACGAATCCAAGTCCTACTTCAGAAAGGCTAAAATCTATTTTGAATTTTTTAAAAGCTCAAATTTATTTTGCAAATTTTTAAAAGCTTTTTAGAAAGTTTCAAAAGCTTTTAAAAATGCTCTAAGAGTCGAGGTATTTCAGAAAGATTCAAATTTATTTAGGACTTTTAAAAAGTAAAAAATTATTTCCAAAACTCCTAAAAGCTTTTCAGAAATTATCAGAAGCGTTTCAAAGCGCGTAAATGTGTTCTATTTAGCAAAGCTTGAATTTATATAGGGACATTGCATCGTGACTCCTGGGATATTTGACTCGAGAGCTTAGTCAACTTTGACTTAATAAACTGACATTGGGATTTCAATTGCTATGAAATATATATATCGTCATGGAAATAACAATAAATAGCTTTATAACCGCTCAGTAAGTGAGTGTGACTCCTGGAAAACCGAAAAATCCCTTTGTTGCACCTTTGTGAGCACGAAAACGAATTTTAGCTTTAGAGTTCAACTTTGAACTACAATTTGTATATGACCGAAAGTACATACTACATAGTACCATATTCTTTAATAAAAATAAGATCAGTATTAGCTTTTAGAAACTTTTTACAAAGGTTAAAGAGTGTGACTCCTGGGACATTTTCCTGTTTTTTCGTAATACAATGTTTAAGTTTTTTCAGTATTATCGATGCAGTTCCCTAAACATTTAGCTAAGCAACTAGTTACCCCTAACCCATGATAATAAAAAGACCTTTATTGTAAAGTTCTGTCAGAGCAGTGGGAGTTTATGGTATTTTAAAAATTTGGTACTTTTCCTCTTTTGGGTGGAATGTCCCATAGATAAGCTGAAATGAGTTTCCGAACAATTCTAAAGACAGGTTTACACAGATCGATTTTTTTAGTGGATTTTTGTCGTTAAACCGTGTAAATAGCAATTCGATCGATGGAATACACTTTGTATTTGAAGGTAGAATGCAGTGGAACTACAAAAATATACTAGAAAATCGACACGTGTAAATCAATACTCAATGCTTCTAAAAGATTCAAATTTATTTAAAAAAAAACTGTAAAAGCTTTAACAAGTTTTGAAATTTCTCAAAAGCCAAAAGAAAGCTCAACTATAGTTAATAAAAGCTCAAATTTACATTAAAAAGTTGTAAGGTGCTCCACAGTTTTAAGAATGTTTTAAATTCAAGTAAAAGTATCAAAGCTTTCTCATAAGACTTGACATATTTCAAGAACTCTCAAAAGCTATTAAAAAGTAACAAAGGGTTTTTAGAAGGCTCAAATTTCCTCTACAAGTGGATAAAACTATGACATAAAAGCTCAAATTTATTTCAGAAAAGCTTCTAAAGAAGTTCAGAGAAATTTAGTTTATGTGTAGAATGGCTCAAAAGATTTTCTGAAAGTGTCAACGATTTTTCAGAAGGCTCATAAATCTTTCAGAAATAGATAAGAGTGTTACAAAAAAGTTTTAAGTCCTTTCAGAAAGACTTTCAAGTTCCTTGTTCAGACAAAAAAAAAAAAAAAAAAAAAACTAATGGCGGCGAAATACCAACAGGTTATCATAACCTCTAACGAGATTTTTAGCCGAGCTTCTCTTTCCAACTTGTGGTGTGTTGCTTTTGAGTTTTTCCTACAAGTTGGCGGGACCTACAGTTTTTTGCCGACTCCGAACGGCACTTGCAAAGCAAATGAATTTTTTGCTGAGAAGCTTCTCATGGCAGAAGTACACCCGGAGAGTTTGCCAAACTACTGCCGAGGGGCGACCCCGTTTAGAAAAATTCTTTTTCTAAATAATTTTTGATGTTACTTTTGTCGGGCATCGAACCGCCACGACTTGGTGTAGAAGGCCGAACACTTAACCGCTACACCACGGCGGCCGCCCTAAAGCTCAAATTTATTTCAGAAAAGCTTCTAAAGAAGTTCAGAGAAATTTAGTTTATGTGTAGAATGGCTCAAAAGATTTTTTGAAAGTGTCAACGATTTTTCAGAAGGCTCAAAAATCTTTCAGAAATAGATAAGCCCCAAGCTCGCACTTAAGACTTTTAAACGCCTGTACCGATATTGAAGAGTAGGGATGGGGAGAGGGGTTGGGATAGAGAGAAAAATACGATACGAAAGAGGAAACGCAGGAGAAATGAAGGTATAAATCATGAAATAGGAAAGGAGAGATGGAAGGGAAACAGTAAATGTTTTCAAAGCCCCTTGGACTTATTAGATCCTGGAGCTAAAATTTACATTTGTTTACTTCGAATTTAATTTAATTTATATATTACCTACAATCTTTTAAAGTCCCAGAATGTTAACCCTTTCTCAGTTGCGCCCCTGAAGGCAAACGGTTATGCCTACAAAAACCAACACAAGAGAATGCAGGCAAAAGAACAAATTAAAAATTAAATAAATAAAAGGCACGGTGAACGTGAACTTAATAGTTACATATGTGGTGAGTTGAGGAATTTTCCTAAGTTCAACTGCACTCACCACATAAACTTTTACACTTGCGACTTTATGCCAATGTTGTATGAAACGGAAATATATCTCGCTTTCATCGACATTTTCGTAAACTGTTTTGAAGTTTCGAAATTTGTTAGTAGATATTTTTGGAAAGAGAACAAAATATTAGAATTTGTGTAGAAATCGGGACGACTAAAAGGTCGGATGCACCTGGAAAAGTAGTAAAACCAGCGGCTTCAAAATTGTAATGAAATATCGCAGGGCGCCAAGGATGAAAGAGTTAAAATATACAACTTGATTTTCCCACTCAAAAATCCCCACAAACCCAATATCCACCCATACACCAGAATCTAATTGATTTTGTTTTTCTTTGTTTGCAGGCGTCAGGAGTCCATGTACCAGATGACGGGACTTTACTCGGACACAAACACGAGCGGCGATGATAGCAGCTGCGATGCGGCCACACACGATTCTCAGCTCAATTTGGGTGAATTTGTCAGCTCTCCACCGGGCGCCAATAATATGAACATCGCCAATACTACAACGTCTCGTGTCACCTGCAACTGTCACAACAAAAATTATCAACAACAATTACAACATCAGCACAACAACTATCATCAGCAGCAGCAGCACCACCCACACACAGCCAACAACCAACCAACACAACAACAACCGCAGTCATGCTGCAATACTAACGGTTGTTGTAACGAAATTTTAGCGAAGTGTCACAGTCGTCAGCCATCAGCAAGTATTGTTGCGGGGAGTTCATCGGCGGGTGGTGCTGGTGCCACATCGGCTGGTAATAACAATGCGCCTACAATGCTGTACGATTCGGAATACGACGATGAAGATGAATTACAATCACGCGATTGTGGTATACTTAATTATCGTCCGCGTAATATACAAAAACTTGCTCGTATCAAAGTATTTGTGTTGTTGTTGTCGATATTGGTTACGCTACAACAAGCATTGAGTTCGGGTTATATAAATTCAGTTATAACAACGATCGAGAAACGTTTCGAGATACCATCTAGTTATTCGGGTTTGATAGCATCCAGTTATGAGATTGGAAATGTGATAACGGTGATATTTGTGAGTTATTTGGGTAGTCGGCGCCATATACCCGTGTGGATTGGAATAGGTGAGTTCAATCTACATGTACTATTTGTCACCAGCTGAGTAGAAGTGTAAAAAGGCCCCCCTTCCATTGGACCAGGGGACCTAAAATGAATTTACCTCCGTTAGGTATGCCTGTCGTAAAAGACAGTCGGGCTAGTACCAAAATATTTTGAAAAGGACTGTCATTATCCGTAACAGTCCCCAAACCTTCATCTGACTATTGCAACGCATTGTAGAATTCAGCGTTATCTAGGATGCAGTAGATGAAATGCTATCCCAACCAACAAAGTACGGATCGCTCCCAAAAACGAAAGGGGGCGCGCAAAACGCGCTCTGAATAAGGAGTGAAAAAGTTAACTTAAAGCCCACCGCATGGGAGCATTTAAGGATTTCATTGAAAAGAGGAGTCCGTACGGAGTCTTTACAGGGTGAGCGCACCGCGCATGGAGCTCTTACGGCTCAATATTTATTTCGGTGAGGCTGGGTCTGTTGGTCCCATATGAACCGGACGTGATGGACTGTAGAAAATTCGACATTTAGCTGATCACCTCTACTCTGCTTATTGGCCAGATGGGCCACCAGTAAGGATTGGGTTGACGTTACCGCTGGCAATAAGGCGACCGCCTTCTGGCCCAGAGAGTTACAAAGTACAGAGCTCATTGGATTCACTTTGTCTCATTTATCCCCAACTGGAGTACACGTCTGCGGTGACAAAACAAAACTAAGTAACTTACTTGGTATGGTTGTGTCGCCGGAGACATGGTTCATATTCCAAAACCTTTACTGCCGAAGTTATTTCATGTGGTTTCACAAAATGCCCCTATATTTTCCGAGCGAACCTTTACGGTAAGAGATGGCTGCCACATAACTTAACCTCACTTTATGTGCAGAAGCCATCCAAAGGTTCTCCCCCTCATCTAGGCGCTTTTAGGTGATTTAGGGTAGTCTGGCTCATCGCTTGTTACTTCAATTATCTCAGGACAATTCTTGGAATGCAACTCATCATACCGTTTTTGACCTTCCTATAATCGAGAATTAGCATAACAGGGCCAGCTCTACTACCAGGACCTTACTGTCCACTGATCGAAAAAGTCTAAAGAAAGCCAATGTCCTTGGTATAGAGTGGAGGCAGCGTTTTTGGACAGGGTCTAGGAAGTAGTTTTATCGCCAAGTTAGACATGGTCTGTCTCAATTCCTTAGAGATCACACGGAGGAGGGCTACAATTCCTTCCTCAGGACCTTGCTGTTCACTGAACGCAAAAGTTTAAAGAAAGTCAACGACCTCGCTATAGAATTGAGACAGCGTTTTTGGAATGGGTCTAGAAAGTAGTTTTATCGCCAAGTTGGACGAGGTCCGTCTCAATTCCTTACAGATCACACGGTGAAGGGCCTGACACCCTTTGGTTTTTTTTTAAGAAGGGTCAGTTCTTTCGAAGAAGAGCTGAAGAAGATAACTCATGTTAAATAATGATAATATTTGCGTGATGTCATTACTAAAACTTTCTTCTATCATCTTTCCAGGTGCCGCTATCATGGGAATAGGCTCGCTAGTGTTCATGGTTCCCCACTTCACGGGCGAACCCAATCCCGGAGTGGCGATCTTGAATGACTCCAGTGACAATATATGTCGTAGTGCTTTGGTGCGCGATCAAGATATGGACTTGGGCAGACTATCGAGTGGTCTCTCAAATCCACATTTAGCGTCGCATACGCTACGAGAAGATAACTGCCTCGAAGGAAAGCTCTCCACCTTCGGCCCCGTGTTGCTCTTCGTCATTGCGCAGCTGTTGCTAGGATGTGGTGGTAGTCCACTATTTACGCTTGGCACAACCTATGTGGACGATCATGTGAAGACGGAGAGTTCATCAATGTATATAGGATGTATGTATAGTATGGCGGCGTTTGGACCGGTGCTTGGATTTTTGCTTGGTGCTTACTTGTTGTCATTTCACATGGATGCGCTATCATCGCAAGTCATCACGATAAGTATGGATGGATGGAATAGCGGTATTTTTGAGAAGTGCTTTGAATAATTGTTTTCTTTTATCTTACAGCGCCAGGAGATCGACGCTGGGTTGGCATGTGGTGGGGTGGTTTCCTGCTATGTGGTATTCTACTGCTCATCGTGGCTGTGCCATTCTTCTCTTTTCCAAAGGTGAGTTAAGGGAATGGGAATATGAACTTTGACCTATAAATTTTTTTTTGGTTTACCAGGTACTCACGAGCGAAAAGAAGAAGATACGCAAAAGTTCTGTTATGCAACCTGCCGTACCTAATAATTCAAACAGTCTTCCACGTGGCACCGATCCCACAGGCAAAGTGAAAAAGGAAATTGTGGCGGTGAATGCAAAAGAAGATGATGAGCCTCAAGTGGATACGGGTTATGGCAAGGATATAAAAGGTGGGTCCGCTATTATCTTTGTTCTTAGGCTCAGTTTACTCACGTTCTCTTCTATTACAGACATACCCCAATCGATGCTGCGTCTCGTTTCGAATCCCGTCTATATCGTTACTTGCCTGGGCGCTTGTATGGAGCTCTGGATCGTATCGGGTTTTGTTGTGTTCCTACCAAAATATTTGGAAACTCAATTTAGTGTGGGCAAAAGTCAAGCGAGTGTCTTTACGGGTTCTATTGCAGTACCGGGTGCATGTATTGGCATCTTTATCGGCGGTTGCATATTGAAGCGTTTTCAGTTGAAACCTAAGGGTGCTGTGCAATTTGTTATCATTTCGAACACCATCTGTTTGGCTCTATACGCAATGTTATTTTTCTTGGGTTGCGATAATTTGAAAATGGCTGGCACAACGATACCGTACTACCGCAGCGCCAAACATGGTGTTATCGAACCATTCCAAGTTAATCTAACTGCAGCATGCAATTTTGGCTGTGAATGTTTGACAAGCGATGTAGAACCTGTTTGTGGTAATAATGGTTTGACATATTTTAGCCCATGTCATGCGGGCTGCACTGCGTTCTCCTCTACATCGAATTATACCAATTGTGCTTGTGAGTATACAGTTACATGGAGGTGAATGTATATATGTATTAGTTGGCTTGGAAATCCGATCCGGTGTTTAGTTTATTTTATTTTTTAATTTTATACTCCTTTATTTTATTTTATCTGATTTTTTATTTTTTTTTCATTTGTTTTGATTTATTTTAATATAATATTATTATTTCTTTCATATTTTTTATTATATTTTATACTTCTGTTTTATTTTGCTTTATATTATTTTATTTTTGTTTATTTTATGTTATATTATTTATTTTGATTTATTTTACCTTCTTCCATTTTGTTTTGAATTTTTATTTTTTTATTTTTATTTATTTATTTCATTTATTTAATTTTAATTAATTCATTTAATTTTTTTTATTGGTTTTTTTATTTGATTTTTCATTTTTATTTGTTTTATTATTTTGTTATAATTTAATTTATTTTGTTGCATTATTTAGTCTTGGTTTTTTAATTTTATTTTATATTATTGTTTTACTTAATTCATATTTTTAGTATTTTTTTTATATTTAATTCTAATTTATTTCATTGATTTTTATTTTTGTAGTTTTTTATTTTATTTTTCATTTTTATTTATCCATTCTTATTTATTTTATTATCATCAATTTTTATTTTCATCTCCCACTGTCTCATTTACTTCTGCATACCAACTAATACCTCTCTTTTCTCTCGTCGCAGGTGTTCACTCGAATATATCGAGCAGTATTTATATGGGCGCTGGCGGTAGTCAGGCTCAAGCCTTGAATGCCAATGAAGATTTTGCCGAAGTCACCGTTGTTCCTGTTGCAACTGCCGGCCCATGTGCCACACCATGCCGCACCATTTATCCATTCCTCATATTACTTTTTTTCATGACTTTCATTGTGGCATCAACGCAAATGCCTCTATTGATGATTGTTCTACGCTCGGTGTCGGAGGAGGAACGTTCGTTCGCTTTGGGCATGCAATTCGTTATATTCCGTTTATTCGGTTATATACCAGCGCCGATACTTTTTGGCAATCTAATCGATTCGACGTGTTTGCTATGGAAATCGACGTGTGGCGAGAAGGGTGGACGTTGTTTGATCTATGATATTGAGAAATTTAGATACAAGTAAGTACTATCCACCTTTGTAAGCGACATAAGCTGTAGTCATTTGATTTGGGTCCAAGACAACACTCATCCGTAGAAGAGTAATATCTGCGCCTTCTTGTGGCGCTAGATATTCCGATAATGTGGACACACCCTGTAGTTTCTTTTGTTACACTCATGGCTCTTCTGCCGCCCACTCAAGTCGTCCGAGGACCACCTTTATAGGGGAGCCTGTGATTATTCGAAAAGGGCCGTAATCTTGTAGGCTTTATCCGTGGCTGCTCTCATGTTAACGAGGTTAAGATCGTAAGTTGGATTTGCTCATTTACAGCATACAAGCTTCATAACGTTGGTCACGATATAAAAATTAGTGAAACCACACCGTTTTCAATTCATCCCGGGCCAGAAAGGCTTCGCTAACCAGCCAGAGGTAACATCAGCCCAGCGATTGCGGATTTTTCTGTGATCCCTGAGTCAGATAATGCTTATTCAGAATAGTTCGCGGGAATCCATAGAAAGGTCTGGAACTCCTAGGGTACCCTCGACCGCTTCACTGTTGATCTTAGAGGTTTAACAGCTGCTTGGATGCCTTGGACTTCCTTACCAAAGTAGAACTGACTAATGCTATGGATACACACCCGGACTTAATCCCGCTTAAATGCTCTTTTATCATATCCAAATTTTACCCTGACACATACAACATTGAGGATTGATTTTCATCTGATCCACAGTAGTCTTGGCTGCTGCGACTTTCGCTTTGAAGACAATACAATGATCAGGTAGGTTGAACTGTCATCTTATATTGTGAACCAGTTCGTCGGCCACTTCCAAATGATTCCCTCACCGCTTTCCTCCCTCGAAGGAATGACGGTATTGGAACGAGGAAGACGGGAAAGTAGTCACTGTCAAAGTCTAACCCGGCAAGTAAGCTGGAGTGCCCATAGTATCAATCCTTCTCATCAGAAAGGCCATATCCTTGCCTGCTTTCTTACTTCCATAGGCTAACTAGATCTTGCTAATCTCATCTTCCAGTAGACCGATTTCCTCCACGAGCTAAACCTTACCTAATTCCGCTCTTCTTCCCTTTTTCTTCTTAGATATGTCGGCCTCTGTGCAACAGTGAAGATCGTGGCGCTGGCTATATTCATTGCAGATTGGTGGCTTGTGCGGCGAAGGAAACAGCTGGAGAAGCTTAAACCCGTTTGCTTAAATGATCCAATAATCGGTTCCATTATTAGTTTGGATAAATGTGAGTAGAAAACTCCAAATATACAGTTTCACAGCATCTAAACTCATTTCCCCATAATTTCTTTTTGCAGTATTCGAGGAAAAGCTGACAACGAACGAGACGAATCCAACATTTGGCAGCAATGGTGAGCTGATACTGACATCCGAGGTCTTAAGACACTCGCGCAATGATTCGCGCACGATACAATTGGAATATGGGTATGTATTGAAGTGTGACAGTGAGGAGGAGAGAGAAAGAGGTTTTGGAACTAATATTTGGTTTCTCTACAGCTACGACAAGTGCAATAATGCCATCAATGCGTCCGGAGCTCTAGCGACACCCCAAACTAAGTCGAAGAAACATTTCCGTAGTGCATCATGCGATGTTAAAATGATACGCAGCTTCTCAAAAGACCAAAACGTTGCAGCGGTCGCCGCGTCCACAGCGGACGGCGGCGGCTTGCATGAGCCCATGAAGATCAAAGGTCTAAAACGGTTTCAAACACATTTCCGTAATCATTCCAGTGATATGAATAGTGATTTCCGACACAAACTAACACACTCACGCACAAATTCACGCGATGACCCTGGCGCGCTAAACATCCGCTACATACAAAACCAATTGAAACCGCACGAGGATGAAGAGGACGAAGATGAACTAACGACAGGATGTGGACATTTCGTTAAGAAGCATTCACGTAATCATTCCTACGATCAAATTTATATGCCCAACAATATACGCTTTGATGCGGATTTCTTTCGTAATCATCACAACAATAAAAATAAAAATGTAAATGTGCTCAAAAATGTGAATCGTGAAGAGAATCGTTTGAAGAACTCAAATGAAACCGAAGCGGTTGGCGGCGTGACAAGCTCACGCGGCCATTCACGCAATAGCTCAAAGGATTTAAATCTACGCACAGCAACAACCATAAGCAATAATACAAATCTAAATACAACAAATGCACCAGCGTCTAGCACTCTAGGTGGTGGTGTTATCTGTGGTACCTCGGGTGGTGTAGTGGGTGCAGCACACAATGTTGCCGAAGCGGCATTGAATATACTGCGTCATAGGCGCACAAATTCCAAAGACTTAAATTATACGCTCTGCACAAGCAATGAACGTAGCAGCGATGTGAGCGGCGTTGTTGGTAGCACTGCTTGTAGTAGTAATGTGTCGACGCCTGCGCATGGTGGTAGCGGTGTTGGTGCGGCTGCATTGCACTTAAAGAATGCGCATGGACGCAAGGTATCACATCACAAAATTCAAATTGATGATGAACGCAACGAGCTGATGAGCACAACGGTGCGCGATGATGAGGATGAAATGGCTGCGGAGCAGGTGCGAGCTGGTGGTGCGTCAAACGCAGCAGCTGGTGCTGCGAATCGTGATGATGTGGAAGCGTCGCGTTAAGTGTTGAGAAATTATAGCATAACAAGGAAGTGTATTGAAAATTATTATTTTTAAGTCGAATTTATATATGTATTGATGCGCGCTTTCAAAGCTCACACGTTCGAGCAAGGATAAAATATAATATCTAACAAGACAAATACAATATATAATAGAGATATGTATATTTAAATATCGTTGGCTGAGTGGAAGACCACCCTATTGAATATTTATAAAAATTGCCCTATCTCAGATTTCTTTCAACAAACCCCATATCAAAATTTTATTCAAAAACACTCTATGTTGTTGTTGTAACGAGGTGTAGCCCTCCAAATGTCAGACAGGGTCACCCCGCAGGTCGGCCCGGGTCGTGTCGGTATGATGGGTACAGCACAAGTACTGGTACCGTTCTCGTAGGACCGGCACTTACACTCTATTGCTTGATTTTGCTAACTTATTGCATTTGAATATCAGCTTATCATCAAAATCCATTTGGAACTTCTTGCCGATCATTTCGGGTTGGTTTTTTAGACCATTTAGGAAAATTTTTGCATCGTTTTCGGTATCATTTTATAACTTGCAGACATGTTTTCGGGACTTTTTGGGGTCATTTCTTGATTTTTGGGAATTATTTCGGCAACGTTTGAGTACTTTTTTGGCGTTAATTTGTAAATTATCATTTCCGGACTTTTCCAAAATTTTGAAAAAATTATGTAAAGAATATGAAAGTTGATGTATGTACCAAATTATATTATTATAGCGAAATCAGTTAATTAGATATGGACTTTTCAATATTTCCACCTCCTTTCAATATAACTTTTATGAAAAAGTAGGCGTGGTCGCGAAGGGATTTCGTTTATTTTCTATAGCTGAATTTACCACAACAATAGTATGTCCTCTACGAAATTTCGTTATACTAGCATAAACTGTTCTGAAGTTATTAAGAGTCAAAATTTTAAAATTTCTTCAAATATACGTGGGCGGTACCACGCCCCCTTTTCAAAATTTTTTATAAAATCGGCCTTAGGACATCTAAATCAATACATATTGCAAATTTTATCATTGTAGCTGCTTCTAATATTGAATTAACCCATTTTATACGTTTTTCGAAATTTTCGATATCGAAAAAGGGGCGTGGTTATGGTCCGATTTTAACCATTTTCAATAGCAATCTATTCTGAACCCAAATAAGTACGCATGCCAAATTTGGTGAAGATATCTCATTATTTGCTCAAGTTATCGTGTTAACGGACAGACGGACGGACGGACGGACGGACGGACGGACGGACATGGCTCAATCAAATTTTTTTTCGATCCTGATCATATTGATATATGGAAGTCTATATCTATCTCGATTCCTTTATACCTGTACAACCAACCGTTATCCTAACAAAGTTATAATACCCTGTGTACAAGTACAGCTGGGTATAAAAAATGTTCATACAAATATTTATGGGTGCACAATTTTTAGATGGCTGAGTGGAAGATCACCGAACTTCAAAATCGGGATCGGGTTCCTAGGATAACTTCGGAACTTTTTTGAGATTATTTTTCGGGAAAAGTTCCGGACTCTTTTGTTACCACTTCGGGACTTGTTTTTGAACCATCTTGGCATTTTTTTGTGATCATTTTATCAGAGTTTTCTTATCGTTTTCGGACTTTCTTTTTCGGATTATTACACCAATTTTTTTGGACCATATTGAGATAATTTTTTAAATCATTTTTGGACTTTTTTGTGATCATTTGGAGACTTCTTCGGAACCATTTGAGGTTTTTTGGGATGATTTCGGGATGTTTTTGGAATTATTGTGACTTTTTTGGGCGTTTCGGAATGTTTTGAGCATTTCCGGACAATATTGGGACTTTTTCAGAACCATTTCCCGATTTTTTGGGACAATTTTGAGATCATTTACGGAGTTATCTGTATCATTTATTGACTTTTGGAAACATTTCGGCATGGTTTTAGGGGCTTTTTAAAATGATTTCGAGATTTGTTTCGGAATATCTTCGGGACTATTTTAGCAATATTGCTGACGATTTATTGGGATATTTTTTAAATCATTTTGAAACTTTTCAGGAATAACTTTGGGATGATTTTTGAGACCATTCTGGAAGTTTTCGAATAGTTTCGACATGGTTTTTGGGACTACTTTGAGATCATTTTGTTACCTAGACAACACCGTTTTCGACGCGGCAAATGAGCTATGGCAATCTTCGTCCACTTAGTCCTCGATTTGTAGCAATGCAATTCTGAAAATTGTCGAGAAAAAGTAGCGAATTATATAGCAGATCATATCAAATAATAGACTACACATAGGCGTACTATGTTCAAAAGAAATTACCATAAGGTATACGATATTGTTTGATATTTATTAAACCTAACCTATAAGTAATACTGAAATTCAAACCTATAATGTGTAGACGAAACTAATAATCCAGGAATAAAATTTTCGCTTTTCATTAAAACTTCACCTGAGTTCGTCGTTAGTTTAACTAGTCCGCGTGAGGTTTTGAATTCGCAAATAATTATTATTTCCAGGCCTTGAAATATTGTGTTCTTTCTAATATCTTAGATTATAGTAAATACAGTTTTTATTTAAAAATTTCAATAAATATATTAATATTTAAGTAAGTGAAACATTTCAAATACATACATAAGTACTATGCAATAAATCGATGGCTGAGTGAGAGATTACCCGGTTTTAAAATACTTTTCAAAAGCTTTTCATTTCAGAATTTTTTCGAAGAAGGCCCTACCTCAGAGCAAGTTTTCGAAACGAAAATTTTCAGAACGAAAATTCAATACATTTGCAGCAGATAGTGCGTTTATGAATAAAAATTAGAGATAGGGAGTGGTTGAAAAAAATTCTTAGGACGCTTTTGAAAAATATTTTGAAATAGGTTGTTTTTTCACTCAACCCTGGAAATATAACATATTTATCCATATACAAAAAATAAAGTTCGAGTATTTAAGCGTAGTTATTTAGTACGTATAGCAAACGCGCATACCCAAAACTACAGTCTGTTTCATAATCATAAGGTCACTTATTGGCTTTTATTATGAAACGAACTATTTTGTATGTAAATCCATTTCTATACAAGAAGACTACAAATTAAAAAGTGCATAAATAAAATTAAATTGCCTTAAATACACATACATATAGAATATATAGAAGTTAAATAAAGAATAAACAAGAAATAAAAAGTGTATTACTATTTTACAAAAAAAAAAAAAAAATTTAAATATATATAAACTTAGATATACAAAAATACATATTATACATACAAACAAATAACAAAAAAAATATAAAAAGCTAAACCCTGCTACATTTAGCAAAATCCAATTAATGATCAATATAGAATTTATTCAAATTGAGTCCATGGCAAATATCAATTTGATAAGGAATTATTTTAAATGAAATGGGAAAAACCCGGGAAATTCGTCAATGTAAAGAGTAGTTTTATTGAATGTGATTTTAAAAATAAAAACAAATAAAGAGATAATTATTGTACTGAACAAAATTTTAGATATGTTAATGATGCACTTTTGTAATGCAGTTTATTACAAAGGACAAAAACAAATGATAACAATTAATAGAACTGTGAAACTAGACTTTAAATTGGCTCACACGTTTGCAGCTAAAATAGCAGGCAAAGTATTAGTTTTCACATACATTTAGCAGATCCTAGCAAATAAAATGCAATAAATGCGAACACCTTATAAAAAATATATATTTTGTTTTATTTCATAACTACACCTTTTTCAGTTTATATTTAGAAATTAAAGTTAATATTCAGAAAATTTCTTATTCGTATAAATTTGGATTTCTGAATATCAATTTTAATTTTCTGAATATCAATTGTAATTTTCTGAATATTAATTTTAATTTTCTGAATATCAAATGGAACTTTCTGAATATCAATTTTAGTTTTCTGAATATCAATTGTAATTTTCTGAATATAAATTGTAAATAAACTGAAAAAGGTGTAGAGATGTCAGGAAATGTGAAGGCAGGAACAAAAATGGTAATGCGATATTTTGAAGACACTTGTCCCTGGTTAATCTTTTCTATACACCTCCTTTTTCCGTCCTCTTCTTCTTTCTTCTCCCCCCACGACTTTTTTTTTTGTTTTCTTATCTCTATAATAATTCCTACTCTAATTCCAATTCCCCACCCCTGTTTCCCCTTTTCCTCTTCTGAATTCTCTATATATTCAATCAGGCCGATTCTAAACAATTTCTCACTTTGCGGATTTTCTCACTCTTATATAATTTGTGAGCAAAAATGTATGAAAAGGTGAAACGGTTTGTTTAGAATTGGCATGAATATCTTCTTTTCTCACTATCAAAATCATAATTCCTTACATATAGAAAGGAATTAGAATACCTACATATGGTCGAAATATGTGGCAGATGTTGCTACTTCATCTTTTTTCTAGTAGTGGGTGCCACCTTCCACTTTTCGAAACAATTTTACTATTACAACTAATCCCCTTACAGCCATTGTAACGGTTCTCCGTGAAATAATTAAAGATGTGAAGTACGAAGGTTAAGTACTTGGTTCATCCCTGAGGGTGTGAGCTCACTTGTAGTTTCGAATCCATGTCACTCTTGAGACATTCATTTGTTATCTTCACCATTAAAAAACATTCGTTGGGGGAGCGGAATTTTTTCAACTACAGTAGTGGTCTGTATCTATGGAGACCGAGCTTTCTGCTGGATATAGCAGTATGTGTTTAAACAGTGGGGATCTGGTGACAGAAGGCAAGCTCCATACAAAGCGGAACTATTGTAGGGTTTCCGAATACTCTAAGCCATTTGCTGCGTTCGAGCATTCAGTCGAATTAGGGGTATAGAATATGCCCGAGGTCGGTATGCCTGTCATAAGAGGCGACTTAAGTCCCCGTTTTATCGTGACACTTCAGACAGGGTCACTTCGAGGTGTATTGCTCTTGGTCGAGCCGATGAAAAAAAAACCGGGCGTTTCGGTACGACGGGTACAGTACAGGTACATGTACCGTTCTCGCAGAACCGGCAATACGTAGAAACGCTAAAATCCCCTTCGACCAGGGGGACGGGGTCAAAGAAATCGATCCCAAGACAGTCAGGCTAGAACCACAAGATGCTATTCACCGGAATGTAAAGGATGCATATCCGGCAAAGGACTGTCAACAACAGTGCAACCCTATCTGGTCCGTCACGTAGCTTTTAAAAGTGGATCTTCCGAATAGGCCGGGCGAAATACTGCTACAACAACAACAGTAATGACAACAGAAGTAGGTTGCCTTGCGTGTGGTGGTATCTTCGAAGATTTCCCTAAGACGAACCTAGCGGCATTTTGATTTTAATCGTATAATTTGGTACATTATCATCAACTGACGCCCATTAGGAACACCGAGGAAGTTGAAGTCATCCTCCACCTGTTGTTTCCATCTCAGTCCAGAAAATCATTCCGAGCTGGAGCTTATTTATCCATTCATTCGTGAGGTGTGAAACTAGAAAACAAAATGGAGTTGTATCGACTGATACGATACTTGAGACCGCCCGGCTTCCTTACTACGCTTCGTTTGCGCAATTTCACCTCGTTAAAACTATTCTTATGATATTCGGGTTGTCGAAAGAGTTGAGGCAGTAACGGGACAATCGAAATCTTGGAGAAAGTAAATGCCCTTAAAGGGTTAAAGTTATTTTTACTCTCGTTATAGATCACTACACCTGAACTTTGCTATTTAAAAAATCTTCCTACGAGCAAACCTAAAAGCTATTTTTCGAACAAAAAGCGCACATAGGGTGTTAAATATGTGTACGATCCAGGGATCGTAATGGTTACGCTTTTTATGAAAACAAACTTAACCTAACCTAACTGAAGACACCTACCTGTGTCAATGTATGTACATACATATTAGGGTGGTTCAAAAAACTAAAGTTTTCCTTAGAGACCTAGGGACCCTCTGATTTTTTTACATCTAGCCAAAATTTTAGCATGGTGGAACATATGGAAGGCGGTGCTCAGCGAGGTTTAATTTTCATAATTTTCTATGAAGAAGTATGTTAATTTTAGAAATTTTTTAATTGTTTTTTTTTTAAGGTTTCAGATTAAAAAAAAATGTGTTTTCTTCAATACATTTGATATTAAACATGTTAAGCATGTTCAGACTACTGAAATATAATATACATAATTATAAAATCTCAAATATTAGCTATTTACTGGTATTTGAAGACTTTTTTCAGGTATAACAGATACTTGAATCAAAATGAGTGCTCGTAAAATGATTCAAATATCTAAATAAGTTACGATTTTGGCCTCCTAACAAGTCTCGTAATTTTTTTAGAAACTGTAGAAAAAATCCCGTATTAATTTTTTTGAACAACATTGAGCGCCGGCTTCCAACTGACCTATGACCTTGAAATTTGGGCTCCTCACTTCTTTTATCAAACAGAAAATAATTGGGGGTTTCTGGGCTTTTACATTCAACTTGAGTTTTCCCCTACGATTCTGAACCACCCTAATACATATGTTTGGCCGGGCCAACTTTTTTTCTTCCATAGACTTTTTATGATTTTTTTTTTTAATTTTTGAACTTTTTTTTGGCATAGTGGCCAAACTACGGTAGATACTTATAGAGATGAAGGCAAAAAATGTTTACGGGAGTTAGTGTAACGTGTAATTCAAAAGTTTATTTATTTTTATTTTATATTAAAAAAAAAAATAAAAAAAAATTCTTTCCATATAAAATTTATATTGAAAATTCAAAATTAAGTTATTTCGGTCCCTGGTAAGTAATTAGTACCCTCACATTGCTTATCAAGTAAAAATTTACTCAATCGATAAGCGTTATTCCTAGCAGTTAATGCTCAGTACGAGTTTTTGATAATTAATTGACGAACTAAGAAAGTGCTTACCAAATTAAAAATAAAAAAAAATTGTGAGATTTCCTCGATTTGGAAGTAATAACTTGCGTTAAAAGTAAAAAAATTAGTTTAGCTTGGGATTTAGTTAAAATTATTACACGATCATTGAAATATGACAGAACAGCATCGTCGATCTACAAGCGATTATCTTTTACGAGCTCAATTGGATGCATGTGAGTTACTCATTGTTTGTTGATTATGTTTGAGTAGTAAATAGTTATGTATGCATGTAAATGGGTAGTACTTATTACAGTAAAGACGCAGTAGATTGGACTAGTTTTCAGGCAATTGAGATTTGAAAGCTTTACTCGCAGCAGTTCCACTGTTCAGGGCAGAAGAATGTACGCTAACAACGTCATATGAGACGACTCGAAAAGTCCTATTCGAGGGAAAGTTTCTTTCAAGGTATATGAACCTCCGCATGTTGTCGGTGAGCAAAGGAGATTTAATGATGCCCTATAATAAAGAGGGTCTTGCTGTGAAGAAAAAAAGATGCCAAGGTGATTGGAGTATTCAAAGGACCGTCCTTCTGATGATGTATGATCCTTCCCAAAGGTTCTGCTGGTTGGGATCATGTTATGCGAGTGGACGAAGCAGCTTCGGCCAAAAAAGGTTTTCCGGATGTGAATCAAGTCGGTTTTCAAACCATCTCAGACATCCTCTACAGGCCTGACTGCATTGGGGATGACGCCTCCTAAGCGTTGTTTTCTATTACACTGCGGTACAAAAACAAACTTTTTTCTGTCCTATGAAATTTAACGATGAGCTGTACGAGCTCTACGCAGATCTGACCATAGTCCAGCGAATTAAAGCCCAAAGACTCCGCTGGCTGGGCCATGTTATGCGAATGGACAAAGAAGCTCCAGCACAGAAGGTTTTCCTATCGTCGCCTGAATTCGGCAGCAGAGGAAGGGGGAGGCCTCGACTGAGATGGAAACAACAGGTGGAGGATGACTTGAACTCCCTTGGGGTTTCCAATTGGCGTCAGTTATCGCTAAAAAGGAATGACTGGCGTGCTTTGATATGCAACGGCCAAAATCGCTTAGGCGGTTAAGCGCCAATAAATGATGATGATGATGATGAACTAACTACTAACTAAAATTATCCTTTTTATTTGTGGAGTCTCCATAGGGTAATCTAAACTTTAACCGCCGTGCGGCACCCCTTAACTGTCTCCAATCCTGCTAAAAATTTATATGTGATATCCTTGGCTATATTACTATTGATTTAGGGGGTGAGACTAAGGATATCTCATGTTCGGTTTGTCTCCATACAAATAAGGACCACCCTAATGCACATAAAAAATTCTGACGTGTACATGAAAATCGCCGTTACACGTGTATTTTTATTTTTTGTCCACTTTCCGAAAAAGTCTATTTGGTTCATAGGACAAAATGTGTGTAGAGCAGTGTTATATACATACCTATATACAATTAGAATATTCCCTGTTGGCCTCCCAAGATAGCTCACTATCGCAACATGACGATCCACCTATGACTATGAAATCTCCCCATGGTTAAATTTATTTGTTTTATTTCAGTGAGCGCCCAAAATACACGCCTACAGGAAGACAACAATATACTACGACAAGGATTGCAAAAAATCACAGGAGATCAACGTTCTGCGGCAGCTATAAATGTAGAAGCCAAAATCGAAGCACTGAGACTCGAAGATGAACGTGATCAAATGTATGATAATCTGGAGCGTTTAAAAAAGAAATACAACAAGCTACATGGGGCATACATTGAGAAAGTGCAACGCTGCAAAGCTTTAGAAGACACATTCAAGCGTCAGAAGACCCTGTCGGGTTTGGTGATGAAAACGGCGTTGAAACAACGTGGACAAGGTAAGGAAGGACTCATGGGGGTAGTATGGGTTGGTTTTTGACTAGATTTTATGTGAAGGAAAGTTGAGGTTAGGGCCTCTCGTCGTTTCTTTTTCGCTGGTTTGACTAGTTTCTAAAACCTCCAGAGCTGGTTCCCCGCTCATTAGGTAAGCAGGATTTCCCAAAGAAACCACCATATTCCAAGTCTAATAAAAACAAATGGCGGCGATATACCACCAGGCTATCATAACCTCTAACGAGATTTTTGCCGAGCTTCGAAGTCTGCTATTTTATTATGATTATTTCAGAATTCTTTAATGAAAGCGGTTTAAGATTAACCGGACTAGTTCGAGATTTTCGGAATTCTTTATGGAATTGTATCAACCTTATTTATTTTATAAGGATTATTTTAGAATTTTCGGAACTATCTCTTCGGGGGATTAGGATAATTTTGGGAATTTACAGAACCCTTTATGGAACTGAACAAATATTAATTCAATATTACGTCAAAAGTATTTCGGAGTCTTTGTAAGGGGGCGTCCCTAAATCGCGTATTCAACTTTTTGACATTTTGTAACCCCCCTCCGCCCATAGTGATTTAGAAGAGTACTTTATCAGGATTATTTCGTGATTTCCGGAATTATTTATGGAGCTGTATAAAGATTAATTTGGGATTGTACCAAAAATGTTTCGGAGTCTTTCGGGATTTTCGAAATTTTTTATTAAAACTGCTTTAAGATCATTTCAGGATGGCATCAGGAGTATTTGTGAGCTTTGTTAGTTTATCCGGATTATTTCCAGATTTTCAGAGCTGTATCAAGATTATTTTCGGAATTATTTCTTCGGGGGTTTTTGTTAAGTTATCAGGATAGTTTCAGGGTTTCCGCACGATTATTCCCAGGATTTTTTGAATTTTGTATGGATGTGTATGCAAATTATAGTATGATTTTCGGAGTTCCTTATGGAACCCTTTCAAGATTATTTCGGATTTATAAAACTGTATGAAGGTTATTTCGTGAGTTTCGGAATTCTTTATGAAGCTGTTTCATTATAATTTCGGAGTTTTCGCTGTTATACCTATCAAGAATGATAGATTAATGATTCATGAGGATGATCACTGACTAAATGCTTCTGGCTTGCAGCGCCGCCCGTCCGCGTTTCGGAACAAATAGCTTTCCTCAACCTCTTATTCTGTCCCCATATCTACGAACAATTGAAGGGGCGCCTCAAATAACGTGATAAGCGACAAATAAAGAAAATCGGTATAACAATTCTCAAAAGAGCTCGCTATTATTAAGCATTATGGAAAATCTCCGCTGGAATAGAAATGCATCATAAAATCCACAATAAACTCATTTGTCGCTTACCACGTTATTTGAGGCGCACCTTCAATTATTTAATTCAGTAATTATATACAACATAATTGAATTGCAGATTTGGCTGCAAAAGCTGCCGCGGAGAATCTGGAAAAGCAAGTAGCCAAGTTGCAAGCCGCTCTGGACGAAGCTTATGACATAATTGATGAACTTGATTTTGAACTAGAAAGTGTAAGTATGTATGTAAATATGTGATTTAGGTGATCAAACACTTTCCTCGGGCGTATTTCACAACTTACTGTCTTCCTTGTTTTTTCCCACCGAATGCAGGTAGACTATTTGGAACAAGAAAATCAGCGCATGCGCAACGAGTTATTCGCTTTGAAGCCCAAGCAGCCGCCGTCACAGTTATCTAACAACTCGACACCATTAGCTCCATTTAACTATGAAAAGCCACCACCCAGTTATGATGCAGATACCACTGATGGTGCGTGTGGTGCGGCAAGAGATGTACGTGCCATATTACGTCCTTGGGATGATTCCTCGTCCAATGAGTCTTTGGCCAATGATGACACAAACAATGAAACTCTGGAACGTGCTGCTATGACACAAAGTGTAAGACGGAATGGATTCTTAGAACAAAAATACAAAAAATTAACCTTTTCCTATTACAGCTAATCCAAAATGCTGCCGTTGAGAGTAGCCAACTACGACGGGAGCTGTTAAAAAGTCGTCTGCATAATACGGTTAGACCGAAGTGAGCAGTTTTTTGCGGAGTTTTTTTATTTGATTTGTTGTACCTAGTAAAAATAAACGTGGCAATCATAAACCCACAATACCGCCTTGTTTTTAAAATTTATAAGAACCTAATTGCCAACCTCTGTCTCCGTGGAGGGGGATCCAACAGAGCTGGTTCTGATGGACCTAACTTATAGAAGAAGTTTTCAGAAATGTTGATCGAGCGATTCTCTAAAGAAAAGGGGACCAGATCGGCCTTATCAAGATTATTTTCGGATTGAATCAATCGATTTTCGGGGCTTTTGTTATAGGTCGGGTTATTGGTAATTCTTTATGGAACTCTATCAAGATTATTCCGGGATTGTCGGAGTTCTTTTTGTAACTGCATCGATCGGCATTTCGGGATCTTCGGAACTATTTATGAAGCTGCATAAAGATTAATTTGGGATTATACCCAGAACGTTTTGGGTTTTATTTGTTATATTATCAAGATTATTTCGGGATTTTCTGAATCAAATATGAAACTGTATATATAATATTTATTTTTTTATTAACATGAAACTATAAATAATTATATTTTATAAAGATTCAACTACTTAGCAACATGGGCTATCGGTCTGGTATATATATTATTTTAGACTTAATAAAAATTGTTTAAGGGCTTTTTCTTCTTTTATTAGGACACTTTCAAATTTTTTTTTAAATTCCTTAGGAAACTGTAGCCAGATTATTTCAGGATTTTCGGAATTTTATATAGAACTGCATAAAGATTATTTCGGGACTTTGTCAAGAATATTTAGTGTTTTTTTGTTATATTATCAGGACTATTTTGGGGGTTTTCGGAATTCACTAATTCGAAATTCCGTTTGGAACTGTATCAAGATTATTTCGGAATTTTATGCCGAATATTTCGAGTTTTTCTTATATTATTTCAGGGTATTCGGAACTAGGCGAATATTTCGGGAATATCTTATAACTTTAAGGGCCGCTTGCATAAAAGCCGATAACGACTAATCGCCCGGTTACCGGAGTTTAATTGATGTGTTTTGCTCGGTTAGCTGTCAAACTAAACACCGATTAGTCGTTAGCGGATTTTATGCAAGCGGCCTTAAACGAGCTAAACTTGTATATTGGTATATCTCGGGAAAAACTTAACCGATTTGGATGAAAGTTTGAATATAGATAGTATGGTTGATTCTAAGACCATCCACTTGGGGGTTGCCACTTGGGGCGAGTTAAAGGGTTGCCACCTATTTAATTTTTTTTTTAAATTATAGAGCAACATATGCCAATATGGGTATCAAATGAAAGGTATTTTCAACCGTATTCCAAATATAACAATTTCAAGCACCTGACCACGTTTTATTTATTTTCTCTTATGTATATTTGCATATTTGTATATCCAGACTATCTCGGGAACCGCTTGACCGATTTCGATGAAATTTTGAATATAGATAGTATGGTTGATTTCAAGTCTATCTACTTGGAGGTTGCGACTTGGGGCGGGTTACAGGGTTGCCACCTATCTAATTTTTTTTTAAATTATGGAGCAAGTATGGCAATATGGGTATCAAATGAAATGTATTTTCAGCGACATGCCAACTAAAATATTTTCAAGTAGGGTTGCCAGCTTACCGCAGTATATTTGTACATCCAGACTATTTCGAGAACCGCTTGGCCGATTCGGATGAAATTTGGCACATAGATAGTATGATTGATTCTAAGAATATCCCCTTGGGGTCGCCACTTAGGGGGTGTACAGGGTTGCCACCTATGTCAATTTTTTTTAAATTATGGAGTTAGATATGCTAATATGGGTATCAAATGAAAGGTATTTTCGCCGACATACCAAATAAAATATTTTTAAGTAGGGTAGCCGCCCAGGATTACCATTTTAACGTATTGTATTTTGTATTTTGATATCATTAGGGGTCACTTTGGAATAATTTTGGAGCTATTTTGAGATCATTTTGGGTTCATTTTTGGATTAATTTGGGACAACTTTGGGGTAGTTTTCGGATCATTTTGGAGTAATTTTTGGAGCATTTTTGGATAATTTTGGGATAATTTTTTGACAATTTGGGAACCTTTGAGGGTCTGTTTGGGGTCGTTTTGGGATTATTTTAGGATTATTTTGGAAAAATTTTTGGATAATTTTGGGATAATTTTAGGGTATATTTAAGGGTGTTTTTGGGGTCATTTTGGGAATCATTTTTGGATCATTTTGGGATCATTTAAGGTCATTAAAGGGTCTTTTTGAGATAATTTTAGGATTATTTTACAATTATTTTGGGTCATTTTGTGTAAGCAAAGTTAGCGCTAAATTGATAGCACCGAGCAAGCTCGGTCACCCATGTATGTTATTTTATCAGGATTAATTCGAATTAGAATCATCTCACATCAGTCCCTCTTTTTACTGCCGAACCCAGGTGTCGGTCGGAAATGGTTTTAGGCAATATATACTTTGCTCATTCGGGTAACATGACAAAGCCAGTGAAGCTCAACCTTAAATTCCATACACAATTTTGGAGTCTTGGAAAGGGTCATATATGTATGTAGCCTTGGAAAAATGTTTCTTATGAACAATCGAAGGGTCTGATCTTCTTTCGCGCCAGTTAATTTTTCCGTACCTCAGATTAGGTAGTTACAAGGTGTAAGCTATAGACGACGAGGTCATTTCTCCAATACGACCGTAGGCCAAAGTTTTAGATTTTGCAGGCCGGAAGGGCCGCTGATAGGGTTAAAATCGTTTGTCGACGATGGGATATAATTTTATCCCCCTCGTTTAAAAAAAGGTTGTTTGACATTCCGAAAACTTCCTGTTGTTCCTAAAGGCTCGCGGAACCCTGTGCTGTCATCAGTGGTTAGACGTAGTGATCAGTACAGATATTTTCAGATAGGATTATCGCCTAGGGCCGCCACGTATTTATAAAGAATTATCTCGACAGAGAGCTAACCCATTTGAATGAACTTACTTAAATGTTGCCATTCAGGTTTTTCTTTCACGGTTGCCACCACTCCCACAAAAGATTTCCACCTAACACTTAATCCAAGCACTCTTACTTAAATATGTGTTGCCACTTAAGATGATTTTACGGGGTGGCCACATATCTAACTTTTTCTAAATAAATTACGAATATGGATGAACTTTTTGATATAGAAATTTACATGGTTGTCACTTATCTGAAATTTTAAAATAAAAAATCAAATGCCATATGTCATTGTGGATTTCAAGAGAGGGGTAATTTACGTCATATTTTAACAAAAATAAATTCTAGGCTGCCACCTAATTTTTCAGGTACTGTTGACATCTAATGGGGTGTCTTATACTTATGGCCAATACTGTATTAATATATTTTATAATCCATCAACAATATTTTGTATTTTTTTTTTTGTTGTCTTGGAATACCTACGATGCAATGCATGTACTAGATATTGGTGCCCCAATTTTGAACGAGTTACCACAAAAAACGAGATACTCCACTTAAATATTGCGCACGATCAAGTATGGTGGGTTAATTAAAAAAAAAAAAGCAATTTGAATGTTTAAAATTTGCAAAGTAGTTAAGTAAATAAAATTAAGTGAAAACTAAACTAAAGCACAGAAAGCGTTAATAAAGTTAAAAAATGAATGAAGTGATAACAAGTAACGGCGTGGTGCGTGCTAATCTCATTGCGTGTGCACACAGGGACACGCGTGGGGTGACAGAGTTGCCCAGCTACATACTTTGTATGAATGAATGTAGACGCACGTGCCTCTCTTGAAATGTCGCATGACTTGAGTTTTTCGTCCTTTTTTCTTGGCATGGCGTATGGGTAGACATTTTTTGTGAGTGGGCTAGGCATGCTAGTTAGTCTAGTAAGTTAGTGGCTTATTGCTAAATACTCTCGTGGACAGCATGAAATCCATATTTTGCAACAAACAGACATGCAGTGGTGCAGACGCCCATTAAAGATGGGAGCACGATATCGGAATCGGGATTGGGACAAATGGAACGAGTGTCAAAAGGTAGGAGAGAGACGACAACGGCAAGGGAAGGGTTTTTCGGACTTCCTGAATAACCTCCTGAAATATATCGGAAGGCCATGGTCGTATCAGGAACCTAAAAGTTTAATTATGTCGAGGAGGCTGGGATTTGCTCCTGAAAAGATAAAAGTCGGGACAGTAAGATCGGTACAACTAAGTCTCATATCAAATCCCTATTTCTACATATGTATCTACATTTGTTTTGCTGTCTTAATTGCTTAATCAAGTTGTAACGACGAATTTGACAGTTGATTTGAATTTCAAACGAAAATTTGTCTACGACGAACTCATAAATAACTTTTGGAAAAATTGCCAAATACTTGTATTGCACTTAATAAATATTAACTAGGTTAATGATATGTAGGAACGTTAAGAGCTCGTATGTTGGCATATAAGTATTTATCCGGCAAAATTTGATCAAAAAATGTTAACATAGAACGATTAATGTAATTAGTTTACGAAATGATTAGCTAGTATCCACAATTAGGCGGGGGGACTAATAAATGTTCGATAAGTTCGAGAACAAGTAACTAAATATCCGCTAAATATCAAAAACAATCTATAGACCGTATAGACTAGTGCATGTATTCGATATGGTAATACTAAGTCTGGATAAGTAAGAGTTAGCATGTTACAATTTCCAGCCTTCCTCGGTAAGGAGTTTCTTCTTTTGCTATTTCAGGTGGTTGACAATTTAGAACGGGGTTCACATGCCGATACCTGAGAAAGATATCAACCGAGTCAGTGTAGATGTCAGTTAGAGTCGAACATCAAACCGAAGAATGATATGATGACGCACCTCATCATAGTTCTTTTGGAGATGCTTCCTTTTTTACGTAAGGGCGGGTCCGTTGATAGCTCTAGTGATACCAGGACTGACCTGTTGTTAGGGGTGCGTTGATTTAGACTGTTATTTACTGTGTAACAACAGATCTGTTGAGCGATAGGTCAAAAAGAGGGCTACTCTTTCCGATGGATTCCTTAACCTTGGAGGCACTGACTTTAATAGGTACATATGTCATTGTTTTATTTTTATGCGTGACTCTCGCATTGTTCGCCTCTTAGCTGTTTCGGAAGTAGGATGCAGGTTTGCCTGCACCGTCGGGGAGATGGTATGACTCTAGGCGCTGTTGCCACTTGACCAATTTGTAAATGTCGGCCGTCTTTCGTATTTCTACGTTAGAAATCTGCAGGAATTGAAGATGTCAAAGGCATAGTCTACAACCTTTCCAAACTTACGTTTATCTTTGCCTACTTCCGTCGGAGTGGGTAAAGAACCAAAGCAGCTCTGTGAAAATGTCGTGAGACTGTCCCAATCCGTCTCCTACGGTGGAGGGTAATTTGACCGTTCTTGGTGTTTCCAACTAACGATTGTTATCCAGCCGAAATCATTAAAAAAAATGTTCATTGGTTTGAGTCCGAATTAAAAAAGAAAAAGAACCATTATAACAACAACATCAACACATTGAGTGTAACCGACTTCAAGCGATTAAGAAATGCGTTGGCCTTACTTTAAATCAAATAAATGCCTCTTGCAATGAATCAAATAATTATTAATTAACGATTCAATATTTAGAATCAATAACAAGGTCAACAGCAATAACCATAGGCCGTGCCATCAGTCAGCACTGACTGACAACTTGCTCACCCTCGCAGTAAATGCGATTGATCCCTAGTAAATACCCACTTTTGAGAGCTAACAAACACGCACTAGTGTCTATAACATACTAAATATGAACAACCATAATTAGGTAAGTATCTTGATTAATTTACACAAAAACTTAAGCGACTCAAGCCAAAGGCTTAAAAGTTTCGTTTTCAAATATTTTTCACTGCAAATTTTGTAAGAAAAAAATTATAAATACAAATTAAAAGAAATAACATATTTTTCTAACAAGTGTGGGTTGTGTCATTTACTTTACACTGATCACGGTTGCAACATTTCAAATATCGATCTTGTTTAGCAATAATTCAACCGCAACTCCAAGTGCACCACACACCACAAGTGAAGTTGTCCGCATTCGATTTGCGGCATGAGCATGGGATATGTACATAGCACGTACTAGCTAATTTACGTGGGATACCCTTTAAGTCTTGAACTAAAGCTAGGCCAACATTTTTTTAGACTTGATTTCGGTTGGATAACAAAATGCCGTCAGGATGCCTATCGCCGGAGTGTAGAGTAGGTCGCCTCCCCGATGGTGCGCCCTGGGTAACGCCTTCACGGCTTGTTTCTACGTATTGCCGGTTCAACGAGAACGGTACCAGTACCTCTGCTATACCCATCGTACCGAAACAACCCGGGCCCTTTTTATATCGACCCGGCCAAGAGCAGTACACCGCGGGGTGACCCTGTCTGGAATTTGAGCAGGGCTACACCTCGTTACAACAACAACAGGATGCCTATCGCCAGGGATAATATACTGAGGCTAGCTAATGAGTGTCGCAATGGTATGGTAATGGTATGGTAATGGTATGGTAATGGTATGGTAATGGTATGGTAATGGTATGGTAATGGTATGGTAATGGTATGGTAATGGTATGGTAATGGTATGGTAATGGTATGGTAATGGTATGGTAATGGTATGGTAATGGTATGGTAATGGTATGGTAAGGGTATGGTAATGGTATGGTAATGGTATGGTAATGGTATGGGAATGGTATGGTAATGGTATGGTAATGGTATGGTAATGGTATGGTAATGGTATGGTAATGGTATGGTAATGGTATGGTAATGGTATGGTAATGGTATGGTAATGGTATGGTAATGGTATGGTAATGGTATGGTAATGGTATGGTAATGGTATGGTAATGGTATGGTAATGGTATGGTAATGGTATGGTAATGGTATGGTAATGGTATGGTAATGGTATGGTAATGGTATGGTAATGGTATGGTAATGGTATGGTAATGGTATGGTAATGGTATGGTAATGGTATGGTAATGGTATGGTAATGGTATGGTAATGGTATGGTAATGGTATGGTAATGGTATGGTAATGGTATGGTAATGGTATGGTAATGGTATGGTAATGGTATGGTAATGGTATGGTAATGGTATGGTAATGGTATGGTAATGGTATGGTAATGGTATGGTAATGGTATGGTAATGGTATGGTAATGGTATGGTAATGGTATGGTAATGGTATGGTAATGGTATGGTAATGGTATGGTAATGGTATGGTAATGGTATGGTAATGGTATGGTAATGGTATGGTAATGGTATGGTAATGGTATGGTAATGGTATGGTAATGGTATGGTAATGGTATGGTAATGGTATGGTAATGGTATGGTAATGGTATGGTAATGGTATGGTAATGGTATGGTAATGGTATGGTAATGGTATGGTAATGGTATGGTAATGGTATGGTAATGGTATGGTAATGGTATGGTAATGGTATGGTAATGGTATGGTAATGGTATGGTAATGGTATGGTAATGGTATGGTAATGGTATGGTAATGGTATGGTAATGGTATGGTAATGGTATGGTAATGGTATGGTAATGGTATGGTAATGGTATGGTAATGGTATGGTAATGGTATGGTAATGGTATGGTAATGGTATGGTAATGGTATGGTAATGGTATGGTAATGGTATGGTAATGGTATGGTAATGGTATGGTAATGGTATGGTAATGGTATGGTAATGGTATGGTAATGGTATGGTAATGGTATGGTAATGGTATGGTAATGGTATGGTAATGGTATGGTAATGGTATGGTAATGGTATGGTAATGGTATGGTAATGGTATGGTAATGGTATGGTAATGGTATGGTAATGGTATGGTATGGTATGGTATGGTATGGTATGGTAATGGTATGGTAATGGTATGGTAATGGTATGGTAATGGTATGGTAATGGTATGGTAATGGTATGGTAATGGTATGGTAATGGTATGGTAATGGTATGGTAATGGTATGGTAATGGTATGGTAATGGTATGGTAATGGTATGGTAATGGTATGGTAATGGTATGGTAATGGTATGGTAATGGTATGGTAATGGTATGGTAATGGTATGGTAATGGTATGGTAATGGTATGGTAATGGTATGGTAATGGTATGGTAATGGTATGGTAATGGTATGGTAATGGTATGGTAATGGTATGGTAATGGTATGGTAATGGTATGGTAATGGTATGGTAATGGTATGGTAATGGTATGGTAATGGTATGGTAATGGTATGGTAATGGTATGGTAATGGTATGGTAATGGTATGGTAATGGTATGGTAATGGTATTGTAATGGTATGGTAATGGTATGGTAATGGTATGGTAATGGTATGGTAATGGTATGGTAATGGTATGGTAATGGTATGGTAATGGTATGGTAATGGTATGGTAATGGTATGGTAATGGTATGGTAATGGTATGGTAATGGTATGGTAATGGTATGGTAATGGTATGGTAATGGTATGGTAATGGTATGGTAATGGTATGGTAATGGTATGGTAATGGTATGGTAATGGTATGGTAATGGTATGGTAATGGTATGGTAATGGTATGGTAATGGTATGGTAATGGTATGGTAATGGTATGGTAATGGTATGGTAATGGTATGGTAATGGTATGGTAATGGTATGGTAATGGTATGGTAATGGTATGGTAATGGTATGGTAATGGTATGGTAATGGTATGGTAATGGTATGGTAATGGTATGGTAATGGTATGGTAATGGTATGGTAATGGTATGGTAATGGTATGGTAATGGTATGGTAATGGTATGGTAATGGTATGGTAATGGTATGGTAATGGTATGGTAATGGTATGGTAATGGTATGGTAATGGTATGGTAATGGTATGGTAATGGTATGGTAATGGTATGGTAATGGTATGGTAATGGTATGGTAATGGTATGGTAATGGTATGGTAATGGTATGGTAATGGTATGGTAATGGTATGGTAATGGTATGGTAATGGTATGGTAATGGTATGGTAATGGTATGGTAATGGTATGGTAATGGTATGGTAATGGTATGGTAATGGTATGGTAATGGTATGGTAATGGTATGGTAATGGTATGGTAATGGTATGGTAATGGTATGGTAATGGTATGGTAATGGTATGGTAATGGTATGGTAATGGTATGGTAATGGTATGGTAATGGTATGGTAATGGTATGGTAATGGTATGGTAATGGTATGGTAATGGTATGGTAATGGTATGGTAATGGTATGGTAATGGTATGGTAATGGTATGGTAATGGTATGGTAATGGTATGGTAATGGTATGGTAATGGTATGGTAATGGTATGGTAATGGTATGGTAATGGTATGGTAATGGTATGGTAATGGTATGGTAATGGTATGGTAATGGTATGGTAATGGTATGGTAATGGTATGGTAATGGTATGGTAATGGTATGGAACCAAATATCAGGGTCGCCACATTTGTTGCACTACGATCTCAACCATCAACTTTCCTCAGTCAACCCTAGTACAACCAGCTACCTACTTGTGGCATTTGCATAATGCGTGTGCGCAGTAAGCTTGAGCCGCACCACCCCATATTTAAGCTTGGGCGGCATGTTTCTGTAAACCTTGTTGACATTATACTAAGCTTTTAGTGAAACAATTTTGGCAAACTTCTGTTGTTGTGCCTAAGTCAGAATTCAATGAATGGTAGCTGGGGCGCAGTGTTAAAAGTAGATCACAACATTGGGCGCGCATTTTGCTGGCAATTAAAGTTTTCAATTTGAATATCGATCGATCAGCAGCTTAACTGGATATTTACCACAAAAACAAAAATTAAGCAAAAACAACCCAAAAAGTGGAAATTAATCGAATCTTAAAAAAATTAAATTCCAAATTATGGAAAACTTGAAAAAAAAAAAATGAAAAATTTATTAGAAGAAGCTATTGCGAAAGACTAGACTACGTGTTTGGCCTGATCAAACAGCTGTTGGTAGCTAGCAGCCTGATCGAATCGCTCTGATGATCGATCTAGTATAAATATGCAAGCAGGATGCCAACACTTAATTAAACTCAACTTGTAATTTAAAGTGTTAACTACTAAAAGTGTAGAGAGCTCGTGCTGCTATTAAATTTACTTACAAACATACACACACAAATAACTGAGAAAATGTTTTATAAGGTAAAATCTTAAGGATATTTTGGAGATCGAAGATGTGTTAAGAGATCAGCGAAAACTCGAAACACTCTTTTGATGAGTTTTAAGGCTGAGTTTTTGTGGATTGTTTGGTCAAGTGAAAGGAGAGTAGATGGTGTCAGAAGCTTTGCCAGTTGTGGAACTCGACTTCTGCTGGTTGCTTTGGTGATTTTATTGGCAAGAACACTCTCAGAAGATCTGAGAAAGGTCTCCCAGATTGACAGTCGTTTGCCCGAAGTTGTGAACTAGGAACGCGGGACTATAATAGCTGGCTCGATGCTGGAGGAAGGAATTGCTTTAGCTGGTTGTTTCGGTGTTTTATTTGACAGGAACACTATCCGAAGATCTTCGAAAGAGTTTCGACGGTTTGCCTAGACTGGCGTAGTACAGCATTCAACCCTGATTAGCTGACAAGCTCATTCATAAATTCTCATTGAGGTTATCTGTGGTCCACACATTAAAGACTTGTGTTGGGTATATATGCAGTAGGAGTTTAGCTCATTAAAGGAACCAGGGCTAAGTTCTGGAAGACTAATGTTTTTTGATCGGGGTAGATTGGTTGTTATTGTACTGACCATCGGACGAAGGGTCTCAAGGTTGGTACTCGGCATCCTTCTGCTGAGTAAAAGAGTTTCTCCCTGTGGAAATGGGAACGTTTCTGTAGCTCTTTTTATAGACGTCAATTAAAAGAAGGCAGAAGCAGCTGCCAAAGAAGAAGAAGTAAAGAAAATGTTCAGTTATAATGAACGTTCATCTCCATATTTTCTCTCACCTTTCCCTTCCTCTTAATCTTCCTTAACCTTTTCCAATTCAGCTCCATCGCGGCTCCTTCTTGCTGTGCCTCCGTCTCCGTCTTTGCCTTTTCCCTATTCCATCCTTCTTTCTTTATCTATACCGCTACTACTATCCCCGGCTCTTTGGACTCTAGGATCGGCAACGATTACAGCGAGTGCAGACATTGGACTACGAAACAGACAAGTCGACTTTTTTTTAGCAGAAGGTTCAGGAAGAGCTGCTATCGAAAGTAACGAAATTCATCTGTCAGTTCTTGTCCGATTCGATAGTGTTAGGGATATGAGCAGTCTTTTGTCGGAAAGAATCCGCCACGCTTCGCTACTAGCAGCTTCTGGTCTAAGTTTAACTAAAAGCCTTAAAAGCTTCAAATAAAGTCGTTGCGAATTCTAGCACCAGAAGCGTTGGAAAGAAAAACTTACAAACGGACAATCTTACATACATACATACACACATATGTAATTGCTGTCTGATAACATTCCTTCTCTCTCTCTATTTCTTCCCTTTCCACTCTAGCTACTCATTCTTGCTACATTAGCCGTTTTACACGGGCACGCCTTAGAACACAAGGAAGAGGATTACGGTCCAGTCGCCTATGAATTCCAATATTCGGTACACGATCCACATACCGGCGATATTAAATCACAAAAAGAAACGCGCAAAGAAGATCGTGTTGAGGGCATTTATGAGCTAATCGATTCCGATGGTCATAAGCGTATTGTACATTATACAGCTGATGATCATAAAGGTTTTGAAGCAGTTGTATCACGTGAACCCACCGATATCAAGATACCCATACCCGAACCGAAATTAATTGCAAAACATATTTTGGCGCCAAGTTATTTGCATCATTAGAGGAAAGAAGCACCACAGCTACTTAGATAGTGCTTAGAAATAATAAAAAAAGTCCACCATATACATAAATATACATACATACAAATACAAATAAATGCTCATATTTAAGTCATAAATGTACATACATGCATCCATATAGGAATACATATACGATATGGCAAGTCATTCTGTGGGAGTATTATAAAATCGTGGCCTAGCATGGGAGCTACTTACGGAACTCGTTGCATATATGTACATATACTTAGCCTACAGCTATATCCACATTTGCTTAAGTCATACACATACATACTTACAGAAATATGCTCACACATTCGTACGTATTTAGATATATTTTAAGTCAATTTGTAAACAAATCCCTTATGTGCCATGTTATCCTGTGAAAATATTTTACATAAACTTAAAATCTCATATCGTTATTAAGTGTATATATATATATAGGTATCTGAAATGCATATGTACATACATCTAGAAATTCATACAAACATTCATAACGACATGCAAAAATAAATGTATTTGTGAATACAAATCCAATGAAAAGTTGTACTTACTATTTTTTATTTTCATTACCGGCTTTCTATTCCTCTTTATCTATATACCACTTATTCGACATCTTCCTCTCCCCTTGTTATTTCTCTACCTCTTCACCCTTCGCTTCAATTTTCCTTTGACACCCCTTAACATTTCCCAACCCTTTTCCTCTTTTTGTATTCCTCTTCTTCGAATTCTTCCTCTCCTACTTATGTATTTCTAGGCCCCTTCATCATTCTCTTCCCCGTTCCCTTTGGCTTCCATTAACATTTCGTCTCCTTTACCTTTCTAACGCCCCTCAACCACTCCATCTTCCCCTCATGCTTCCACATAGCTACTGGCCGCGATCACTGGTTCCATTCACTTTTAAATCGAGTGGGCCTCGCTCCCTTGTGATTAGCGTCAAAGACCCAGGGAAGAATGCTAAATTCAGTTACTTCTCCGAACATGGTTTGTTGGACTCGGGTCCTTTTTTAGTTAGTGGTATCTTCCACGACATCTGTGTACCTGTTTCGTTTCGCATCCCCTTCTTCGCTTGCCGGACGACAACAATCGAAGTCCGGATACGCCTTTTATCATTGGCCTTGGTGAAAGCAGTGGTCTTAAGAGAAAAGTTTCCCGGGATGCGTGCACCAGCTTCGACCTGCTTCGCAGTAACAAGCCGCTTACTTACTGGATATGCCCCCGCCAGTAGACACAACTCGCCTAGATGCCCAAGCTTGCTCACAGCCTCATCCTACTTGGTTGCGACCTGCATTTAATGAGCACCGATGTCAATGAGGGTTAGTCCTTCTGAAATTTGTATACGATTTAGCATCATAACACGACGTTTAGCGTAGAAATGTGGTACGCTCAAGATTACAACTAGTAGTGGTCATGATCCAAGGGGACACCCTTCGATTCTTAGCTGTTCAAATGCTCCCAGGTAGGCTGATGTTGTTGTTGTTGTAGCGAGGTGTAGCCCTGCCTAAATGTCAGACAGGGTCATCCCGAGTGTATTGCTCTTGGCCGGGTCGATATAAGAAAAGGGCCCGGGTCGTTTCGGCACGATGGGTACAGCACAAGTACTGGTACCGTTCTCGTAGAACCGGCAATACAAGAAACTAGCCGTGGTTCATGGCGCATGATACCTCGGTCCGGTCTTCACATCATGACAATTTCCTTAAGCCAGAGCTATAGAGAGAACTAAGTCGTATAGCTGTGATTCCTGATCTCATATGGATACCTTCCATGCTGAAATAGACTGGAGTATCATCCTGAATGGAACATCTCCTTGCATTACCAGTCGGCACCTCTTGGAGAGCTCAGTTCGAAAATTTTCGTCGACCAGATCCCAAAAGAACGACGAATATAAAAACCCCTCATAAAAAGACAAACTCATTCAACCCACTAACCCTCTGGTCCGATGGTAGGCTATATTAATCGAGTTTGTGTTTCAGAAACTCAAAAACGTTGTTGTTTATTTATTTATTTAGTACTTAAGTTGACCTCTTCGGTTACAGGACATTCTAAATTATATTTAAAGGAACTTATTCTTAAAACACTTACTTCTAAATCTGGGCTTTAAAAAGACAATTCCTTAATATCAATATGACATTGTGTGGGTTGAGGACTGCAAAGCGGACTGGCCGTGATATGCTTCTGCAGTTTTATGACCTAAAGATGGCGAAGATGGCGAAGATTGTGAAGCGGGGTGGCCGTGGTATGCCTCGGCAGCATCCGAACTCCTATAGTCCCTCCCTTGATTTTCGTAAGCAGTGTGTTGATCTAAAGATGGTGAGGATTGCGAAACAGAGTGACCATGATATGCCTCGGCTGCAGCATCTGAACTCCTATAGCCCCGTCTTTGATTGTCGTAAGCAGTGTGTTGATCTATAGACTGCGAAGCGGGGTGGCTGTGGTATGCATCAGCAGCATCCGAACTCCTATAGGTCCTCCTTTGATTGTCATAAGCAGCGTGTTGATCTAAAGATGGTGAGGGTTGCGAAGCGGAGTGTGCGTGATGCGCCTCTGGAGCATCTGAGCTCCTATAGTTTCTAATTTGATTGTCATAAGCAGTATGTTGATCATTGCTTTCAGCAGATGATGGCGCAGACTCATAATGCTTATGAATGTAGTTACTATATTGCGGAGTAGATGGATCACCAAGGCTGGCTGGTTCATAATGAGAAATTGATAAGTTGTGATCATACTTTTGCTCTGCAGTAGTTGGTGCAGATGCTGGTTGGCTTGAAGGTAAAGAAGGAGGAGCTGAAGGAGGATTATAAGTAGGAGCTGAAGCGGGAGCTTCTATGTTTGAAGTTTGAGCTGTGGGTATGCTACTATAAGAAGCAGCGTGATGTGCTGGTGTATACAAAGTGGGTTGGCTATATGTGATAGGAGTATCTTTGTTCAAGCTTTCAATTTGTAGCAACCGTGTGAGCTCATCTACGGAATAACTGGCATCCATTAATATATCGGGATAGGTGTAAGTGTCTTTGGAGTTTTCGTACATCGGAGGATTGTGTTGTGGATACGATACAGGGTATACGTGAGCTTGCGATTGTGGTGCAGGTGAGTGTGGTGCAGGTGAGTATGACGGCAAAGGTAGTACTAATTGTGGTGTAAATTGTGGAGGAAATTGTGCAGTTGGTGGTTGTTGCACATCGGGCTGAACTTCGTAAGCTAAATTTGGTTGAGCATAAGACTGAGAGCGCTCCTGGCTGGATTCAATGGGATAATTTTGGTTAGTGGGCGCACTTAGTGCAGCAGGAGGTGCAACAGGCGGTACACCAGCTGGTGCTTCAGGTATGGTAGGATAATAGGGAGCAGCTCCAACATCGGCTACGAATCTTTGCTGATGCACATGCTCCGTCTCAATGTTGCCGTATGGGACACGATGCGAGGTCTTCGTAATTTGTGTGATTTGCTTTTCAGATCCACCATCTAGAGTTACTTTGCGACAAAATTCCTTACAGCCAACTTTACACTCACAATAACAACGATTATAGGTGCTCGGTGTAGTGGTGGGTATGTGAGATGCAGCGGCATCTGTCAAATTGAGCGCATAGCCTTGTGGTGCTTCGTAAGTTGCGTAAGGCTTTGGTGTTGTGGGTGTTGGCGCATACAGCTGTATTGGACTTGCGGTAGTTGTTGTTGTAGTTGTGGTGGTGGTGGTGATTTTAGATATTTGATCACAAGGCACCTCTTCCCACACTTCCTCCTCACATTGTGGACAAAAGTGACGATAGCTGGGTGCGACAGCGGCGCAACTTAGCGTTACGCAAAGCAGCAAACCCAATTTGATGGACACACACTGCAAAACGGAAAAGAAAGTGCAAAAAACAATCAAGTGTAAGTAATTTAAGTAACGGTATGTAAACAAAAACAAATAAATGTATCACATATCCCGTTGTGTGATTGACCGCAAAACGGGCGCATATGGAAGGCTAAGTGGGTTAGTGCAGCGTTGACAACATCGCCCAAAAGCCGTTATGCAAAATAATTAACGATAACGCAAAGCAATCAGGGGGCAGTTGGCGACAATGTTGCGCTGATGTAAGATGGACAGTGGTGTATGTTATGTCTGTAGTTTAGTAGTGACCCAGTCCGAAGATCAATTTACCTTTAACTGCATTTTTTTCGCTTCTGTTCACTGCGAGTATTCAAAGCCGGCTGCCAAATTATACTTAAAAAACATTTTTATTGCATTATATTTTATAAGAATTTTTTGGTTAAAAGTGTCGCTTTTTTGTGAAATTTTAGCACGCGTAGTACCGGTAATAAGTTTTGCCCTCGAGCACGTTTGTCGTACTAAAGATGTTTTAAATTTTACACACACAATTTTTTTCAGATATTGTGCAGAAAGCGTAGAAAGTATAATGATAATTTTATCACTTCCTGCATCATAAGTTGTTGAAGATCACATACTAGCGGTATTCTCAAAACATCGGTTATTTATTTTTTTACTAGAAACTAAATTTTTAATAACTACATCACATTAATAGTACATTTACACTGCACCAAATTTGGCAAAATCGCCAATTTGGCGCTTTTTTCCATCACATTTGACCTCAGCAAGAACCTTAATGGTTTAATGACGTGTGATAACTTATGCACTATGCACAGCTGTATATAACATTTTCAACTAGTTTAAAAAAAAAATGCTACCATAAAAAGACAGAAAGAAGCCTTCTTGACTCTTCTATTATTATTACTCTACAGGTGTTTAAAACATCGCGGTAGTAGAGAATTCTTGCAGAGAAGGTGAAGCCAAATGGAAATTTGCCCATGTATACGGTGTTAAATTGGCTCATTTGAATTCGCCAAATTTGGAGCAGTGTAAATGTACTATAGAGGCATTCTTCCTCGGTGTTGCCAAGTGAAATATTTTTACATTTGTAGTTGCCATCTAATTTTAACAAATTAAGTTAAATAAATATGCCAATATTTGTAGCTAGTAAACGAAAAGTATTTCACGTCGTAATTTCGTAATTCAACAAAAATATTTAGAGTTGGGTTACGACCTAAAGTTGCCATCTTATCCTGTTATAGCTATTTTTTGTATATTTGGTATTTCACAGAAATAAAATCATAAACAATTGCATTACATTTTGGGGCAATAGCATCAGACATTTTTCTTAGGTTTCCCGGAATAAAATGTTTTTACAAGGATGCCACCTATTTGAAATCAAAAAAAAACAAAAAAAAAAAAAAAACAGTTAAATACACCAATGACGCTCAGCTGTCGTCGATCTCTACAAGAGATGGCCCAACAGAATCGCGTTAACCTCACATGGGTCCCGGGGCATAGGGACATTGAGGGAAATTGTAGGGCAGACGAACTTGCGAGGCAGGGCACGACCAAGCAGGTTCTTCGCGATAAAGAGCGCTTAGGTATGCCGTTCGCCACATGCAAGCTTATGCTGAAGGAGTACACACTCCGCCAAGCCAACGAAAGATTGCTGCAATCTCCAGGATGCCGGATACCCAATGGGATCATAAAAGATCAAGACAAATTTATGCCCTAAGGAGAAGAGAAATCTCCATATTAATAGGCGTATTAACTGGGCACTGCCTCATTGGTAGGCACGCAGAAAGACTTGGTGTGCCCTACCGACGATGCTGTAGGAGTTGTAAGGATGATGAGGAGGAGGAAACGGTGGAGCACCTCATCTGCAACTGCCCGGCTTTAAGTGGCGCGAGAATGCGCTTTTTGGGAGTTCCCTTCCTGGTCAGCCTACGCCAGGTCGCGGAGCTGGACATAAAGGACCTGATGGCCTTCATCAAGTTATCTAAATGGTTCGAGGAGGAGTAACGGTGTCGGTATAGGAAAGTCAGTCCCGGGATTCTGCTATGTGGAGAATAATCCAAGCCAGGGTTAAACTAAAGATTGCCACCTAATCCTATTACCTATGTATATTTATCTATTTACAACTCCTTCTCAACCCCAACATTGCGGATAATCTACTTGGTGATATCCGGTGCTTCGAGATGTCTTTTAACTATCGATTTAGTAATCGGAACGGAGTGCGACTGATTCGAAACTCTACTGCAGAGAGTGTACTACGGGGCGTATGAGTAACATAATCTGAATTTTAACCCAATACAAAATAAAATAAACTTAGATTAAATTAAACCAAATTTCATTAAATTAAACCAAACTAAATTGAATTAAGTTGAAATCAAATTGAATTAAATTAAATTAAATTAAAATATGTCAAATTAAACTAAATTATATCAAATCAATTAAATTAAATTAATTTAAATGATATTAAATTAAGTTAAACTACATTATATTAAATTAAATCGAATTGAATTAAATTTAATTAAATAAAAAAATTATATAAATAAATAAAATTGGATAAGAATGAAATAAAAAGATGAAATAAAGGGCGCATTGCCCTTCTCTTCCACTCTCTCTCCTTCTTCCTCGCACCCTCCCACTTATATTTTTCAGCTTAAGAAATACCTAATGCAGGAAATTTAAACACACACCCTCGTACGTGCTTTCACTCAGGGTGTCACTAAGCGGAAGAGTGGTGTTTTTGTTTTTTCTTTGACCGTAAACAAAGTTATACATGTGCAGATCAATTAATTTTCGTGACATTTGCTACATTTCTATTTTACACCATTTCGCACATTTCACTAAAATGAGACAGTCACAAATAATTTACGAAAAATTGCCACAGTAGCAAAATGGCAACAAACGTGTTAGCAATTATTATTGCAATCGTCTGGCTCAGTAACAGTAATGCAAACGGAAGCGAATATAGTGTAAAGTCGGTCATCACTCACGATAATTACGAACAATTGAAAGATAATTCCATTTCGAAATGGGATGATCTTCACAATGAAATTAATCAAGGCGATGCGCTCACCTACGAACTTGGTACACCGAAATATGAAATTTTAAATCCCGATGAACCAATCGAAATAATCACTGCCGGTCAACCGGGTTACGAAGAGAGTCTTAGGCGTTATGAGCAAGATGCCGCGAGGAGTAATGGTCAAATTAATATTCAGGAAATTCGCAATAGTGCTGAATTAACTACAAGAGAGCCTGCGCTAGAAATTGAAGAGATTTCTTCCGAGAGGGGTGTCAGCCAAGTTCCAAAAGATGACGAAAAGATTAAGTTTATTATTTTGAATTCGCAGAAAAAGCATAAAAACATATTATATGTAGAGGTGACAAAAGATGAGGAGCAACCGGAAAAAGTCACCGGTGATGAGACAAGTGACAAACAAAAAAGTGTGGAGAATATAGAAGACCTGAAACAACCTTTAAATAATAGGCAAGGAGAAGAAGATGAACAACTAGGAAAAGGTTATACAGATCTTCAGCTAAAAGACTCAATGGGCTCACATGGGCTAAACGATACAAAGTCCCAAGAGCTGAACGATACAAAGTCAGCAATAGAGTTCGCTACAACAACAGAACAGCCTCCAATATCAAATGAAGACGAAACAGCAAACGATCACACAACAGAAACGGTCTCAACTATAGTTCCTAGCACTACAGCTGTGCCATCAATTTATCAAGTGAAGCATTCATCTAGCAGCGAACAAGTGCAACAGGAAGCTATATCTAATATACCTATATCCGCCGAAAGGGAGCATGCGGAAGCTATGCCCAACACACCCATAATTGCACAAGTTGGGCAAGGGGAAGCTTCGTCCAACATACCTTTATCTCGACCAATGGCAGCACCACATAATTCGCCACCAATATTTCTCGCTCTTGGTACCCGAATGTCGGATATGATGGGACCTTTGCCGAACGGAGATGCTGAGATAACTTATAAAGTTATTCCGCAAACACCACCACATATACGAGATTTTGAATACTTATATCGATCGGCATTGGCATCTGATTGATCGGTTAGAACAACGTATTTACATAATTAGGTACTGTAAACATAAAACTAACTCTTTAATTTGGTCTAAGTTTAAAATTAAAAGAAAAAATAAAAGAATTAAAAAAAAAACTGGAAAACCATAGACTTGTAAAAAGTTAGGGTCCAAAAATTTTATTTGATAGGATAATTGCTTTCCTTTTGCCACTCCATATCGAAGTCTGAGTGTATGATCGTCTTGCGTCTTCTGTCAATTCGGCAACGCCCCTGGGTTGACAAGGTAGTTTCAAAAAAGCCCTAAGCCGGAACTTCTTCTAGAAGAACGCAAAGAATTTTCTAAGATCTAGGAGCTCATAGACTGTGGATAGTCTTATTCCTCAACATTTCTCACCCTGACCAACAGAAACAGGAGGAGGACCATTTCGATACTTTCGGCGATAATTTCTGAAAATTTTGCATTTTGCTACCTTTTCGGTACCATTTTAAGGACTATTTCGGTATTAATTTGGGATCATTTCAGGATGGTTTTCGGAACTATTTTGAGACCATTTCGGGACTGCTTTTGGATCATTTCTGGATGGTTTTCGCAACTATTTTGGGACAATTTTGGGCCTATTCTGGTTTTCGGGACTATTTTGAGATCATTTATGGACTTTTCTGGAATCATTTCGGGATAGTTTTTGGGACTATTTTTGAACCATTGCGTGCTTCTTTGGGATTATTCCGGAACTTTTTTGGGATCGTTTCCTTACTTTTTCCGGACCATTGTGGAATGGTTTTAGGGAACAATTTGGGACAATAATACGGAAATAGTCCCAAAAAATTCCATAATTGATCTAATAAAAAAGGTAAGAAATGAACCCGAAAGAGCCCAGACCGTATCCTGAAAAAGTACTGTTCATGCTGTTCCCTTAATAATGACAAAGATCAGTCGCGTGTTGCATATCACCTTCAGGGCCTCCATCGGGTTCAACTTGCTATAGGGTCCTCTATTCCAAGGCAGAAGGCTAGTCTTCTATTCCCTCCAGTCTGATGTTGTCGAAGGCACCCTCAATGTCCAACAATGCAGCCGGAGTGATCTTTTTGCTCCCAAGAGATGCTTCCTCCTTGTTCACTACCTCGCGTCTACCACCATGATGCCATCGTATACTTAGGCGTGCCTGCGTCTATGTAGTTACAGCCTTGCTCTTAATGCACTGAAAAAAAAATCTAGAAGAAGCGGCCGTCAAATTAACAGTAAACCCTGACATTTTTCGTCCAACGGTGGGTAATATCAATTTTGAAAGTTACCCCCTATCATTCTTAGAATATACTATCATATTGACATGAATTACTGTTAATTTGAAAGTGAACTCATAATTCAAAAATCACATGTTTTTACTGCCAATTTTACAGTAATATTTACAGTATTATCATAATCGATTTGAAAGTAGTTTTGATATGTTACTTTCAATGTGCACTTTCAAACTTTTTATTTCAGTGTGAGGTATTAGTTTCCTTTAGGGGTCAACTGCTAATAAATTAGCTAAAATTATGGGAGATAGCTCAAATGACGGGTTTTGGCCTCAGGATCACGAATCCCGAAGCGCTTTTTTAAATTTTTGTTTTAGTGAAAAGTTATGGTCAAAAAACCGAAAAATGACCCGGGTCCGATACCAAAATTGGGCCGGCATCCATGGTATTTATGTGCGAAACACCTTTCTGAGTTGGCGGCCTTCGGCCGCGCTTATAAAAATAACCTTGGGCTACGCCATCCAAAGTCCGGACGTGTGACATAACCGTGGCTACCGCCACGGCGCGACTTTTTTGGCACGTTTTTAGGGGACAGTCTAATAAAATTACAACAACCACATGAAAACTTGAAACTTTGATTGCAAATATCTCTGCAGAGAAGCAAAATATTAAAAAAGCGCTTCCGGATTCGTGATCCTGAGGCCGAACCCCGTCTTTTGAGCTATATCACATAATTTTAGCTAATTTATTAGAAGTTGCCCCCTAAAGGAAACTAATACCCAGTGTGATAGCGACGAACAGCTTTTAAGGAATTACACCACACTTTTTCACTTGACCCCAGAAGAATATTCACACCAAAATAACAGTTTGTTTTATTCCAAAAAGTGTAGACTCTGAACTGTTTTTCTTTTGCGTGAGGGTTAAGAAGAAAAACTGCAAGCAGATCTCGAATTTTCAGTTTCATAGCTTATCAAAGCGATCTCCTCAACTTGTCCCTTCCCTAAAATTGTGAGGGAAGCCCATAACGAACCTCTTCAAAATTAGACAGGACACTCAATTATTTTTGGGTATCTATCTATGTATATCAAATTCTTAATTTAACTGCCCCACAGATTCTTATTTTCATGCAATTTGTTCGTTTGTGTCAAAAGAGAAACGTTTTTAATAACAATCTATTAAATTTACATTTTATGTTATTTATCCTTATCAGCTTTTCAGAACTTTTATGCAAATATGCAGATACGAATGCGCGCAATAAATATACACTTAGCGAAAAAAAGTTTCTAAATTAAACAAGAGATGTGCATATGTGCGCGATATGAACGAACTGCCTTAGAGCAAGAGCTGAAATCCGTTGCTACCCACTGCACATGATCAGAAGCCTTATACCTATGCAAAGGAAAAATTAAACTTACAATTAGTACTTAGTAGAAAATGTAGTGCTTTTCCTCTCAGTGCATGTACGATTGTGTATGCATCAGACTAGTTGGGGACAAGTTTGGTAAATAAAAACAAAATCTAAAAAAATGTGCGCACGCAGAATTTGTAAATTCAAACAAGCATTTTAAGCTGAAAATTGGAGCAAGTGGGATTTGAATTTCTAACTTACAGCACAGTGGTGTTATTAATTGTACGCACCCAAATAAGAGAACAAATAAAAACAAAACCTACAGAATTGCCTAGACACGCGCCAACAAATTTTAAAATAAAAAATAAAGACTTCTTTCGAACAGGTAACCTAGACGAGAGATTAATAAATGGACATGCGATACGATAAGAAAATAAGTAAGAAAGGCGAGGATCGCGTGAAAGCGACGGTTGTATAGCTAGTTGTGAACTATCCAGGACTGTTTATTCAAGAAATTGAAGTTAAAGAACATTTTTTAGATTTTGTATTTGTCTGTCTATATGTTTGTTCGCGCATCGCTCAAAAACTGCTGCATGGAATTAAATAAAGTTTTCGTCGACTTACTGATAGATATCCAACTTAGAGGTTAGGACCCACTTTACAGCAATAAAAAATTTGTTTCAAGCTGTTTACAGTGGTGGCAAAGATAGTTGATTAAAAATATTTTTAAAAGTGTAGTAAAATTTAAACTGGTCGATTTCGACAATAGCTAAGTATTAACAAAAATTAATAAGGGGTTATTTGTTAAGGGTACTAGAAGCTAAAACATCAGTTTTTTAAAATGTTGACTGGTTTTCTGTATGTTTGCTCGCTGTATAGAATTAAACACAATTTTCGTCGATGTATTGTTGGATGTCCAACTTGAGGTAAAGAAACAATTTTTTCCAAAATATTTTATTCTGGATGTGACAATAAAACTTGTTTCAACATATTTTTGAAGATATATATATACCTATGGAGTAAAAGAAGCCAAATCAACAGTTTTTAGAATTTTTGTTTGTCTGTCTATATGTTTGTTCCAGCATCACTCAAACTATGCTTCAAGGAATTGAAAACAATTATCACTGATGTACTGCTAGATCTACAAATAAGTCTTTAAAATCCATTTGAATATTTTATTATGGGTTTATACAGTGGTGGCAATACCAGTTGGTTTCAAAATATTTTTATAAATGTAGTGAAATCGGAACAGGTCTGTCTAGAATAGATATAATCAAAACTGTACATGGGTTAGCCTTATTATCATAGCAACACAAGACGAAGCAATTATTTTTTGAAATTTTTCCTGTTTGTTTTTATGTATTTCTGTTTGTACGCTCATCATTAAAGAACCGCTACATATAAAGGAATGATATCTTCACCGATGTATTGCAGGAGGTCTATTTGGTAATATTGAACACAATTTTCTACTGTTTTTGATATAGACTTTTGGGTCTTTGAAAAATTTCCAAATTAAATGTGAAATAAAAATATTTTTTTCGTGGGTAGGTACTGTATACTTCATATTTAAGTTCGTGGCGACGCCTTGCGCAATCGCAGTTGTATCTCGTATATATGTATGTACAAATCAATATGCAAACATATGTAGGTAATTTTTTTATATCTAATCACGTGTGGGGCATTAAAAATCAAATATTTTAATTTGAGCTATGAAACGCAAGATTTCGGGGCAAGAATAGTGCGTAAAGTTGTTGGTTAATTCGAATGCCTGCATGCGTACTCACAAACACACAAAAATACGCACAACGTATTTGCAAAATATTCGGAGGAAATAGTGACAATTTTTTTTTAAATTTTTTTTTTGTTTTTTTTTTGTTTAAAAAAACCGCTAAAGCGCATTGCCCCGCCCCAACACATGAAAATCGAGCGGCTGATGAAATTTTCAAACAACCAAACGTGAACCGAACGGACATATAAAAGTTGGAAATGAATTGAATCAAATCATAGTACAGCTTAGGAGTTTCACAAGAACTAACGGTGGTGAATAAATAGAATAAGTTGTGCGCAGACGTAGCCAATTCAGAGCGTTTCTAACTTTGAAAAATATTTGAAAAAAAAAAAACACAAACAAAATGTTCAGCGTGAGTTGAAAAATTATAATTTATTTTTTTAAATGGCTGGGAGTAAAATGGAAACATATTTTTCTGACAAGTAAAAAAGGAAGCTTAAAAAATGTTGAACAAAAAGGGATAAAAAATTATTCAGTAAAAAATCGTTTTTTTTTTTCGTTTAAAAGGCAGAAATGAGGTTGTAAAAAATGGTAAAATATACAGTAAAAGGTAGACAAATCGGGTTTTTAACTAAAAGGGAGAAATATCGTTGATAAAAAACGCGGCAAAAAAATTGTTCAGTAAAAGTAGACAACCCGTTTTTGGAACTAAAAAGAAGAAATGTCGTTGCTGAGAAAACGGTGCAAAAATAGTTATCCCTTTTAATTAAAAAAAAAATTGGTCTACTTTTTAAGAAACATTTTTTATAAAATACTTAAAAATATTTTATAGAAAGGGGCAAATATGTTCAGTAAAAGATGGACAAAGCTTTTTTTTCAATTAAAAAGGATAAATATCTTTGCTAACAACAGGGCAAGAATCGGGGTAAAAAAATGTTCAGTAAAAGGTAGATAATTTATTTGTATCGAAAGTAGGCAAATCGTTTTTTGAACTAAAAAGGAGAAATGTCGTGTTGAAAAAACGGGGTTAAAAATTTGTCTCCCTTTTTATTCAAGAAAAAAATATATATATTTGTCTACCTTTAACGAAACATTTTTTACTGCGTTTTTTAACAACGATATTTCTCAGTTTTCATTGACAAAAAAAAACGATTTGTCTATCTTTTGCGGATTAATTTTTGTTACCCTTTTTTAGCAACGATATTTCTCTCTTTTAATAGAAAAAAAAAACGATTTGTCTACCTTCTCATTTAATAATTTTCTCTTTTACTTGCCAGAAAAATACGTTTTTTTTACTCCCAGCCTATTATTTAGCAATACTTTTTAGTTTTTGAGTTAACAAATATCAATATCCTTGCTCATCCCTCTCCTCAGTTATTCAGTCTCTTCATCATCGGCTTGGGTGCTGTTAGCGCCATCGAATTGGGTCACTCACCACTGCTAATCAAACCAGCACTCGTCAAAACGCTCGAGGTAGAGGCTCCCGCTCATTACGAATTCGCTTATTCCGTGCACGATGAACACACTGGCGATATTAAGAGTCAAACAGAAACGCGTAAAGGCGATATTGTGCAAGGACAATATACGTTGATCGATGCTGATGGTTATCTGCGCACTGTGGACTACACATCTGATGATCATAATGGTTTCAATGCGATTGTAAAACGTGAGCCACTCGGTCACAAGGTTGTTAAGGCTATTGCACCAGTTGCTAAAGTGCTAGCACCACTACCAAAACTGTCATTGCCTTCATACTATAGCAAATACTGAGTTTGAACGCCAACACCCACCCACCCATAGAACAAAGAGTAGGATCATGCACCAAGGATATCATACGTTATGAAATTAGTCACATTATAGATATAAATTCATGTACATATGTACATAATTTGTAGTAAGTGAAGGAATTAGCATCATGGCGCACAACAACAACCAAATCATCGAAAAAACATAAAATTAAAAATTATTTGTAAGCAATTTCTAGAAAGGAACACATTTAAGCGAATCTCACAGAAGACCCACATCTCAATATTTTTTATACGCTACAACAACAAAAAAACACATTCACAAACGTTATCCCGACTCTCAAAGATATCAAGAATGATCACCAACATTTCAAGCACTCGTAGTATCTTAAAGGACTACGTTTGCTGAGAACAACTATAATCTGCTATTATTTAGATCAACAACTTTACTGCTCAACCTCACTGTATCCTACCTACTACAAAAAGTCATACACTATATCGGTACACAAGCAGCTTTTGAAATCTCTCCTTCGCTTTGCTTACACAAACCCTATTGCATAACTGCTTCTTCTTTAGATCGCTTTCTTAGTTCTCTTTCTAACATCGCAATGTTTTTTTTTTTATTTCAACTGCACTCAATTTGTCTAATATAACTTTAAATACGTTATTTCCTGTAAATATTTTATGTTAAAAAATACGTTTATAATTTGTTAAAGAAAGCATTTAATGCATTTTGTAATAAAAAGTGAAATGCAATCATAAAACAAACAAAAAATTGTTTTTTTTTTTTTTGTATGAGCGAGATGCCTGCTGTGCGCAAAAAGCACTAATAATGTCTCCCATATCTCAATATAGACCCCCAAAAATACCTCAGTGAAGAAATCATCCAATTCCATGTAGTTGTTATTTATTGATGAGCTTACAAACATACATACAGACAGACAGGCAAGAATTAAAAAAAATACTGCCACCACGTGCTCAGCGGGATTAAGATATTTACTTACGATAGAAGGGATTCTAAACCTTAAGTTCAACATCTACAAATACTTCGCTTATAACTAGAATATAGAACGAATTCTACAGCGGTTTTTGAGTGATGTTCGAACAAACATCCTAGATACATACTAATATTATAAATGTGAGCATATGTTTATTTGTTTGCTCTTCAAGCGAGAACTACTTAATCGAAACTCGTGAAACTTTCTAAACTTGATCTTACGGCTATTCTATCTAACATTGGATATTTTTTTCGGGAAGTGAACCACGGACCAAGCTATTAAAAATGGTTTTTTTGGGTTGCAATTTTCCTGAAATTTGTTCTTTGGTAGCGGAAAAAAGTTGTTTTTGGGCAAAAATAATCGAACTTGAAAAACATTGGAAAACAAATATTTTTCTTTTCCATCCCTGCTCTAACTACTCCATAGTATACGCTCATATTGTAACTTGAGCCCGGTGTTTCCCATCTACAAAAAGGCGTTCACTAAACAACTCCAGTTACCACAACTCTAGTATGACATAGCACAAAAGATCCTATCTGGAGAAGAAGTTTTCCTGAGCCGTTCACGACCAAAAGAGATGTAGAACAAGGCGACTTCATAGTCATATGTTTTATATGATGCTGGGAAGCTCAGGAGCAATATATAACCAGAGAGTTGCTGACAACTTCGCTTTTAGCGATCTCCTGTGATTAACATTTAATTTTTCGCAATAAACTTAATTGTTCTTCGGAACGCTTAGTGCCCTTTTACCCTAGGTAGAGTACACTTGAAAGCGTGCCGTGAACTCGTTTCAAGTTTTTCTTGCTATCTCTTTCACTCCTCCTACTACGTATTTTGTTTCATAATTGCTTTCAAGAAAAATTGGCCAGTGTAGACACGAATATAAAACATAAAAAATAACGCCAGCAGAGTTGAATTCAAGAATTTCCTGGTGTAAAATGGGACTTACGAAGGATATCAAATCACGTCGCAATCGATTGCAGATAAATCTCAGCCGCCTGGATGTGAATACTCGGTGATGTCCTAATATCAACTCGGTCTGTGCAACGAAGACGATGGTGCGCATACCATAAATAGCTCCAGGGAAGCTCGTCGTCTAGAAGCTGCTCACTATTCAGACAGCTGATAAACTCTTCACACTTTTCTTTAAGAGCAATCTTCGGCCTAACGAAGTAAGAAAATACTTGTGTATATCTCTCACTACGCACCGCCGATGAGCAGGGACGTCGACAGAAATACCGGGCTCGAGGAACCGACATTTGTGGGCCCCTGCGTCGGGAAGCCTTAAGTAGGACGCAGATCGTATCATTTTGAAACCACGTCGGGAATATATCTAGGACAATTTTGGGATCATATAAAAATTGTTGTTGGTATCAAGCTGGGTCCACTTTGACCTTTTTCGGTGCCATTTCGGGATCAATTTCGGTACCTATAGGTAAATGTTTCCGAAATTATTATGGGTTCCTCAGGGCACATTTCTGGGCCGTCTTATTATCAAAAAAATATTATTTTCGAAATAGACTCAAGTCCAATTTGGAGGCACACGGGACACTTTCGGTGGTCAGTTTCGTGATCAGCCCATGGCTTTTTCAGGGAATGTTTTCAGGCGCATATCAGACATATTTTTGAATCACATAATTCGGAACCATTTTGGGTTTTTTTTCGTTATATCTGGGCCCAATTCTCTTTTGTACCATTTCGTAACTGTTTTCGGGATCAATCCAAATTCTTTTCGAAATGCGGACCTAATGAATGCTGCAATTAACGATGCCATTATCTTCAATATCTTAACTGGTTTCAAAGATGTCTCCTCAAATGTGAGATGAAAATTGAAGATGGATTGACCATTCTAGTTCGCGCAGGTCTACCTTTGGGTGAGATAACGTCTGCCTGGTCTACTAGTTTAATGTAAGCTCTCCCAGACCATCCTCCGCTAAGCCACTGCTGATCGTTTATACAGCGTCCGCTGCTTAGAAGACAATATAAGAAACAAAAAACTTGATCGCCCAAGAAAGCTCCAACCCAGCAAACAAAAAACTCTCCCTACAACCATCCCTTTCAACTTCAATCCCTCTTTCTAACGAACTAACATCACCGGCACATATTCATCTGTTGTTGTTGTTGTTAACAGCAAAACACTCCCCGAAGATTTTGGGGAATTATGCCGAGGTTGACAGTCATTGGCCGGATATGAACCCATCGGTGAGGAAGGAGAAGATGGGTAATGAGAGGTAAGAGGCGTCATATCCGTAGATCAACCATCGAGTTAGCACGTCATAACTTATGTGCATATTAGTCGCCTCTTTCGACCGGTATGCCTACCTCGGGCATATTCTAAACCCCTAACCCGCAGGGGCGCATAGTCATCTGTAGTCTTACCAAGTTCATAGATCTCTTGACGCGAAAGAACGATTATTCCTATAAATTAACTACACTTTTCACATGCATAAATATTTTAGTTTATTTGTGAATTATTATACGGATGAGCTCAGCAGAGAGAATGTTCTGCGGACAACAAGTTTTGAAGTCGCAATTAAATCTTTTCAAAATTGTCGGAATCACTAATTTGGCTTCGAAATTGGCATAACTAGATTCTAAAGTAGTAAGTAGTTCTTTTTTCGAAATCACAGATATGTTTGTTTCAAATATCTTTTGAAAATTTTGTATAACTTTTCCTATATTTTCCTTTGTATGTGTTGTGTGCGTTTGTGATGTGTAGGCAGCGATTTTTTTACTCGTAGTATCAATTCGATTTCAATCCCTATTCCATTTCAATGATGATGCAGTCCAATTGGCAGCTGACGTATAACTGGCACTTCCCGGTGCACTTGAGCAGTGAAACCCAACAGTGGATCCGAATTATATTCCACAACACGACGTTGACCATCGGGTTCGATTAGCGAATAACGACCTGTCACATAATCGCCATGACGGTGTTCAAATTGATCCTTTACATCGCCAGTGTGGCTATCGTGCACGGAATAATGAAATTCATACTGTGGTGGACTGTGATCCTCCAATTCAAGTGGCAGTGGGGCGCCATGGCCACCGATTAAACCAGCGCTGATGGCAGCTATTGAGCTAACAATGAGCAAACTGAGCAAATACTGTAAGAGAAACCATAACAAATTAGAATACAATTTTTAAATTACGCAATTCCAAGGACGTAAGTACTTACTATGGCATTCATGTTGTTTGATTTCTTTTATTGGTAAATTGGTTCACTTTCTTGTATAACCACACTTGCTTGAGTAGGCCCTGCTGTTTCAATTGTTTTGGTGCGTCTAATGCTGTTTGGCCAATTTAAATTTACTTTTATAGTCGCATACCGATTGTGGTCTGTCTGTGAATACCTACTAGTGTGATACGCATGCGCGCACGCTTAGGACACATCTTCCGCTCAACAGTAATGTAGCCGCTGTTAGCCCTTTGTGTTGTTTTTGTTGGTTTTGTTTGACTGCCCTATTGCGCTGGATTTGGATTGTTGTCGCGCCATTGTCACCGGATCCAACTGGCTCGATGTGCTCTTGTTCAGATTTTTTGTGATAACTTTGCGAAATTTTTGAAATATTTTCAAATAAAAAAGGCATGCATATCTCATTTTGGTATTTGCATACATACAGTGTGTTAAAAAAGTTTGCATACCGTCCATTGAGTGTCACCACGCGCGTATTCAGGATAGGGGGTCTGAATCCCTCCCGAAATGTGCAGGGTAGTGCAATTCTTTGCGTCTGTGTAAAAAAGAAAATTTGGAACAAAAATTGCGCCATTTTTTTAATATATCCGAAATTCATGGCATAATATTTTTTGATTTCAGATTACAATAAGAATGAAAGTTTGGAATCTAAAATCGCGCTATTTTTTATTGCAAATTTACCCTTTGTGACTTCAAGTGATAGTCCGGTAAAAAGACATTCGAAATAACAAAATTTCGGACAGAGCCAAATTTTGTAGAGAGCTTAGGTTCGCCGTCAGAAAGAAAACTTCAAAAATTCTCATCGAAAGTTATTCGGGGTCAAAGGTCAACTTTTTAGGTTTTTGGATTTTTTTCGAAAGCGGTTAGTTTGTTTCGAAAAATTATCTGAGACCAAGTTGTAGACCTGAAAATTCACTACAAAAATGGTCGTAGCACTTTTTCTAAGAGTCCCCAGTTGTGAGATACTGCGATTGTAAAATTAGCTTTATAAATTACTGGATGACCCGCCGTTGTCTGCCAACCATTTTTTAGTTTTGGTTCTTTTTTCTCTAGGTTTTGATAAATTTGGTTTGCGTCTGCGCTAGTACAAGATTAAATTTTAGCTAAGTCATTTCCATTTGCCAGTCAAAATGGTTATTATGAATAAAAAATAATTTTTTTTTAATTCTTATGCCCGGTTTTTCAAAAAAAGTTTAAACTTTCTTGCGACTTTAAACTAAGTTTAAATGGTCAATTTGTATGAGATAAACTCTAGTCAACTTTGTCTGTAGTTTAAACCTGCGCTGAAAAACCGGGCCTTAAATGGACTAGGCTGATGAAAATGCTACTTCTTATACTTTTTACTAGGGCTGTTACGTAAACTCGGGTATCGAAGTCAGAATCGAAGCCGCTAGTCGAAACGGCGTCAATGTTAGTAATATTAAAAGTTTCTTGAATCAAACGTAATTCATACGAAAAGTGTTAAAACCTGTTCATTTCTCAAAATGTTTCATTATATGTCAAAATGTTCCTTTGATCTATTCAAGTTTTTCTTATATCTGTCAAAAGTTTTCTTTGTTGTGTCAAAACTTTCCTTTGATCTTCCAACATTTTCTTTTATTTGTCAGTAACGACAAGAGCTAAAAGTTGTATTTGAAAAAATTTCAAAATTTGCCTTTGATCTGTCAAAATTATACATACTTTTATTTGCCAAAATTTTCCTTTGATATGTCAAAACTTCTCTTTGATCTAGCAACAATTTTCCTGGATTTGTCTAAATTTCTTTTAGATTTGTCAAATTTTTACCTTTAATCTTGGATCTGTCAATATTTTACTTTCACTTGCAAACACTATGCTTTGATCTATTAAATTTGTTTTGATCTATCAAAATTTTGCTAGATAAGTTAAAAACTGCCTTTGCACCTTGAAAACTTTCGTTTCATCTGTCACAAACATCCGGTTATATGTTAAAAGTTTCTTGTGATCTATCCCTTTAATCTGTCAACAAGTTTTTACATCTGTCAAAATTTTTCCTTGAACTATCAAATTTTTCCTCAATAGGTCAAAGTTTTCGTTCGATCTGTTCAAATTTTCCTTTGTTCCATTAAAACTCTTTTCCGATATGTGAAAACTAAAATTATATTCACCCAATAACTGTAATGGCGGCCGCCGTGGTGTAGCGGTTAAGTGTTCGGGGTTCTACACCAAGTCGTGGCGGTTCGATGCCCGGCAAAAGTAACATCAAAAATTATTTAGAAAAAGAATTTTTCTAAACGCGGTCGCCCTCGGCAGTAGTTTAGCAAACTCTCCGGGTGTATTTCTGCCATTAGAAGCTTCTCAGCAAAAAATTCATTTGCTTTGCAAGTGCCGTTCGGAGTCGGCAAAAAACTGTAGGTCCCGCTAACTTGTAGGAAAACTCAAAAAGCAACACACCACAAGTTGGAAAGAGAAGCTCGGCTAAAAATCTCGTTAGAGGTTATGATAACCTGTTGGTATATCGCCGCCCTTAGTTTTTTTTTTTCAATAACTGTAAAACTTTTGTCCATTACATAGACTAATTCAGGATATAAAGCTGCAGTTTATTTTTTTGTATTGGGGGATGTACTTCTCAGGTTGTATAAGGCACATCGAGTACGAAATATTTTTGATATACTGTATATACTCATATATGTATTCATATTTATAAGAATACGAATTGGTGTGTAAACATAAATTATGCAATTACCTATATGAAATTTATATGCCTCACACATATTTTTCTTGTAGTACCGGCTGTAATCCATAGCCAAAACTATGCAATAATGAAAAATTTAATATACCTATACAATGTTTATTATACATACCTGCATTTAAACTAAATCAAAGTGAGCATTAGATTGGACCAAAAACGATTGTCTTTCTACAATAATTATTTTTTTATTGGAACCATTTTTCGTCATCCCTTGTCAATTTTGGTTTTGTAACAAACCGAACGAAATCAAACACTAAAGATGGCGGATCGCCGAAACCGGTTTGTTACAAAACCAAAATTGACAAGGGATGACGAAAAATCGGTCCAATATACATTTAGTATCCACCCTGTCGGAAAAACACAAAACCAAATTAACTCAATTATTTTTTATTATAATTATAATTATAATAATAACATTATGTTATTTTCCCTCAAGAATCTGTATCTATTTTTATATAAATCATCATAGTTTTTGCCTTTTTTGACAAATTTCCAAACTAAAAACATGAAATCAGAAAATTATAACAAAGCCTAATTACCTACTCGGATATGGGCCGCTTGAATTTCATTTTAATTATAGGCCTCTAAAAATTAGTATTAAGAACTGAAACTTTTACAGAGTTTTTTCGGCATTCGGAGAAGTGATGTTAATATAATTTTTCAAAAAATATTTTTTTTTTAATTTTTTTGGCCCAGTCTAATGTAACAACATATGTATATGTATCTAAATAATGAGCATAAAACATATGTAGTTAGTGTAATAAAAAAGGAAACATTGCAAAAGGGATATCAAATTAATAGACAAACCGAAAGTCAGTCAGCTAGTAATTGTCAAGAGTTCGTCTATTGTTATTGTTGGCCAGATGGAGTTCAGTTGACTGCCTAGTGTCTACAACTACAGACGTTTTGAATTCGGCTTTAAAAGTCAAAGTAAAACAATTGAATTGGCTTGATGATATCAGATTTCTTTGTGCAGAAGTACATTGAGCAAATGTGTCTTTTAGGGATGTTGCGGAGCTTCGGTTTTAATTTCTAAGGGCCACTTGCATAAAAGCCGATAACGCCTAATCGGTGATTAACTTGACAGCTAACCATACAAAATACGTCAATTAAACTCCGGTTAGTCGTTATCAGCTTTTATGCAAGCGGCCCTAAATGTCGGTGACGACTGTAGGGAAACGGAGTTAAATATAACTGTAGTCGATGCGGCGAGCTTGTTTGAATTGTTAGGAAAGGACCAAACGTAGTTTTGACAGTTTAGAGTATTTAGTAGTATTTTGATTCCGGTTTTCAAAAACCAGAAATTTTAGAATTTTACTCACTACAAAAAAATCCTTTTGAGAGATCATAAACGACATTTTGACAGCGAATACGAAAATTTTGACAGATCTAAAGAAAATGTTTACAGATCTTGAGAAAGAGAGAATAGCTTTGTTTCTTTCCTGCTAATTATGAATAATTATTCCTAAAAAAGTGTTCTTTGAAAAAATTAGCAGCGAATTCAGCAGCTTTTTGACATTTAATTGAGAGAGAGAGCGCCAAATCGCTGCAAGTTATTGCTGGAGACTTTTCGTCCAGCAGAAACCAGCAAGCAGGAACAGCTGATCGGTGACATAGCAAAACAACATCAAAAAATGTAAATTCAAATTGTTAGCCAATCAGAAAGGTAACCGCTGTTTTGTCTGCAAGTTTCTGCTGATCCCTGTTCGACGAAAAATTAGCAGAAATGAGATTTTGACAGCTTTTTACAAGACTATCTTCTGCTGACAGTTCTTTGCTGGAGATTTCAAGAAACAAAGCTAATAACTTCGACAGATCAGGAACAAGTTTTGAAAGATCAATTGTCAGATCATAGGAAGCTTTTGATAATATCATAAAGATATTTTGACAGATCGTAGGAAATTACGATTATAGCCAAATATTGTCAGATTAAGGAGCATTTTTGATAGGTGAAAAGAAAGTTTTGGCGCATCAAAGAAAAATGACGACAGACCATAGGAAAGCTTTTTACGAATTTTTCGGAATTGACTTTGGCAGTTCATGCAAAAACTTTGTCTGGTAAAAGGAAAACTTTGAAGGGTAGGAAAACGTTGACAGATCAAAAGAAAACTTTAAAATATCATAGCTGAACTGAAAATTCATTTGCGATTCTTATGTTTGTATTGAGAGCATACCCTACACTCCTGTGCTCTGCTGCGACTTCCGATTGTGATTCTAATTATTATCCCGATTCTAGTAAAGCTAATTTTTAAGATTCGACTCTCGTTTCTAAGAGCTTACCTTCGAACATCCCTAGGGTTTAGGCATTAGGGAATCCAATTTCTGGGATTTCTAGCCTCTCGGGATTTTCGGGATTTGAAAGTTCAATCCCGGGATTGTCCCGAATTTTTTTTTTGCTAAAAATGGCACCCCATATCTATGTAATAAAGTAGACTAAATTATAGTAATTCATTTATCCCGGGATCCCGGGATTGGAATCCCTATTAGGCATATTGGACTGATATAGGTACAATTTTTCGTTTTTTTTAATTTAACTGGTTCCGAAAAACCTTTAAAGAAATTTGTGTTGCTCGGCCACTAGAACAAAAGCTCCCCTAGGGAAAAATTGCGTACGATGGTCATAAAAGCATGAGCTTTATTGAAAAAAAAATATTTAATCAGTCTGATGTAATATACAAATAACTAGCAAAGTAATAGTGCATTTAGACCGCACGAAATTTGGCAAATTCGGCGAAAAATTGCAAATTCGGCGCTTTTTTAACCTTTCATGAACATGAAATGGTATTATAACTTTGGTCCGATGTTTGTAAATATGAGAAGAAGAAGAGATAGACCCATCAATAAGTATACCGAAATGATCAGGATGACGAGATGAGTTGATTTAGCCATGTCCGTCTGTCCGTCTGTCGGTTTGAACGCAAACTAGTCCCTCCGTTTTTGAGATATTTGGCTGAAATTTGGTATGCGGCCACCATTTTCCAATATAGGAATCATTTGTCGGAACCAGCAAGATCGGACCGATATTACATATAGCTCCCATACAATCGATTATTCCGATAAGCGGATTTTGGGCTATAACTCCTGTAATTAAACACGTAGGAACGTGAAATTTTGGAAGCATCGCTATTATTATATTTAAAATATCGATGTTGAAAATCATTGAGATGGGATAAATATTTCACATAGCCCCCATACAATCGATTGTTCCGATAAACGGATTTTGGTAGATAACTCGTGTAATTATATCGGTAGGACGTGAAATTTCGTAACTGTTGCTATTTTCGAATGTGGAATGTCGATGTTAAAAATCAATGAGATTGGACCAATATAACACATCGCCCCCATATAATCGATAGTTCCGATAATTTCGGTATGAACTAAAGTTAAATTCACACAGGCTGCACTGGGATCAAACAGTGAAAATCGTGACGCTTATTCATGAAAGGTATTTAGCCTTCGGCACAGCCGAAGACAGCTTTCCTTACTTGTTTTCAATACACATCTCATTTTCTAAATTTGGAATTCCATGACATTTAACCTCATTTGCCGAACAATACAATCCGCAGTTCCTCAAAATAGCAACCCTGTGGGTGTTCCATATTAAGGATTGCCCAGCACTCTGCACAGCTGTAAATAACAATTTCAACTATTTTTTTTAAGAAAATTGCCCAATTCTACCAGGAAAAAACAAAAGCATTCTTCACTCTTAATTTTTTATTATTCTACAGATGTTTAAAACATCCACGGCCCGCCTGAATCGATTTTAACTTCAAAGTCCGAGGTCAAAACTTCTGGCTTTACTTTATGATAATATACGCTTAATAAACATGATTCACCCAAAAATTAAAATAATCTAGCGAGCCGTTTTTGAGAAAACCGCGAAATAACCGCGTTTTTTGAAGTGCTTCGGAAAACTTCATTTCTTGTCACGTATTGGAAAATACTACATGAAAGAGGAGTAAAACCTCCATCAGCTCCATGTTTTACTTTTAAAATATCTTGCCACTGAAACTTGCGAAATGCAATTGAAAGTGCATTTTTTGTTGCTTATACGCCCCGTGCTGTTAAAGACATTTAAAAACAAGTAAGGAAAGCTGTATTTTCAACATCTATATTTCACATATGAAAATAGCAATACTTACAAAATTTCACGTTCCTACCTCTTTAATTACAGGAGTTATAGCCCAAAATCCGTTTATCGAAATAATCGATTAAATGAGAGCTATGTGAAATATTTATCCCATTTCAATGATTTTCAACATCGATATTTCGCATATAAAAATAGCAATACTCACAAAATTTCACGTTCATACCTCTTTAATTACAGGAGTTATAGCCCAAAATCTGTTTATGGGAACAATCGATTGTATGGGAGCTATATGTAATATCGGTCCGATCTTGCTGGTTCCGACAAATGATTCCTATGTTGAAAAATGGTGGCCGCATACAAAATTTCAGCCAAATATCTCAAAAACTGAGGGACTAGCTTGCGTTCAAACAGACAGACAGACAGACGGACAGACGGACATGGCTAAATCAACTAATCTCGTCATCCTGATCATTTCGGTATACTTATTGATGGGTCTATCTCTTCTTCTTCTCATACTTACAAACATCGGACCAAAGTTATAATACCATATCATGTTCATGAAAGGTTTTTCGAGTATGCAGTTTTATAGATCAGTACCTGGGTGACCGAGCTTGCTCGGTGCTATCAATTTAGTGCTAACTTTACTTACCAACCTTGTGAGGATGTGTTACACTGTCCTTTATATGTGGGCAAATTATTAAAATTTTTTAATTTTCGTAGCCGTAATGGACTTTTTGCGGACTACCCTACTTGAAAATATTTTAGTTGGTATGTCAGCAAAAATACTCTTCATTTGATACCCATATTGGCATATCAAGCTCCATAAATAAAAAAAAAATTAAATGGGTGGCAACCCTGTAAACTACTCGAAATGTCAACCCTAAAGTAGATAGCCTTGGAATCCTTCATACTGTCACCATACCAAATTTCATCCAAATCAGTCAACCGGTTCTTGAGATAGTACTGCGGGAAGGTGGCAACCCTAGGTCGCAACCCTACTTGAAAATACTTAAGTTGGTATCTCGCCGAAAGTACCTTTCATATGATACCCATATTGGCTTATCTTGCTCCATAATTAAAAAAAATGGGATAGGTGGCAAGCCTGTAAACCGCCTCAAGTGGCAACCCTAAAGTGCATAGCCTTAAAATCGATCATACTATCACCATTCCAAATTTCAGCCAATTCGGTCAAGCGATTCTCGAGATAGTAACGGATATACAAATATATTGTGGTAAGGTGGCAACCCTAGGTGGCAACCCTTCTTGAAAATATTTCAGTTGGTATCTCGCCGAAAGTACCTTTCATATGATACCCATATTGGCATATCTTGCTCCATAATTAAAAAAAGGGATAGGTGGCAACCCTGTAAACCGCCCCAAGTGGCAACCCTAAAGTGGGTAGTCTTAAAATCGATCATACTATCACCATGCCAAATTTCAGCCAATTCGGTCAAGCGATTCTCGAGATAGTACCGGATATACAAATATATTGTGGTAAGGTGGCAACCCTAGGTAGCAACTCTACTTGAAAATATTTTAGTTGGTATCTTGACGAAAATACCTTTCATATGATACCCATATTGGCATATCGTGCTCCATAATTAAAAAAAAATGGGATAGGTGGCAACCCTGTAAACCGCCCCAAGTGGCAACCCTAAAGTGGGTAGTCTTAGAATCCATCATACTATCTTTGTGCCAAATTTGATCCCAATCGGGCAAGCGGTTCTCGAGATAGTCCGAACATACAAATATACAAATATACAAGATTAACTCGTTTAAAGATATTAGATTTAATTTTAGTCTAACAAAGTGCAAGTTTTAAGTACCTACGACATATCGTTGATTTTTTACGAATTTTTTTCCTAAGGTGTCTCGGTTTTTTTTTTTTTTTGTAAAAAAAGTGGTAATATGCAGTTTTTGAGTCGAAATGGTAAAAAAAAAAGACAAAAGCAGTAATCTGTTCATGGACTTAAATTAAGAAAAGCTTGCAGATTATTACTAAAAAAACTTTGAGGATGTAACTTACCCCGATTCTGTGTGAGGGGGGAATCCACCCCCCTCTTAAAAACCCGTTGAGTGAACCAAACCAATTTTCTCAGTATGAGGGTTTTTAGAGGATCCTCCGTAGAATCTTTACCTATTCTTAGAAATTTTATACCAAGCGTACTAGCACTAGTACTATTATTTTGCAGTTTTCTCAAAAACGGCTCTCTAGATTATTTTAATTTTTGGGTGAATCATGTTTATTAAGCGTATATTATCATAAAGTAAAGCCAGAAGTTTTGACCTCGGACTTTGAAGTTAAAATCGATTCAGGCGGGCCGTGCATCACGGTAGTGCATTTTCAAAGTTGAAGCAAGGTTAAAATTTGGCAAACTCTCAAATTTTGCTTGCTTTGCTTGCTTTGACAAGCAGATGTTGATGACTTTGCTTTAATTAAAGAATAAAAAGTTAGCTTGTAGCCTTTGGCGAATATGTCGAATCGCTCTGCTTTCAACTCAGACTTACCTATACTAAATTGAGATATTATAGTATATGGTTTATTGATATGTATTTTTTATTGCTTCAGACATTTCGAAATAAGTTTAGTACACAAATACATTTCCATTAACATTAAACGAATATCCATTCAATTATTGAGTAGTAGTAGTATATAAATATGTTACAAATTTTAAATTTAATATTAGAAATTTCAGATTTGAGCAATGTTTTCGTGCATTTTACAATATTCAAGTACTGCAAGTATTTATACAAACATATTTACATTCATAGCAGTTAATATATTTAGTATTATTCTAAGAGCACTGTTTTATACTTATTTAATATTTTTAGTTGATTTTTAGAATTTTCTTTTGTTAATTTTATCACAGCACAAACTTTTATATGAAAATTTAACTCCGTCCATTCAGTGTTTTTCTCATTTTAGTACAACTTCTACATATCTGTTTTTTTTTTTACTAATAGTTAAGGTACGCAGTATTCCATTCGCCATTGCTTTTTTCGTTCAGACCATTCAGGATTTTCTTTTCAAGCAAAGAACCTTAAAGAAAAAGAAATAATTGAGGAATATTTTTTATTAAAATTTCAATATTATTTGTATAAAATGTGGAACATATGTATGTTGACAATATTTTTTTCGCTCTTTAGAAAAAAAAAATTAAATAATCAATACTACTTAAAAAATTTTTTTCTTTTGGTCCAGTCTAATACTATATTGGGGCTATTAAAAATGAAATTTTTTTAACTACATACTTTATAATAAATTGATAATAGAGCCTGCGCTGAAAATACACCTCCCAAGGACTATGACCAGTCCTACCTTTCCTCAACCCATCTAGTAAGTGTAGTCTAGGTTTTGAAAAACTTTTGAAACTATACAAGCGAAGCCAGTCCAAAAGACACAGTTCTATTAACTTGAATAAACATTATAATTGGTACCATTTTCAGCGACCATCCAAGCCGATAATTTTTCATCTTCAGTTTGGTTCGTTCCTTCCCATGGTTGAAATTTGGATTTGTCCTGGTCGATTCTGAAAATACATTTTTTTGAGTGTAGTTATGAATTTCGGTATTAACATCAATAGAGTTACAAGTTAGATACTTTTGTGCGAAAACGAAAATTGCACTTTAAGGGGAAACAAACTACACAGAAAAAATAAAGGTTACCGACATTACATTAATGTATATAAACAAAATGAGAATTACATACTACTTGACTGCTCCCAAGAAATTATTCATAATAAACAGGATGGACCACTGGCTGGCAGTTTGTTTTTATACCCAGCGTTCTAGGACAAGGGATAACTTGAGTAAATTGAGATACTTGCATGAAATTCTGTATACAGTTTACTTCCTAGCCAAGGTAGGTGGCGAAATGATAACTACGCCTGCTTTTACGATATCGAAAATTTCGACATACATACCTCGGTAGCTGAAATGGCTAAAATGATATCATTTTTGGGTGAATCCCTCTGGTCATTCTTTTACGATTTTTGAAAATTCGACTGGTCGTAACTTTTAAATTGATTTTGGTAGAACGGACAATTTGGCAAAAAGCGTACTAGTATCGCTAAGAGTATACCAGATGAAATCGGATAAAAACGCCCTCCAACCACGCCCACTTTCGATATCGAATATTTCGAAAATCACCTAAATTGACATAATTCGGTAACGGAAATGGCTAACATGATATCGCCGGTTCCAAAGTAAACAGAAGTATTTCAAAATTTCAATTGTTTTTGAAACGGCATTCAAAATTTCATTTTTACAATGGAGTTCTATGAAAAAATAAAAGTTTGAAATGCTGTCTTCCCAAAAATTTTAAAAAGTAAATACATCTGTTTACTTTTGAACCGGCGATATAATTTGGTAGGATGAATCCTCTAGTCATTCTATTGTTTTTTTTCTGTTAAATTTTAAAAGTGGCCGTGGCACCGCTATAACTCTTATGGAAAGTATGTTAAATTGATGCTGAGAGGACACACATGACTAATGTAATGTCAGTTTTCGTGAGATTTATCGCTTATTAAAATAGCATGGAAAATTGTCTCAGTTAATTGACTGCGCGCCTCAAATAACGTTGTAACCGACATTTTTTCAAAATGAGTTTTTTTGTGGATTCTCATTCTAACGGCAGTCACACTCAAAAAGAGAGCTATTTTGAGCATTTTTTTGCTGAGCAGACATAATGCCACGTTCATAAGAAATCAGTGTATTTCAGTGATTTGTTATCACTACCCTATCGGCGAACACACTAGAAATCCCTAACTCTGCAGTGTACAGTGCACTGGCCTAAAAGTACAAGGGAAAGGAACTTCACCCTGAACCTTTGCGAAAAAAATTAAGCACCTTTTTAATAGCCATCTAACCGCCTAGGCGATAAAATAAAATAAGATTAAATTGAAATAAAATAAAACAAAATATAATTAATCAAAATAAAATAGAAACAAAGTAAAGTAAGACTAAATTAAAATAAATTAAATCAAGTTAAAATACTATGGATAAAAAAATTGAACAATTAAATCAATGGAATAAATAAAATAAAATAAATTAAATTTGAATTAAATTAAATAAAAAATAAAATAAAAAGAAATAAAATAAAATAGATTAAAATAAAATTAAAAAAAAATAAAATAAAATAAAATAACATAAAATAAAATAAACTAATATAAATAAAATTAAAACAATATAAAATGGAATACAATAAAATAAAACTAAAATAAAATGAAAATAAAATAAAATGAAATAAAGTCAGTTAAAAATATTACAAAATGGATAAAAAAAACCAGCCGATTGCCCACGCTACTACTAGCTACCATATACTATAATAATCAAGTTACTACACATTTACAATAAAACTTATATTAGCCAATTTCACTATAATAAATAAATATTAAAAACTTAAAACGTTACCCTTTTAGTTGTGTATTTCCAAATGATGTATGTACTTATGTATAAATTTTGATTGTACAGCTAATTAGTATGTATTTGAAAGTATGTAGAAATTTAGTATCGTGGACTCTGCGACGGATAAGACATCTGGAGTTCGATCATTTTCAATATGTATGAGTACGTCTATGTAAAGATTAGTATATGAAATGTGTTCTTAGAATTTATTTTATGTGATTTTGTTGTAAATATTTGCATTTGTAGTTATGTGTTTATGCTTACTCGTCATTAGCTACGTTAAAAAATTTACTAAATATTACAAAAAAAAAACTGTTAAATCTTCCTTTATTGTGGTCGGAATCTTTTGTAACCGAGTTGCAAAAAAACCAGCGAGTCTCGAACAAAAAATGTTGTTATAAACCTCCAAAAAAACGACTTTATTTAAGCAGACTTCCCAATCACAATATTTAATTATGTAGTTCTTTGTTCTGTAATATCGATTATTGTGTTTCAACTCGTTTACAAAAGATTGCGACTTATCTATCTACTTGAAGGATGATCTACATTTTTTACCTAATCGGCCAAAATTGACACTCATCATCTGTGGGCGGGTCAAGTGAGTCCTTAGATATACTAGAACTGATGCATAGAATTATTTTTATTTAATATGACATGACATAAGCATAAGAGAAATGAGATGCATAAAACAATACATAATAAGTTGTACTAGGACAAATGTAGCAGATGAGAGAGGACAAAAACATTACGAATGATTTTGAAAAACACAACTAGAAAATTAGACAGATTGATTGCAATTTGAAATAACAATGATCCCTTGTCTCCAATATTTCTCTCGTTTCTTCCCTGTCTCTTAAATTCCATTTCGTCTGCTTACTCCTATCCAAATCCCTACTGCTATTGCAGTTATTATGCCTACATATTTGTATTTTGGAGAAAAACGCTCTAGCCCATAAAGTGTTTGTATCAATGACAATCTTTATAATTCTATTAGAAATCTTATCTTTTTCTTGATATCGAGAACTACATAGGTCCCCTTTTTGCTCACAATGCTTAAGTTCTCTACAGTTTCTCAAATCGTTATCTAGCCTTCTACCTTAGAGAAATTCATACTTTAGAATTCGAATCGGTTTTCTTACTTAAATGTTTGTTGGGATCATGGGAAAAGTCCAATCCCATTTTCGCATAGTTGGGTATCGAAGTCTTAATTTCTATTCAAAACTCTGGAGGGGTTAGCTCAATATCTAGAAGTAAAGGTTAGGTTAAGAGAATATTCAACCGCTACTCATAAGTCCCTCTCTAACGTCGACCGGCCAGAAGAACCAAGGACCTCTACACCTGACAAAAGGTGGTGTCAGCCCAGCGCTGTTTTAGCTTAGAAGTAAACTCCAGTGTCCTGAACTCATTTACGTGGTTTTTAATAGTACCTGCTCGGGCCAGGAGATCCGGTTGACAGTTTCCAGCACTCTCTCTGACAACTTCCGCTTGGAAGATGATACTATGGTCTGTTGGAGAAAATTTGCTGCAAACTCCGACCGAAGGTCAGTTTGAGGAACTATCCTACCCAAAATAAATTTTAAAGACTTGATCCTATTAGCATCCTATATTTTTTTATTTTAACCCCTCTCCTGATTTTATGCTTTATGACTAAATATATACAATTTAAAAAGTTAGCTTACTTACGCATTTGTTGAAAGCGAGTCGACATAACTACCATTATTAACTTCAATGCTACTGGGTATTTTGCCCTTACTCTTCTCCGTCAATGAGTTTTCGTTTGAGTAACCATTTGGCAAGCTGGAGTTAGGTTCTGCAAGAAATCGTTGTTGCTGTGTTGTGAATGGAACTGTGTTTGGATATTTTGTAGTTTCGCTATCCGAATCAAGTGAGAGATGACCGAAGAGATCCTCAAGTAAAATATTGGATTTCCCATTACGTTGACGTTGACGTTTGGCGGACGTTTTAATTTTGGAGCTTTGGAAGAAAAATTGATGATTAATAAGGTATTTAATTAACTGAAGAAGATACTTGGAAAATTAAAAAGAGAATGAGTAGGGGAAAGGTTGAGGAGATGGCAAATGAGAATCAGAAGCAGAAGGATTAGTAGATCGAGTGGAAAGGAAAGGTAAGGAAGGGAAAGAAAAGAAAACGAAAGAAGAGGAAAGGAAAGGAAAGGAACGGAAAGGAAAGGAAAGGAAAGGAAAGGAAAGGAAAGGAAAGGAAAGGAAAGGAAAGGAAAGGAAAGGAAAGGAAAGGAAAGGAAAGGAAAGGAAAGGAAAGGAAAGGAAAGGAAAGGAAAGGAAAGGAAAGGAAAGGAAAGGAAAGGAAAGGAAAGTAAAGGAAATGAAAGGAAAAGAAAATCTTTAGAAAACTCACCCCAAAATAAGATCCAGTTCATCGTCCTTACCCAAGTCAGAGCGCCGCGCAGACGGTACAGCCTTTTTATCACCACCCACATGATCATGCTGCTGATTTAAGGACACTCGCTCACCATTTCCATAACCGTTACGCTCCATCTTCGTCGGTTCATATCCATTGCGCATAATGAAATTGGACGTCGGAGTTTGTTTAGTACCACTCACCTTCGAAAACATATTATAAACTTTGGCATCCTTAGCTACCTCATCGATATTCACTAAACTGGGACGCGCCTGCACGTAATAACCATTGAGTTTGGCCGAATTTTTTGCATTCTTCGAAGCCGTCTCAAAGAGTGCATAATTCCGATGACCATTCGCTAAATAAATTACACCGGTTTTGATATTTCCAGTGGGCATATTGTTCGAGTTAAACGAGACATTTGCCGGACGCCCGGCATGTACTTGCTGACCAACATTTCGATTCAAAAATATATCGTTTATTGATTCGGTGATGGCGAGATTTTCTTGTGAAAGTTTATGCAGCGCCGAATTAACGCCATTCTGAAAAACATGACTACGCGGTGCTAGTACGGCATTATATCGCACGGAACCGCTTTTCAACGATACGTTATCGTCGAGGAGGGGATCGCGCATTTGAAATGGGGATGCCTTGCTGGGCACGTTATTTGTAATCGCATTGTTTGTGCCGTTGGTTTTTATTTGTACGGGTACCACTGTGGGCGGATAAGACCCCACCTCGCCACCACCACTGCCAACACCATTTAAAGTCAAAACCCCGATTTTTGACATTTGTATTTGATTCGGGTTGTGCGCAGCTGGGACTGTTATGCGCTGAGCATACAAATTGTTCGAGCCAAGATTGTTGTTTGTTGTTGTAGTGTTAGTGTTAGTTGTTGTCGTTGCATTCGTCGTAGAGGTCGCTATTAACGCATTCAACGCATTATTCGCATTTATAGCATTGGTGTTGTTGTTGTTGGCTTGTCTATTAACCTGTTGCAGCAACTCAGTCACACTTTGGAGTTTCTCTTGCACCGGAAGCACATTATTCGATAAATTCGGCAACTGCCCCGCCGCCGCCACATTTCCGCCATTTGCCATTTGGTTCGTCACATTACCTGCGCCATATTTGGCTGTAAGTTTATTATTCGTTTTGGCCGCTGCTGTGGGTGAGATACGTTTCAGCGCATGAAAATAAGCACATTTAAGGCTTTGTTGTGCTGTCGGTCTTTTATCGGGATCATAGCGTAGCATGTCCTCTAATAAATCCAAACCCGATTGACTCGCACGCGTCACAATCGTATTTAGCGGCACCTTGACGCAATCGGGATAACGAAAGTGTGTCGTATTCGCTAGCCGATAGCCTTCGGGCCAATCATTCTTATCGGGCGTTCCTAAAACAGAACAAATCTTAAATAATTGATCAACTTCACTGCTACCGGGAAATAATGGACGAAATGTATATAACTCGGCCATAATGCAACCCATCGCCCATAGATCTATGGAGCTTCCATAGTTGGTTGAATGTAGTAGCACCTCTGGCGCTCGATACCTGTTTGGTAAAAACAAAAGTTGTATGGGTAAGTGTGGTCTAAATTTTTATTTGAGTACTTACCATCTCGTCGATACATAGTCCGTGAATGGGGGGCGCGATCTTATCTCACGGGCTAATCCAAAATCGGCAATTTTGATTAGCTCCGGTCCAGAGCAAAGTAAGTTTTCCGGTTTCAGGTCACGATGAAAAAACCCATGGCGATGCATGAACGCCAAGCCAGTTAACACCTTTTGTTAGATAAAAGAGGGAATGTTTTCATTACGGTGGGAGATTACTTTGCATTGTTAAGTAGAACATACTAGAGCTTCGAACTTTTAATAAGTACTTGGGCTGGGAGAAATTTAGAGTCATAGGCTATTTATTTGAAGATTTCGACTTCGCATTCCAAATGGTAGCTTAAGAAAATATTCTATCTGGAAGACAAGCGACTCTGAAATACGTTACTAAGTAGAAGGTTTTGACTCGCGCTTAGGGCCTCGTCCTTCCAGTATGTGACACTTAGAGAGGGCGCCGCGTGGGAAAGTATTCTAAACCATTCATTCCTAGCTTTTTTTCTTTCTATTAAGTAAGAGTAGAACCATAGTGCATCGCATGGAACCCCTTAAGCCTTGTAAGTCTCTGGGACCAAATGGTATAATTCTTGTGCAGCTCCGAAAGGTCTTGAGAGATTTCTGCCAATTGTTTACGGTTGACCCCATTACTTGGAATATGGTCGAGGTCACAATCATCTCGAAGCTCTTACGAGTATCCTAGGGGCGTTGGCGCCATAAGTCTGTCCCAAAATTACACTAGAGCGGCTCTCAGCATCGCAGCATGCCCCTTCTTTCGGTTGCTAAACTTTTAGAAGGACCCCTGGGTGGTAGAGCGGAGACGATATGACCTTCGGAAAGGGAGGTGTGTCGTCAATCTACGTAAAATGGAACTGATTTTGTTCACGAGACTGCACAATCCCTGAGTTGGGACCACACTAAATCGAAGGAGTTTCCCTAATGGGGTCGATTACCTCGGTCCTATAATTGACAACAAGCTACGATAAAAGTTTCATGTAGAGTACAAGCCAAGAAAGTCTGATGTGGTCAGTATTGCTCTCAAGGTAAATACTTAGGGCTGTCTCCAAGGTTGGTACATTGACTCAAAGATTGATCTGTAGAGGGTCACTGGGCACAGAATCCAATGTTAAGATGATGGAAACTTACACCGAATGGATATGATCGGTATTAGGGGAGCTCTTTGCAAACGTGGTTACCTTCCTTACGGATCAGGCCCGTGCGCAGGAATTTGCTATAGGGGGGGTTTTGAACTTTTGGATGCTCCGAAGGTTGTGAATTTTCACAGTTTGTATGAAAAAATTCAGTCGTTGAGAGCCAATGGGGGGTTTGAACCCCCAAAACCACCCCCTGCGCACGGGCCTGTTACGGATTGGTCCAATCTTGAGGAGAGGATTTTGGTCGGAGTATTCTATCAAGAGCTCAAAGTTAGCCGTAAATTTACAGCCTCTCAACTGTCAGGGAGTTTAATATATAGTACGCTAGTCAAGGGGCAATTAAACTGCTATTATCAGCCAGATGTCGAAGGTTGTCAGGAAATGTACATGGCTTTTCGGCACCGGGTGGTACCTTCATCTTATACCCTCTATAGAGAAATGGAATGGGGTATGATAGACGGTTGTAGTCAGGTGATCTGGTTTACGGATGGATCCAAGCTGACCAAAAGGGTGGTGCCGGAGTATTCTGTCAAAAGCTCTAAGTCAGGCTTCCTTCTTTCAGCAGTTTTTTAAGAGTTTACTCGATGAGATGCTTTATAGCCCATCAACTAGTAACGCTGCTGCGTATGTGGTGTTAGGAATTTCGCTGGCCATTTATACTCTACTTTTTGGAAGTTGGACCAAGGGTCCTCAGAGCAAGCTTGGGTCTGACAAATCCCTGATATGTATTCACCTATTATGTCCTTAAATCTTACCTGAAAAAGTATACTTTTCAGCGTTGGTTCTGGCAAATGTGTATCACGATCCTTTATCATTTGATACAAATTCTCTTTCATGTATTCAAAAACAAAGTACAGTGTGTCATTTTCACGTATGACTTCTTTCAACTTAACAATATTCGGATGTGAAAGCTTTTTTAGTGACTGCAAGCACAAATTTAATAACATTTTCGTGTCGATAATAAAAATTCATAATTTAATTATAAAAAAAATATTTTACCTTGACTTCGCGCAAGTTCATTGCCTCCTCCCAGGAGTAATATTTTCGTTTCATGCGTTTAATAGCTACTTTCTCGCCAGTGTCCTTGCGCTGAGCCAACACCACAGTGCCGTATGTGCCATCACCCAATTGAGTGAGGGTGATATAGCGATTCATATTATTATTTGGACGGGGAAATGTGCGGTGTACACATAAATGATTAAAGAGACACACAATTAATTTTTACTCAATATAAATACAATGCAGCCGGGTTTTAGGGCTAAATTGCGGCATCATTCTGTGAAGAAAAAAAGTTTTTTTAGACATTATTTATAGATAAATAAAAAATTAAGTGTAAAAAGTTAATTGGAAAGCTTCCCTCAAGAAATTACGTCGTTTGAGTACTCGGTCAACTTTTATTGCCATCACTGTGTACAGCGGGAAAAAATATTTCCTTGTGGTAAAATGGATACTTAACTTTAAATTGAACATACAGCAATAATTGGTGAAAAGTTCATTAAATTTTATTACTCGACTTTTAAGTGATGGCCGAACAAACATACAGACAGACCAACAGCAATTCTAATAGCTGTTAAGTGTTACCCTAGTAGGAAAATGGTGCTATATGTGGCCTCGCTTCTCCCTTCTCGGCCCACAATCTTTCTATTATCCTCCGTATACGGCTATATACATATGTACCGATACCTATTGAAAATGTGTCGATAGTTAGAAATAAATTATTTTTTTACGGTCGCAAATAAATTTAGTATGCGTGTCCATGAATGAATTGATCTATACCCTACCAATGAATAAAAAAAAAATATGGAAAGAAGTTTCCATAGTAAAAATATTAAAATAAAATTAAAAAATTATAATAATAACAGCAATAATAATAATAAAATAAAATGGAGCAAAGTAAAATAAAAATAAAATGAAATGATTTTCAATAAAAAAATAGTAAAATAATTTTTAATAAAAAAAGATAGTAAAATAAAATAATTTTTAATAAAAACAAATAAGGAAGTCTAAGTTCGGGTAAACCGAAAATTAAATACCCAGCGGTAGTTTTCATATGATTTTCGAAATTTTCCATTTCGGAAGTGGGCGTGGTAGGGAAGCGATTTCGTCCAATTTCATCAGATATACTCCCTATTATGCTAGTTTAAAAGTTACGGCCAGTCCAATTTTCTAAATGAGCCCACTTTAAAAAAATTTATCAAAAAATTATTATATAATGACCAGGGGGATTCACATATAAAATTATATCATTTTAGCCATTTCCGGTACCGAATCATGTCAATTTAGGTGATTTTCGAAATTTTCGATATCGAAAGTGGTCATGGTTGGAGGGTGATTTTATCCAATTTCATCAGGTATACTCCCAACGATACTACTATGCTTTGTGCCAAATTTCATCAATCTTTAGTAATTAGTTTAAAAGTTACGACCAGTGGAATTTTCAAAAATGCCGCCCTTTAAATTGGGCCACGCCCACTTTAAAAAATGTATGGAAAATTCATAAGAGAATTACCAGGGGGATTCACCTATAAAATTATATCATTTTAGCCATTTCAGCTACCGAGATATGTCAATTTATATGATTTTCGAAATTTTCGATATCGAAAAAGGCGGCGTGGTTATCCTCCAAATTCGCACATTTTCAATAGCAACCTACCTTGGCCAGAAACTAACCTGTATACAAAATTTCATGGGGGGGGGGATCGACAGCGATGGCAACTACGAGTCGGTCAACCAACCCTCTATCGAGTAAGATTGACTTGATGGGAGCTAGCACCAGTGCGGTTGCCAACGCAGCTAAGCGGACAACGGCGGATGCTAAACTCCCATCTACCGCTGATATGAAAACCAGTATCTTTACGTCTGTGGCAGCGGTCTCACGACCTGGCCTCGGAGTTTCGAAGGAGAAGGAAATTGCAACTGAGATTTCGGCAAAGGGAGCGACCGCGATGGCAACTACGGGTCCGCACTCCCGGGAGACATCTCCTGCTGCAAAGATCCTGAAGAGGTATGAAGGGGTACCGCAGGAATCGCTGTCGCCGAATTCCAGTAAATCGGTAGAGCTAGCGAAAGCTGTGATACCAGATTTCCAAAATTCTTACATGCCAAAGAGGTTAAAAGTTAACCCTTTCAAGCGCCAGAGATCGGACCTGGAGTTGAATCCCCCGGCATCAGAATACCCCTGGAGCGGGCAAACTAAGCTTTGCTGAGGTAACCAAGGACAGGATCCTTATAGGCGTCCTGGACCGAGGCAATGACCGCCTGGCCATCCCTAAGGACCGGTGGCGTTACGTGCGAAATGAACTCGGCAACATTCTTCTCAATGTTGCTCCAGAGTTTCCGGGTATTTCGGCGCGAGTAACGGATGCGGGTTGGCACCAGGGTCAGATTAAATTACTCGCATACGAGGATGCAAAAACCGTAGCACTGTACAAGGCAGCAGCTGCTAAGCTGGGTGAAGTCTACAAGGGCGCAAAGATAGAGGTCGTCGACTGGAAGGACACTCCAGCTCGTCCAAGGGCAAGGGCGTGGATTCCGGCCATCCCTGACGAACCCGAGAGAATTCTTGGGATGCTACGGCTAATGAATCCGTCCCTCCCAACGCATGACTGGAGTGTCAATCTGGTCGGGGATGCGGTAGGGCCCGACAGACAGGTGGTGTTCACCATGAATAAAGAGTCAATCGAGCCCTCAAAAGGTGCAATGGCCTAGTATACTACAGCGTAGGCCAGATCGTTATCCACGTATATCGTGGTGATGCTCAGCGCGCTGCCTTCTCGGCTGCTCCGGGGGAACCGGAAAACGAATTACCAGAAGAGGAAGCGGAGCGATTAGTCGAAACAACTCGTCGTTGATAGGCAACCTCCGGGATGGGGCAAACCTCTACGATATGGGGACGGCAGGGAAGTCTGTGCGCTATCATGTTTGTGGTGCTTCAGATTAATCTGCACAAATCTAAAGTGGCCGGCTGCTTTAAGTAGTCGTCTTTCTAAAGGCGACGTGGATGTGGTCCTTATCAATAGCTCGAGAATCTGCGGATTGGGGACTAAGGGCTTCAAGCTCATTCGAGCCAGCGCGCAGGGCAAAGTCAGAACGTGCATTTTGGTCAAGTCTGAGTTGATATCCTTTCTCCTACCTAACTACACCAATGGTGATATTACCGCTATCAGTCTAACGGTCGACAGCACCCGCCTGACGGTGGCGTCGGTCTATATGCCCTACGACGCCGAAGAACCCCCACCACAAACGGAGGTGAAAGACCTGGTGTCAAATTTCTGCACGGGTAATCTTATTATTGGAGCGGACGCTAATGCTCACCATGTTCAATGGGGGAGCTCCGATATCAATGCCAGGGGCGAGTCTCTCTTTGATTACCTCTTAACAACCAACCTGGTAATTTGCAACGTGGGTAATGAGCCTACTTTTATCACTAAGACCCGCAGGGAGGTCATAGACCTCACTATCTGCAGTGAAGGCGCTTATGAGTGGGTCAGAAAATGGCGGGTTCTGGAAGAATATTCATTCTCCGACCACCGTTACATAGAAATGGATTTAGACTTTATTGTAGAACAACCAATCATGAAGCGCAATCCACATAACACTGATTGGCAGTTACACAATGAAATATTAGACAGAGACCTACCAGTACTGCCCTCACAAGCCCCCTCATCAGTAGAGGAGCTGGAGGATCTTGTTACTACATTTACATCGGCGCTCTCAAATGCTCTAGGACAGGCTTGTCCAGTGCCAAAACCACGCGGTAAACACAGGCCACATTGGTGGTCCTACGATTTGGACTCGCTCCGCAAATCATGCCGGAAACAATTTAACAAGGCCAAGAGTCTCGGCTCTGAGCCTCATTGGCACGAATATAAAGCTAAACTTAGGGCCTATAAAAAAGCTCTGAGACAGGCGAAGAGAACCTCGTGGAGAAATTTCTGCACTGGCGTCGAAAAGCCTTGAGCTGCTCTTGAATACACATATTCCGGGGAATCTGCATGACTCACCACTAGCACCTGCAACAAACCTGGCAGTAAATATGCCCATCACTGAGGAAAGGGTAAGGTGGGCAGTTAAGAGCTTTGAACCGTAAAAGACTACAGACCGATCAGTCTCTCGTCCTTTGTACTCAAAACCTTTGAGAGGATACTAAGCGACTACCTCTCAACGACTATTGATAGCAACCTTATCTCTAGCTATCAGCATGCATACACCAAGGGTAAATCAACAGAAACCGCTCTGCACAGCCTAGTATCTGTCATTGAGAAATCGCTGTGTGAAAAGGACTACTGTCTCGTGGCCTTCCTAGACATTGAGGGGGCTTTCAAAAATATAAGCCCGGAGGCTATCAACTCCGCTTCATTTAATCTGGGCGTAGATAGACCTCTAACTGGTTTAATTGACCAACTTTTAAGGGGAAGGAAAATAGCTTCTTCACTTGGTACGGTTGAGTTATCACGCTTTGTCACAAGGGGAACGCCCCAGGGTGGTGTTCTTTCCCCGCTTTTATGGAACCTCACAGTCAACTCGTTGCTACGACACAAGCTGGGGGGGCGGGAAGATAGTGGCATACGCAGACGATTTAGCTATTGCATTCAGAGGCAAGTTCCCACAAACTCTGTGTGACCTGATGCAAGTAGCACTGCGAGAAGTTTCGACGTGGTCCTCTCGCTGCGGACTTAGTATCAACCCGGGGAAAGTGGAACTTGTCCTCTTCACCAACCGGTACAAAATACCGCCACTAAGCCTACCAGAACTAGATGGCACGCGTCTGGGCTTGTCGGATAAGGCCAAGGTTCTAGGCATAGTTCTGGACAGCAAATTGAATTTGAAGGAGAATGTTCTTCAGCGCCAGAAGAAAGCTTGCATCGCTCTTTACACATGCAAAAGAGCCATTGGCAAAAAATGGGGGCTCAGCCCTAGAGTATGCAGTTGGATCTACACGGCCATCATTCGCCCAATCATGCTGTATGGAGTCGTCGTATGGTGGCCTGCGCTGAGCAAGGCAACATACCTGAATCTGTTGCGGAAAGTCCATAGATCCAATATGATCTGTATAAGCGGTGCGCTAAGGACAACGCCCAACGAAGCCCTCCAGGTCATTCTGGGCATTTTGCCACTTGATCTGGAAGGGTTTCGGTCAGCAGCGGCATCAGCTCTGCGCCTAAGGGAAACCTCCAGTTGGGTGCGGGTACTATTGGACAAAATAAACATTCCCAGCAGAGAAGACTGGGAGAGGACGGATTGGTGTCCCGAAACAAATGGTGGCACTTCCATATACACCGACGGCTCGAAGTTGGACGGCAGAGTTGGAGGAGGGGTTTATTCAAGGGATTTGGACCTTGAGCTCTCCTTCAGACTACCTGATCATTGTAGCGTCTTCAAGGCGGAAGTCTCGGAAATCCTGGACGCCGCGGCCTGGTTAAGCAAACGTGTTATCGGAGAAGATATCGCTATTTTCAGCGATAGCCAAGCGGCTATCAAATCCCTTGGCTCATACACGTTCAACTCTGAACTGACGCTTAGCTGTCGTCGATCTCTTCAGGAGATGGCCCAACAGAACCGCGTAAACCTCATATGGGTCCCGGGACATAGGGACATTGAGAGAAACTGTAAGGCAGACGAGCTTGTCAGGCAGGGCACGACCAAGAAGGTTCTTCAGGATAAAGAGCGGTTAGGTATGCCGTTTGCCACATGCAAACTAATGCTGAAGGAGCACGCACTCCGTCAAGCCAACGAAAGATGGCTGCAACCCCCAGGGTGTCGGATATCGAAACAAACCTGGCCAAAATGGGATCTTAAAAGGTCTAGAAGCATTTATGCCCTAACTAGGAGGGAAATCTGCATATTGATAGGGGTATTAACCGGTCACTACCTCATTGGTAGGCATGCAGAAAGGCTAGGTGTGCCCTACCGACGATGCTGCAGGAGTTGCAAAGATGATGAGGAGGAGGAAACAGTGGAGCACCTCATCTGCAACTGTCCGGCTTTAAGCGGAGCGAGAACGCGCTTTTTGGGAGTTCCGTTCCTGGATAGCCTAAGCCAGATCGCGGAACTGGATATAAAGGACTTTATGGCCTTCATAAAGTCATCTAAGTGGTTCGAGGAGGAGTAACGGTGTCGATTTAGGAGTGTCAGTCCCGGGATTCTGCTATGTGAAAAATCCCAACAACTCAGGGATTTTTCAAATGGCTGGGTCCCGGGACTGACTTTCCTTGTGTTGGTGGTATCACAACGGGCCTTTCAAAACTGGCCTAAGTATGCCTCTGCGGCAGCCACTTGAACCTAACCTAACCTAAGTACTACTACGCTGGGTATAAAAACAGCAAAATAATTGAAAAAAATTAAATAGCATAAAATAAAATAAGAGAAATCGTCACGCTGAGCTTTTTTTCATCTTTTCTAGACAACGCTTACGAATCCAAACCATATAACACGTCAGGTAAAATGAGGGTATCCGTTGCTACGTTTACAGAGTCACGTCAAATACCTTGTTATTGCTAGTTTAGATTTATTTGAACATTTTTTGTGTGAATTACCAAAATATTTTATAAAGAATTTAAGCTGCGTATAGTTTTCTACTATATCTAGTTATTGTAACGTGATAAACAGAAATTAAAATTGTATCACTCTATCGAATACAAGCATAAGGACACATTTATAAGAAAATTGCATTCACCAAAATATTACGAAACTTGTACAGAAGTGTAAGTTTGGATGAGACCTAACGTTTTATACCTAGATACATAGATTTCAGTATTTTCAAAATTTCAAAGATAATAAATTCAGATGAAAAGAAGTTGTATATTTGTTTTATATTGGAACGATTTCCCTCATTCCTTGTCAATTGTGGTGTTGTGACGAACCGGTTTCTGCGTTCCGTCGTCTTCAGTGTTCAGATCAAACGAAGACGGAAAATCGTTTCAATATACATCAAGAACTAGTCTCGTATATAGAAAAAACTATATATTCGGAATGTTGCTAATATTACAGTGGTTCGTGATGCTAAAATGTTTCAGTGATTAGAACGAGTGCTGGAACATCTGGGTATAGAAATACATCTAATCAAGGCACGCTATGTATGTTATTTACAAGAAATCGATATTTGTACTATTATTGACACCAGCAGGTGCACATATAGGATAATCAACAAACAAGGAGTGAAGGATCTACTCTTTCACTTAAAGAATAAACAAGTCACAAGACCTCATTTCTCATAGACAGTCAAGGTCAAAGACGTCATTGTTTGTTTATTTTATTGTTAAACATTAACTAACATACATACATATATGACTGCAAACAAATTGAATTACGCTAAGTAAATATTTACTACATATACATACATTGGAATGTCCCAAAATTTAAAAGTTGTGTTATTTAAACGCATACCTACCCCTAATTTTGACCATTATGAATCAAAAACTATCCTGACAAAGTTTTATGCAATTCGGACCACAAATTGAAGTTTTGCTAATTTAATGATATATGTACTCGTTTTTCTCATATTACTCTACCCTTACAATTTGAGAACTTTGAAATTAGTAAATAGGTATTTTTTTCTGCACCAGATACTCAGGATATCCTTTAAAAGATAAAAGATTGTAGCCCCCACCGAAAAATTTTAACAAAATGTGAATATGTGGTTACCCATTTAAAGGATAATAGAAATATAGGCTAAATATAACTTTTTTTAATTATCCTACAAGGACTTGGAAGTAGGTAATGTCCTTTAAAACTATTATCCTTCAACTTTTTCAAAACTCTATGTGTTTTAAGAAATTGTATTGTAATAAAAGTTCTGAAAATGTCTATACTAATATTTAAGGATGCACAGGAATGGACAGGACATACCCCAGAAATTGATTTTACAATATGGGTATCAAAGGAAATGTGCTCATGCTGGCTTAAAAGTAGTTTAAATTTTATTTCGATATCTCAATCCGTTTCGGAGATACCGACCAAAAGAATTAATACAATTTACCTGTTCTTTTCTAAAGTATGAAAAGAAAAAGTAAATATGCCTTAATGGACTTGTTTGCGAACTGAGTATAAGTTGCTAGCAAAAACTTTAATTAAAAAGCGGCACGGGTTGCAGTTATCCTAGAACAATAAAACTTCGCACACATTCATTTTTTTCCACAAATTTTTGGGACAGTCTAATATACATGTATGTGCTAGAGATGTTAGGATTTAATTGCTGTTTTATCAAATTTTTTAATATTTTTAGAACGAAACGAAATTTAGCTAGGTAAATTATTAACCGAATTTCCTTACGTTTGCTTATATTAACATATACCCGTATATACTACATACATCCATACATACCAATAAAAAATATGCTGAATTTAGGTTTTATTAACGACACCAGATAGTTATAAATAATTAAAAGTGGATTATTAAAAAAAATAAAGTAAAATGAACAGTGACATTGAAATCTCTTTCCGCTAAAATAAAAAATGGAAACGCGCGCTTTGCTATGTAGGTGACCTATAAAATTGTTAGGCGCTATTCGTGTCATTGTTCTCACGTGGGTGGGCGATTTAGGAATAAATAGACTATACCAATAGCTGTTTATACCAGCGGGGATCATCCCACACTTCTATTCAAATAATTTCCAAAAGTTTTAAACGTATTATTATTGAGTTATCTTTGCCCTGACATCTTTTTATAACAATTTGTACTACAGCGTATTACTTATAGCCTTGTACATATAAAGGGGGTTTGCAAAGAAACCGAAATATCCTTATGATGATTAGAGAAATTGATTGTGTAATATCCGTCCGCCTATAATTAATATATCTTCGCTGCGCCTAGGAAAATAAATATACATACATTTTTTTCTAAAAACAATTTTATTTCATATTTACTTTGCGCTATCCATTTCCCACAGTTCTGCGTTTGCCATGCTTTGATATCTCTTCTAGTTTACAAGCTATCGAAAACAGATTTTTGTTTCCAGTATTATCATTTTTATAAAAAAGGTTGCCAGTGTTCAAAAGAGTTTTACTTATCTATGTATATAAGTATGTATATAAAAATTCACAGAATAGATCATAAAAATGGCCTTATTTTTAATATCTATCTATCTATCTATATATATAAAATTCAAATTATGTACATATAGACGAACTTGGCTTATAAACGAATGAGCCGATCGTAACCAAATTTTACACACTCACTGGATATCTTCCAGGGATGGTCATAGGATAAAAAATATTTTGATATATATAGGGGGGCTGCCGCAGAGGTACACTTAGGCCAGTTTTGAAAGGCCCGTTGTGATACCACCAACACTAGGAAAGTCAGTCCCGGGACCCGGCCATATGGAAAATCCCTGAGTGGTTGGGATTTTCCACATAGCAGAATCCCGGGACTGACACTCTTAAAGCGCGCCGCTACTCCTCCTCGAACCACTTAGATTACTTTATGAAGGCCATCAAGTCCGTTATGTCCCGTTCCGCGATCTGGCTTAGGATATCCAGGAAGGGAACTTCCAAAAAGCGCGTTCTCGCGCCGCTTAAAGCCGGACAGTTGCAGATGAGGTGCTTCACCGTTTCCTCTTCCTCATCATCTTTGCAGCTCCTACAGCATCGTCGGTAGGGCGCACCTAGCCTTCCTGCGTGCCTACCAATAAGGCAGTGCCCAGGTAGAACACCTATTAATATGGAGTTTTTTCTCCTTCTTAGGGCGTGAATGCCTCTAGATCTTTTATGATCCAATTTTGGCCAGGTTTGTTTGGATCTCCCGCACCCTGGGGATTGTTGCAACCTTTCGTTGGCTTGACGGAGTGTGTACTCCTTCAGCATTAGCTTACATGTGGCAAACGGCATACCTAAGCGCTCTTTATCCCGAAGAACCTGCTTGGTCGTACCCTGTCTGGCAAGTTCGTCTGCCTTACAGTTTCCCTTAATGTCCCTGTGTCCCGGGACCCATATGAGGTTCACGCGGTTCTGGTGGGCCATCTCTTGAAGAGATCGACAACATATGAGCGTCAGTTCAGAGTTGAACGAATAAGAGCCAAGAGCTTCGGGTATTCGAGTCCATACCTCTGGAAGTATTTAGGTTAGACCACTGAAATTTGGTAAGGGGTTATATGAGATATGAAGGGGGCGTGGCAACTCCCATACGAAGGAAACATTTCATAGTCCATATCCCTGCAAGTATTCATGTTAGACCACTGAAATTTGGTGAGGGTTTATATGTGATCGATCCCTAACACCTCCCAAAAACTCGAGTTAACGAAGAAGGGGGCGTAACACCTCCCATACGAATGAGCTACTTCATAGTCCATATCTCTGGAAGTATTGAGGTTAGATCACTGAAATTTTGTGAGGAGTTATATAAGATCAATCCCTGCCACCTCCAAAAAAAAAACTGGGGATAACGAAAAAGGGGGCGTGTTCCTCCTACGGATGGATATAGGGATCGGGTTAGAGAAACATGCAGGTAAGTAAATTTGTGGCAGGACAACGTCTACCAGGTCAGCTAGTAATGTATATAAAATTGTAGGAGGTTTTTTAGTAACGAATTGGCTCAAAAACTACTGAACCAATTTTCGCCAAATTTGGACAGTTATTCTTTGGATAAGTCCTCTCAAAATGCCTACTTACACCAATTGTATTTGTGGTGGGGTTTTGCTTAAAAACTTATTGATATAACTTGCAGGGTCTCAGAAATATTTGGGCAATTCACAAGCGGTGTCATATTCGTCCATCGTTGTATGTTCCCATGGTTTCCAATATACATTTTTTGAAAAATAGACAAATAGCACGAAATACTAGAGGTTGTGAATTGCGTAATTGTTTTTTAAATTTTCCAAACCAATTTTTCAGAACTACACCTTTTTTAACTGTATTTGAGATATGGGCAAATGTATTTCAGAGAAGCTTAAAAACATACTAAAAAACTGTATGTGTGAAAAATATATCGACGGCTAAGAGTGTAAACCTGCTAAGTCCCGTTCTTAGCAAAATCAACATTTTCTGCAGTTGACAAACAAAAGAAAAGCCTCAAAATAAATTTAAAAATATCAAAAATTGTTTTAGAGAAAAGCTGCTAAATCCAACATGTAGAGCTTTTGTCGCCCGGTTACTGTTCAATCCTAGAGTATTACTTCTGGGTTTAAGTCAAGGTAATACTCCCGAAAATGACTCAATTTTTGATATTTCAAAGCAATCATGGCCCTCAAACCACAACCTGAAAGTTTAAGTTAAATTTGGTTTTTTGCATCTACTGAAAAATATTTTTTTGTTCAGGTTTGCACTCTTAGCCGACGATATGTATATTGGAGTACTCCGTTTTTCGAATATTCTCTAGATTTTCTGAAATACATTTTCCTTTTCGCAAATACATTTACCCATTTGGCCGCTTCTCAAATACATTTGACCTTTTCTCGAAAGTTTTGAAATCGTCGCTTGGCAGAGGCATGAATGTGCAAATTTTCCAGATTTGACTTAATAAGCTCACATGATTAACTTCTCGTTTCTTTGTGATTCACGAAAGTCCTGGGTTACCCAAAGCCATTTCATGAAATTGTAGTTAGTGCTACACATTCATGTTTCTGGTGCAACAAAAATTTTTAAAAGTTTAATTTTAAAATTTTTAAAAGATGAATGTGCCGAATCTCGAGGAATTGAAGAATATTAACGTAAAAATTATATCAGTGAAAAGAGTATAATGAGAATACATATAACTTGCAAAAACATATTTAGGTCAAAAACTACAATTTAACATTTTGCGACAGGAATAAACTTTCAAATACGATTTCCCAAAATTAAAATTTTGGCACATTCATGCTTCTGGCAAACGAGCGACGATATCTTGATGGGTTTTTAATGTATGATTAAATATGTGTAAAATTTTTTTAATCAAATGTGGGCGGTGCAACGCCCATCTATAGAATTGTCCCAAAATCTTCGCACCAAATTTGAATTTTATACGTGCATTATCTACCGCATAATTACTAAACATATTTCTACTTTTCAAAATATTCGATGTATAAAAAGTGGGCGTGATATCTTCTTTTGACTAAGATTATGCCCCGTTATTTTTAGTCGCTTGTTCGTCAGTAACTAATCTATCAATCAGCCTAGACTTACTGTTTATTTACCTTAATGTTCTTTCGTTGTATTGGATGACAATTTTACTATTCTATGCTATTTATTTTATGTTTTGCAAACAACCCGTCTTTAATTTATTTGTTTTAAAAAAGCTAACCCATTTGTAGCTGTCACACTTTCTTCGTAATTAACGAGTGCACCAAGTTTATCGATTAACCGCAATTCACTTTAAAGGTGTTTCCTTCTTTTCAAACGCATTTCAAGAATATAAGAGCGTGCTGAGACACATTTAACTATTTTCCACACCTTTTTTAAAACTTTTGTTGCACCATTGAAGTTGGAGTAATTCTCAGAAAAAAAGAATGCAAGTTTTCTTTATAATTTTTGCATAAAATAGCCATTTCATTTATTTATTTTGTAATGGTGTTTTTTTAAGGGAGTAATTAAATCGTTTGGGTTCGATTTCACTACACTTAATTTTGAACATTTACCAACACAAATTATGCAATTTTTACTTCATTTACTTTTCTTTTTTGAAATGTTGTTTTATTTTACAATTTATTGCGGTAATTTCAATATTTTTGTATTGAAAAATACATAAGTAATTTTTTTCCTTCAAATATTTATCTACTACCAAACAATCGCAATCGTCACTAGCGCTAGAACGTTGGCAACGTTAAAGTTCTAAAGTTAACGACGAATAATACGACGGCCGACTTTGCGCATTGTAAAACGCCCAAAATAATAGGGCAACAAAAAACAAACGCCTGCCAACCAAGCACACATAACAGTTAATAGCTGCAAACAACGAGAAACCAACGAACACCTTCAAGGAAGTACACAAAACGGTCAGCGAGCTAGTGAAATAGCACGAATCCTTTGCACCTATTCCGTGCTAACTCTAACAGTAGCTAATATTACTGTGCTTGGTAAGTAGATGTGACGAAACCGATAAAGCAACAACACAAAAAGCACCGCTAATTTAAAAGTAAACACGAACCGTGCCGGGATCACGATACCTACGAACGTGTTTACGAATGCGTGCTAACCACCCAATCAAAGGTGAATGGCAAATGCGTAAAGATGGCGGACCGACGATACCTGCCGGCAAAATGCGGATATGATTTGAATGAGTGCGCCAGCCTATGCAAGGCATAGTGGTTGATTTGCAGGGTTGGGCATTTTCGCACTACCACTAATTTTTTAGTGAAAATTTCTTCACTGATTCATAGTTAAAACCAAAAATCATTATCACTAAATATTAAGTAAAAGTGGGGTCGACTTTATAATAATACCCTACCATTGCGAATTTTCCAACGTAACTTGAGATAAACATTCAGAAAGACTTCCTTTAACTCAATTTAACAAAATTTTAAGAAAGCCTGGTCCGAAAATAATAATAAATAAAATCAAAAAACACTAGGTATCACCAAATTTTTAGTGATAGTGGTTTTTGATTTTAACTATCACTGAAAAAATGATCACTAAAAAATTAGTGGTAGTGCAAAAATGCCCAACCCTGTTGATTTGCCTAATAGCTCGTCATACCGCACGAAGCCTTGGTAGCCCTGACAACATTGCAACCAAAACAACAAGCTGCATGGCATGAATGGTTATAAAGGAAGTGAATACCTTTGCAGTGGCGTAGATAGCAGGAGTTTATGAGGAAAATAAGAAGTTCCTCAAAGAGTTCTTCAGGGGCTTCCTGACTGTTTACTTGTATATTTGTCTTTATAATCTTGCAAGATTCGGTCTATTTAGTTTGCTTTAGTCTACTACCCACTTTATCACTTTCTGCGGTGATATCTAGATTCTTGTTGTTGTTGTTGTTGTAGCGAGATGTAGCCCTGCCTAAAAGTCAGACAGGGTCACCCCGAGTGTATTGCTCTTGGCCGGGTCGATATAAGAAAACGGCCCGGGTCGTTTCGGCACGATGGGTACAGCACAAGTACTGGTACCGTTCTCGTAGAACCGGCAATACAAGAAACTAACCGTGTAGGCTATGTAGGTCATTTAGCGTTACCCAGGGTGCACCAACTGGGAGGCGACCTACTTTTACACCCCAGATTCTAGAATCTCTTTTCTACTAGTGCTTGCAGAACCCCATACTGGGTTGTGAGAAAGTAAATTCTCCTATGATTATAGCCACTTTCCGGATGTTTGCCTCCTTTTATAAGTTACGTCAGACGATGATAGGGGAAAAATATCAAAAAAAAACTGGTTTTAGGATCGCATGATTAGAAAAACTTCGTTTTATTTCAGCTTTGAGAAAGAATTGGATCAGCTAATGGACTTGTTTGGGTAACCCTGTACTCATCCTCAAGCTATCCAGCATTCTATGATGCCCTGCGGGTTCGAGGTTTAGAAGGTAGGCATACCGGTCGTAAGAGGCGACTAATATGCACATAGGTAATGACTTGTTAACTCGATGGTTGATCTACGGATATGTTGTTATTGTTGTTGTTGTTGTTGTTAACAGCATGCCGTGAATGATGCCGAAATTGACAGTCCTTGGCCTGATATGAACTCGGTACGCTGCGGAAGGAGAAAATTGGTAATGAGCGGTGAGAGGCATCATATCCGTAGATCAACCATCGAGTTAGCACGTCATTACCTACATATGTTCATACGGATATGATGCCTTTCACTTATCATTACCCAGGGATGACATGACCTAGAAGGTTCCACTGGGAGCGCACCGGGTTCATATCCGGCCAATGACTGTCAATTTCAACAACACTCCCCAAAACCTTCGGGGAGTATTTTTGTCGTTAACAAGAACAGCGCATTCTATGCACTTGACGACAACCTTAATAAAAGTAAACCAAAGGGCTTCGTGTCTTTTTGCGGCAGTGGGTTGACGACCTCTTTTGCCACTCCGATTAAACGCCCATGAAAGTATGAACATACATACATATGAGTTCATGTATATTTTTATGTATGAACTAAAGATCAGCTAATGTTTAAAAAAAAACTGTAATTAGTTGCAATTGACTTTTTCACATTGTTGGTATCGGAACAGCGCAGAAATAACCGGTTCAAACAAGGAATCACCCAACTTATTTAGATCTTTTAAACCAACTAGCTCTAATTTTAGGAAGAACTGGGAGCTCGCTTACAAAATGAACGAAAATAAGAAACTTGACAATCTAAAGTCTTTGGATGAAATAATTTATCCTGAAATCGAGCCGGGAATAATTAGCAAGGAAATGATTGAATATGCATATCTAAATGATGGCAAGACCGGTGAAGCTGCACGACTGCATCAAATGGAACCTGTGGTATATGAGCGCATCTTCGTGCTGAGATTAGAGTTTCAAAGTGAGTATAAATTGAAATGAGTGGTGTAAGAAACCAAATAAAGTGAGCCGTATTGTTGGTCAGCAGATCTTAGCACCTGTTGACCTGCCCCTTCGGAGCAGGCTTTGCTGAAACTAGATTAACTTTTTCGTCAAACCCTATTGAAACCCCCAGTTTCCCGAGATTTGATGTTTTATTAGGAAGACATGTTAATTTAACAGGTGTACGTGTTAGTTTACTAGGAAATTATGTAATTTTACACGAGGTCATGTTAATATAACAGGGAGTCATAGTATTTTAATTGGAAGTCATGTTGACCTAAAAGGGAGTTAAGTTAATTTAACAGGAAGTCACATTAGAATACCATGAGTTATGATATTGAAAAGCCATAACTTGAAAAGTTTAACAGGAACTCATGTTAATTTAACAGGAAGTCGTGTTATTTGAATAGGAAGTTGTGTTAACTTAAAAGCAAGGTGTGAAACCGATTAAAATAACAATCCGGTTTCGGTTTCGGTTCCGCTTTCGTTCCTCAACATTTATTTCGGTTTCGTTCCGGTTTCGGTTTTTAAATAAAATCACGAACACAAAAAACTCAAGTATGTACCCAGCAAACCATAAGAGCTCTAAATGAGCGCATATGGGACTCTTTCATCTGAGCGCTCACATTCATAATGAGTTCATAAAACAATCATAAACAGTCATAAAATGCTCGTATTTGAGTGGCTTTTCCTATGAAACTGGTCATTCATAAATGAGCCTTCAGTCTTATGCATAAAAGATTCTTTTTCGAATGTTTTTATGAGCTCTGAAAAGAGCGCATGAAAGAGTATTTTTCGAATGATTTTTTGTACGAATTAAGAGCTTCCTTTTCTTCTTAATTTTTATTAATTTCTTTCCAATTTTAATTTTTCCTTTCCTTTCTCATGACTTCTCCCATTCCCTTTTCCTATCCCTTGCACTTTAAATTTTCCTTTTAAATATGTAGAAACAAATAGGTAAACATTCATTGCATATCTAACATTCAAATATTGTTCATTATTTATTTTCTTACAAAAACTTATTTCAAAAAGAAAAATCATAACGTACTTGAATCCAAATAATGAAAGTAAAAGGTATTTATAGGGGCACACTCAGAAAAACTCATAAAACAATCATATTTATGTACACGCTCATAAAAGCTCACGTAACGATCATAATTATGGGCTTGTTCTGAAAAAACTCATAAAAAGGCTCATATTAGAGCTCAGACTTAAGAGCGCTCCGAAGCTGGTTTGCTGGGTAGCTTCAAAATAGGTCTGAATTTTCATAACTTTTTTTATCGGATCTCGTAATCTTTTTTCGATGGCTTCATTTAACTATGGTCAAATTACCTTTTCCAGAATTTCGATACTGATGTCAAAACGCGTCTTTTTTAACCTTGCTCGACAATGTTCCATGCAAATTTTTCAGGGTACCATTTTATAAAAGAAATACCTACATATGTATGTGCCCACTAAAAAATATCAAAACCGTTTGGAACCGGTTCTGGCTTTTGAAACGGTTCAGGTGTCGTTCAGATCAAAATAACGGTTACGGTTTCGGTTTTAATCGGTTATGTTTACGGTTTCGGTTCCGGTTTCTGTCCTTGCTTAAAAGATAGTTAAGTTAATTTAACAGGAAGTTATGTAAGAATAACATAATAAATTCTAGGTGAAGAGATTGATAACAAAGTTAAAACAACATCACCACCATCTTGATATGTCAATTTCTTAAATAAAATCCAAATAAATTTCAGATATTCTACGCATCGATCATCTCTGGATCATGCCAAATTTAACAAAACTCTCACTGAATTGCAATAAAATTGAGGTAATTGAACATATCGATATGTTAACCGCATTGAAGGAGCTAGACTTGAGTTTTAACTATATTGAACGTATTGAAAATATTGAAAAACTTGTTAACCTCGAAGTACTCACACTTTTCAATAATTTAATAACGAAAATAGAAAATTTGGACACCTTGGAAAAATTGGTGATACTGAGCTTGGGCAACAATAAAATCAAAACAACTGAAGGAGTAAAATTAGCACAAATGAAATTCTCACGAAATAATATAATTTTTTTAATTGCAGATTGAACGTTTTCGCTTTTTGAAAGACCTACGAGTTTTAAATCTAGAAGGTAATCCTATCGAAGCTCCAGAAAAGTTTCCAATGGATCTTTATGTTGCAGCCGTATTGCCCGATGTAAAGTATTACGAATACAAAAGAGTAACTGATGAAATGCGTCAACAAGGCAAAGACAAGTTTTAGTAAGTCAACTAAAAGATTGAAATACAAGAAGATTCAACACTAATTAGCAACTCCCAAAGAAAGCTTTTACAGACTTGAGTTAAACTTAGGCGTACCGAATATTTGCTTCTCGAGTGTTGTAACTGGAATGGGAGCAAGACTTTCATCACAAAACCTTTTCCAACCCGACTTCCTTCAGGAAGCATAGCATTTCTTTCGGCTTGAGGGATTGTAGATATGTGCGTAGACTTTCTTAATGATGGCTGACCTTGATGGGTTAATGTGAAATCCCACTACAGCATACCATCAAGCTCAACGCTCTTCGTATGGTATCACGGATTTTTCTCAGATTTGCCTCGTGCAATAAAGACAATTCATTACGCGTAGCAGGGTGCCAGGTTTCACTGTCAGTTAGAGATTTTCATGAGTTCAGCTGCTACTGGGCTCCTTAAAAGAGATGAGAGTACTCCACCCTGGGGCCATCCCCTATTCTCATTGGAACAGTACTCCAATCTGCTTGGTCGGCTCATTTGATCATGGAATGAAACGTGGAGGACCAAACCGGATTATACTGATATTGACAGTCCTTTGGGGATATGAATCCGGTACGTTACGCGAATGGCACCTTGTAATTCTAGCTAGATTTCCGTGTGACCCGCTACCGGTGTAAATGTGGATTTTAGTCGCCTTTTACGCAAGGCATACCTACAACGGGCATAGTCTAGCTTCTAGCCCTAGCTGGATTACCCAGTCCCCTACATGGGTCTCGCCGATTCTCGTGTGGAGTAGTGGGTCTATCCATCTTTGTATTGGTCTCTGGAGTCTTCTGTTCGCAGTGCCAAGTTAACATTTTCCTGGGAAGTATTGCGAAAGCCCCTGCGATATCCACGGAAGCACTTTGAATTCGGTTACCTACTGATACAAAATTGTATCTGTAAATCTGCTAGGTCCGTAAGCATGCTGGTTGGGATGCAAAAGCAAGTAGTTCAGGGCGCTCCTTTGTTCCTGTTTTTGTTATGAATACCTAATTTTCTTTCTTCCTTCAATCCTTCCGTTAAATAGTCATTTAAACGCCTATGCAATTTTGACCGTCCAACAACAGGGGTGTCCCTCTTCATTTGCTTCCCCGGCGGGTGCCGATAAGAATACTTTCTGGACGGATCATTTGCACAACGGGGCTTTCCTCGAGACTGTTGTTAAGCCTGAATTCCCTGCTGCAGTAACGCTTGGTCGATACCGTTCGCTCTAGAGACTTATATTTCCTAAATTAATCCACTGCCCCAGCAAAGTTTCTTTGTCCGAAGCCTGTCCGACGGTTCTGACCTTACTTCATGTAGACCAGGTTCCAGCTCTTCAGGAGCTCTCTCCGTTCATCCGTACTCGTGAGGACATAATATGGGAGCTTTTACTCTAGGATATTGCCCCCCGTCCCCCCCCCTATATGTGGTGGAAATTCCTTCGCAGAATCTGTTAAAACAAGCTTTCTTAAGTTTCCTATATTTTTATTTTATTTATTTGTTGTATTGTTAGATCTGTTGTGTACTCATATCATCTGCCACTCCTACAATCCTTGTTGAATAGCCTGCAAAAGTGCTTCCTAGTTGCAAGGCGTTCGTCTGTCCACCAGTTGGCGATCCTCCTTCAAACTCCCCAGCTGGTTAGGGGCTTAGGTATGCCGGTCGTAACAGGCGACTAAAATCCACTTCAACCCCGACTCCGAGGTCAACGAAATCGTTCCCAAGACAGTCCGGCTAGTACCACAAGGTGCTATTCAGCGGAACGAGGCGGATTCATATCCGGCAAAGGACTGGCAACATCCGTACAACCATGTCTGGTCCGTCAAGTCACTTTCTATAAGTCGATCTTCCGACTAGGTAGCGCGAAGTGCGGGGGTGTAGGGGTGTAAAAGTAGGTCGCCTCCCAGTTGGTGCCCCCTGGGTAACGCTAAATGACCCACATAGCCTACACGGCTAGTTTCTTGTATTGCCGGTTCTACGAGAACGGTACCAGTACTTGTGCTGTACCCATCGCGCCGAAACGGCCCGGGCCGTTTTCTTATATCGACCCGGCCAAGAGCAATACACTCTGGGTGACCCTGTCTGACATTTAGGCAGGGCTACACCTCGCTACAACAACAACAACAACAAGTACGGTTACAACAACAACAACAACCACAAGAACAACTCCTGAGACTCGAGGATAATTGCCCGATTCTCTAAGCTTTCCATTGCCTCTTTTCAGCCGCGAACTACGAGAAATCGAAGCAAACGAAGAGAAAGAAATATTAGCGCGTGCTGCTAAAGCTAAAGAGGAATATGATGCCCAACGTTTGGCTTCTAGTTTTGTGGAGCACCTCAACGAACATCAGCTGTACGAATCTCTTTGGAAAGGAGACGAAGATGGACATGCTTTGCTAATGATTGGACAAGTTGCAACCGATTTAGCCGAAGAATATGACAATGATATGTACGACGTAACGCAAGAGATATATAAATTTGGTTTGGAACGTTACGAGGAACGTGAACTAGAAATTGAAGAATTCAAAGAAAACTTAGAGGAAGGACAAGCGCTGATACAAAAAATGGGTCAGGATGTTATCGAAGAGTTTCTACAGAGTAAAGAGCTTATATTTGAGCGCGCATCGGCGGTATTGAAAGCTTTGGAAATACGTACTTTGCGCGGCGAAGAGGAAGACTCACCAGAGAGTTTGGAATTATTGGATCAATTTGATAAAATTACAATGGAATTTGATGATACAATCAATGATGTGTGGCAGCAGTTGATGAGTCAAGAGCTGCACTTGCATGAGAGTATAGAGGTAAGATTCTTTTTATGTATATATGTATGGCCCATTCCATATCAAATTGTTGGAATCGACCCCTTCCGATTTGAATGAATTTTGATGGAAGTTATCTCAAGTCTCCCCGGTTTTGGGGCAATATTAAAGTATGCTCATCACATAACTTTTCTTTCAGGAATCGACAGTTAATTTTCAACGTCGTATTCAAGAAATGATGGCCAAATTTGTGGAACAAGTACAAACCTATTTTGGTCAACTACGTGATATTGCTATACACTTTTCTGAGAATATGACAGAAATTGCGACACATTATATCAACACTAAAACGGCGATGCAAGACTTTGATGGTGTACCGCCAGGGTTATTGCATTGCATGGAGGATCGTGAAGCCATACTCAATGTGATAGCCGGTATGAAAGATACGCATATACAAAAGATCGATGAACGTGAGGATCGGCTGATGGTGCGCAGTAGGGAATTCATAGAAAATATGATCGATGAGTTGAATAAGTGAGTAGTTATATAGGCTACCATGTAGAAATACCTTATAGTTTCTTATATATCTATATTAATTATATTTACAGTGATGAGTTGGAACGTAATCGCGCTAAAATCCTCGAAATTAACTCGTTTTTGGAGCTAATGTCCGAATCTTTGGCCGCACTACAAAGTGAAGTGCGTGAAGAAATTATAAATGAAGAAGCTTAACATATAAATAATTACATAACAATTATTATTTATTTTTTAATTCAACAAAAACATGATATGAGAAGAAAATTAGAGTATTTAACTGGCTCAAAAATAAATGCTGTTTTAACGGATACTAAACAACTTTTTACTTAAAACAAGAAGGGGAAATGAAAGTGTCATAAAGTAAGGCACTGCGGAGCGCATGTGAGTACAACAAACTTTCTTAAATAGTAGGTACACTTATAATTACTTTCACTTATTCTTTAAACTTTCCAAATACAATCCTAGTCCCTTTTGTGTGCTCGCCTGATTTACAAAGAATAAAAATGCTTGCAAATCTTGTTCACGATTTTGTTCTAGTTCCTGCAACTCCTTCATGCGAAATTGTTGCTTCGTCATAGCGCGTGCAAATGAATTGACCTTGCTGAATGACGCAATAAATTCTTCACACTTAGCTATTGCCTCTTCCTTTGTGCTAACTACATCATCCACGAGTCCAACTAGTTGTGCCTCTGCTGTGGTGAACATTTTACCTTGTGTTAGCGCCACTTCGGCAACGCGTCTTGGTAATACATTCAGATATGAGTGCATGAACCAATTGGGCGCCACTATGCCCAAACGAGTTTCGTTTAAACCAATTGTGAAGTTAGGTAACATGACACGGTATTCACATGAGGTCGCCAGTAAACATCCGCCGGCTGGTGAGTGACCCTGTTGGTAGGGAGATAAGCAGAAGTCCAGTTAAAGTCACAATATGGGTATATGTACGTAATAAGGGCGGGTTGAATTCAAAATTGCCTAAGTGACAAGGAAAATCTTGTTCTAGGGAATGAAAATGAATTATGATGTCCCAGCTTTTGACTTTGAGCGTCAAGTTTCAAAAATCCCACGTTGGCCCTTTTAGAGTGTCCCAATCGAATCCAAATATTTGAAATCGGCCCGCCCTAATATTTATAATATTTACATTAATGGCCGCTGCAGTTGGTAGCTTTGAGCCGTATAGCGTCATCCATGTGCTTTGTAACGTTGTCCAAAAGCTCTTAAGGCGTTCCTCTTTGGGTTGGTACATTTCCATGATATCGAGTCCGGCACTAAATACACTATTGGACGACTGTGCGAGTAGAATAAAAGAGAAGTATTAAATTGCATATCATCACCTTTTAGTTACTTACCGATGTTAGTATCAGGCCCTTGCATTTATTGCTTTCAGCATCTTTTATTGAGTTTCGTATATCCGTCAGCAATTCCAAATTCAGACTATTCACTGGTGGTCGGTTCATTGTCAAGGTGGCAATCCCTGTTTTATCATTGACTTCGAGTTTAGTGTATTGAGCATCTGAAATTGTACGCACAGAAGTCCAAGCTGTCTTTGGTGCTGTTGTGGTAGCAACAATGCGCGCCGTCCGGAGGAGATACATTGCAAATTGTGTAAATTTATGTTTTTTCAGAAAGTACAAAGTACAAAAAAACTTTAGAATGCTGCGGTAGTGATAACAACAGGTTACAACAGGTGCTATCGACTATTGATATATCGATAGGTATCGATTGTGCGATAATGGCAAAAGCGCCACCCTACTGGAAAAACCGCACAAAGAGGCTAGAAATAATAAGAGCAACCTACACAATCAGCATATCGCGGGTAAAGGGTCGAATACATAAAGGGTCAAATACATAAAGCTTTGTTAACCTCGCCTGACATTTGCTACCTCAAAACTTTGCGTCCAACTTCAGAGGTATGCTACAATGAACGCTGCGACGCTTCTCTTTTATACATTTGTTTTCGTTATTTATTTCTTTGTATTCAGAGTTTTTTGGTTATTATATTAATTTAATATAGAAAAAATGAATTTATTATTATTTCATCCAACTTTTTATTCTTTAATTAAAGCAAAGTCATCAAGATTTGATTGTCAAAGCAAGCAAAGCAAGCAAAATTTGAGAGTTTGCCAAATTTTAACCTTGCTTCAACTTTGAAGTCTCAAAATTCCCCTGCTTCGTTTAAATACGTATACTGAACTTTTCTGTCAAAGTCAAAGTTTGAGGTAAAGCCAAAATAAAGCTTTATGTAACTGACCCTAATGCCCTGATTTTCTAATGCTGATTTCGTTTCATCGAAAAAAATGTACACTTTCACGTTGAACATGTTTACACTCTTGCACAGAACACTATAAAGATGTGATAAAAGTGTACCCGTTCTGCATGAACCTGTTATCGATAAAACGAACATAAAACACTGCCCCGTTTGCTATACTATGTGCTTGAATAATTAGGTTTCGTTTTTCACCCATATTTAATTGTTATTGCAAAATCCAATTTATTTCACCAAATTTATCTATGAAATAAAATTTTCGTCACCTGATTTTCAGTGCAACCAGCTACCCTGTCAAAGCTTCAGAGGGTAAAAAGTGTGAGTTTTTTACACTCTTGAAGTGTTCATTTTTAGGAAACGAAAACATATCATATTTGACGTTTTACCTTCATTTTGCAAACGAAAACGGAAAATTGAAGAGTGTAACAAAAATGCGCATTTTTTTGATGAAACGAAATCACCGTGACTAGACGCGAGGCTGTCACTCACGTTCACCATCACCTTCATGTTCGTAATTTATAAGCACGTACGTTTTCCCGTTCATCCAGTAACGTTATCACGGCGCAGTCACTGCGTTTGACAGGTCTGCGTTCGCGGTAATTAGCAATTCCGCAAGCGAACAAAAACAAAAATGTAATCAAGCCACAAAATAAAATAAAATGTTTTAGTGCTGTTGCCTTATTTTTATTGTTGAATTATGACAAAAAAGCAAGAAATTATAAAATTTTGTGAAAAGAGTGTTATACTGAGGGGTTTTTGTGTTTGAGTGTTTTTTTTTTGCATTTGTGACTGTTTATTCGTTTCGTTTTCGTTGAAGTGGGAAAACTTCAGCATCTCAGCAGCTACCGAGTGCCAAATCGCGTTGAAACCTGTGAGGAGACATAATTATTTTTATTTCAAATATGTATATATTTGCAAACAAATTTGCAAATTGTTGTATGTAATATACGGGTGTTGAGTGATAGATAGTGTAGGACCGCCCTGCAAAAAACGTTGGATTATGTGTTCCACTTTTTTGATATTGGAGTACTCCAATAGTAATCCTTTGTATACCTCATCGGACCACCTTCAGCCATTTGAAAGCCGATCATTGCTCATGCCTTATCGAAAAGTACTTTGACAGTAGTTACTCCAAGGAGTAATAACATTGGAGTGTTTGCAAGGTGCTCTGACTGTAGATACTCTAACGAGTAACAACATTGGAGTACTCTATGGAGTAGCAGAAACAAAGCGAAGATTGGAGTGGGTGGTCCAGTCCTAGGACATCGCAATTTTCTTTGGAGCTCAATTTGTATATGAATAAGGATTACATTTGGAATACTCTAATGCTCCAATTGGAGTACTCTTTGGATAGGAAATAGAGTATTCTCGATTTTTGCAAAGCTGTTAAATTAAATCTCCGCATTGGACTTAAAATTTTTGTAGAGAGCTTACTTAAAAAGTCCCAATCGATCCCATGTATTCTAAAAAAAAATTGTTCGGAATCAAAAGTCCAAATTTTAGGTTTTTTGACAAAGTCCTAGACCTTGAATCTCTCTATGAGTCTCCAGTAATGAAATAAAGGGATTGTGAAATTAGCTCTACATATTATATGCGCATACCATATATGCCATCTATAGACTTTTCAGAATTTTCCCCGAACACTCTAGTATGTGTTAAAACGATAATTTTTGCAGAGAATTCTTAGATCTACAACTTTGTCTCAGGACATTTTCCGAAACAAGTGTGAACCTAATCTCTTCCACTCTGTCGGAATTTAAGTGTTTTTTTTTTCACATATATACGCTTTATTATCAACAAATTACCCATGCCTCAAATTGTTTTCTTTTTTTTGTTAATATTTTTTAAATTGCTAAAAAAAATGTCAGAAATAAATAAAGTGAATCCAGCAAACGCGGCCCAAAAGCAAGTTTTTAGTTTGACCGATAAAATTACTGTTCACGTTCTTATATTTTACCAAAAAAAGTAAGAAACGTACTCATATTCACCCAAACTCACTGACAGTCACGAAGTGATTTATAAAATACGAATTGGGTTTCACTTGGGTGATCGTGACTTCGCGCCGCGTTTCGTTTCATAAAATCAGACCATAAAATACCTTTTTCGTTCCACTGTACCTAAAGACGTTCACTCATAGATGTCGCTCAATTCGTTAAACGTCAACTTGTCGTTGACAGCTACACGTCATTATTTTGTTCGTGCCACCGTTGAATCGGGCCTCCAAAAACTTTCACTTCCACCAATTGGCGACTGAGATTATTTGTGCCCAAAGTTTTGTGTACGTTAAATTAACAGAAAAGTATCATTAATACGATAAACAAATTAAAAATGGGTTCAGGAAAGCAACCAAAAGTGCAGTCATCTGGTTTCACCAAGGAAGAAGAGCTGCTACTACAAGATTTCAGCCGCAATGTGAGCACAAAATCTTCCGCCCTATTCTATGGCAATGCGTTCATTGTATCAGCTATTCCCATTTGTAAGTATGTGCAGCTGGTGTTTGCGTGACACGTCGCCGGTCTGTGTTGTTGGGAAGTTTTTTTTTAATATTGTCTGTCCTTAGGGCTTTTCTGGCGTGTACACAACATGGATCTGCTATCCAGCGCTGTGTTCTTTGTTCTATTGACCGGCGCTAGTACATACCTGATGGCCATGGCTTACCGCAACATCAAATTCCAGATCAAACATAAAATCGCTGTGCGTCGCGAAGATGCTGTGACCAGAGAAATCAATCGTCAAATTGGCGACGATAAGAAAATTACACGCAAAGAGAAGGATGAACGCATCTTGTGGAAGAAGAATGAAGTGGCCGATTATGAAGCTACCACTTTCTCAATATTTTACAATAATGCGCTCTTCTTGGCTATAATCATCTTTATTAGCTTTTTCTTGTTGAAGAACTCCACCCCATTGGTAAATTATATATTTTCAATTGGTTTGGCTAGTGGTGCTTTGGCGTTATTCTCCACAACCACACAAACAAATTAATTTGAAGGATGATGTTATGTGCAGGGAGAAGCAAGTCGAATTAAGTTTTTTTTTTTTTTAATGAGTTTATGCAATATTTGGAAAAGAGATTTATTACTTAAATACTTTTTTTTATCAAATACAAGTGGATGGATTTTGTAACACAACAAAACGTATTTAAGAAAGAGAAAAATGTGCTGGGAGTATTTTCACTTTCAATTCGCATCAAAAAATGAGGAGCTTCAAACCAAAACGCAATAAATGTATACTGATTCAGTGTATATTTATTGCATTTTGGGTTGAAGCTCTTCAAATATTGCTCATGGAAAAATTCACATTAAGTAAGCAGAACGAAAGAAATACGATTAGAATAAATATTCCTTTCAATACTGTATTTTATATATATTTTTGTCTTTATTTTTATTTAGAATAGAAAGAGTATTTTATATTATCGTTACCTTAATTCACAAAGGCCCTAATTGACACATTTTTCGAAAATGACTTTTTCACATATTTAAGTATGATTATGATATAGTAAAATACACACTCACTACAAATTTTAAGGAGTTACTAGCAGTAATAATGGAGATATTTCAAATTTACAAAGCTATCTTTGCATGCGTTCAATGTAAAAAATATTTTGTTTTTTGCTTCTCCTGTAAAATTTATTTCATGTCAGTTAGGGCCTTTGTGAATTAAGGTAACGTTATACAACTAGCTAAAAAAACAGAAATTTATTTAAGCTCAGTTAGGGTTGTGTGATTTCGAATCCCTTTTGGTTTCAAATCCATTTTGAATTATGCAATCAATTTGATTTTTGATTTGATTCGCCTTTCAAATCAAAGATACTTTTTATTTGTGATTTGAATCTTCAACGAATCAAAGCTACTTTTTATTTGTATTTTGATTCTTGACTCAAGTAAACAAAAACACGTTTTATTTGTGAATTTCATATTCATATAAGTCTTGATTCAAGTCAAAGATACTTTTTATATGTGTTTTTGGCTGCTGAGTATCTTTGATTTGAATCCAGAATCGAATAAAAAAGTATATTGGACGTTGATGATTCAAATCACAAATAAATAAAAAGTATTTTTAATTTGAATCAAGAAGCAGATCTATACTATAATAAAACTGTAGAAAAGTCGTGTCTGTACATTGAAAATTTCTTTGAAAAAATGACTGGGGATGACTTGAGGAATGTTATAGAGTCCATCTCAACCATTTTTAGAATTATTGTCTGTCTGTTTGTCCGTTTGAACGTAAGGATCTCGGAAACTAAGAAACGGATTTTAATGAGACTTTTTCTGTTGGACAGCTTGAAGCTTAGAAGGAGCCCTAAACTTTATTTTATCAAAACCGCCCAATAAACAAAAACGATGTAGTCATTTTAAGTGAGGTACCTATGAATTTTTTTTTTTTTTGTAAATAGATTTCTATGAAGAAAAATTCACTTTGTTTGTCAAAAAAATAACAAAGCGTGCCTCTCATAAATTTTTGTTTAGTATTTTTTTCAATTTCAGCTAAATCAAAAATCAATTGCATAGGTACAGTGGCGTACCAAAAAATTTGGGAAATAAAATGTTTAAATCTATTCATCCATTCAGTTATCTATACTGGAATAAAACTCTAGAAAATTTGTGTCTGCGCATTGGAAACCCTTGGCTAAAATTACTGAAAGTGACGTAGGGAATGTTATAGGGTTCATCTGAACTACTGTTTTATTTTTTTTGTCTCTATTTTTATCAATGAGGGTGGGTATCAAAGTAGGAGCAGATAAGGTACTGAGGTTAAGGAGATGGAAGGAAGGAAGTATTTCGGAAAAACTCGACTGGAATTGCCAACAGAGATGGGGGCTTAACCCAAACATATGTGAGAGAAAGGAATATGACATAGGAAAGAAAGCCGAGGAAAAGAGGTTGATGAAGAGGAATTGGACCCGAGAATAAGGTTGGCAAAAGCAAAAATTGTTTTATTAGAAATTAGTACGTCGGGTTCCTTGCTAGTCACAAATAAAAAGTGTATTTGATTTGAATCAAGAGTCAAATCCATTCGTTGAAAATTCAATTCCCCAAAAAGTATATTTGATTTGGTCTTGGTCGATGAATCAAATCACAAATAAAAAGTATCATTTATTTGGTTAAAAATTTAAATCGCAAATAAATTTTATTTTTTGTGTATAAAAGATCAAAACTTGTATATTAAGGATGTTTTATACTTATAAAACGCAGTATACAACTAACCTCAAAATATCCAAAAATATACTTAACTCTCTACTTGGTATGTATGTATGTAGCTATATAGCACAAAAATCAATCACCCATAAAAAATAATTTCAGCTGCCTTGATATTGTATCTGTTGCATATAATTTCAAGCATTTTTGCCATGGATGCTCAACGCCGCCAGCGCCCCCTTCCTGTGTATTGTCACTGTTGCTAATTGCATCCAAACTTCTTGCATATTTTTCCATTGCACTTGGCCAAATTTCATTTTGTTCAACGGATATATCCTCTGGTACCACTACTGCAGTCGGCGTATTCTCTGTTCCTACAACTTCGGGCACTTGGAAACTTTGTAGATAGACAATACCAAAATCCACCAACTCACGCAATAATATAAAAGGATACTCATAGTAGCTACGATCTGGATATGTTTCAGTAATATATTTGCCAAAACATTTGCCTACAAGTATTTCGGGTATATAATGATTGTAAACGCGAAAAAGTTCAGAGAGACTATTGCGCAGCAACGCGAACCAATACTTAGCTAAACGTATTACATCCTGTATTATTTGCATGATCGTTTTTCTGTTGAGAAGAAAAAGACTATTTGATTTTGAAGTGAAAAAGCTGTTATAAATCACATTTGGCTTACATGTATTGCAGCTGTTGCTCGGGATTGCCGGACAAGCGGCGTTGCAGTGCGACTGAGATTTCCTTAATACCAACCAGCAGGTGGCGTAATCCTAGTAGTAATGTAAGGCGTGTGTTTTCCACAAAGGTGCTGTATTTAAAATATTTGTTTTTAGATATTATTTAATTTATTTAAATTTTTTAAACTATAGTTTTAGTTCACTCACACATTATTTGTTGTTTCCGTTAACGCCCGACTACCCTCCTTATTTACTACCGGTAATATATGTACCAAAGAATCGGCAATAAATTCAATATGCTGGAAAAACCATTGTGCATCATTGCGTAGCACACGATAGTCCTCCGTTATGCTAAGGAACATCAAACAAAATCATAATTTCTGTTTCAAATTTATACACTGCTCCTGGTATTTACCTTAAACTATTATTTGGTTTTTGCACTGCAGTACTTGGTGCCGCTGCGACTAAAGATATCTCTCCAAATGCTACTATAAAACATAAAAATATAAAATAAATTCTTGCAGCCATCGTAATCCACACAGTCCTCAGCCACTTTCAACTCATTACTGATTTCAGTTTAATCTTGTGATCTCGAACGCAACTACCTGCCAAAGGACGATTTACTTATATACATATTTTTGTATTTACTTGTAACAAGGTTGAGTTTACCTGAATTTGACTTAACAAAGGATGTCACCCTCATACATATGAATAATATAAGTCTACACGTGTTAACGTATTCCCAAACCAGTCCAAGATATACATAGTTGTATTGGGACCATAGAGAAGAGACAAGCCTCGTTGCCTCGTTACAACAACAACAACAAGCCTCTAAGGGTTTGGGTTAAGAATAGGTCCGAGTTAAGTATGTATGTCGTAAGTGGCGACCCAAATCTATTTCGACCCCGGTTACGTGCCCAATGCAGTCGGGATGGGACCAAAAGGTGCTATTAACCGGAACGTACCGAATTCATATCCGGCAATGGGCTGCCATCATCAGTACAACCCTGTTTGGTCCATTACGCAGGGCGATGTACTATTACAACAAAAACTAATATAATCTGGACCCACCCGGTTGCCAGTCCGGTCAATATAGACATTTGAAACAACAATAATTCTCACAGCCAATTTTTTCATACAGCTTAGATTTACCTTCAAATAGAAAAACTCAAAAGTCCTCATCGAACCCATGTGTGCTAAAAAAGTTATTTGGGGTCAAAGCTCAAAATTATAGTTTTTTGGCCTTTTTTCGAAAACGGTATCTTGTAGAAATTCTCTACAAATATGGTCCTAGCATTTTTTCTCTTAGAGTTATCACTTCTGAGATATCGCGATTGTTAAATTAGCTCTGAGAATTATATGAAAATATATGCCACATATGGGCTTTTCAGGGTTTCTGTCGAAAACTTTAATATGCATAGACAAATTTTCTTTTACCGTTTATTTGTTACGAAGTTCCCCATCGACAAGGAAAATAGTTATTTTTGTAAAGCCTACAGCCCTCGAGCTAGAGCCACCTTTTCTCCATGCATAATATCAAAAAATACTAGCCCGTAAATTTAGTTTATCTTGTAGATTTAACAGTAAAACATTTTTATGGGAGAGCTTAGGTTCACCCCAAGAAAGAAAACTGTGAAATTTCCCAACGATCCCTTTTTGCTAAAGAAGTTATTCGGGATCAAATTCGAGAAAAATTAAAAAAAAAAACCTAAAATTTGGATTTTTCTCGACTTTTGTCCCCGAATAACTTTTTTGCCACAAATGGTATCGATAGGGACTTTTGCAAAAAAAAATTTCCCTGTCGGATTTTTTGTTATACAAGATAAACTAAATTTACCGAACTAGTATTTTTTGATATTATGCATAGAGAAAAGGTGGCTCTAGCTTGAGAACTGCAGGCTTTACAAATAAACGGTAAAACTAAATTTTTCTTCGCATACTAAATTTTTCGAAAAAAAATCCTGAAAAGTCCATACGTGGCATATATTTTCATATAATTTCCAGAGCTAACATCTCAGAACTGGTTACCCTTAGAGAAAAAATGCTATGACCATATTCGTAGAGTATTTTCAGGTATACAACTTGGTCTTTGACCCCGAATAACTTTTTTAACACACGTGGGTTCGATGAGGACTTTTGAGGTTTTCTATCTGAAGGTAAACCTAAGCTGTATGCAAAAATTTGTCTCTGTGGGAATTATTGCTATTTAACCACTATTTTTTTGTCTATATTGACCGGACTATATTGAAATTTCTAATTTCCTAGAACTGCACGCAGAAGGGTTTAGTGACATTCCGGAAGTTCAAGTGCCGACCAGGTATGGCGTATTAATGCCGGAACAACAATGTGATAAAAAATTCTTGGAAATATTTGTGTGCAAAATATTTTGCAAACTTTAAGTATGTATGTTTTTAAAGTGTTTGTTTAGATTTCGCTTATTTCTTTATGTGACGGTAATTCATCAGTAGGAAACTTACTAAAGATATATCGAATATTCGCATTAACAAAGGCGGGTATTCGGCCTTAGTTTTAGCATTCGAGGAGTGTTCCGCGGTTAGAGCAACAAGAACAACTCACGAACTATTCGAAATAAAACCGTTTGGTAACCGACATTTAAAAAAATCTGACAGGTGGCAGCACTGTAAAACAACCTAGGTGCCAATACTTAACATTAAGCAGTTTTTAAATGATACGACCCCAAACATACATACAGACAACAATTCTAAAAACGGTTGATTTTGACTCTATTGACCTAATAATGATTAGCCCTATTAATTTTTTGAATGTCTGCAATGACAGACATCGACATATAGGGTTACCACAAAAAATAAAAATTTTTAAATGTTTTTCAAAAACACTTTGTATGAGGAGAGGTACGGCCGACTTTTTTTTTGCCTGTAAGCCCGAGACGCTCTAATGCACATTAGGGTGATTCAAATTTAAAAAACATTGTTTTTTTTTTTGTCTTACCCCCTGAAACTTTAGGTATTGGTGAGAAAATAAGCCTTGCAAAAAATTAGTGCTCTAACTTAACCCTTAGGGGTGGCTATTTTTTCGCCCTTTCTCATCCATTTATGAGTGTCAAGTTAGCTGAGCACCCTAATGAAATCGAGTCGGGACCAGGTTGATAATTTGCCGTGATTTTCCCGGGAAAGAATTAATTTTGCCGTGTAGCTTTTTCCCGGAATTTTGGGGTGCTTTGCTAACTTGATATCAACTTAGCTAAGCACCCTAATGAAAACGGTGTTAGTGACAAGATATCGACACCGGACTTGTGGCATAATTTGCCGTAATTTAACCGGGAAAGAATTAATTTTGCCGGGCAATTATTTTTGGACTTTTTTATATAGGAAGTTTCGTGTCAACTTAGCTAAGCACCCTTATGAAAACGGTGTTAGAGACAAGATATTGACACCGGACTTGTGGCATAATTTGCCGCTAATTTGCCGTAATTTAACCGGGAAAGAATTAATTTTGCCGGGCGAAAAAAATAGCCACCCCTAAGGTTTAAGTTAGAGCGCTAATTTTTTGCAAGGCTTATTTTCTCATCAATTCCTAACTTTTTAGGGGGTAAGACCAAGTCGAAATTTTTTTTGAATCACCCTAGTGCACATGCATAGGTAATGACGTGCTAACTCGATTGTTGATCTACTGATATGATGTCTCTCACCTCTCATTACCCATCTTCTCCTTTCTTACGGAAGGAGGGATGACATGCCCTAGAAGGTTCCACCGGTGATACCAAATCACTATCACGACGGTCGGGAAGTACCGCAAGGGAGTACCATAGCCTCCAAAACCTTCGGGGAGTGTTTTTGCTGTTACAACAACAACAACAAGATATAAGTGTATACGAAAACAAAAGTTGCGTAATAGGATACGGTGGCAACACTGATTGTGAACCTCACCTATCAACGCTAAATAAGTAAAATAATTTCGGTATTGATCATTACGTTTGAAAACAGGTAGGTGACAGCCCTGTAAAAAGAGCGTTTTGGCAACACTTAACATGAGAGCTCAAAATTTAGTATATTACCTATATTCAAAAGCTCATTCAAATGGGTCGTATATCTATCGAAGACGCACCCACCACCAGAGGGCGTCACCATCACTTCGTATGCCGACGGCTGTACAATAATGGCGACGGACAAGGGCCCCCATATTGATAAACTCTGTTACCTCTGCGACCTTTCCAGGTTTTTCACCGCGCGAGATCGGGCATTATCACCGACTAAATCTACAGCGACACTCTTTATGACATGGACGCACCAAGTGAGAAACGAATTAGACATATACGTTGATGGCACTAAGCTACCAACTGTCAGTCACCCAAAGTTATATGGGGGTGGCGTTGGATAATATTTTCTCATTTGCTAGTCATGGTCTCATAGGTACGAGGTCGCAACCAGATCCTCAAGTCACTTGCCGGCAGTACTTGGGGAAAAGATAAAAAAAAACGTTGCTGACTACATATAAGGCCATTGGCCGACCGGTCTTTGACTATGCTGCAACCATATGGTCGCCTAACGTACATAACACCAACTGGACGAAGTTACAAGTCTGCCAAAATACTATCAGAACTGATACGGGATGTCTCTTGAGTCTCACCCCCATCAAGAGGCAAAACTGTTCAATGTAAGAGAGCACGCGGAAATGCTGAGCAGGCAATTCCTTCTGAACTGCCACAAGCCAGGACATCCAAATCATCATCTTTTGGACACAGACACACCCCCAAGAAACATAAGGAAACATCTCCGTAAGCATTATGACGAGAACTGGCATCATATTACCTGGTTTGATCTGCGGAATCATAAGCATCCAACTATGTCAGATCTCGGCCTGTGAACCCCGTTCTAAACAGTCTTCCACCCGATATTGCTGTAGAAGAACGCACCTTACCAAGGGAGGCTAGAGTCACTATGGCCCAGCTTCGGTATGGATACTGTAACAGGTTAAACTCTTATTTATCCAGGCTAAATAACACTATATCTGATACATGTCCTGCACTTTCCCAGTGGGAAAATACCTTTCAGTTGATGATTTCATTTAAAAAAAAAAATCAGATAGGTAGCAACCTTGCAAAATCATCCTTAGTGGAAACATCTAGGCAAAACCCGTATCATTTATTTAATAGATTCACCTTTTCATACACAAATTATATGAGAGTGAGAAATTATTTAGAATCGGTGTGTATATAAACTTAATTTGCATCGCCGCTTAAAAAGTTGATTTCGCAACATCCCCAGACAAGAGTTTAGTTAGATATTGCAGCTTAGGAATTTATGATATTTAAATTACCAACGTACTTATTAGAAGAATTTAGATAAATTTTCCTTTAATTTACAAATAAAACTAAATAGTTTAAAATTTCGCATTAATTTTGCAAGTCCGACTGTAGATTATCACCCAATCTCATAGCGAATCGGAGTATCTAATGCATGCAGTATTTACATAAAAATGTCCATATATGTATATGTAAATATTAATATCGTAAATTAATCTGGGACGAGATAAGAAGGAACTTGAAAAAAAGGTGAGCTTCTGTGGCAATAAACAACTGCCTCGTATCCAACCGCATCTGGGGTAGCAAAAAAAAAACACATTTTTGGCGCAATCTTAGGACGCTTGATGCGGCGCACAATGGGGCATATGGGCTCGATTTTCGAAATTAATTAAAAAACGAAGGTGACAGGGAAGCTGTATGTTTAAGCATACGTAGTTCTCAAGCTAGGGATGCCATATTTTTTAACAATATCGGGATTGTTGGTATCTGATTTCAAATTTAATTATATTCTATTTACAAGTGATAATGAAACCTTAGTATGGGGTCAATAAAGCCCCAATTACATAAAACTTTGCAGGTTCCACTTTCATACAAAGTTTGTGGAACATAAAGCGAAGCGAGATTTTGGCAATCGCTCAAAGCCGAGGCGCGCACCTGTCAAAGTTTCACAAAGTGTTATGTAACTCGGGCTTAAGCTATGTATGTATTTCGGCGGGGGTCCCAGTGGGGAAAATATAACACAGTGCTACAAAATTTACCAAATTTAAAATACCTGGGAAGTGATAGAATTTGTTATGTGAATCTCGGTGAGCTAAAAAGTACTGCATACAAGAAATTTGTCCGAACACTTCCGAAATCTTGAGTAAAAGGTCAAATCTTCTTCCCAACATGTGACTCTAATCCCACTGTGCAGCGCACATTATTTATACCGGATGCTTAGCAGCGGGCGACTTAATAATTTACTAGACTTTCCAACGATCGGATCGCAATTAAAGAATTCGCTTAACAATTCATTAATCGCTCAAAAGCAAGTGAAATAAAAAAACTAGTGGCAGTAATTTTTTTTTTTTTTTTTTTCAATTTACATAAACTTTAGCTTGTTAAAAGTGCAAGTGTGCATAGTATCATATTGAGATATATACCAAAATGTTAGCGTCATTAAACAAAACCAATTTACATCTTATTGCACTTCAATTGATCTTGCTGTGGTTCGTTGGCTCAAATAGCGCATCATCACAGCCCGCCTATCAGGTGGCATTATATGTGTCACTGCATCCGCGTGCACCGCCCATACATTATTGTAACGGTGTCATTGTGCATAACCGTCTCGTTTTAACTCCGGCCACATGCACTTATTATCCAAAGTCCTATGTGACCGATATGCCCGTACGTATTGAACCTTCTATGATTAGTGTTGTGTCGGGTGTTTCGATAGCTCATAATTTTTTGAATAACTTCAATGTGATAGAAATGCATATTGCACCTACTTTCGATATGAAAACATTAGCTAATAATTTAGCTATACTCCGTTTGGATACATCGCTGCCGTTGGGTCAACGTGATGATGTTAAATGGATTATAATGGATGACTACGAAACCGATAAGTCAGGATCATATTTGGCAGGGTTTCCGGTGAGTATCGTATCGGTTAATAAATGTGTATGTGGATAGCAGTGTGTTGAAAACTACTAACATTACTTTTGAGTACATCACGTGACTAAACAATACATCAGGTGATACAAAAATACATCACGTCACTTTTTAAACATCATGTGACATGATAATTAAAATTATCCATTGTTTTAATTGAAAGACACTTATTATTACAAATTAAACACCGAAATATTTGGGCTCTTCACCAGTGAATAACGTCTTCGAAAACGTTTTGGGTGGCCCAGAGAAGAGAAGAAAGTACGCCTTCTTGTATCATACCTTTGGCCCAGCTCCTCCACGTTTCATTATGACATTCTGTAAAAAAGGGTCGGTCGACAAAAACCGAATCGACTACCAAAGTAATATGTCTTCTTCAAGATAGCTTCAGTTTTACAACCAAATGGAGAGCCGTTTGAGTAGACAGCAGCAGACGCAATAAGCATTCGAATGCCTAATATGTATGTAGAGATCAACCTGGAGCTCCAAGTTCTTGAAAGAAACGAGAATTGTTCCCAAGTCTCATCCTTTTAATTTAAGGTAACTCTTGTTACAATTGAGGCAGTTGAGAGCATGCTAGCAACAGTAAATCCCCAGGGATCTCTGATTTATTTCAGTTGGCACTGGACACTTTTAGGACTAAAGGTGTTGACCCAATGGACGCTTGCTTTTGCTTACATTTGATTACCTTGTTTTCCTTTGAAAGCTTCTATGGCCAAACGACGGGCCAAACAAGACGTTTTAAAGCGCTTCAAGCAAGCAAAGTAAGGTTGCTACTTGGCCAGCTTTCATACATTTCAGTAGAGTTCAAACGAATTTTGACATTTCTCGAAGCAAAACCAGCAAAGCAAGTTTTCATTGGGCCAAAGCCTTAAGTTGTTAGTATATAAACAAGCTGGCTGTCCCCTATGTGAAACCGCGATATCGCACAGCTTCTTACACTACTCATTCTATCCACATCCCTCAGTATAGAGGATTCCAGAGAGAAAAATTTTCATTTCGACTCGGCGTCCCAGTGCAGGGTAGCTTCTTCTTTTATCCTTATAGGTCTTCGTGGTAACAGATGATCCAGAACGACCAGAATTCTTAGTCAATCATATATGTATGTATGTCACTTTAAGCATCACGCCTTGAGACTTTCGGGGAATGCTTTGTCGCTACAAAGAACGAAAATAAAAACAAACTTGTTTTCTTCGTCTATTTTTGGGTCCGCATAAAGGGATTATCTTAAAGCAAGTTTAACAAGCCCAAGGTTTAGTTAACTTAAAAAGTATGTAGAACTATTTAGGGGCATACCAGTGTTCATTGGAGATGTGGCGAAATTGATTTGCTATTCATATCCGCGAAAAAAGGTAAATAAAGGCCAAATTTCACGTAACCTAACGTTAACTGCCCAAGCCAACATAAACTGTGTGTTTTTGTTTGTAACGCAACCGGCTTGCCGAATTCATTTGTTAAAACTTTTGGCGTATATATGATAATATTGATGACATTCGCAAATTCGACATTCGCCACAGCCCTAGTATGTTTGTACCTTAAGCTACTATGATTTATTATATAAAATTTCATTTTTAATTCCAATCATAAAATCTGTAATATTTGTGCATTAAAAGTGTTTATTTGCTTTTAAAAGCAGTCGCTTTCAGATAAGATGCTCTACTCTACCGGGTTCGGGGACCACAAAAAAACATTTAAGTCTTTCCGTAAAAAAATATGTTTTTGATTTCCACGTCGACGGTTTAAGAGCACTCAAAATACAACTAAAAAAACACCTATCTTAGAATCAACGAGATACAAAAGTGTTTTCAAAAAATCCAAGATGTGGTCAAATTCTAAAATAGACCAGTTTTGAGAAAATCTTCAAAAAAGAGCCTTTTTGAAAAATATTTTGAAATGGGTAGTTCCCACTGGTAAACCTTGGTATAAAATATATAAATATTTTATTATTACGTTGCATAATCGTATCGGCTGCAAATAGCGTGCAGTCCTCACCGCATGCTCTTGAAATTTTACAACCTTTAATGACTTTTGAAAAATTTTAGAGTCTGTGCGTTATCTTAACTGTCATCGTGATTGAAATGGTGCAAACATGGGATTATTATGGTACAGTAAAGATGTTTATTAAATTTATTTAACTGCAATATTGCGCACTTTATTGTATGCATTTTGCTCTGTTATATTTAAAGTATTGTTTTATTGTTATTGTTTTAAATTTTCTTTTATAGTCATTAAATGCAGACCCAAGCATCGTGCTATTAGAGAATATAAAAATATTGGATAACGATCAGTGTGCACCGAGTATACCAAGTGGAGATATTTGTGGACGTTATCCATTTGCTTTTGGACCAGATTGCGAGGTAGGTGAAAGGGACTTATAACCTCAAAATGTGTGTTGCTAGATGAGGTTCATAAGTTTTGCGGATTTTCAGCCTCCTTACCAAATGACAAAAGCACCGACTAAAATCTTGTTTAACGCATCCCAAATGTAACCAGTTTATTTTCTTTTTTTAATTTCAGTTACCAGCCGATTTCCCTACTTTCAACTCTGATTATGGCACCGGACTGATATTGCAAAGTCACGTGGTAGCCATATTTTCGCACACTGTCCTCACCAATCCCACACAAAACTGTCACGATCATCCATTAAAGGCCATATTCACCGAATTAGGCCCACATTTAGATTGGATTTATGATATCATATCAAAAGAAGATATGGTAGCTTCAAACGAAAATGGCATTATACACTCAGCGCCTTATCAGCAAAGCGGCAATAGTGCTATTAAATTTACAGCCGATACGACAGGTGAGTAAAAAAAATAGAGTTCTGTATCCATAAATTTATTAAATTCAATTGTTCGGTTCGCAGAATCAACGACAGCAGCAACACCAAAAAGCACAGTACTAAACACTACTACCACAACAGAGGCTACCTCTCCTTCAAGCTCTATAGATGTAGATGCATTACCATCTACCAGCTCAAGTAGATCGCACATGATTATGAATATGAAATGTGCAATAACGCTAAGTAGCTTTATTTTGTTACTATCAGTTGATATATGAAGTTTTTAGTTAGTTAAAGGTTTGATTATTTATGCTTGTCCAAATGCTATGTAAATAAACTCGAAAACCTGACAAATCATATTAAGCAGTCAGTATGTGATATTTTGACTGTGACAAAGAGGGTAATCGCATCATATCTTAATATGACATTACGACAATACTAAATCACATGACATCGTAAAAACTCTTATCATGTCATATCTAATTCCGTTTCGCTGGCAAAGGAAGTCAAGTGGTATCAGCTCTGAAGAAATTTAGTGCTGTGTTCATAAAACACGTCATAAGATCATATCACATCCTCTCTAGTAAAATCACATCACATCGCACACCTAGATCTAAAGTGAACTAATTCAAAAATCTTAAATTTTTACCAACGAATGCTAACGCGCTCTCCAATTCAATACCCACATATCTGTATACTCCTATAATTAATAGCTACACTACTCACCGAGTAAAGGGCTGTTAAAAATTTAAAATGCCATTGGGATATATGGGAGAAGCAGCCAATTTTTTTGAACATTTTAATTTTTTGAGTTTATCGCTGTTTAGATCTAGATGTGCGACATAATATCAAATAAAATCACATCACAACATATCAACTGAGTTCACCCCACATCTCATCATAGCAAAGATTAAGGGTTTAAGAGGATTAATCTATCCTCTTTGATAGCGCGTGAAAACACATCACATCATATAAAGATAAATCCCATCACCTCACATCAAACAAAATAAAATAAAATTACATCATATCAAATAAATAAAAAACGCACAAAATCAAAAAAACATCATGTAAAATAAAATAAAATCAGATCATATCGCACACTAAATCAAAAAGAGTCACAACTCAAAATCAGAGTAACTTTCAGTTAATTGCTTCTGGATCGCACAAGTCATTTAATTTTTAAAAACTTGACATCACTGTGCTCTTTAAAGAGTAACGATAATAGTCAAAAAGAAAAAAAATATGTGTACTTGCTGTACTACTTTTTATTAGGCAATCTATGCCAAAAAAGCGACCTAAAAAAGTTTTGAGTTGTGACGGAAATTGATTGCAATCACAACACATCATATCAAGTCAAATAACATCATCACATCAAGTCAAATTACATCACATAAAGGAAAATCACATCACATCAAGTCAAATCATGTCAAAGAGGTTAGATCTAACCTCTTTGGCTAAACATAGAAATAGGACTTCGGGCTCATATATAATTTGAAGCGGCTTTAGTTAAATATAAATATAATTGTTAGTGAAAAAATGCTTTCAAGTGTTTTAAAATATTTTAGTTTATAACTACGAAGTCGACTTTTATTGTATAGCGAAATTCTACAACATTTATAGTTGACTAAGACTGATAACTTAATTACTTATCAGTGAAAACGAGTTACATATAGCATATTAATTAAAAACTATAATTTTGTTTAATTAAATTAATATGTATATTTGTATATATTTTTGTTATTTTTACATTTCGGCAATCAAGTAAATAGGTAGTTTTTATAGTTATCTTCATTTACATTTAATTTGCAATAACATGTATGTATGCAATGATTCTTTGTTTGCGCTATCAAAACTCTTATATTAAATATGTTATATTTTTAGATAGTGAAAAGTTAAAAATATAATAAAATTAAGAGTATAGACTTGGCCACAAAATAAGTATTTTATGTAGATGCAGTGAATTGTTAATTAGTATGTACATACTTTATTTTTTAATATTAAACTAAAATTATGAACGTTTCTAAATCGGTATGCATGTATTTACATGATTGTTATTTTTTTTTGTTGAATAAAAATGGTTAACTAACAACTTAGAGTTTTATTTTTTTCAAGCCAACTTTTTATACACCCCTAAGGTCGTTAGCTGCATTTAATTTTGACAAATAAAAGATATTTGGTTTTTAATTTTTTTATTAATGATATCGATATATGTATTCTTAATATGGTCTTTATTTATATCAAATATGTATACGGCTTTCGATCTAAATTCAAAATAAAATATTAAAGTAAAATCGCATAACTAAAAACCGGTGGACATAAATACAAAAGAATAAATGCATTAAGGTATTTTTATACAATATAGCGATAACATTAAAACTGTCTTAAAACTTTAAGTATTATACGCTGCGCTTTATATAAAAACAATATTTAATTTAATTGTATGCATGTATGACATTTATCTAAAAGCAACATATACTGTGACTTTTTCGTCTCTTTTTTCTTGTTTAATAACAATTCAAGTGTGCAGCAAATTATCTTACACTCATAGTATAAAATAATGTAGTGCAATCTTTAGGCAACTAAGTAATCAATGTTATTTTAATGCGCTCTTAATTCTATTTAAATGCGCATAATTTGGCAGCACTTCCGATATCCATTCAGGATTTATTTCAGTTATTTGACGTAGAAAATTGCGTTCGGTCAGCACAATCTCTGTAAATATTACATATTCAGGACGATATTTGCCATGAAATACACTGGAAGGATGTATTCTGGCACGCTGACGCCCTGCTATTGTCAGGTAAGTATTATCACGCTGCAGCTCAGCAATGTTGTCGAAAAGGCCCATTAGCAGGCATTTGCGTACTTGATCTTGGTTGCTGCCACAACTGTTCATGGGGAAATTAAGACGTTCAACAATTTCGACAAGTTGTTTGCGTACTTCACGTGCATATGAGAGATTTCTTGTGTTAAGGAAATTATCGTGACACCAAAGCTAGATAGGAAAAAGGATAAAAGGAAATTATTGTATAATGCAAAAAAGAGCACCCCTAAAATTATGCAATGTAATATTTATAAGCAGTGCTGCTCAAAAATGTTTATACCTAAGGAATTTTACTTTGGTCTTTATATAAACTCATGAACTTTCAAATCAATTGTATTTTTACTTAAATGAAAAACTAGTTGAGCTTATATTTAGGGCAAAGCCAAATCAAGTTTTGTAAAAAAAAAAGTAAAATAAAATAAAATGCAACAAAATAAAATCGAAAAAATTATAAAAAATAAAATAAAATATATGAAAATGAAACAAAATAAAATAAACAAAAATAAAATAAAATAATATAAAATATAATATCTAATCTATCTAATCTTGGCTTGCGTCATAATGACGCTTAACCGCCTAGGCGATTTTGGCCGTTTCGTATCAAAACACGCCAGTCATTCCTTTTTAGCGATAACTGACGCCAATTGGAAACCCCAAGGGGGTTCAAGTCATCCTCCACCAAAGGGGGTTCTCATCCAAGGCTTTGATAAATTTGTTTTCATTGGAATTAAGTTTTTTACGTGGCGGGTCCCAAACCCAGCGCACAACCCGTTTCGGGGTACAAAATATAATATAATAAAATAAAATAAAAAGAAATAAAACAAAATGAAATAAAATAATTTAAAAAAAATTAAAATAAAATTATATTAAGTAAAATTAAATAAAATCAAAAAATTAAAATAAAATAAAATAAAATGAACAAATCTTTAAAAATTACATACATTTAGGGCATTCGCTTATAAAACCGATTTCTTTATAAAAGTAATAAGCTGTTGCTTACCTTCACTTTCTCGGTTTTCAAAAAAGCATTGAACACATTGAGTAACGTTAAATGATCACCATGTTTAGAGGTAAATTTCGCATGCGCTAATGCGGCTAGTTCTCGCTTTTCATTGCTGCTAACAAATACATTTTCGCCCGACAATACAGCTACCAGACTCAACATTTCTTCCATGCAACCGAATGAGGAGGCTGCTAGCAATAGCTTGCTGTAGCGTGGATCCAAAGGAAACTGTGACATTTGTTGTCCCATATTTGTTAGTTCAGGCTTTACTTTACTATTTCGTACAGCACCGAGCGCTTCCAATTTGCGATATGCATCATCGACCGCTTCAGGTGTGGGACGATCCAAAAAATCGAACGTGCGACAATCAATACCTAAAGCGAGCAATTGAAGCACAGTCGAACAAATATTGCTACGTAATATTTCTGGTTTTGGCATTTGTTCAAATGATTCCATTTCAGTTTGTGTATATGTACGATAACAAGTGCCGGGCGCATCGCGTCCAGCACGGCCACAACGTTGCCATGATTGCGCTTGTGATATGCGTACAATGCGTAATGAATCCAAACCACTGCTAGGATTATAGACACGCCGTTTAACAAAACCACAATCTATAACGCATCTAATGCCTGGTATAGTGACTGAAGTTTCAGCTATGTTTGTGGCTAAAACGATTTTACGTGCATTCGTGGGTGCAGGCAGGAAACATTCAAGTTGTTTATTTTGTGGTAGCTGCGCGTAGAGGGGATATACACGTACTGGACTCAATTCCTGATCGTGGGTCTGTAATTGTAATAGGTTATTGCAAGGTAGTTATTTTTGAACTTTAAACGAGATATTGTTGTATATTTGTTTATTCAGACTTTCTCGAAAAAAAAATTAAACTAAACTAAATAAAATTACATAAAATAAAAAAAGAGAAAATAAAATAATAGAGTGAAATAAATGGATATGAAATAAAATAAAAAAATAGAAAAAAATACCATAAAAATGGAATAAAAATAACGTAAAGTAAAATAGATTAAAATAAAATAATATAAAATAATAAATATAATAAAACAGCATAAAAGGAAATAAATAAAATATAGAATAAAACCACATACAAGGAAAATAAATTTAAAAAATTAAAATTAAGTAAGATATACATAACATAAAGTAAAAAAAAATAAAAGAATAAAAGAAAATAGAAAAAATAGAATACAATAAAAAAATTTAATAAAATAAAATAAAATAAAATAAAATGAGAAAAAATAAATAAAATGAAATACCATAAAATAAAGTGACCAAAAATAAAATAAAAAATATATTTGTATATTCAGACTATCTCGCAAACGACTCAGCCGATTTGAATGAATTTTGGTAGGCAATCGTTTTACCCACCTTAGCAATCTGACGTATTTGATGTGCCATAGCTTCGATTTCCTCTTGCCCAGTTAAAAATATGAGCACGTCATGACTAAGTAATTAAAATAAATGAGTATATTATAGGAAATATGTAATCTTATTTTAAAAGCAAATTATTACTTAATCGGATCTGTGCGATGCAACTGAAATAAAGTCACCAGCGCAGCATGCAGATAATCTGTTTGCGGCTCCTTAGCATGCATAACCTTCACAGGATATGTTTTACCCTCGAGATACATGCCACGCACACCAAAATACTTTCCAAAATGATCGATATCCATAGTAGCTGATGTTATTATGATTTTTAGAGGCGCCAGACCCCTTTGTCTGCGCTGTGCTTGAGCTTCCTTCACAATACCGAAGAGTACATCAGTGTTGATGGTACGTTCATGCGCCTCATCTAACATAAGTACAGAGTAGTGCCGCAGGAGGCGGTCAGCGATGGCTTCACGTAACAAGCAACCATCAGTCATGAATCGTATACGCGTCTGTGGTGAGGTACAATCTTCAAAACGAACTGTATAGCCGACAGTCTCACCCAGACGACAGCCTTGCTCTTGTGCCACACGGCGTGCCACAGTTATGGCTGCCACACGACGTGGTTGTGTTATGCCAATGATGCCCTTTTGTGCGAAACCATTTTCGTACAGGAATTGTGGTATTTGTGTTGTTTTCCCTGAGCCTGTTTCCCCCATTAGGAGGAGTGTGTCGCCACGACGCGCCTCTTGTACGAGTCTTTGGCGTACTTTGTATACGGGCAGCGCCAAACGTTGTTGCTCCAATTGCTGCTTCGACTGTGCATTTTTACCATTTATGTGTATATTGCCGTTGGCGTTTGGTGTGCCGCCACCACTTGTCGATTTTCCATTTGAGGTAGAACTTGCATTTGTGTTGATGTTATTTGATTTAGGTGTTTTCATTAAGATAGTCTCGACGCCATTCACCGGACTTTGTAGTTTACGTTTAATTGGAAAACTTGTTATATTGCTGCCATTATTTTTCGTACTGGTTCCATTCGGCGATTTAGCCGGAGTTTTACTTGTCAACAAATACTTGGACTCCATACCCGATGACAGTGCCCTTGTCTGGATGTTGGAGTTGAGATTTTTTTGCACTGTGGGATGCACTAGCGTTGATGCGTGTTTAGGAATTTTTCACTTTCACGGAAGATTCATTACATACGTAATATTTATTGCTATTTATCGCATTTTTAACAAGTAAAAAAAGCTAATTTATGAAAACACCCTCAGTTTTTCAGGTGCACGTTTTATAAAGATGGGCGACATTTGCTGAAGCTATCGATTTTTTTTGGTCTGCAACCTATCGATACATTTTACTTGGGCTGGGCGAATTTATACAGGGACTGGGACTGGTTTCTCTAAAAACCACTGTTTACCGAGTGCAACGAAAATAACATTAGTGGTATTCGCTCTTTAGTGTATGCAATGTACAATTGTAAGGGCCACTTGCATAAAAGCCGATTAAGCCTAATCGGTGATTAACTTGACAGCTAACCATACAAAATACGTCAATTAAACTCCGGTTAGTCGTTATGAGCTTTTATGCAAGCGGCCCTAAGTGTAACTAAGATGAGCGTGAGCGCACCTTGTTATCATGGGGTTACAACAATCAGCTGATCTTTATTTTGATAAAAAAAAACTGCGCACGCAAAATGCCAAGAAGCACAGAAAGGAGTAGTTGCCATATGTATAAACAAAAAATATATCAATTTGAGAAACATAACCTCAAATTCAACTGTCAAAAGTTTACACTCCCTGCAAAAATCGTTGGATTATGTGTTCCAATTTTCTGATATTGGAGTACTCCAATAGTAATCCTTTGTATACATAATCGGACCACCTTCAGCTTTTGAAAGCCGATCATTGCTCCTGCCTTATCGACGAAAATCACAACACTATCGCTCTGACAATATATACTTCAAGGAGTAACAACATTGGAGTACATTGCAAAGTACTCTGACAGTAGGTACTCCATGGAGTAGCAGAAACAAAGCGAAGGTTAGAGTAGGTGGTCCAGTCCTAGGACATCGCAATGTTAATTGGAGCACAATTTGTATATGAAAAAGGATTACATTTGGAGTACTCTGATGCTCCAATTGGAGTACTCTTTGGATAGGAAATAGAGTACTCTCGATTTTTGCAGGGCTGATCTTCCACTTACACCACTTGATTTCTACAATCATCTGCAAATGTTGTAGCGATGTGATAATAGTGTAACATCAATTTCTGAGTGATTTGTTATTGCAATTGATTTTGTGTACTTTCTAGACCCTTGCAACTTCACATACACTTAAGAGCGAATACCCCTAAGGCAGTCCGCAGACGAGGCGCATCGTCATAGACGCGTACTCGTCATTCCACTGAGCACGAATTTCCCTGTGGCTCAAGATCTGCACACGACGCTGCAGAAAAAAAGCACACAACGAACTGTCAAAATTGTAATTTTAACTAATTAATACATTTTCCGCACATTTTTAACACATATTTCTTCCGATTGTACACATTTTTTATTTTTTATTTTAAGAGAAACAGTTAATTTTATTTGAAAAAAAGAAACCAAAGCCACGGCACACTAAAATCGAAAATGAAAAATGTAAACAAATGCTTCTTCTTCCTCTTTTCTAACCAGCATTGTCATACGCTGAACAGCATGTAGCTTTCATGCTTTGCCACTTTCGTGCAGCTGCCGATTCGTGTGCAGCTCTTCATGCAAATATATGTGTTCAGCAACAAAGCGTACAAAAATCGAATGTAGCGCCTAATACGCGTCTATGACGATTCGCTCCGTGTGCGGACATGCTAATAGCAACCCAAAAACGTACGCAACTTTTTGACATTGAGTTGTGTTCTAACAACAACTTTTTGACATTGATTTGTGCTGCCAAAAGAAGAGTTCACACTTGGTATTATCCACAACGCAGTGAATGAAATTAGGCTGTAGCCGAAATGGATTGATTAAATAATGGCAAAGAAGCTAGATGTATATTGGAACGATTTTTCGTCATCCCTTGTCAATTTTGGTTTTGTAACAAACCGGTTTCGGCGATCCGCCATCTTCAGTGTTTGATTAGCAAGCAATTAACCACAAAAAGTTTAGAATTATTTGCAAAACTGCTGGTAATGTGATCTCCAACACCACTGTACATATGTATCTTAAAAAAGAGAGTGAAGCTAAAAGTTCGCAATCAACTTATTAAAACTAGTTTAAAGTGAAAGCTGTTTTCGATATTGTGTGATATATCCTGGAAATAAATATAAAGAAAACAAAAATTAAATCTAACATATACCGCCCGATATATAGCACAAAATCTTTGTGCACTTTCTTTTCGGAACACTCCTTACCATTGTGTATCAATACCTTATCATTGTTTATCCTTACTATGGTATACTATGTACACAATGCTCCTTACATTTTTCTTAAAAAAATCTATAATATTGGAAAGGTAACTTACATATTATATTAAATTAAGGCCCGGTTTAACCACACAAATTTGACTAGAGTTTATCTCATACAAATTGGCCATTTAAACTAAGTTTAAACACGCACTGAAGCTTAAACTTGCATTGAAAAACCGGGCCTAAGTAAATTTATATTAAAAAAAATTACTAGCAAAAATAATACAAAATAAAGTGTAATAAAATATGTAAAATAAATGGAAATATGTGGACAATCAGCTAAAATAAAATAAATAAAATAATGAACTCTTTGTTGCTTTTTTGACGTGTAGTCTATTGCTGTAAATACCGACGGCATTTATAAGCAATTTTCGGGATTGTATGAAAATGTGTTTTTTGAGAAAAATTTACCTACGCGCTGCAGGAACCAGACAAGCCGACATATGTTTCGATGATACTGGAGTTACATCTCTTCAAGGACTTTTCTTCCCGGCATTGTGAGAGTCGAACTCACAACACTGTAGTGACTTGTATGCTAGAAGGTCTAGCACCTTAGGCCACTACCCAGCTTGAAGGTAAACCCTTCTCAGTGTCCATTTATGCATATATTTATACTTCCATATAGAACATTTCTCTAATTGTCTTGTCTGGTTCCTGCAGCGCGTAGGTAAATTTTTCTCAAAAAACACATTTTCATAAAATAATGAACTTTATTAAAAAATAATCCAGCAGGAAAAATGAAGAGTATGGAAAGGAAAGGACGGGGAAGGAAAGGAAAGGGAAGGATTGCAAAGGAAAGGAAAGGGAAGGATTACAATGGAAAGGAAAGGATAGGAAAGGAAAAGAAATTACGGGGAAGTATAGGAAAGGAAAAGAAGTTACGGGAAGAATAGGAAAGGAAAAGAAATTACGAGGAAGGATAGGAGAGGGAAGAAAACTAAAGGTAAGGTAAGGAAGGTAGAGGAAAGGAAGGGAAAAGAAACGACGGGATTATGGGGAAGGGCGGGAAAGAGCAAAGCAAAGGATAGGAAAGGAAAGGCAAGTACAAGAAAGGAGAGGAAAGGAAACAAGAGGAAAGGAAGGGATAGGAGAGGAAAGGAAAGACAACGAAAGGTAAGGTGAGGATAGGGAAGGAAAGGAAATTAAAGGAAAATAAAGTAAAGGAAAAGAAAGGAAAATAGACGACAGGAAAGGAAATGTGAGTAAAGGAAAGGAAAGAAAAATAAAACAAATAACAAAAAAGGAATGGAAAGGAAAGGACAGAAAGGGAAAGAAAAGGAATGAAAAGGAAAGGAAAGAAAAGGAAAACAAATAAAAGAAAAGGAAAGGAAGGAAGAGGAAAGGAAAGGAGAGGGCAGGAAAGGAAAGGAAGGAAAGGAAAGAAAACGAAAGGTAAGGTGAGGATAGGGAAGGAAAGGATATTAAAAGAAAATAAAGTAAAGGAAAAGAAAGGAAAATAGACGACAGGAAGGGAAATGTGAGTAAAGGAAAGGAAAGAAAAATAAAACAAATAACAAAAAAGGAATGGAAAGGAAAGGACAGAAAGGGAAAGAAAAGGAAAAAAAGGAAAGAAAAGAAAAGGAAAACAAATAAAAGAAAAGGAAAGGAAGGAAGAGGAAAGGAAAGGGCAGGAAAGGAAAGGAAGGAAAGGAAAGGAACGAAAGGAAAGCAAATGAAAGGAAAGAAATGAAAGGAAAGAAATGAAAATGCAGAAAGTAGGAAGTTGAATTAAAGGACACCTTAGAAGAAAGTTAATTGAATCAGGATATAAACTAAAAAAAATTAAAATTGAGACTGCGTTACTTAATGGCGTAGAGAGTAAAAGACAAAAGGAATGACAATGTGAAGAAAGGAAAATACAGAAGAGAAAAGGAAAAACACGTTATATCAAAGGAAAGGCACTTCAAAAAAAGTAGTAGTTTAATAAGATTTTGTCGTTTAATTTCAATCACTGGGCAAACTCTAGTAAATATAATTTCAGGATTTAGAAACGAAAAAATGGATCGGGAGGCCCCTGATACGGGATCGGTTATCATACCATAACACCTATATTCTGGGCAAAGTCCTACATATGTACATACATAAAATAATTTTACTTTGTAACAAGTCAGTGGTTTTATTGGAACAAGAGTACACTTGAAAGCGTACCGTCAACTCGTTTCAAGTTCCTCTTCGTATCTCCTGCACTCCTTATGCGACCGTATTTTGTTTCATAATTACTTTCAAGGCCGATAGCCGAGGGAGACATTTGACGTGACCAGTGGAACCTTCTAGGTCTTCCCACCCCTTGAGTTTTCTTTACTTTTAAACTTTTTGTGAGTACATCTAAGGCCCCTCATGCAGCATGAAACCGTTTGCCCCTCTCTTATCAACCCAACAGTAAATTTGTTGTTGAATTATACAACAATGAATAAAATCTTCTGCCTTGGCCAAAAAGCCGTTGTGTCATGCAACAAGTAAAATCAGACCGCAAAACTTGTGATAGCAGCGGGTCGGTCAGTTAAATGAGAGTCGCGATTATGAATGGACGTATTCGCAGGAGCGGTCTAACGGTCAAAGCAACTTATTGAGTGGCGTGAGCCAACGCGTTTCTGTCACTGTTAGTGCGTTCGTTATTTATTTCGGCTGGATGAGTGTTTGATTTGTGGTATAGCGCGGTGGTGGATGGAAAAAAGAAATGCGATAAATGAAATTTGTTTACAAATTTTAAATTAAAAAAAAAAATTGTGATTAGATAAACGTTCCTCGATAAAGACCATTCACATGAAGTTTTATTGTGAAATGCCAATTGTTGACGGTAGTGGTGAATGTTATCTCGACAACGACACCTTGGCGATCCTCATTATCAACTAAAAGTTGTATTTAAAGCGATCATCGACACAATGTCACTACACGCGATCGCCAAAGTGTAAACGAATAGGAAAAAATAAAAAATAAAATAAAAGAGGCTTTCCATTTTCTGAAAGATAGAGCAATCCCGCCTACCCATTTAATGCCTTTGACCGCAGTGTTACTCCTCTGCGTCGCTAGCAGCTACCTCGCATACATTCAAGGAGCATCCGAGCTCTTGACCTCAGCCCTAACACGCGCACCCATCTCGGCGCCAATATGCTGTCCACTGAGCTGGTCACTTGTCAAAATCAATATGGCCTTCTTACAACTCGAACACTTCGAATGTCGCAAGGTGTTACATAGTAACCAAGATCCCGAGGATGACCAAAACTTAGTGGAAAACTCTGTTTTCACATTTGAACAAACCGCACCCGTCTACGGCTACCGCATACATCCACCTGAGCTCGATGAGGGTGGAAATTTCAGTGGACGAGTGCCGCAATGTAATCGTCAAACATTACTTCATCTCGACGGTGATAAAGAAGTGGACTTGCCGCCAAACGCTTGCCTTGCAAGTGTTCGACAAGGTCAGCTGGCTATCTTTTGTCAAGCCACTCGCGAGGAAACGTTACAACCGCTAAGTGTCGTGCATAAATGTTGTCCAATGCGTTATGTCTACGATCGTGCCGAAATGAAATGTATTCCACGTGCTGATGGTGAACCGGTGAACTTTCAGCGCTATAGCGGTATACTTCAACAATGGACGGTATTTGTGGATGGCGCGGTAGTGTGTGCACGCGATAAGGTTTTGGTGGAATATGAGCTAATCACAAACGCCGTCAAGTTTATCGACGGTATAATTGCAATCGCCGTTGGTACGGAGTGGCTGAAATTTGCCTTAAAGGATTACTGCTTGGAAGCTATTGAAGACCGGAACTCAGCTTATAATTTGTTTGAGCAGAGGTTTCTGGTTCGCACATGTCAACCAAAACGCGTTTGTCGCAGTATGCCGTGTATTCGGCGTTGTTGTGCGGATGGTGAAATTTTTGCTAAGGGCAATGCGACATCTTATTGCAAGCGTGATGAAACCGATATTAGTTTTCAGAGTTTCGAGAGCTTGCAAATAAGTGGGAACTTTACTAAACCGGCAGGTGAATATTTCTAAAATTAGACAGATACTTTCATTCATGTTCGAAGTAATAAAATGTGGACGCAAAGAGTTTCGCATATCGTATTATCTACATTAGACTGTATCCGAAAACGAAAGTTGTTAAAAATTGTCCAAAGACAGAGCTGTTATTGTTGCTCTAGTAGATAACTTACACCTATGTGGGATAGATAGGATTCTTCATTGGTTTTAAGATAGGCCGCTACTTTGTTAATAAGCTAAACATTTACAGTTTTTTTTTTTTTGAAAATATAGCGATTCTGATGCAAACGATTGCGGGACTTAAAAAAATCGTTCACCAATGGGTTAATACTTACACCCCAATAACCTTAACAAATTTATAAAATAAAATATAAAATACAAAAACTAAGATAAAACAAATGTAAATAAAAATAAATCTAGTCATGCCCAGCTAGTTTCTTACTTCGTTTACCATGTTGTTGTTGTTGTTGTTGCTGTTGTTGTTAACTACAAAAATACTCCCGAAGGTTTTAGGAAGCGATGTCGAAAATTTACAGTCCTTGGCCGGATATGAAACCGGTACACTCTGGTACCCCCTTTCGGTACTGCCCGGCTGTTTCGTTAACGATTTGGTATGACCAGTGGAACCTTCTAGGTTATTTCATCCCTCAATCCCTAAGGAAGGAGAATATGGGTAATGAGAGGTGAGAGGCATCCGTAGATGAACCATCGAGTTAGCACGGCTTTACCAATGTGAATATTAGTCGCCTCTTACGGCCGGTATGCCTACCTCGGATATATTGTAAACTCCTAACCTGCAGAACATCTTCACATCATCACCTTCAAATTAATGAATGGTAAATGCCCACCGTACCATGACGCCCGCTTACCTCTTGAAGTTCAAATTGTTATCGGCAAATCCACCTCCTTCCGTATAATTTTGATAGCAACTTCGATCTTGAAACTTCCCTAAGTTTAAATAGCCGTAAATAAAAGTGTTATATATGACTTGAATTTTGTGAACTGAGCCATCTACAATTTTTTCGACGGCTATGTATTTTAATGAAAGTTGGTAGTATGGCTCACAACGATAAAACAAAGATACATATATAACAATTTTTCGAAATTCGAATTATTTTCAAAGTTATAGCTATCAACACTTTTCGAAATTCCTCACTTTTTGATGATTTTCTCATGGTTGGGCAAACCGATTTTTCTAATTTTTTAAATATATATCAAAGATGGCATCTTCTACCAAACAACGATTCAAATTTTTACAAAAAAAATCGTGGTCAGATGGCGCTTTTGTATGATGTTGTTGGGCATTCCATTAGTAACTATTAGCAAAAAAAAAAATGTTTGGCTTTCTAAGAGAGCGGAAGTTATTTACATTTTTTACCTTCATAGTACACAGTACGTAGAGAAAAAAAATTCATGAAAAATTAACTAGTCTGTAAAAAAGTGTTTATAACTCCCGCTCTCTTAAAGTGCCAAACAATTTTTTTTTTGCTAATAGTTACTAATGGAATGCCCAACAACATCATACAAAAGAGCCATCTGACCACGATGGAGAAGTTAAAAATTGCGAAAAATGTTTGCAAAATAAAATAAATAAAAAAAAGATACCATCTTTTATATATATTTAAAAAATTTGCAAAATCGGTTTAACCAATCGTGAGAGATTCATAAAAAAGTGAGGAATTTCGAAAAGTGTTGATAGCTATAACTTTGAAAATAATTCGAATTTCGAAAAACTGGCCCAAACGTATTTTTTTTCTTGTTGTTGTGAACCATACAAAAAAGTTTCAGAAAGCTAGTACAACTTCGAAAAAAGTGGCTCACTTCACAAAATTTAACTCATATGTGTATAAAAGGGTAATTCAAAGAAACGGTCGACTAGGTCTTTTGGACTTTTTTCCTAAAAAGCTTTAAACTATTTCAAGTAACACAAATTTAGAAATTTTCAAATGGCTGTAATTAGATTAATAGTTATGATATATAGATATAAATCGTTTTGGGAAGTTTCAAGATTCAACTTTAGGAATATGTAAAGCTTTTTTGATAAAAAGTTAAAAAATTATAGTAAAACTTACTTGAAAATGACTCCCGCTACATACATCATACAAAAGCGCCCTCTGACCACGATGGAGAAGTTGATTTGTGCGAATAATGTTTGCAAAAATTATAATCGTCGTTTGGTAGAAGATACCATCCTTTATATATGTTTAAAAAATGAACAAAATCGGTTTGACCAATCGTGAGAAAATCATCAAAAGGTGAGGAATTTCGAAAAGTGTTGAGAGCTATAACTTTGAAAATAATTCGAATTTCGAAAAATTGTTAAATACGTATTTTTGTTTAATCGTTGTGAACCATACTACCAACTTTCATTAAAATACATGGCCGTCGAAAAAATTTTAGGTGGCTCGGTTCACAAAATTCAAGTCAAATAGAAAAAAACTGTCTCCATAGCAAAATGTATGGGAAAATTAAAAAAATAATAGCGACCTCTTAATGGTTAAGTGACAGCGCTGTAAAGCTTATTTTTTCATCAATTACTAAAAAAAAAACAGATTTTTTTTATTTGAATCACCCCAATGAATATACGTTAGAATATCCTAAAAAATTAAAGTACATATCTAAGTATCAAAATTCATAAAAATTCGAAATATCAAAAATTAGAATACCTTAGTACAAATAGGTAGATCAATTTTCGAGCTAAATGTTACTCATACGCCGCATTTAACAAGAAACCTATAAAAAGTGCACTATATTTGCCACATTTTAGGTTATACTTAAGAAAGGATACTCTTACGCAGCATTCTGAAATACTTTTGTAATGCCAATGTAATTTTCTCGCGTAAACGAGGAGGAAGCGGTTTGTTAAGCTTCTTTATATATGTATATTAAATTTCAAACCAAAATTGTTTTCCTTAAATTATTGGCACGATCTAATATATGTTTGTATGCAAGTATTTATTAAAATATCACACTTAAGCAATAGCAACAACTAGTTGTAATCAACAATACTTAAAACGTTTATTATTCAAAATGTTTCGTTTGTTTACCTAAAGATATTCCACGTATTCCAAACATACTTGAGAAATCCTCTTTGTGATGGGATGTTATGGAATTTTAGCACAATATTGTGAAAAAATATAATTATTGTAAACAATTGAAAAGATAAACGTGTTGGTTTGAAAATGAAAAGAGTATGAATATCGAAATAAACAAAAGAAATGAATGAAGAGTATTTCGTATTGATGAATTGGTCGTTATTTGTGACTCCTAAGCAATTTAACTAGTTGCAAAGCACTTAGTAATTTTGAAAAGTTATCACCAAAGGCAACGAGAATGCGTTTAATTAAGCGCCATCACTTTGCAATTTGTAAAGTTTAATTTTGAATTGTATATACATATGTTGCTCTAAAAATAAATCTGAATTGTTTTTGTGTTTATTGAATTGATCTGGAAAAACAAACACATGGGGAGAGCGTTTAAGGAATATTGATGGGCCATCAGTTTTTAAATAAATTCACTAGACTGGGACACGAAAAAAATTATATTGATACTAGCAGGTGCCCGCGACTTCGTATGCGTAGCTTAGGTATTGAAATTAATCAAATGGTTTATGACAGCATTCATAAACACCTTTTGTTTGATACCCATAACGTACTAACACATTTTTGTGGAAATATTCGTCGATACCTCCGAAACCGGTCGAGCTATCGAAATTTCAAGATATCTGCCAAACGATTTCAGAAATTTCAATGAATCACATCGCATATTATAGCACTCATTGACACCTTTAGTTTTACACCCATATTATACTAAGACATTTTTGGTCACCCCTGGTCCACATATTGGGCGATTACCCCAAAACCCGTTGAGATATCTCAAAAAATAATATCTTAAACTTTAAGTTGAGCGTCTAGCAATCCAACGATTCAATTCCATTCAGTACTTTCAGAGTGATACGGCCACAAACATACGGACAGACCGAAAGACAGACACACAAAAATTTTTAAAATGGTTGATTTGGATTCTACTCGCTTAATAATGCTTCCCCCAATCAATTTTTTCTTCATATCTGCCATGTACAGACATCGACCTGTTACAATTTTATTATATGTAGAGATTACAAATGCCGAAAGAAGTATTGATCTTAACTTCTTATCTTCTGATCAACTTTTAGAGTTCTATCGCCGCTTGTTTAATTTTTTTTTTGGACTGATCTCATTGAAATTAAATTTCCTACAAAAAAGTCACAGGTGAAAAAACTATTTACTATAAACAATTAAAGTATAATTTCGTTTTATTTTTTGTTCTTTATCCACTGTAGTCATTATTTTATCACAAGTTTCATAATAAATTTAAATCTAATAAATTTTTTAAAATAACAGCAAAAAAAAGTCGACTCGTCTGAGAGCTCGATATACATTAGAACGGCCCAAAAATGTGGACACAAATTTTGGTTCGTAATTGTATTTGCATAGGTACTCTGAGTGCAAAGTATTATGGTTCTTGGACCAGGGTGACCAAAAATTGCTCATTGTGTACTTTGAGTTTATACTCACCAACGCTAACTATGTGCAACATGAAGTTGTGTAAGTCATTGAGCCGATATTCAAATTGTTGTCGTTATGTGGGTGTTTTGTTTCATTCCGCGCATTTTTCTAGCTAATAACGGAACATGCACTGTACACGTATTTTCACATCAACGGTAACGATCAAAAAAATAAATAAATAATAGATAACCAATAAATAAACCTTTTTACAAACAAAAGAAAATGCAAAAAAATTAATATTTACAATTAAACTCATCTTTTAAAAAAAAAAAAAAAAAAAAAAAAATTATTATTTGAATTCTGTTATTTTGTCTCATCCCAAGTCACAAAATTGAGATCTGTCATTGGAGGTTGGTAAGTGGACAACATGGAATTGGAACACGAATTGTCTCTATTAGTGACTATTGTCTCTATTAGTGACTAGAGACAGCTTACAGAATTCGGGGGTCAGTGTATAAAAAGTCATTAAATTTTTGCACACTTCTGTTCTAGGATTACGATAATCCGTACTGATTTTAAATTTGAGTGCACTTTTTATAGGTACACGGCGTATGAGTAACATTTAGTTATTTAAGTAAGAAAAGTTCAATTAAATCCTATTCATCATAACTGAGTCAATCCATATGAAAACGTCTAATATTAGAAAAATCGTCGCTGACTAGCCTCGGATTTTGCTCAAACTTTGAGGGACACTTCTTTAGGGTCCACATTTAATTTTTATAACACCTCGTTTCGGACTGATCGAATTTCAAAGTTTGAAAAACTTAATTTTTAGGCTTACCCTATTATAATTAGTTATGTAGTTATGATAATTGCACGCGGTTTTTTTTGTTGGAAGCTTCAGCTTTCAGACTATGTAAAGGTTTCTTGAAAAGAGTTCCAAAAATTATACGAAAATTTACTTTATATTGGTTTACGAGATCCATTAGCAGAGACCCTTAGTATGAAAATAACAAAACGAAATGTTGAGGTGTCAGAAGCTAAAGGTCACGATAGGACGAGAAATTTCTATTTTTTTCTCTTGAAAAACATTTCCGTTTTTTAGCCTAAAAACTCGATTTTTGAAAACTTACAAATTTTGAGATAATCATTTATCTATAAGGAGTGGGTTTTTTTGGCCAATGGATGGGTTAGTTTCTTCTAGGATATATACTTTTAATTTCTAAAAAAAATTTAGTGGCTACTTAAAACAGCGGAGACGCCAGAGCCAGCTAAAATTGACGAAAAAGGATAAAAATTACGTATATTCAGTACCAGATTTTCAATAGCAGGTCTCGTTATGTGATTTATTATTTACTTTTAATGAAACTACTCTCTTTTACCCTTAAAATACCGTATCGCATGTAAGGATATCTCTACTAGAAATATTTGTACAGCAATAATAGGGTAAGCCTCAAAACGACGTTTTCAAAGTTTGAAATTCGACCAGTCCGAAACGAGTAGTTATAAAAATTAAATGTGTGTAAATTTCATCCTTTAGAACCCTAAAAAAGTGTCCTTCAAAGTTTGAAAGAAATTCGAGACTAGCCAGCTTTTTGAATTAGACGTTTTCATATGGAATGTCTCAACTACCAAATAGATAACGTGCAGTGAAATAATACCCACGGAAATAAAGCCTAAAGATGAAGAAATTACATACGCTCATGTGCTTTATTTCCCAATAATACAGAAATATGTATTACTAAAGGCAATAAAGCCCGGGGGCGTTCTTTCCTTTTAAACGGGCGTGAAGCCCATTGCCATCGGCGTTATTGAATTTAAACAAGAAACTGTTTGGCGAACGCCGGCGGCTCTGCAATTTATTTTTTTTGGGTGATGTTTGCTCTTTATAGCCCAAGCTTGCTGCCAAGTGTCGAAATTTGTATCACCGCCATACAGTGTGGAATTTAATTTGCACATTTCAAAGGCAACATCCAACCCATTCGCATCACAGTCGTCTTCACTATCCATAGAGCTATTGATTGTAATGCAATGTTTTCTGAAATTGACCAAGTAGAATTAAATGTAATAATCGTTGAAAAACTAGGCAACATGGCCAAATTCCAAATTATAGACCAAGCATGAACGAATATGGGAGAAAACTGTAATTCTGTGTGTGTTTTCGGATAACACTGCATTCAAAAATTTGTTTCACCAATGTTGTAACCCATGGTTCAATTATAAGAAGGTTTGCTCTTCCCTTGACGTTTATTATTGACACTCCCAATATGAAAATGTGTACGGGTTTCGTTTGTGAATAAAAAAGTAGGAATGTTTTTTTTCTCTCGTCAAGGAAATGGTAGTAGAAAAATCGAAAAAGGAGGATATAAATTGTAATGCAAAAAAAAAATTGCAAAGTAAACTAACACATTCGACGGGGCCAAAAAAAGTTCGTTTTTTTTTTCAAAAATTATATTGTTTTTATTTTTCAGAAAGGTGAAAAAATATTACTGTAAAAATTACAGATCTTAACATTAAACTCTAGAGGTCTATCATAGCTAGTTTAGATTTCACAGACTTTACCTCATATTAAGAGTACGAACTCGGATACCCTTCAAAGCTGCATAGCCTAAAATTTTCTCCGACTAGCCATTTTCTAGTTTTCACGCTCTATAAGTCTCTCATCATACCTGTCCTGATGTATGGCTCAGATTCATGGACAATGTCAAGAGAAGATGAGATGGCCCTTGGAGTATTTGAGAGAAAAGTTCTCCGGAAGATTTATGGTCCTTCCCGTGATGCCAACGGCGAGTATCGAAGGAAATTTAACGATGAGCTGTACGAGCTCTACGCAGATCTGACCATAGTCCAGCGAATTAAAGCCCAAAGACTCCGCTGGCTGGGCCATGTTATGCGCATGGACAAAGAAGCTCCAGCACAGAAGGTTTTCCTATCGTCGCCTGAATTCGGCAGCAGAGGAAGGGGGAGGCCTCGACTGAGATGGAAACAACAGGTGGAGGATGACTTGAACTCCCTTGGGGTTTCCAATTGGCGTCAGTTATCGCTAAAAAGGAATGACTGGCGTGCTTTGATATGCAACGGCCAAAATCGCTTAGGCGGTTAAGCGCCAATAAATGATGATGATGATATGTATCACATGAAGCAGGAAGGTGAATAAAAAATAAGTCAGAGAATAATTTTTTTTTAATATTTGTATTATGCCAAATAGTCCAGGCATCAGGCATTTAACCCTGAAGTGGTGTGGATCATTATTTCTTTTGGTATAGGTAAAAAAAACATATGCCAAAAATTTTTGCATGGCCATTTTTCAAGGGTTAATTAACTCGCTGGGACAAAAAATCATGTCAACTTATCTTTATGCCGAAGTCCGCAAAAAAATTTTTTAAATTCGATAAGGTTTTTTGACTCAATTCAAAATAAACTACAAAAATCAACTTGCACTGGGAAAAGGTGATTATAGCGGGAAAACTATAGTATTAGCTAAAAAAAACTGTCAAGACACTTTTGATGGAGAAACACCTCACCAACGAACTATAAAGAAATTTTTATACCATAACCGAAAAAAATTTTTTTTTTCGTTTCAGTATTTGGCATTCTACGTGGTTTAGATTGTCAAAAGTTCCTCTTGAATCCCGACTTATATAGCAGCGATTCGCACACTATCAATTCGAATGATGGATCACTCTACGTTCCGAACAATATTAAAAATTACACCCACAATCAGTATTGCGTAGAAAAGATACATAACTCAACGTTTGGCGATCAGAAGGTAGGTATGTAGTTCCGTCAAAAACTAATAGCTTAAGTATTTCATCCAATCTGTTTCAATATACTTTTTCTCCTTATCCTATTTTATGTTGTAGCTTTACACATTCCTTTGCTTCGATTCGAAAAAGGTTGATAATGACAAGATACGTTTCAAAATGTATCCAATTGGATTGTTGATCTCATGTTCCTTTTATGCCATAACACTGGTCGTATACTTAACCATTTCACGTCTACGTAATTTGCCTGGCAAAATATTAATCTGTTTAGTGGTTAACTTGTTTGCGGCTTACTTGGGCATCGCTTTGGGTCAACTCATACCAACCAAGAATGATAATATGTGCTTTGTATCAGGTGTGTCCAATGATGTAATATGAGTGTCCTACAATAAATTCATACTTTTTGTTTGACATGTCATTACTAATTTATACTTCTTATTGTTCTTATGTCCCTATTTATCCTTCTAGGTTATTTCATATACTTTTGTGTCATGGCAGCGTTTGCGTGGATGAATGTCATGTGTTTTGATATCTGGCAGACATTTGGGTGAGTATACTGTCACTGTAATACAGCCATCATATTACTGTATGTAATTTATTATTTCAACTTAATTACGGGCTAGACGTTTAAAAGCGTTTGAAGGGTAGGTCGAAATTGGCATGTTCCTTATAATCTATCCCCCTTATTCATAAAAAATATAAAAGGTTTAAAAAGCTCTCAGAACATCTGCTACCAGATTGCCGTTGTAATTTTTGCAGGAGTTTGCCCCGGGCTAACATTTGAAGCTCTTCGATTTCACGCTTTTCCGCTTCCCTTTTCTTCGCCCGGAAAGGCCGTCTCGCTTCCCTCTTCGCCTTATAGGCGTCGTCTTTTCTTTTGACTGCGTCTTTGCACTCTCTATCATCGTACCAGCTGTTTTTTTGCGTTTACCGGAATCCAATTACTTCTTCGGCTGCGGTACGAAGTACTCCGGAGATATGTTCCCACTGGTCATGCACTCCGCTGGGTTGAATTGTGCTCTCAGAGAGCAGATGTGCGAGTCGTACTGCGAAATCATTGGCTGCCTGTTGTGACTGCAGTTTTTCGACGTCCAGCTTTCCTTGCGTTTTTTGTGGCGCCTCTTTTGTTGTACTTAGGCGGATACGAATCCTTGCTCGATGTTCGGGCACCTCATCGTACGTACGTCCATAATGCTGGAAGCTTGCCATCCATCTATCACAAAGTGATCGATCTGGTTGCGTGTTTTCCGATCTGGCGATAGCCATGTTCCTTGATGGATCTTTTTATGCTTGAACCTGGTGCTGGATACGACCATGTTTCGTGCACCGGCGAAGTCAATCAGTCTGAATCCATTTGGCGAAGTCTCATCATGGAGGCTGAACTTTCCGACAGTGGAGCCAAAAACACCCTCTCTCCCCACTCTGGCGTTAAAGTCGCCAATCATGACTTTGATATCATGACGGGGGCAGCGCTCATAAGTTTCTTCTAATTTCGCATAGAATGCATCTTTTTCCACGTCGTTCTTGTCCTCGGTCGGTGCGTGCACGCAGATAAACGATATGGTGAAAAATCGTAGTTTTTTTGGATTTGGGCGATACGCTCATTCACGGCTGTCGGGTCCGCTAGTTTGTTATAAAATCATTTTTGAAATGGGAACTCTTTCACTTTAATATTTCGCTACTTTGGACTGAGTATCCATATAAGAAGCAAAGTCCTGTCTAGACAATTGAAAATAATAGTGAAGAATACTGCTTACAAACAGGCTGAAATTAGCTTCTAATAATACCTAGTCATTTTTGGCAATATGCTCCTCCCACATACGTATGCTAGTAATTTGTCCCTGAAACTCAAATACATGCATTTAGACGTAGGTAAATTGGATATCAAAACAAACAGTTACTCAATAAACAAGCACTCACCAACAAAGCCGGCCCTTTCCAATTAAATTGATTTACCTATGTATTTGTTTTAGATAACTACCGTCGGTTCTTTCTATTTTATTGACATTACTAACACTAGTTTACATAAGATAAAACACTGTATGTACACTAGCGCTGATGTTAATAATAATAATATATAATAAGTTGGCGCTATGTACTTCCATGGAGTTTACGGCCGATTTCCTCTTTCGATTTGCGGTATGCTGCTATCATTTTGATCCTACAAATTGCCAGGACCAACACCGATGGCAGATGAAGTTTTGCTGCTAATCTTTTCATAGAAGAAATGCACTCGGAGGACTAGTTTCAGAAGGTGTTCGTAGAATATGAGTATCGTAAGATGCTAATGAGGCCTGGAGGAAGGCTCAATCGGCTTTTGATACATCTACCAAAATGATAAATCTACTAAATTATTTTTTATTTTTATTTTTTTCAATAGAACTATCAAAAATGAACTCAGATAAGGCTTTAGTAAAGCTTGGCTTGAGTTATTGCCAAAAAAAAAAAATTTAATATTATCAGCATTTGTTAGCAGCGATATTGATAATTGCAAGACCCTAATATATCTATTACATATCGGCATATTTTTGTATGTAGTACATTTAAGTGTGTCCAAATTACATGGCAATAACATTAATTAATTGATAATATTCTGGGAAAATAAATATTTGTAAAGGTACCCTGCAGTGAAGTAATTGTGTCCCCTAGGGATGTTTCGGATGTAGAGTTTTAGACATACGGATTTCATGTAGTCAACGCTCAATTGGGGATTTTAAGAATTTTTCTATGAAAAATGATTTATTATAATGTGCCAGAAAAACCAATGTGCTACATATTCATGTTTCTGGCGCAACAAAAATGTTTAAAAACTGAATTTTAAATCTTTGTTTTGCCAGAAACTTCAATGTGTAGCAAAATTGTTACGTATACGCCATGGTGTCTTTTGTTGAGTGCAACACATTCATGCTTCTGGCAAAACAAAGATTTAAAAAAAATTAAAAAGTACAGTTTTTAAATGTGTAGCGAATTCATGTTTCTGGCGCAACGAAAATCTTAAAAAAATTTCTTTGGAAACTTTTAAAAGATGAATGTGCCGAATGTCGAGGAATTGAAGGAATATTAACGTAAAAACTATATCAGTGGAAAAAGTTAATGAGAATATAACCTGCAAAACCATTTTTAGGTCAAGAGCTAAAATTTAAAATTTTGCAAGAGGAATAAACTTTCGATTTCCCAAAAAAATTTTATTTTGGCACATTCATGCTTCTGGCAAGCGAGCGACGATATAAAGACAGCATGAGTTATTTATACTTTAAGGTACGTTGAAACAAGCCTTTGCGAGAGAAGGACTGCGATCGCCGTGGTGTAGCGGTTAAGTGTTCGGCCTTCTACACCAAGTAGTTGCGTATCAATGCCCAGCAAAAGTAACATCAAAAATTATGTAGAAAAATTATTTTTCTAAGCCCGGTCGCTCCTCGGCAGTAGTTAAGCAAACTCTCCGGGTGTATTTCTGCCGTGAGAAGCTTCTCAGCAAAAACTCATTTGCTTTGCAAATACCGTTCGGAGTCGGCAAAAAACTGTCGGTCCCGCCAAGCAACACACCACAAGTTGGAAAGAGAAGTACACTTAGTACACTTTTTAGGGTCACACAGTAAAAAATTAAAGTTTACTTTTAATGCCAGGCGCTATTGAAATGAAACCTTTTTGGAATTAAATTTGAGTTTTAATACTAAATAGTATTATTTTAACACTCTGGAAATTTTTTAATCCAAAATGGTATTAAAATAATACAAAAGCGCTCCCTATTTAGCGCTCTCTCTCCATATAACGTTTTAAGTATTTTCGGTTTAAAAACAAACCCGGAAAAGTATTAAATTAATTACTTTTTAGCAGTAAATTAAGTACGGTGGTTTGTTCTTCAGAGCACGCTGTTCGTCGCTATCATTTAACACGGATCATAGTTTTTTTTTTTTTGTTTATCCAACTTTCCTGGTAGTGGACATGAAAAGAGTAAGAAAATAATCCAAAAAATGTTTTTTTATTTATTCCGGAGGATGGGATCGTGTGGGGAAAGTTTCTGACCGCCATTCAAATGGGAAGGGCCAGAGCTCAGCTCCAATCAGCTCACTACGTCCACGTCGTATCCTCTGGATATCCACTGAACATCCGTTCGGTGGTAAACTGATGTGAGAAGGCGACGACCTGACAGGGCAACTCCGACATAATCGGTTTAAGGGCCTGCCAGGAGATTTCAACAGCAGCGTCTGTCATCATGAGATCCGGCTGCAAGCGGCCGTCTATCTTGGATCAAGCGGCTCCAACTCCCCGGGAAACGGGTTGTGCGTAGGGTTTGGGACCCACCACATAAAACAAAATTCCAATGACATTTAATGTTGGACGGCCAAAATCTCCTAGGCGGTTAAAAGCTATTTTAAGTAAGTAACTGTTCAACAAAATTTGTCTAAAGTTTCTTCTTCGTTTTTTCGATAGTCGCTTTTTTCCCAGCATATCACAAACAACATAAACGCTTAAAAAATGGGAACTTGGAACGAAAACTGGCACGGCCAGGTTTTTTTCGGTTAAGGTCGAACCTTGACTTTTTATTAAATTCTCATCGGAATCGGGCTAAGCATTTAATTTTATTGGAGGATTGGAATTTTTTAACATCGATGTTTGCGTTTTCTTAGTAAATAAAAAATTGTTTCCTTCAATAATTTGACAGTTTGAATGTGATAAGTCCTATACAATCTAATGGTGTTCGGTCTAGTTATATAAATTATCTAGGTGGATTAAATATTTTTTTTATTGTTTAATGATTTATTTTTAGATCAGCAAAAACGAGACGAGGATTTCAAACGAAAGAAATTTCACGCTTCTTGCTCTATTCGCTTTATGGTTGGGGTCTACCAACTTTAATGACAATTATTACAATAGCACTGGCCAAATCCGATTTGCTGAGCGAAAAATTACGCCCGGACTTTAAACAAGGACGCTGTTGGTTTACTTGCAAGTATTTTAAAGTGACATTTCATTTGGGTTAACTAAGTTATTCTCCTTTACATAGATGGCACATTGGCGTCAGCAAATTTGCTTTTCTTTTCTGGACCCCTTGGTGTACTCTCACTCATCAATTTTGTACTCTTCCTGTTAACGTTTCGCTATTGTAATCGGGTCAAACGTGAAATATTTCGTATGCAAAGTTCGAATGTCGAAAAGCCAATATTACGTAAACGTTTCTTTATGGATAAGGCACGTTTTGCCATGAACACCAAATTGTTCATTGTCATGGGTATAACTTGGTTTCTGGAGCTACTCAGTATTGTGTTGTATGATAACAAGAAAGTGTTCTTTTGGGTTGTAAGCGATTCGTTTAATGTCCTGCAGGGAGTTTTCGTATTTTTCATATTCGTTTTTAAGAAGCGAATATGGCATTCAATGCTCGTAAAATTTGGTGGGTGGATTTTTAAGATCGTTTTTTGATAATGAAATGAAATTATTGGCTATTAATATTTTTATTATTTTTTTACAGGCTTCCGTTCGATTGATAGCCTTAAGACGCTACCTCCCGCCACTTTTGCCACGCAGTCCACCTATGCGTCACATAGCATATCTATGACGCGCCTTAATGCCATCGAAGGCAATTTGTCATTGCTTTGTAATGCGGCTAAGAAGTAACTGAATGTCTATGTATGTGCATAACCCTACTTAATAATTTATTTATTGTGTTTGTTTATTTAATATGTGTTTGACTGTTGTTTGTAGATATACATTAGACTGCGATAAATTATTATTAGTGTTTTTTTTTAAATTTATATATCGATATTATTTTTTATAATGAAGAAAGAAATGCGGTAAAAGTTACAGATTTCATTATTATCCGATTTTTATTCGTAAGATCGTTTGGAAAATTGTTACCATAATCAGTGGTGCCCAAAATATTTTATATGAAAAAAAATAATAGTGCACTGAAAAAAAATTTGGCATCAAAAGTGTTTGATTTGGTGCGTAACTACTTTTGTATTTTTCGTTGAGCAATCTGCAAGATAGCTTTTATTGCACCACAGTTAAATAAATTGTAACACATTTAAGCTTTTACATTTTTATTTTTATTAATAACACAATATTAACATAAAATGTATTAACATATAATGTATTAAAAAACATGCCTTGCAAACAAAATTATAATATGATGTAAGTACAAAACGATGCAATAAGTTAATTTTAATTTTTTGATTACATCGTCAATTTCTATTGTCGCACTAGATGTAGATAATTGTAAAATTGACTCTATTATAACGCCCCGGTGACGTTCAAATTGTTTGGCAGAATTTTTGTTTTCGTGATGCCGAAGACGGTCCTCGTGTCACACGTACTTGTTGTCGGCTCTTGTTGACGCTCGTTTTGTTGAGCGTGCCCGGTTTGTTTGACAAACTGTAGTGTGTTAGTTTTGTGTTGATCATTGTTTATCTCTACTATAGTTTGGCCACTTATTTTTTTCTTCTTACGAATTTGAGTGAAAGGCACTGGCTGAGTGACTCCAAATGAAATGGAATGAAGGAATAGTATGAAGCCCAATAAACCATATTGTTTGATATCAACCTGAGACGAATAGGAGATGAAACCAACGTCAATTCTCACTTTTTGAAAACTTAATATCAACGTCAATTCTCACTTTTTGAAAACTCAATATCAATTAATCAATCAATCAATTTTCGATTTAGTGATAAACTACCAGTAGCAGATCAACTTTTCTGATAAATGAGTATTAACTTGAGGTATAATTAAATATAAAAATTATACTATAAATGTCCGACAGTTTCTACCTTCACAGTTTTTACACATACGACCCCCTCTACTATTCCCTAAAATAAATTTTGTCCAAATCGTGGTATATTATTGACCCTTATTATTTACCAAACGTTTGAGAAAATTTTTTTCTGTGCTTATGGGGAATTCGCTGTGCGTGTGTTTTTGCGAGCTGCGCTACTAGATATATACCCAACAAACATCGAGCACCAAAATCTCAAACGTTTGAGAAAAGATCTATTCTCAACTTTTTCTCAAATGTTGTTTATATAACAGGATTATTTGTTGAACTATATTAATTAAAAAAGTATTAAGTAAAACTTAACTGCATAAATGGAAACTAGCTTTTTATTAAAATGGGTATTTGTTTTGCATGATTGGCATCTCTGAATAAATATTTCAATAAGAGCATGTGGTTTCTCAGTTTGAGAAACGTTTGAAAATTCTGCCGTTCTCAATTTGAAAATAAGGGAAATCCCATATTGAAAATGAGCCCTTTAGGTTGAAAACGCTATCAACGGTTATTTCGCCTCAAATTGAAAACGAACGTTAGAGATTTGAGAAAATGATTGGTTCTCAAATGCATCTCAAATTGAGATTAGCTAATAATGTTTGTTGGGTAAGGTATACAATGGTGTTGATATTCAAAATGAACAAGTGCGCGGACGAAAAAGAATTTATATTAAAATTTCATCCATATTTTTTTTTACACTTCTTTTTCTTCTTATTTAATAAAACTGCAGCAGTTGCAAGTAACAAAAAATCGTCATCCGATGAAGACATATTTACGTCCGATCACTACGAACTCTCAACGCAAATGGTGTTTGACGGTTTCTGTTTGAACGTGTGCGGGCAAGCGACAAGCACACGACACGCATACACATAAACAGTTCTGCCAAACAATTTGAACGTCACCAGCACGCTTAAATGTTCTTGTGTTATAGAGTTTCTTTGTAGTTGAGGTTGTAACTACCCAGTCGGCATTTTTGTAGTTTGTCTATCAAAAAAATAACTTTAAGTCAATCTATACAGATGGATCTAAAGCTAGCCCTAAAGTAATGCAGAAATCAAACATTTGGAAAGAATTTGTTTGTCTTTGTTTTGCATTTTTCGAACCTAACTTTTAATTACCCTGAAAGTCATGCAGGGATCAACCAATTGATTTTTATTTGACCCTATAGTCATGCAGAAAACAACCAGTTCAGAACAGAATTCTTAACTTTTGGCTAATTTTTTTACTGTTTGATAGTAAAATGTATTACCTTTTATACATTTTATTATGCCGATTTTTAGCTAACCCTAAAGTGATACTTTGCTTTATTTTTTTTTATTATGAGAAACTGTGATTGCGCCAACTTTCAAAATATTTTCATGTAAACAAATTTTTGGGAAGATCAAAATGTGTTACAAACTCAAGCCGCTCTTTGCCCATGCAAAATTTTAACGTAAGGCGAAATTATTAGAAAACAGTAGAAGGTAATTAAAAAGTGCCCACTTATAACAGTAATTATATTAATTATAAATATTTTAACAGAGGCAGCTCGTTCAGCGTCCACAGAAGATGCTCAAACATCCCTTCCGCAACCAAAGTTATTATAAACATATGTACCTTTATTTTCATAAATACTATATACTAAAAAGTGTTTGTTTCTTAAAAAACTACATAGGGTAGTTATGCCAGTAACCGGACACCCCCCAATAACCGGACACTTTTGACTTTAAACGTTTGAAATAAGCAAATCGTTGACTTGATCGAATATTCAAAAACAACAATGGAAGCAGCCATTCATTTATAACGGTTTTGCAATTTTACTTTTAGCGTTTTTCTCAGAAACATCTTTGCTGTTTCTCTTTTAGTCTGCGCGTTTGAAGTGAAGTGTGAAGACGTACGGTTTTGCTAATTTTTTACTACTGACACTTTATTTTGTCAGGTAAGTTTTTATCAATAATTTTATGACAAAAGTGGTGCAAATGACTTTTATGTTAGGTAGGTAGGTAGGTTCAAGTGGCTGCCGCAGAGGCACACTTAGGCCAGTTTTGAAGGCCCGTTGTGATACCACCAACACAAGGAAAGTCAGCCCCGGGACCCAGCCATATGGAAAATCCCTGAGTTGTTGGGATTTTCCACATAGCAGAATCCCGGGACTGACACTCCTAAACCGACACCGTTACTCCTCCTCGAACCACTTAGATGACTTTATGAAGCCCATCAAGTCCTTTATGTCCAGTTCCGCGATCTGGCTTAGACTATCTAGGAACGGAACTCCCAAAAAGCGCGTTCTCACGCCGCTTAAAGCCGGACAGTTGCAGATGAGGTGCTCCACTGTTTCCTCCTCCTCATCATCTTTGCAACTCCTGCAGCATCGTCGGTAGGGCACACTTAGCCTTTCTGCATGCCTACCAATCAGGCAGTGACCGGTTAATACCCCTATCAATATGCAGATTTCCCTCCTAGTTAGGGCATAAATGCGTCTAGACCTTTTAAGATCCCATTTTGGCCAGGTTTGTTTCGATATCCGACACCCTGGGGATTGCAGCCATCTTTCGTTGGCTTGACGGAGTGTGTGCTCCTTCAGCATTAGTTTGCATGTGGCAAACGGCATACCTAAGCGCTCTTTATCCCGAAGAACCTGCTTGGTCGTGCCCTGCCTGGCAAGCTCGTCTGCCTTACAGTTTCCCTCAATGTCCCTATGTCCCGGGACCCATATGAGGTTTACGCGGTTCTGTTGGGCCATCTCCTGAAGAGATCGACGACAGCTGAGCGTCAGTTCAGAGTTGAACGTGTATGAGCCAAGGGATTTGATTGCCGCCTGGCTATCGCTGAAAATAGTGATATCTCCTCCGATAACACGTTTGCTTAACCAGGCCGCGGCGTCCCGGATTGCCGAGACTTCCGCCTGGAAGACGCTACAATGATCAGGTAGTCTGAAGGAGAGTTCAAGGTCCAAATCCCTTGAATAAACCCCTCCTCCAACTCTGCCGTCCAACTTCGAGCCGTCGGTGTATATGGAAGTGCCACCATTTGTTTCGGGACACCAATCCGTCCTCTCCCAGTCTTCTCTGCTGGGAATGTTTATTTTGAAGCAGCTATCCCCGACTGTAGTGGTCGCACAACGATCTGTGCTTAGAGGGAGAAAGCTGTAAGATTCCAGAATACTGGAGTGTCCAATAGTACCCGCACCCCAACTGGAGGTTTCTCTTAGGCGCAGAGCTGATGCCGCCGCTGACCGAAACCCTTCCAGATCAAGTGGCAAAATGCCCAGAATGGCCTGGAGGGCTTCGGACTTTTATGTTGCTAATAATTGATCAAATTTAGCAAAATAACTCGAAAATCGGTGATCATGTTTATATTTTTGTTTAAATGCACCTGTCCGGATACTGGAATGAAAATATGAGTGTTTTCCAATATCCGGACAAAGTGTCCGGTTACTAGAAATCACTTAATATCCCACTTTTCTAGTATCCGGACGGCTGTTATGTTACTTTAGCAGATATTTAATATTTTTTATTTTTTTAAATTAATTGTAGAATGAGTCCACAAAAATCGAAAGAATCTACTGAAATGAGGAGGAGACAGGTCTCGGACAAAGAAGATGAGTATTCGCAAAGCAGCAACGGCCCATGACATCCCAAAGTCAACAATCCTTGATCGTTTAAATGGAAAGGTTTCGGAAAATTGTTTCACTTGAGGTCCTTCCCGATTCTGACAGAGCTATTGGTATTGCTCAAAGTCATTCGGCAAAGCCGTATAGGTAAGCATACAGGCAACTTCTTTTTGCACCGTCAAAAGCGGCTTTGAAATCGCCAAAGAGATGGTGTGTGTCGATTCTTTTATCGTGGGTCTTCTCGATTTGGCGGATCGTGAAGATCTGGTCAATGGTTGACTTACCAGGTCTAAAGCCACACTGATAAGGTCCAATCAGCTTGTCTACGATGGGCTTCAGTCTTTCACACAATACGCTAGAAAGAACATAATATGATAGTTGATGCGGTTAGCGGGATCGCCTTTCTTGTGGATTCGGCATAGCAGACTCAAATTCCAATCCGGAGGCATCCACTCGTCTGACCATATTCTGCATAAGAGCTGATGCATGCTTTTTACCAGCTCTTCGCCTCCGTGTTTGAACACCTCAGCGGGTAGTCCGTCTTTTCCAGACGCTTTGTTATCTTTAAGCCGGGATATAGCTACTCTGACTTCATCATAGTCAGGTGGTGGGACGACTTTTCCATCATCAGGGATTGCGGTATCGGGTTCGACGTCTCCCTAGCAATTTAGCAGTGAGGAGAAGTGCTCCCTCCATAATTTAAGTATACTCTGTACATCGGTTTTTAGGACGCCATTATTCCGCCATCCGCCGGAGCTTTTCATAGAATTTTCGGGCATTATTCCAGCTTCTCACACTCACACCTTTCGGCATCACCTTTCTTTTTTCTGAATAGGCGTCTCTCTTCCTTCTTTGCTTCACGATAGCGTTAACATGCACTGCGGGTTGGGCCCGTTCGCATCGTCTCCCTGTATGCAGCGTCCTTTTTGTCCGAGGCAGTGCTGCATTCCTCATCGCACCAGTTGTTCTGGCAGGCTCGCTGAAACCCTATAGTGGTCTCTTCGCGGCGGTACGTTATAAGTGAGAGATATGCTTCCAGTGCTCGGTTACATCGTTAGTTGGAGGATTGTCCTCAGATAGCAGGTGTAAGAGTCGAGTGAAGAAATTATTAGCTGTCTGTGTCGTGCGCAGCTTCCCGACGTCAAACTTTCCTTCAGTTTGGTTTTACTTATTTATTTTATTTAAATATTGAATTAAAATAAAATTTACGTTATAAAACAATTATTTTTATTATGGATAGTAAGTGTCCGGTAACTGGGTTTGTATTGTCCGGTTTTTGGAAAAACTGTCCGGATACTGGCAAATTCTGACTTGTTTTAAATCGATAATATTTACAAAAAAATGAAGACTTTTCTATGTAAATAGTTGATTTTATCAGATTCAGATTTAGTCAATTGTCACTTACAAAATGATGTTTTTATAATATCACTAGAGGAACGTCTCATGGAAGAGTAGAAACACAAAGTTAAGTGTCCGGTTACTGGCATATTCACCCTACATATATTATTTATACCGCCTTTCTTAAATTATAATAAAAATAAATGTGGAAAAATTCAGCCATGCATACCTTAACATGCAACTGTGTTAATATATTTTTGCAATAAAATTTGCTAAAAATCCGTTGAAAGATAATCGACTGTAAACTAGCCTAAAAAGACGGCTTTAAGTTGTGACAAAGTAGCCCCCTAAAAGCCATCTTAAACAAGTGAGCTAAAAGTTACCTCAATATAGTAAACGTTCACCTGTTTTAAACAAGTTGACTTTTAGTAAGCTGTGATTCCTTGAGGAATGAGTCTGATTGTAAATTGCATAGTTCCATTTGGAACTGAAGATTTCGAAATTGTATGTCACAAGTTATGAGTCTGTAGAAAATGGATATATTTTTTTAATTTCATCGAAGACTTTGAACCGACTTAGGAAATTGGTTTTCAAGTAAACTAATTCTAAGGAAGCTGAAATCAAAGTCGGCATCTTTAGGAAAGTGAAACAGCTTCCCTATGCATTGGTCGGATAAAAATATATCAATGTTTTTTATAAAACAGCTAAAAAATCCACTACTCAAATATGGATTTTTTTCCCCTACAACAATAAATTTAAAGTATTTTGGTGATTTGTAATATCAGCCAAAAATTCCAAAATGCCAAACTCAAAATTTTGATGAGATACCGCTTCTTCTCCTCTTTTATAAAATTGGCCAATAAGACCATTATTTTTTCCAACCTTGGCTGGTGCTCCATCTGTACATATGGAGGACAGTTTCTTAAAATAACGTTGATCCTTGATTTTTCTATTTACCTACAGCATTGAAAATGTCGATTCCTCTGGTATTTTGTGAAAGTGGAACGATATATTCTCGCTAATAGCAAAATGGTCGTCAACGAAGCGTATTCCTACACGTATATGAGACCAGTGTTAGTGAAAGTATTGTACTCACTTACTCAAATATTCAGCAATCATGCTTTTGTTCTACCTTAAATTATTTGGCGTCATATTCATACAACTTTCGTTTTAAGGATTTTAACTTCTCTAGGGGAATTTCCATGGCAGAGATTGATGAAAGCGAAAAAACCAACATTTTGTTTTTACCACGCTTTTATTAGGTTCACTTGTATGTTTGTTTGTTTGCTTGCTTGTATGTATGTAACTCTCGTTCGTTTTAAGCCCCAGTGGCCCAAAAACCGTAAAATGTCCCTGAAATATGGGTATCAAACGAAAGGGGAAGGCCCCAGGTTTCATTTGGACATCGGTCAAAATGTGGTTGCCCGAAAACCTTAAAATTTCCCTACAAAATGGGTATCAAACGAAAGGGGAAGGCCCCAAGTTTCATTTAGACTTCGACATATTTCGATAAATTTATCGATAACTGAGTTATCGGTCAAAATATGAGAGCCCAAAAACCTAAAAAATTCCCTACTATATGGGTATCAACGAAATGTGAAGGCCCCAGGTTTCATTTGATCTATAACTGAGTTATTGTCAATATGTGAGGCCAAATACCTTAAAATTTCCTAACAATATGGGTATCAAACGAAAGTGGAAGTCCAGAGGTTTCGTTTGGACTACTGTATATTTCGATATATTTATCTGTAATTTCATAGGACATTTGACTAAAAAGTAAAAAATAAATATAGTTTAAAAAAACTAAAACTCACGCTTTTAGAGACTATTGAACTAAAAAGTTGAAAATAATTTTAAAAAACCTACACAGTAGTATTGTGGAAAAAGCGTGGTCTGCTTTGTGCCATAATTTTCGTATATCGAGCGCTCGACGCTTTTCCCACATAATGCTAGTTTCTTTACTGCGCTTTCATTAGCTTTACTTGTACATATTCATATGTATGTTTGCTTGTTTGTATGTAACTCTACTTCAGTCTACCCGATAGTGGCATATGACTGTCACAAAAACCTTGAAATGTTCATTCAATATGGGTGTCAAACGATATGAGGTTGCATTTGGACTTCGATATATTTATCGATAACTAAGTTATCGGTCATAATGCCTACAATCTGGGTATCAAACAAAAGGGAAGTTCTACAGGTTTCTATTGGATATTGGAATATTTCGATATGTTTATCGATAACTGAGTTGTCGGTCAAAATGAGGCTGTCCAATAATATTCCAAATTGCCTACAATATGGGTATCAAACGAAAGTGGAGGCCCAGAGATTTCGTTTGCACTGCGGTATATTTCGATATATTTATCGATTACTTCATAACACATTTAACTAAAAAGTAAAAAATAAATATAGTTTAAAAAGCGAAAACACGCGCTTTTAAAGAATATTGCACTAAAAAGGTAAAAATAATTTAAATAAAAAACGAAGATTATGGAACAAAGCGGACCACGCTTTTTCCACAATACTACTGTGTAGGGTTTTTAAAATTATTTTAAAATTTTTAGTTCAATACTCTCTAAAAGCGTGAGTTTTAGTTTTTTTAAACTATATTTATTTGTATGTGCATATCTTATGGACAATTGGAACAACTTCGCAAGCGTCTAGCGCGGACCCTATTGTAATACAATTTTAAAATTTATACACAGCAACGATTATTACTTTCTAAATTGACAATTGCGTCATTATAGAACCAGGGAAGCGATATGTAGATTCTATTCTAGGTCGTCTTGAAATGCGCTTTCATATACATGTGCATAGCTGCTTTATAAAAGTTACGGTCTCATGTCCATAGTGTATCAATACAAGTGTAAACTCTTCGGCATAGCCGTCAAAATTTCAAAGTGAGTTTAGTCACCTGTTTTTAATTTCCTTTTTTGTCTCACTTCTTTCCATCTTCCCATCTCTTTCTACCATTCGGTAAAAGAGAGGAGGCCGCCATGTTGATGTGTGCAGGATGTTAAACAACGCCATTGTTTTTCTGTTAAACTTTTTAATTCAAATGTTTTAAACACATGTAGAGTAATAATAAATGAAGAATCAAGAAGGCTTCTCTCTTTTCTTAGTGGAACTGGTCCAATATCATAAAAAATATAGTTGAAATTGTTATTTAGAACTGTGCATAATGCAAAAGTTTTCACACGTTAATTACCCATTAAGGTTCTTGTTGGGCAATTCTAAATGTGGAACACAGGCAGGGTTGCTATTTTGAGGAATTGTGGATTGTTTTGTTCAGCGAATGAGGCCAAATGCGATGGAATTCTAAATTTGGAAAATGAGATTTGTATGGAAAAAAGCGCCAAATTTGCAAGTTTTCGCCAAATTTACCAAATTTGGTGCGGTGTAATGGCGCTTTTACGCGGAAGTTTATCAAATTTGTGTAAATTTCTTTCCATACACGCTTTATAAGGTGTTTATAAGCAGACCTGTTAATAATTGATTACTAATCGGTATTGATTAGCATTTCATTGATTATTTTTTGAGAAGCCACCTAATGATTGATTACCAATTACTTTCAGTTTTTAACGATTATTTTTCAATTGATTAAAAAAAAATTAAAAAAATCCAAAAAAAATCAAAAATTCAAAAATAATCAAAAGTAATGATTACTTTTGATTTTTTTATTTTTTTCCAGTACTGTTGTAGAAAAATATGCGGTGTAATTTACAACTTGTTAATAGTACTGTACGAGAGTAAATCAAATGTCAAATGCCCATAAATGACTACGTCGCCCATTGTGGACGAAATTTATTAATCTGAGGCGTGTCTCTATGGATAATAACCGCTTAATTTTTGATCAATTGATCATTACAAGTCTCTTTTGGACATAGTTGGTATGCCTATGTTTTAATTTGTGTAGCATACTTAGGCTACGCTCACACTGCAACCGACTTTTTCATCCGGTCTCATCAGAGAAATTCGAACGCGTTCTATTTTATCGGGCGGCTGTAGTGTGAGCCTAGCCTTAAAGTGTTCAAATAGAACTATCCGACCGTACCCGTAGGGTATCAAACGAGAAATGTCCGACACTAGCCGTTTACATATAAAAGGACAAATTACACTAGTTTACAGACAGACCGACAAAAATTCCAAAAACGGTTGATTTGGACTTTATTGGCTTAGTAATGACTAATACTATGAATATTTTTTTTGAATATCTACAATACTCAGACATCGACCTTTTACACTTCTTTTAAAAGTAGAGATGTTGAAAGTTACAAAAAAATCGCCAAAAATACAGTTTTTCCTAGATCTTGGTAATATTACGCAATTATAGACACTAATTTTCGAAAAAATAAACAGTTCTGATTTTCACAACTTCGCATGAAAAAAACATTTTTAAAATCAATTTTTTTTTTTCAAAAATCGTAAAAATTTGACAAAATTTCGACTTTGGCCATCTATTGCTCAACGATGGTTTGACCCACCCTTATATTTTATAAGTCGTTAGAAGCGTATTTTCATTTCCTTTCGAACGAGGTATCGCTTAGTTCCATCGCTTTTGCAACATTGTGTAAGTAGGTGTATATATTTGCATACAAAGATACACAGATGTTTATACTTTTAACAACAAAACTTTAGGTTAGGTTAGGTAGAAGTGGCTGCCGCAAAGGCACACCTAGGCCAGTATTAAAAGGCCCGTTGTGATAACATCAACACTAGGAAAGTCAGTCCCGGGACCCTGCCATATGGAAAATCCCAGTGCTATTGGGACTCTCCACATAGCAGAATCCCGGGGCTGACACTCCTAAAACCGACACCGTTACACCTCCTCGAACCATTTAGATGACTTGATGAAAGCCATCAAGTCCTTTATGTCCAGCTCCGCTACCTGGCGTAGGCTATCCAGGAAGGGAACTCCGAAAAAGCGCCTTCTCGCGCCGCTTAAAGCCGGGCAGTTGCAGATGAGATGCTCCACCGTTTCCTCCTCCTCATCATCTTTGCAACTCCTACAGCATCGTCGGTAGGGTACACCCAGCCTTGCTGCGTGCCTTCCAATAAGGCAGTGCCCGGTTAAAACCCCTATTAATATAGATATATCCCTTCTTCTTAGGGTGTAAATATATTTAGATCTTTTAATATCCCATTTTGGCCAGGATTGTTTGGATACTCGGCACCCTGGCGATAAAAGCCATCTTTCATTGGCTTGTCGGAGTGTATGCTCCTTCAGCATTAGCTTGCATGTGGCAAAGGGCATACCTAAGCGTTCTTTATCCTGAAGAACCTGCTTGGTCGTGCCCTGCCTAGCAAGTTCGTCTGCCCTACAGTTTCCCTCAATGTCCCTGTGTCCCGGGACCCATGTGAGGCTCACGCGGTTCTGTTGGGCCATCTCCTGAAGAGATCGACGACAGCTGAGCGTCAGTTCAGAGTTGAACAAGTAAGAGCCAAGGGATTTGACTGCCGCTTGGCTATCGCTGAAAATAACGATATTCTGTCCGATAGCGTGTTGCCCTATCCAAGCCGCGGCGTCCATGATTGCTGAAACCTCAGCCTGGAAGACGCTGCAATGATCAGGCAGTCTGAAGGAAAGCTCAAGGTCCAGATCCTTGGAATAAATCCCTCCTCCAACTCTGCCGTCCAACTTCGAACCGTCGGTGTATATGGAAATGCCGCCATTAATAGCAGGACACCGATCCGTCCTCTCCCAGTCTTCCCTGCTGGGAATGTTTATTCTGAACCAGCTATCTCCGACTGTTGTGATTGCACAGCGGTCCGTGCTCGGAGGGAGAAAGCTGTAAGAATCCAGAATACCGGAGTGTCCAGTAGTGCCTGCGCCCCAGCCGGAAGTTTCCCTTAGACGCAGAGCCGATGCTGCCGCTGCCCGGTACCCTTCCAGATCGAGTGGCAAAATGCCAAGAATGGCCTGGAGAGCTTCGTTGGGCGTTGTTCTCAACGCGCCGCTTATACAGATCATGCTAGATCTGTGGACTTTACCTAACAGGTTTAGGTTGGCTGCCTTGCTCAGCGCAGGCCACCATACCACGACTCCATACAGCATAATTGGCCGGATTATCGCAGTGTAAATCCATCTGCAGATTTTGGGACTGAGCCCCCATTTTTTGCCAATGGCTCTTTTACAGGTGTAAAGTGCAATGCACGCTTTCCTCTGGTTCTGGATGACATTCTCCTTCCAGTTAAGCTTTCTATCCAGAACTATGCCTAGGAATTTGGCTTTGTCAGCCAAGTTCAGGCGCACGCCATTTAGTTCTGGTAGGCTTAGCGTTGGTATTTTGTACCGGTTAGTATAAAGGACAAGCTCCACTTTTCCCGGGTTGATATTAAGTCAGCAGCGAGATGACCACGAGGAAACTGCTCGCAGTGCTACTTGCATCAAGTCACACAGGGTTTGTGGGAATTTGCCCCTGTATGCAATAGCTAAATCGTCTGCATATGCAACTATCCTCCCGCCCCCCCAGCTTGTGTCTCGTAGCAACGAGTTTACAGTGAGGTTCCATAAAAGCGGAGAGAGAACACCACCCTGAGGCGTTCCTCTTGTGACATAGCGTGAGAAATCAACTGTGCCCAGTGTAGAAACTATTTTCCTTCCCTTTAGTAGCTTATCAATTAGTCCAATAAGAGACCTGCTTATGCCCAGATTAGTTAGAGCGGTGTTAATAGCCTCCGGGCTTATATTGTTGAAGGCACCTTCAATGTCTAGGAAGGCCACGAGACAGTAATCTTTTTCATACAACGATTTTTCAATTACAGAGACAAGGCTGTGAAGCGCAGTTTCCGTTGATTTACCTTTGGTGTATGCATGTTGATAGCTAGAGATAAGGTTGCTATCAATAGTAGAGGAGAGATAATCGCTAATTATCCTCTCGAAGGTTTTGAGTGCAAAGGACGAGAGACTGATCGGTCTGTAGTCCTTAGGCTCATAGTGTGAGGCCTTCCCAGCCTTAGGAATAAAGACTACCTTGGCGCTTCTCCAGGAGTGCGGAATGTAGTTGAGAGCCAGGCAGGCTGAAAAGAGAAATACCAGCCATTTAGCCGATGTTTCCAACGTGTTTATGAGTTGTGCGGGGAAAATCCCGTCTGGCCCAGCAGCCTTGAACGGCTCAAAGCTTTTGATCGCCCACCTTACCCTTTCCTCCGTGATGGGTATATTCACTGCCATATTTGTTGCAGATGCTAAAGGTGCTTCATGCAAGTTCCCCGGAAAGTGTGTATTCAATAGCAGCTCCAGGGTTTCCCCTTCCGTGCTAGTCCACGATCCGTCAGGCTTCCGCAAATAGCTAATGGCTGTTTGAGTTTTTGAGAGCACTCGTCTAAGTCTCGCCGTACCATCGACCTTTTCGACGCCGGTGCAGAAATCTCTCCACGAAGTTCTCTTCGCCTGCCTTAGGGCCCTTTTATAGGCCCTCAGTTTAACTTTATATTCGAGCCATTCAGGCTCCGTACCGAGGCTCTTGGCCCTATTAAATTGCTTCCTGCAGGACTTGCGGAACGAATCCAGGTCGTAGGACCACCAGTGTGGTCTATGTTTGCCGCGTGGTTTCGGCACTGGACAAGCCTGCTCTAGGGCATTTGAGAGCGCCGTTGTAAAGGTCGCAACCAGATCATCCAGTTCTCCTACTGATGATGGAGCTTGTGGGGGTAACACTGGTAGGTCCCTAACTAATATTTGATTATGTAGCTGCCAATTAGTGTTGCGTGGATTGCGTTTCATAACTGGCTGCTCAACAGAAAAATCTAAGGCAATTTCTATGTACCGGTGGTCGGAAAATGAATGCTCCTCAAGAACACGCCATTTCCTAACCCACTCATAAGCGCCTTCGCTACAAATAGTGAGGTCTATGACCTCCCTACGGGCTTTAGTGATAAAAGTAGGCTCGTTACCCACGTTACAAACCACCAGGTTAGTTGTTAGTAGGTAGTCAAACAGAGACTCGCCCCTAGCGTTAATATCGGAGCTTCCCCACTGGACGTGATGAGCATTAGCGTCAGCTCCAATAATAAGATGACCCGTGCAGAAATTTTCCACCAGATCTTTCACCTCCTTTTGTGGAGGAGGTTCTTCGGCGTCATAGGGCATGTAGACCGACGCCATCGTCAGGCTGGTGCTGCCGACCGTTAAGCTGGCAGCTGTAACGTCACCATTTGAATAGTTGGGTAAGAGAAAGGTGTTCAGCTCAGACTTGACCAAGATACAGGTTCTGACCTTGCCCTCCTCATTAGCTCGGATGAGCTTGTACCCCTTAGCCCCCAATCCACAGATCCTTGAGCTATTAACCCAGGGTTCTTGGATAAGGACCACGTCTACGTCGCCTTTATAAAGACGACTGCTTAGGGCAGCTGAGGCTGCTTTAGATTTGTGCAGGTTAATCTGAAGCACCACCAACATGAGAACGCTCAGACTTCCCTACCACCGTCGTACCGTCGTGGAGGTCTACCCCGTCTCTCAACGACAATTTATCTGCACGATTTGGCGTGGCGGAAACTCTACTGTCTGAAGCGGCATCAACGTTAGTGTGCACCGGATTGCCCTCCACCACCGTGCGGTCGAGGTCTTCCGCGTCCGTTAGGCTATCTTCCATCGCCGAGTCGTTCACGGCTTCCTCGCAATTTGACGTGGCGGATACCATACTTTCCGCGTCTGACACCCCTGCCTCCTCTTCTGGTCCTTCGATTTCCGAGTCCTTCGAAGCGGCCGGAATGGCAGCGCGTTGTGCATCGCCACGGTATACGTGGATCACGATCTGACCCATTCCATAATGCACTCGTCCGTTGCACCGTTTAAGGGGCTCGAGTGCCTCCTTATTCAAAGTTAAAACCACCTGTCTATGAGGCCCAACCTCACCCTCGACCAGATTGACACTCCAGTCCTGCGTCGGGAGAGACGGATTCCAGGCCTGCAGCATCTCAAGAATATTCTCCGGTTCAGCAGGGATGGCAGGAATCCATGCCCTTGCCCTTGGCCGGGTCGGAATGTCCTTCCAGTCGACGACCTCGATTTTTGCCCCTGGGTAGACTTCACCCAGTCTTGCAACTGCTGCCTTGTACAGTGCAACAGTTCTTGCATCCTCACACGCGAAAACTTTAATCTGACCCTGGTGCCAACCCGCGTCTGTACCCCGCGGCGGACTACCCGGAGACTCACGCCATATGTCGAGAAGGGCCCTGCCAATTTCGTTCCGGACATACAGCCACCGGTCTCTAGGGATGGACCAACGGTCGTTGCCTCGATCAATGACACCTATAAGGATCCTGTCCTTGGTCACTTCAGCAAAGCTGGGTTTGCCCACTACTGGGATATTCTGATGCCGCTTCGGATGGGGATCCACCTCTCCGTCCGATCTCTGGCGTTTGAAGGGATTCCCGTTCAGCCTTTTAGGCGCATAGGGCCTTTGGAAATTTGGTATCAGAGCTTTCGCTTTCTCCACCATCTTCCTTTCATTCAGCGATAGTGTATCCTGCGATGCTCCCTCATATTTCTTCAGGATCCTTGCAGCCTTCCTTTTATCCCAGTACGCAAAGCGTCGGGGAGATATCTTTTGGGAGGAGTTCAGACCCGTAGTTGCCATCGCGGTCTCTCCCTTTGATAGAAGCTTAGTTGCGTCTTCCTTCTCTTTCGGATCACTGAGGCCAGGTCCCGAGACCATTGCCACAGACATTGAGAGGTTGATGTTCGTGCCGGCGCTTGATGGAAGTTTAGCATCCGCCGTTTTCTGCTTACCTGCGTATGCAGCCGCACTGGTGCTGGCTTTCATCAAGTCACTCTCACTTGCTAGCAGTTTCGAGGATGACCGACCCGTAGTTACCATCGTTGTCGGTCCCCCAGTTGACTTTGAAATAGAGTTTGTCTTCCGGCGTTGTGATTTCTCTTGCTCCAGCATAGTTCTCCTCTGCTGCGGAGTAAACGAAGTTATTGATTGTTTTGAATTTTGAGTTGTATTCATCTTGTTCGTACGACCCCTCGCCGGACACGGCCAGCTTGGGGTCAAGGGTGGATTAAGGGGAATGTGTCGTCCGCCACGGCAGAGCCCCATACCGCGGTAAGACCATGGTTACTCTCTGAGGCGGTCCGGTATCAGAGAGGCACCGTTCGACTACAGCCACGATTTGCCTCCCGGCTGCAAACGTCCAATGGGCACGGTATCGCGTAACACCCTGGATTGGGAGGGGGTAGATCTTTGTCATCGCGCCAGCGAGGCTAGGCTGCTCTCGTGATGTAGTGCCATGCGGAGCTATGATCACAAGGGCAAACGTAGCCCCGTGGCTATCGACTAAGCCCTCGTACCGCGGCAAGGTATCCACCCTTCACGAGGGAAAAAAAAACAAAACTTTAAAATAATAAAAAAAAAATAAAAAAAATAAAAAAAAATCAAGAAAAAATCAAAAATAATCAAAAAGCCGTTTTTGATTACTTTTGATTATTTTTGATTTGTTTGATTTTTTCTTGATTTTTTAATTTTTTTTTTATTTTTTTTTTTATTTTTTTTTGCTTTTTCTTGAAAGCAATTAAAATAATCATTACTAATTAAAAAAAACCTTCTAATTAATCAATTACTAATTACTAATCAAAATTAACAGCTCTGTTTACAAGTTTTGATGAATCCTCCTATTATATTTTAGTGTCTAAGGCCGTGTGCCAAACGGTTTAAAAAACCAAATTTTCACAGAACGATGGTAAATTCTGACAGTTATCGTGGTGAATATGAATGACAGAATTTGCCCTAGCCCTGGGGGCAAGGTCAAATTTTGACAATCAATAATGTGAGCGCAGGGATGAATGTGCTGTTAACATTCATATTATTTCACATAAATTTATGTTCACACGCGTTATTTAGCAATAAAATATAATATAATGCGATTAATACGCAATATAAATGCATGAAAAACACGTAAATTGAAAATTGATTAACAAAAGCATGTGCTTTTGCACGTGCTTTTTCCATACGTCAAAATTTACTACCGTCATAATTTAACTTTTCGTTTGGCACAGCAAAATGGAAAATTTGTTTACACCATAGGAAATTTGTTCACCTCATTTTACTCTGACGATAAATGTAACGCGTGTGGAAATTTCTATGAGTGTCAACCGCCAAATGCATCCCTGTGCTCATACTAATGGTTGTCAAAATTTGACCTAGCTTCCTGGGGTAGGGTATATTCTGACGTTCATATTCATCACGATAACTGTCAGAATTTACCATCGATCTGGCAAAATTTACGAATTTCAACCAAATGGCACACATAATTGCTAACTTAGATTTTGTAGTTTAGTTTTTCTTTCAAACTTACTATACACAAACTTTATTGAGGGACATTTTTTCAATAATTGTTGGATAGTTTTGAGGCAAAATTGGAATGGGCCCCCATGGTATTTTTTCGTCATTCTAAAAAATAGGACCAATATAAATTTCAAAAATGGATTTTTACTTTTTTTGGTCAGTGCATATTATCGCGAGTACAGTGTACCCAATATCGGTACCTACATTTCGCTGGGTGTGTCAAATAACTTTGCATCACAAGCCATATAATAATGTACCTATGTATGTGCGTTTTTGAATAAGTAAATTCCTTTGTTTAGCAAACTAATTATTTATATTACTAATAAAAAGTATTTTTTAATTTAGTATAGTTATTTAAGAATGTTTGTATGTTATTTCTATTCACATAAAAACTATGGCAAAAATACATGGAAAATATAAAAAAATGTATAAAAAATAGTATAAATGTTAAAATCAATTCTCAACTAATACTTTGGTAGCCCATTCTTCGACTAGCTGCTGCCAGTGAGTATGCAAATACCATTGCTAATAACGGAAATAATGCAAGTATGGAAAGCATTACACCAATGCTAGTGAGGTTTGCACTAATCAAACTCTCGAGCTTAGGTATGCAACCCTGAAAGGATGTACAAAAAGGTTTAGTAATTATACACAACACAATTGTCGATTTTAGAGACCGTAGAAGTTTCTGTAGATTTGACTTTAAAGAGTCTAGATGGAACTTTTGGAAAAATATAATAGAGGATGCTGGGAAAAGTATATATCGACGTGCCATACGAAAACACGTTTTTCTTTGATGACAGCAGATACTTCGTCTTGTCCTCGTTCACCGCAAGCCCCCTTTTTATCGCACGGTTATTAAGGCCAATGATATCGATATCATCGGCATACCTATACCAACAATTGCAAAAGATTGTACCATTGCGGTTAAGCTCTGCTGCTCGAATTATATTCTCCAGCATCACGTTAAAGAAATCGCATGGTTTCGAATGGCTCAGAGAGGTCCTTCCCAATTCTGACAGAGCTGTTGGTATAGATCAGAGTCATTTGGCATAGCCATATGAGCTTTCCAGGGAAGCTAAATTCAGACATATCATCATATCGCACTGTCAAAAGCGGATTGAAATCGACAAAAAGATGGTGCGTGTCAATTCGCTTATCGTGGGCCTTCTCCAGGTCGTTGGTAGACTTAACAGGTCTGAAGCCACACTGATAAGGCCCAATCAGCTTGTCTACGATGGGCTTCAACATTTCGAACAATACGCTTGAAATTACCTTATATGCGATATTTAGAAGATTGATTCCGCGATAGTTGGTACGGCAGTTGCAGGCATTTGCCCCGGTCATGAAACCTTCCATCATCCGCCGGATCATTTCATACAATTTTGGGGCATCATTCCTGTCAGCCAGCATCTCAAGCTCCTCACCCTCACTGAGAAAACAAACATATATATCGTCGCTCGCTGGCCAGAGGCATGAATTTTCCAAAAACAAAATGTTGGGAAACCAGTTTAACACGTGATTGTTTTCGAAAAGTTAATACATTTTTTAGATTATCAAGTTTTTGATTGGAAATAAGAGTCGCTTCCCGTTATGCTTTTTACACAAGTGTTTGATATTTGTAGGTAACATCTGACAGATAAGCTCAAAACCGAAAAAATTACACATTCTCTTAATCGACAATTGTTTTTTCCATAATCTCACTCAACTTACCCCTTCATGTATTGGATCTGCTGCAGCTTCTGTACAGTTCTTTGTCCGATCCTCATTCCAACAACAGGAGCTCGGTAGAGAATTATTCTGCCAATCTAACTGACTCTTACCACCACAACAACCGAGCTGAAATAATTGTAGGCTTACTATAGGACATTGATTACAGAAGGCATCAATGCTGGGCGACAGTGTAAAGAGTAACCTCCGAATGGGAATTGTAAACGAAAAAGAAGCTTTTGCAGAACTAATCAGAGTTAAGAATATTGCTGCTATTTTGACCGAGCTCTTGCGAACCAGACGAAAGTACGTATATGGATTTTGTCATTCCGATGGAAGTTTGTGGTATACTTCCAGAGAGGTGGACAGCTTACCACAAACCACTTCCTTTTGCCAGGTAGCGATGTCCCTCTGGCCGACTGTCGCTCTGCGTAGCTGCTATGGTTCATGAGGCTCTTCTCTCTATGGTGATATCAGGCGCGTAGCTACAGCCGTATCAATTATACGAGGCCCCAACGTGCGTAAGGAAAAATAAATAAAAAACTTCGCAGTTTTTATTTTATTTCACAAATGCACCCAGTTTTCCTGAGGTAATAACAGCATGCTTCTTATTCTTGACACTTCCATTTGCAACGGCAACTCTCCCGTGACACAACAAAACCAAGTAAGTGTCTCTCCCGTGACAAATGCAAAACCAAGTAAGTGGTTGGGTTTTTTGGACTTTTCTCGACCTGGAAATTCTCCAAAGATATGATCCTAACATTTTTGCTCCAAGAGCAACCAGGGTAAGAGTAACCTATTCTCCCAAAGACTATATAAGGGTAAAGAGCTGGAGGAAATATCAAAGTAGCTCTGAAGTGTGTCATTTCAAGCAAGGATTATAATGAGAAATACACATAACTCCTTGTTAGTTCTTGTAGAGCACAAATTATAATCTAAAGTAGATACTGAATGGTTATGTTTTACACTGGACATGGGGACACGAGAAGTAGCTATTGCCCCTGTGGGTTAGGGGTTTACAATATGCCCGAGGTATTCATACCGGTCGTAAGAGGCGACTAATATGCACATAGGCAATGACATGCTACCTCGATGGGTGATCTGCAGATATGAGCCTCTCATTACCCATCTTCTCCTTCCTTGCGGATGGAGGGATGACATGACCTAGAAGGTTCCACTGGTCATACCAAATCGTTCCCGAGATAGTCGGACAGTACCACAAGCGAATACCGGAGCGTACCGGGATCATATCCGACCAAGGACTGTCAATTTCAACATCACTCCCCAAAACTTTCGGTGAGTATTTTCTTCGTTAACAACAACAAGATACCAGAAGTAGCACATTTTACCCTTATATCATGCTTATATTATTCTTATAACTATATTTTTTTCTAAATGAATTACACTCACATTACTTTGAACGTAATCGATTAGAGTTGCATTGGCATTGCGTGTTGCAGCAAAGCTTTTGTTGTAGCTCTTCACTTCTTTCTCAAATCCATCGGGTAAACCGGAAATTACATTATCCTTATAAGCGTATATGTAGATGGAAAGTAGTATCAAGGAGAACATGGCAGCAATAAGAAAACCGCCATACTGTAAAAGTAAGAATTTCAAATTGCTAGATAAATTCTCCTTGGTGTTTCCTGAACTTACAATGATCAACATCGTTGGATCAACTTTGACAATGCACGAACAGGCGAGCGAAGCGGCAAATACCAGCAAGCCACCAACAGCGAGTAAAAGATATGGCACATAAATCGAATAACCGTCACTTATTTTTAAGTAATATTTAAAATCGGTTTGCATCCAAATTGCGGCTAGGATTATCAAAAGACCAGATAACTGAAATTCAAAATAAGAAAGAAAAAGTTCAATGAAGGGAACCAAAAGATTTCCAGATACACGCCCACACTCACCCATAGAAGCACATTGAACAATAAAAGCATTGCACGAAAAAAATTATAGGAAAACATTATGTTCGCCTGATGATCGCCCAGGCCCATACCGCATCGGCTAAATATTAAATTTGTACTAAAAAGTTGTTATTAAGATGTGGAAAGATACACCGCACCGAAAATATAGATCCATTTGGAATTTCATAAAATATGAACCAATGCATATATGTAGCAAGTGTAAATAGGCATATTAAATATCAACATGGGCGCAGTACGTCTTCCAACGCCGGGGGTGAGTGCTACTGCGGTTAAGTTAGGCTGGCTGCCTTTGCATACCCTCTACTGTGCATATTGGGCCTGAGGAGCCATATCTTCTGATTTTATACAGATTCGAGTATAGTAAAGCGAATTATGGCCCGCAATGCTGCTCTGACTGGGTTATATTATGCGAAGAAGTTTTTATCCTCTCCCCCTTCGTTATTCTCTGTGATTCCTATGGTATACAAGAGGGCTCACAGCCATTGTCCTGTTTCCCTATCTCTATTATATTTTCAATCTTGCATTTTTTAGTACCGTATAAGGATGATGTGCTTGTTGTAGTCTACCCAATCCTGACTGAACGCATTTTCCTTTTCGGTCTATCCCAAAGAAAAAAGTTTGTTTCCCAGGCCTAAAGATAGCTTACCTCAAGAACTTTTTTTTTCAAATAGGGCAGAAATAATTTTATTTAGTTCACAATGGGACAACGGCCCTTCTATCCCTCTCCTACAAACGCCCTTGAAAATGTATATACAAATCAACCATCTGGTCAAACATACTTATAAGAATGCACTGTATTTTTGTCGGGTCGTAGGTACGTAACGTATGTACGTTGGGGTAGTCCTTAAATGTTAGGATAACATGTTTATATGAGATTTCCCTAGCTTCCACCCCAACCTCGATAACAATAAAGCAGCACAAATCACATATGGCCCCGACTGAAGAATTAAGGTGTGTCGCAGAGGAGTCTGAGTTGTAAAATACAAATTTTCTTATTTTATGTACTACTCTGAAGTTTAGTTCCTGTGCAACACTCCTAATGCTATGGATACACACATAGAGACTACCTCCAATAAATCTTCTTTAGTCAGATCCAAATTTTACGCTGATACACACAAAATTGAAGATTAACAATCAGCGCACTAGATGGCTTTCGTTGTAGTACTTGCGGTTTAAAATTAGATGTCGCTCTTTTTTGGTGACATCTAGTGTCCAGTAGCAGCAAACTCGTAATTTTGGTAATGGTCGTTGCGATGTTTGTTTATTTATCGTTGATAGTAGCGGTCAAATAGTTATGATATCTGCTCAAATCTTCTTAATTTTTGGGAGTTTATAATGAAGATTATGCTCAAGTTAACTCCCGAAAGCGGAGATAATTCGGAATTTGCGCTAATGTACCAGCCGTATAACCGTCTCCATTCGGCACCAAAACTGGCATGTCTCTTTAGCCGTGCTTTTACTGCTTGAAAAAGTGTGACTGGAAACGATCGTTCGCTTAATTTTTTTAAGGACCACCCTCATGTGCATATATTTAATACCTATAAACCTGCATAAGTAAATCAAAGCGCATAAATAAATGACAAAGAACAGCCTCTTTGACAGAACAATCAATCGATTTGTGTTGATTATTTTTTCGAAACGACCGCGAGTAGCCGCTGGAAGTGATAAGCTTACAAGCAAGTCTTTGACATCGTCGAAGAAGATTTAGCAGAAGACAGTGAAGGCCATACAAAATAAGGAATTGAATTTTAGATAATTCAGTGCAATGGAATTCGCAAAACCCAAGACAAAGCTTAAGTAGTTTAGTATGTCTGATTTGTGATTTGTTTATGTCGCGATCAAAACTGCCCTTTATAGAGCGAGATCCCAGAGCCTAAAAGCGTCACTTATTTTATAATGGATGAAACCAATACCGATCGATAGTCCTCCCCGAATCTAGAAAGAATGTGAAAATTTTAAAGCTGTACCTATGACCCTAACTTCACTTATTTTATAATGGATGATTTTCACATATTTGTCGTAGATTACCACCCCGCGTCAGTATCAAGTGTTGTTAGACCCGTACCAGTGACAAGGCTCCAGCCAGACACCCCCAGTTCGCGGATTTTCCTATAGAAATTTTTTCTGTTTTACCAATTTCACGCATTTGGGCCACTTTGGCTGCTTTTAACTACCCAATATTTTCCCATTTTTTGTAGAACACTACCCTCAAGTAGTATCAGGAATTTTTAGACTTCGTCCCATGGCAAAAACTTCAGCCAGGCACCTCAAAACTCGGGAAATTTCACTAATTTTTACTGCGCTTTCACATGTTTAAGCGGATTTGACCAACTTTGGCCTATTTTAAATAACAGATCTTTACACATGTGTAGTAAAATGCTACCCTTAAGTAGAATCAAGCATTTCTAGACATCATCCCATGGAAAAAACTTCAACCAGACTCCTGAAAGTTCGAGAACTTTTATTTTCCTATTAATTTGCTTTCTCTTGTTTGTCCCACTTTTACTAATTTTAAATGATAGATCTTTTCAGATGTTTCGCAGGACACTACCCTTAAGTAGTTTCAGTCATTTCTAGACTTCGCCCCATGGCAAAAACTTCAGCCAGACACCTCAAAGCTCGGGATTTTCACTAATTTTTACAGAGATTTCACTTGTTTCAGCAGGTTTCTCCAACTTTGTCCACGTTTAAACGGCGGATCTTTACACATGTGTCGTATAACACTACCCTTAAACAGTATCAGGCATTTCCGGACTTCATTCCATGAATAAAACTCAAGCCAAACAACCCAAAGCACGGGAACTTTTCATCATTTTTACTGTACTTTCACATGGTCAAATGGGTTTACCCAACTTTGGCTGCTTTTAAATGGCGGATCGCTACAAATGTATCGTATAACACTACTATTAACTAATATTAGGCATTTTTAGACTTCGCCCCATGACAAAAACTTCAGCCAGACACCTCAAAGCTGAGGAAATTTCATAATTCTTGCTGCGAATTCACATGTTTAACTGCGTTGGTCTAACTTTGGCTGCTTTTAAAGGGCAGATAATTTCACATGTGTCATAGAAGACCACCCTTAAGTGGTATCAGGTACTTTTTGACTTCGCCCCATGTCAAAAACTTCAGCCAGACACCTCAAAACTGAGGAATTTTTATAATTCTTACTGCACTTTCACATGTTTAAGCGAATTTGTCCAACTTTGGCTGTTTTTGAAAGGCAGATCTTTGCACATGTGTCGTGGAACACTATCTCCAAGTAGTATCAGGCATTTTTATACTTCATCCCATGGAAAAAACTTCAGCCAGACACCTCAAGCCTGAGGAATTTTCATAGTTCATACTGCTTTTTCACATGTTTAATCGGGTTGGTCCAACTTCGGCTGCTTTTAAAGAGCAGATCTTTTCACATGTGTCATAGAAGACCCCCTTAAAGAAGGATCGGCTATTATTATACTTCGCCTCATGTCAAAAACTATAGTCAGACACCTCAAAACTGAGGAATTTTCATAATTATTACTGCGATTTCACAGGTTTAAGCGAGTTGGTCCAACTTTTGCTGTTCGTAAAGGACATATCTTCACACATGTGTCATAGAAGACCACCTTAAAGAAGTATCGGGTATTTTTTATACTTTGCCCCATGTCAAAAATTTCAGCCAGACACCTCAAAACTGAGGAATTTTCATAATTCTTACTGCGATTTCAAAGGTTTAAGCGAGTTCGTCCAACTTCGGCTGCTTTTAAAGAGCAGATCTTTTCACATGTGTCATAGAAGACCCCCTTAAAGAAGGATCGGCTATTTTTATACTTCGCCCCATGTCAAAAACTACAGTCAGACACCTCAAAACTGAGGAATTTTCATAATTCTTACTGCGATTTCACAGGTTTAAACGAGTTGGTCCAACTTTTGCTATTCGTAAAGGGCATATCTTCACACATGTGTCACAGAAGATCACCTTAAAGAAGTATCGGGTATTTTTTATACTTTGCCCCATGTCAAAATTTTCAGCCAGACACCTCAAAACTGAGGAATTTTCATAATTCTTATTGCGATTTCAAAGGTTTAAGCGAGTTCGTCCAACTTCGGCTGCTTTTAAAGAGCAGATCTTTTCACATGTGTCATAGAAGACCCCCTTAAAGAAGGATCGGCTATTTTTATATTTCGCCCCATGTCAAAAACTACAGTCAGACACCTCAAAACTGAGGAGTTTTCATAATTCTTACTGCGATTTCACAGGTTTAAACGAGTTGGTCCAACTTTTGCTATTCGTAAAGGGCATATCTTCACACATGTGTCATAGAAGATCACCTTAAAGAAGTATCGGGTATTTTTATACTTCGCTCATGTCAAAAACTACAGCCAGACACCTCAAAACTGAGAAATTTTTATAATTCTTACTGCGTTTTCACATGTTTGAGATGGTTCGTCTACCTCTGGCTGCTTTTAAAGGGCAGATATTTTCAATGTGTCATAGAGGACCACCCTTACGTGGTACCAGGTACTTTTAGATCTCGCCTTATGACAAATACTTTAACCAGACACCTTAAATCTGGGTAGTTTTCATAATTCTTACTGTGCTTTCGATTGTTTAAGCAGGTTTGTCCAACTTTGACTATTTCTAAAAGGCGAATATTTACACATGTGTCATAGAACGCAACTCTTAAGTGGTATCAGGCATTTTTGGAGATCTTCCCATGACAAAAACTACATCCAAACACCTCAAAGCTCGAGTTTTTTTTCGCAATTGATCTCTCCATAGGACATGATCAAGCAAATTAGAACAGTTCAGCCCATACAAAGTGTTCAGATGTGGAATTTGTTGCATTTCAGACAATTTCACTCTTATGTCGCTACCCTGCAGCGAAAGCAACTAGTTGAAAACTACTTTACTACTAGTTGGTGCACCGGGCTTATATGGAACAAAGACAGAACACTGACTAGTTGGGCCCGGTGTTCTGTCTTTTTTCCATATAAGCAACTGGTATTTTTTACGTGTTGATGTCCTACAAGATGTCAATTGTCAGATTTCGACCAGAATATACCAGTTATTTACTAGTCAGGAAGTACCAGTTTCATGCTAGTTGTAAGATATCAGTTCCATACTAGTTCATCCTGGACTAGTATAATTTCCAAAAAATGAACTAGTCCAAAAAGGACCAGTATGGAATATACTAGTCAAAAAGGCTTTTAACCTGGACTAGTATGATTTCAACCAGAATTTTCCTGGCTTACCCTTTATTTTATCATTTGACTTTATTTTCATGTTTATTCTTAAGAAAGCAGCGGCTATTTGTATTTACCCTATCACGAAAAAGCATCTATGAATTATAAGAGAAAACGAAACGAATGAATTTTGTTTTTTTCAACTGGTATAATTTCATCCAGAAAAATCTAGTTGTATACTAGTATGGAATGGATATTTTCTGACTAGTATGGGTTCAGCCGGAAAATTCTAGTTGTATACTAGTATTTTTCTGATTAGTTTGAGGTTTCGCTGCAGGGAACTTACTTAAACCTGTGAAACCGCAGTAAGAATTATGAAAATTCCTCAGTTTTGAGGTGTCTGGCTGTAGTTTTTGACATGGGACGAAGTATAAAAATACCCGATGTTTCTTTAAGGTGGTCTTCTATGACACATGTGTGTAGATATGCCCTTTACGAACAGCAAAAGTTGGACCAACTCGCTTAAACCTGTGAAATCGCAGTAAGAATTATGAAAATTCCTCAGTTTTGAGGTGTCTGACTGTAGTTTTTGACATGGGGCGAATTATAAAAATACCCGATACTTCTTTAAGGGGGTCTTCTATGACACATGTGAAAAGATCTGCTCTTTAAAAGCAGCCGAAGTTGGACCAACCCGATTAAACATGTGACCAAGCAGTAAGAACTATGAAAATTCCTCAGCCTTGAGGTGTCTGGCTGCAGTTTTTTCCATGGGATGAAGTCTAAAAATACCTGATACTACTTGGAGATAGTGTTCCACGACACATGTGTAAAGATCTGCCTTTCAAAAATAGCCAAAGTTGGACAAACTCGGTTAAACATGTGAAAGTGCAGTAAGAATTATAAAAATTCCTCAGTTTTGAGGTGTCTGGCTGAAGTGTTTGACATGAGGCGAAATCTAAAAGTAACTTATACCACTTAAGGGTGGTCTTCTATGACACATGTGAAAAGATCCGCTCTCTAAGAGCAGCCGAAGTTGGACCAACCCGATTAAACATGTGAAAAAGCAGTAAGAACTATGAAAATTCCTCAGGCTTGAGGTGTCTGGCTGAAGTTTTTTCCATGGGATGAAGTATAAAAATGCCTGATACTACTTGGAGATAGTGTTCCACGACACATGTGCAAAGATCTGCCTTTCAAAGACGGCCAAAGTTGGACAAACTCGCTTAAACATGTGAAAGTGCAGTAAGAATTATAAAAATTCCTCAGTTTTGAGGTGTCTGGCTGAAGTTTTTGACATGGGGCGAAGTCAAAAAGTACCTGATACCACTTAAGGGTGGACTTCTATGACACATGTGAAATTATCTGCCCTTTAAAAGCAGCCAAAGTTAGAGCAACGCAGTTAAACATGTGAATTGGCAGCAAGAATTATGAAATTTCCTCAGCTTTGAGGTGTCTGGCTGAAGTTTTTGTCATGGGGCGAAGTCTAAAAATGCCTAATATTAGTTAATGGTAGTGTTATACGATACATTTCTAACGATCCACCATTTAAAAGCAGCCAAAGTTGGGTAAACCGATTTGACCATGTGAAAGCACATTAAAAATGATGAAAAGTCCCCGTGCTTTGGGTTGTTTGGCTTAAGTTTTTTTCATGTAATGAAGTCCGGAAATGCCTGATACTGTTTAAGGGTAGTGTTATACGACACGTGTGTAAAGATCCGCCGTTTAAACGTGGACAAAGTTGGAGAAACCTGCTGAAACAAGTGAAATCTCTGTAAAAATTAGTGAAAATCCCGAGCTTTGAGGTGTCTGGCTGAAGTTTTTGCCATGGGGCGAAGTATAGAAATGACTGAAACTACTTAAGGGTAGTGTCCTACGAAACATCTGAAAAGATCCGTCGTTTAGAAGTTGTAAAAGTGGGACAAACAAGAGAAAGCAAATTAATAGGAAAATAAAAGTTCCCGAACCTTTAGGTGTCTGGCTGAAGTTTTTGCCATGGGATGATGTCTGGAAATGCTTGATTCTACTTAAGGATAGCATTTTACGACACATGTGTGAAGATCTGCTATTTAAAAGTAGTCAAAGTTTGTCAAATCCACTTAAACATGTGAAAGCGCAGTAAAAATTAGTGAAATTTCCCGAGTTTTGAGGTGTCTGGCTGAAGTTTTTGCCATGGGACGAGGTCTAAAAATTACTGAAACTACTTAAGGGTAGTGTCCTACGACACATTTGAAAAGATCTATCATTTAAAATTAGTAAAAGTGGGACAAACAAGAGAAAGCAAATTAATAGGAAACTAAAAGTTCTCGAACTTTCAGGTGTCTGGCTGAAGTTTTTTCCATGGGATGATGTCTAGAAATGCTTGATTCTACTTAAGGGTAGCATTTTACGACACATGCGTAAAGATCTGTTATTTAAAAGAGGCCAAAGTTGGTCAAATCCGCTTAAACATGTGAAAGCGCAGTAAAAATTAGTGAAATTTCCCGAGTTTTGAGGTGTCTGGCTGAAGTTTTTTCCATGGGACGAAGTCTAAAAATTCCTGATACTACTTGAGGGTAGTGTTCTACAAAAAATGGGAAAATATTGGGTAGTTAAAAGCAGCCAAAGTGGCCCAAATGCGTGAAATTAGTAAAATAGAATAAATTTCCATAGGAAAATCCGCGAACTGGGGGTGTCTGGCTGGAGCCTTGTCACTGGTATGGGTGTAACAACACTTGATACTGACGCGCGGTGGTAATCTACGTCAAATATGTCAAAATCATCCATTATAAAATAAGTGAAGTTAGGGTCATTTTTTGGCGACTTTGACCCCCGATTCCTAGGCCCTTGTCATAGGTACAGCTTTAAAATTTTCACATTCTTTCTAGATTCAGGGAGGACTATCGATCGGTATTGGTTTCATCCATTATAAAATAAGTGACGCTTTTAGGCTCTGGGATCTTGGTCTATTACGCCATAATGCTATGGATACACACACGGAGATTACCTCCAATAAATCTTCTTTAATCAGATTCAAATTTTACCCTGATACACACAAAATTGAAGATTAACAATCGCACCATCTAGTGATTTGTGTTGTATTACTTGCTATTTAAAACTAGATGTCACTGGGAATTGCTTATTTTATAGCGACTCTAGTGTGCAGTAGCGGTAAACAGTAATTTTGGTAGTTGCCCTTACTATTTCTAGCGGCAAATAGCGGTAAACTGCAAGAAATATGCGTTTTCTTGCAGTTTTTGTTTATTTATCTGAAGAGCGAACATTTTGTTGGGGCCGCTCAAATCTTCTTCATTTTTGGGAGTTTATAATGAAGATTATGCTCAAGTTAACTGCCAAAAGCGGAGATAATTCGGAATTTGCGTTAATGTATCAGCCGTATAAGGAAATGTTATGTCCTGATTTTCTAAATCACGGTGACTAGACGCGACGCGATCACTCACGTTCACCATCACCCGCAAGTTCGTAATTTTTAAGCACGTAAAGGCTGGTTTTCATTAGGTCAAAATATGACATCAAATGGTGGCATACTAATGAAAACGGGCTGGCATATGGTGTCAATTGCGTTTGCAGTCAGTTTTGACGACTCATTGTCATATAAAATGACAAGCATGTGAAAACGGTCAAATTTCAGTATGACAGCGCAGTTGGCAACGATTGACACTCAAAATAGATTTGCCAACATGTTGGCAAATTGGTGTCATTCGTCGAACGAACAGCTGATATAAGCATCACAAATTAAAAGTTTTCTAAATTTGTAAAAATGTAATTTATTAATTATTCCAATGCTTTTAATGTTTTTTGATAATAAATTGAGGAAACGATGGAAGTGTAGCGTAGAACCCACACTTCTCCGTAGACTCGGCCTAACCCACCATTGTCTCTGCTTTCTTAGCTGGCCCCTCTTCCGCGTCCATGCCCTCAACGTTGTCGCCAAGCACAACGTCGCAGAAGCTATTGCAAATTGTTTCTTTGGTAATTGTCTACTTTAGCTGTCAACTGCTAATAAATTAGCTAAAATTATGGAAGGGGGCTCAAAAGACGGGGTTTAGCCTGAAGATCACGAATCCCGAAGCGATTTTTTAATTTTTTGTTTCAGTGAAAATTTATGGTCAAAAAACCGAAATTTGTCCCGGGTCCGATACCAAAATTGGGGCGGAATCCAGGGTAATTAAGTGCAGAACACCTTTATGAGTTGGCGGCCTTCGGCCGCCCTTATAAAGAAATTAAAATATTGAAAAAAAAGCTTCCGGATTCGTGATCCTGAGGCCAAACCCCGTCTTTTGAGGCCCCTCCCATAATTTTAGCTAATTTATTAGCAGTTGACAGCTAAAGTAAACAATTACCCATATATTTTTGCGGATATTATTTAGCGCGTAAACCAATTATTATTTTGCGCGTTTTTAATTAATTTTTTATTTGCCACAATGTATCAGCTGATCAGCTGTCAAACAAATTTACTTCGCGATTGACATCAGTGATGAAAATAGGGATGCAATCGACTGACACGAAAATTTGACGACGCTCTTTGACACGCACCGCTTTATCGACTTCATGTCAGTTTTAGAGACGTAATGAAAACACATATGCCACCAAATTTCTATCGTGACAGTTGAGTCAGTTTTTGAGGTCAGTCATTTTGACCTAATGAAAACCAGCCTTAAGTTTTCGCGTTCATCCAGTTACGTTATCACGGCGCAGTCACTGCGTTTGACAGGGCTGCGTTCGCGGTAGTTGGCAATTCCGAAGCGAACACAAACAAAAATAAAATGTGTTAGTGCTCTTGCCTTATTTTTATACCCAGCTGTACTTGTACACAGGGTATTATAACTTTGTTAGGATAACGGTTGGTTGTACAGGTATAAAGGAATCGAGATAGATATAGACTTCCATATATCAATATGATCAGGATCGAAAAAAAATTTGATTGAGCCATGTCCGTCCGTCTGTCCGTCCGTCCGTCCGTCCGTCCGTCTGTCCGTTAACACGATAACTTGAGCAAATAATGAGATATCTTCACCAAATTTGGCATGCGTACTTATTTGGGTTCAGAATAGATTGCTATTGAAAATGGGTAAAATCGGACCATAACCACGCCCCTTCTTCGATATCGAAAATTTCGAAAAACGTATAAAATTGGTTAATTCAATATTAGAAGCAGCTACAATGATAAAATTTGCAATATGTATTGATTTAGATGTTCTAAGGCCGATTTTATAAAAATTTTTGAAAAGGGGGCGTGGTACCGCCTACGTATATTTGAAGAAATTTTAAAATTTTGACTCTCAATAACTTCAGAACAGTTTATGCTAGAATAACGAAATTTCGTAGAGGACATACTATTGTTGTGGTAAATTCAGCTATAGAAAATAAACGAAATCGCTTCGCGACCACGCCTACTTTTTCATAAAAGTTATATTGAAAGGAGGTGGAAATATTGAAAAGTCCATATCTAATTAACTGATTTCGCTATAATAATATAATTTGGTACATACATCAACTTTCATATTCTTTACATAATTTTTTCAAAATTTTGGAAAGTGGGCGTGGCACCACCCACTTATGAGTCAAGCAATTTTTAAATTCGACTGCTAACAACTTCAGAACGGTGTGAGATAGATTTACGAAACTAGGTACCAGGCATGTTATGTTTATGTAGAGTACTGCCACAGAAAATAAGAAAAATCGGTGAACGATCACGCCCACTTTATGTGCACAGCTGGGTATGTAATGTTCGGTTTCACCCGAACTTAGACTTCCTTACTTGTTATTGTTGAATCTATTATATTAATAGGCTAACAAATTTTACATATAAATATTTGCCAAGCTTAAACCCATACTAAATATGCATAAATATTTATGAAATGCATACCTCTAAGCAAGGACTGAAACCGATACCGAAACCGTAACCGTAACCGATTAAAACCGATTAAATTTTCAAAACCGAAACCGAAACCGTAACCGTTATTTTGATATGGAAAAGACCGAAACCGAAACCGTTTCAAAATCCGAAACCGGTTCCAAACGGTTTTGAATTTTTTCAATACCTTACTTATGTGAGTGGGCACATAGGTACTTCGTTTTACAAATAGGTACCCTGAAAGTTTTCATGGAAGATTGTGGAGCCACGTTTTGACATCAGTATCAAAATTCTGAAAGAGGAAGTTTGAATATAGTTGAATGAAGCGATCGAAACAAATTCACGAGATCCGAAAAAGAAATGTTCAGGCTTGCCTCGGAAAGTGCCACTAATTTTAATGTTTTTAACGATTTATAAATTTCATTTGGCTTCCATTTTAATATATTTTTAATAAAAAAGTAGAGTTATTTTTAGGAATTTGTTGTGCAGAAATTTCATCTATGCATAGCGTTAATAAATGTATTATTATATTGGAGAAATCCCATCATGGCCGCAGAAAAAAAGTTATGAAAATTCAGACCTATTTCGTAGCTACATAGGTACTTGAGTATTTTAGTAGAAACATTTTTTTCCTGTTTTTATTTGGAAACCGAAACCGGAACGAAACCGTAACCGAAACCGAAATGAATTTTGAAGAACGAAACCGGAACCGAAACCGAAACACGTTGCAAAAACCGAAACCGGAACGTTATTTTAATCGGTTTCAGACATTGCCTCTAAGGCAGTGCACAATTATCTAATAAAATTGAAGAAAAAAAAACTTTTTTAAAAATAAGCTTTTATTATTGGTTTCTAAAATTAACTAAAAAGTAAAAAATAAATTTACTGTAAAGGAATATAACACTTTATAAGTTCATTGTAACCTTTAAAGATAATTTGGCTTCTTCGTCTGCCACAAAATAATTCCATATTGTAGGCATAATTATATATTTCTAACATTAAAACTTTACACCTAAATTATTAAATCTTCCAGTATATATCACATTCCTAATTTTATTAATAATAAAAGCGTGTTAAATTTTGATGGTATAATAAAGAACATTTAGGACCTTCTTTTCTATTTGATGGTATAATTAAGAACATTCAGGACCTTCTTTTCTTGCTATCGAAATTTAACACGCTTTTATTATTAATAAAATTAGGAATGTGATATATACTGGAAGATTTAATAATTTAGGTGTAAAGTTTTAATGTTAGAAATATATAATTGTGTACAATATGGAATTATTTTGTGGCAGACGAAGAAGCCAAATTATCTTTAAAGGTTACAATGAACTTATAAAGTCTTATATTCCTTTACAGTCAATTTATTTTTTACTTTTTAGTTAATTTTATAAACCAATAATAAAAGCTTATTTTTAAAAAAGTTTTTTTTCTTCAATTTTATTTTTTACTCTTTAGTTCGGTTTATCAACAAGAGGCAATAATGTCGCAGCGACATCAATCGGCTGCTAGCAGCAACAGAAACCATAGAATCTTTTACAATAAAGCCGCGTGGTTAATAAAGTTACTCCGGTTTTACATTTGTCAAGTATTGCTTTCAACTCTGCTGGCGTTCTCTTTGTATTTTCTATTCGTGTTCACACTTGTCAATTTTTCTTGAAAGCAATTATGAAACAAAATATGGGGGTACAAGGAGGAGTGAAAGAGATAGCAAGAAAAACTTGAAACGAGTTGACGGTACGCTTTCGAATGTACTCTTCCCCTCGCTTCTCACCCCCTTCGCCTATGTCGCGACAGAATTGAATTCAAGTCTTGAATAATGTAAAAGGGGTATTACTTTCGGTTTATCAACAAGAGGTAATAATGTCGCAGCGACATCAATCGGCTGCTAGCAGCAACAGAAACCATAGAATCTTTTACAATAAAGCCGGGTGGTTAATAAAGTTACTTTTGGGATATTGGAATAAAGACTAAACTAAACGATAAATGGGATTTTTGAAATTAAGCTAATTTTTTTATTTACTGTTAGCGAAGCCTGAACGATGATGAAAATTTGCAAAATCCCATCTTAACTGCAAGTTAGTACAATATCAAAAGCAAAATTTCCTGGAATGAAAACTTTCGAATATCTCTACTCGTGCGCCACCTATCGGAATTATTTTTTTGTTATTTTGCGTGGAGGCAGAAAACTAAACGATGATGAAAATTTCAAGATCCTACCTCAACGGGAAGTTCGTTGAAAAACGAAATAATCGACACTGAAAACAGACCTTCTTAATTCTCAAATAAAGCGACTCACGCGCCACCTAACGGGTCCAATTTTTTTTTAACATTTAGAAATTAATTTAGTAACACACACGTAAAATATCAGCCAAATCGGTCCATAATTACGATTTTGAGTTTTTATTACTGCTATCTCAGCCCCACCTAGCGGAATTTTTTTTACAAAAATATTTCTTTACATGGTAGTAATACATGTTACGAATTTCAGCTAAATCGGACCATAAATGCGAATTTTGAAAATATAGCGACCCACGCGCCACCTATCGAATTTTTTTTTTATAATATTGCATTGTCATCGGGGTTATACATGGGTGCAGAATTTCAGATCAATCGGACACCGGGAAGTGTATCAAATTTAGCTTGCAAGATTTGATTACAGACAGCCGTCAGGTGAAACTAAATCATGCCGATTCTAAACAATTTCTCACTTTCCGGATTTCCTCACTATAATATAATTTGTGAGCAAAAATGTACGAAAAATGTAATTGAAAAATTGTTTAGAATAGGCATGAATAAAAGCTAGAAAAGCCGAATGTTGCATTCTTCAGCGCCATCTGCATATCAATATATAATGCTCAGTGCCATCTGCATATCAATAGACAATGCTCATAAGAGTAAAGGAATTCACCGCGTGGTAAGTAAAGGTACTTTTGGAATGCACCACGCGGCGAATTCCAATCTTCTTTCTATGGCAATAGGGAAAAACGACTAAACTTGGGTGATGATTGGATTTTTGCAAATAAAGCAATATTTTAGATTTTTTTTTTTTGTATAATGCATTGTCAGTAAAACCTGATCGATGGTGAAAATTCAAAACGAATTAATCGACACTGAAAACAGACCTTCGTAATTCTCAAATAAAAAGACTCACGCGGCACCTAGCGGGCCCAATTTTTTTTTAACATTTAGAAATTAATTAAGTAACACACACGTAAAATATCAGCCAAATCGGTCCATAATTACGATTTTGAGTTTTTATTACCGCTATCTCAGCCCCACCTAGCGGAATTTTTTTTTACAAAAATATTTCTTTTCATGGTAGTAATACATGTTACGAATTTCAGCTAAATCGGACCATAAATGCGAATTTTGAAAATATAGCGACCCAAGCGCCACCTATCGAAATTTTTTTTTATAATATTGCATTGTCATCAGGGTTGTGCATGGGTGCAGAATTTCAAATCAATCGGACACCGGGAAGTGTATCAAATTTAGCTTGCAAGATTTGATAACAGACAGCCGTCAGGTGAAACTAAATAAAAGCTTATAAAAATGACTTTCAATTGATGCACTTTGGTTGAAATTATTTGAGATTGCAATTTCAATCTGTCTAAGGCGTTGGCAACATTTTTTTCTGCAAAGAGATGATTACGCCATGAAAAACACTTTTTAATCCAAATATTGAGAGTGTAACCACAAATAGTTTATATCCGGGTAGCGAAATTTTCACGTGAAAGCAATACCAAGTCATAAGTAAAAAGAGTTCTGTTTTTTCCAAAAAAAATTATGGTCACCGTAGTCTTACGTGTTTTTCGGTTAATTTATATGTGCATGAAATATCATATTGAGACCCCTGTTCCTAAACATGCACAATATCCATCCAATCTACACGGCGGTCCTGAAAACTTACTATATTTTTCTTGTTTTCTGAACAGTTTCTGGTACTTTTTATAAGGTGCGGAGGGTCAAAGAAATATATAATTTCCTGGCCGTTAACCTCGAAGAAGGGTCTCTCACGAGATACTCCTACAATGCTGGCGAATCCTACGAAATTAGACCCTTGGTCGGTTACCATTTGGCAGGAGTCCAATGCTCTGAAGCTGGCTAACTATTTGAAAAACATATTGTTTTAAAACCATTCCTGAGCACGTTCTGTGCGCGAAAAAATACGCTAAGGGATGTGTCCAAGCCTCCCCACCAATGCCTTGGACAAGAATTGCGAGAACGCTTGAAGCTACTCTGGAGGTACGATTTTCATCGCCATAGTCCTCCAGTCCTATAATTGAATCTCTATTTCTCTCATATTGGACAAACACTTTTAAAGACATTTCGTCGCAGCAGATCGAAACATACTTTTGTGCCTCTGTGAAGCCACGGCTTCTCAACTCCAGAGCTTTAAGGCTGCTGTGGTCGCAACCAGGGTTACGTGGCCAACCCTGAACAAATAGTTGAAGGGTTTTTCTGGTTGGCCAAGTGAAAAGGGGCTTTAAGTACCTTAACGCTAATGGGGAGATAAAATTAACAGCTAGCGCTAAAGTTTTTAAATCCCTATCAAATCTATGACCCTTTGGAGAGCGAGGGGTATTTTTCAGACAATTCCTCACACATACTGCCACATGTGGAGGTAACTTGGAACATAATTCTTCGATTTGACTGTCTTGCCTTTCTAAAGTCAAATCAGGATGAGCCTCCAAACTAAAAACTTTTTTTTCTAAAAAGGCCACCCTTTTTCTTAGTTGCCCTAACTCCTCATCTTTTTCTTTAATTATCTCCCGGTATCTTTTTTTCTAGGAGTCCCATCGGTAAGGTTTTGGTTAGTTTGTACCTGTCTACTATTAGCCCATGTTTCAATAAGAGAACGGCCTGAAGAAAGATGGCCTGGGGGAGGATGGGGCTCCTCTAAGGGAACTTCAACATTGGGTGAGGTTGAAGGCCTTTCTGCCTCTCTGGGCGATAAAAGTACCAGTTCAAAATCTTCTACACCTAAAGCTAAGGCATGGTCGTCAGAACTATCCAAGTCATTCCCTCCAATAACTGTTACTATGGGCTCAACATAGGCTAGGTTATCATCAGGAATATTTATATTACTATTCGAAACAATTACTGTGGGCTCTAAACTAATAGCTAAATTCACATCAGGTATAGCTGATGGGTGGAGGAGCCGACCCCATCTCACCTTGAGAGAGAAATGCCTTTGGCAAACGAAAATATGGTTGACGTTATTACCAGTAACGCCCAACCGCCGCAACCATTCACGCCGCCTAACAAAAGCAAAAATAATACATGCTAAAATGAATCACCCTAATTCACATGCTTTTTAATGTAGATAAATAAATTAAAATTAGTAGGGTTATTATGATATAAAAAATTATTATATATCTAAAATTGCAGCTTTGATTGCAAATATCTCTTCAGCTAATTTATTAGCACTTGACCCATGAAGGAAAAAAATACCAAAAAAAAAAAAAACATATAAAAAATAAGCCATTAAGCGGGATTATTTAAAGAGTATGGCGATGTTAGAAAAAATTAAAAAGAAAAACTAAACAGCAATAATTTGGTACCGCAACATCCCAATACATTATTTTAAAAATCGGATAATTGAAAATAGAAAATCTAGTTTGCATCACAAAACTACAAACGTAATTTTTGAAACTTTTCCCAATAAACTTTACTTATTTTTAAAGTGTTTGCATTAGTACAAATCTCAGTCGTTTTTGAATCACCCTAATGTACACATATTAAGGGCGGATTTCTCAACTAGCCGTCAACTTAACGCTCACTTTAAATTTTATCGGGCAGTTAATCCTCCTGTTAAATAATGGGCAAATGAACTGGCTGTTAAATTGACAGGTAAAAGGCAGAATTTGTCAAAATTTGACCAAATGAAAACCAGACCTAACTCTACCTAACATTCCTCATCAACAGAAATCAAAAACAATAAACAACTTACCGGTCGATTTCTCCCTCTGGTGGGAAAGGGTGAAGTGGTACTCCCGAACCACATCCAGCTATGCAACGTCTCACCATTATCTGAAAATTAAAAAAAAAAAAATATTAATAGAAAATATATATGTATGTTAAAAAGGTGTTCCAACGCAACTTGTGCAAGCAAAGACACTGGCATTTCCATTGGAACACCTTTTTTATATTTGGTAGAGCTTTTATTAAAACCACAAGGGTACACCACGCTTTGGGAAAAACTACTTGAAGGAATGGTAGGGGGGTCGAACAAATCACAACTGTGAGAGTAGGGACTCGGGGCTTAATTCACGAACATTGATCCATTGATACACAATGTCCACGAAGCACTCTTTTATTATTTTGACATGTGCCCTTTTCCAAAGCATGATGCACTGTGCTAAAGCCAACACTCACTTTTTTCACTATGAAACTACTTACCAAATAACTTCTCCTTTGCGATTTAAAGATCAAATCTGGAAATAGAAATATGAAATTACAATTAGAATATAAAAAGAAATTTGTGAATGTTATCTAAATGCCATAAAAAATGGCGTTTAAAAAACTCGATTCATTTCCCACACACGACACAAATAACACATAAATACTGGTAATTTTATAGTTACAACTATAAATACTCACCAAATTAAAGATTCCAAACCTGGGGGCAATCTGAAAAGAGAAAATATATTAATAAATCAATTAAAAAATCAACAGATTAAAAAAATTGTGGCACGTCGCCGCCTGAAAAAAACGTTGAAAAACGTTAAAAATGTTGAGTATGTGTATGTGTATTTGCACAAGACAGGGTTGCATAAAAAAGTTCGCTAAAACTTAGAAAGATATTTAATTTTTTTAAATAACATAAATAACAGCAAATTATATCAAATTATTAACTAAAATAACTCTTTCTTATCTATTAAACAAATAATACTGTAGCGGTGTGGCAACCTTGCGTTTTGCCTTTTTGACAGCACACATATGATAAGCAAAAAATGACATCTTTCCGTTTTTCGGCGCAACTCGTGGACCACGGACGTATTCTGATATTAAAACATATTTCATATCAATTGTTAAATTCTAACTTTCATTTCACATTCTTAATTAAAGCTAAACTCGTTACCTTAGCACGCTTGTTTCACTAATAGCTAGGAAGGTAACAATACCATTGAAAAAAAAAAAAAAAATGGTATTTGTTTCCTTTAGGGGTCAACTGCTAATAAATTAGCTAGAATTTGGGAGATAGCTCAAAAGACGGGGTTTGGCCTGAGGATCACAAATCCGGAAGTGCTTTTTTAATATTTTGCTTCTCTGAAGAGATTCCGCCCCAATTTTGGTATCGGACCCGGGTCAATTTGGGTTTTTTGACCATAACTTTCCACAGACACAAAAAATTAAAAAAGCGCTTCCGGATTTGTGATCCTCAGGCCAAACCCCGTCTTTTGAGCTATCTCCCATAATTCTAGCTAATTTATTAGGAGTTGACCCCTAAAGGAAACAAATACCAAATTTTGGGGTTTGAAGCGTTCTTTGTGCAGGTGTACTGTTATATAGTTATAGCCTCGTTGCATTCATTTAAGTCAAACTGTTAAGACATGTATTTGATAGTAAATCTATCAAAAAAAATCGTACATACAGTGTACGACAAAACTAAAGCACATAAAGTCGCTCAGCTAAATTTGGTTGAAAAAAGATTCTATGACAAGTCTTAAATTTTGCTTTTGTATTTATTGATGAAATGCATATATTAGTTATTAGAAATATCAAACAAAAAACCCACTTTCATGGTCCAATAAAATAAATAAATTATACTCTTCAGGTTAACTAAAAAATTTGTGCGACAAAACTAAAGCACAAATTAAAGTAAGTCCGGTTTTTTTCTTAAATCTATGCAAAAAAATGTAAAATGGAGGTTACCGTGATCAAGGAGACTCCCCCCGATCTTTTTCAAGCAATTTTTAAAATTGGTTACATTGTTTCATACAGCCGTTAAAGGAAACTTTATGATTTAAAAAAAAATGTCCAAAATAATTTTTGGGTGGTACTTTTGCCAATTTTTATACCCAGCTGTACTTGTACACAGGGTATTATAACTTTGTTAGGATAACGGTTGGTTGTACAGGTATAAAGGAATCGAGATAGATATAGACTTCCATATATCAATATGATCAGGATCGAAAAAAAATTTGATTAAGCCATGTCCGTCCGTCCGTCCGTCCGTCCGTCCGTCCGTCTGTCCGTTAACACGATAACTTGAGCAAATAATGAGATATCTTCACCAAATTTGGCATGCGTACTTATTTGGGTTCAGAATAGATTGCTATTGAAAATGGGTAAAATCGGACCATAACCACGCCCCTTTTTCGATATCGAAAATTTCGAAAAACGTATAAAATGGGTTAATTCAATATTAGAAACAGCTACAATGATAAAATTTGCAATATGTATTCATTTAGATGTTCTAAGGCCGATTTTACAAAAATTTTTGAAAAGGGGGCGTGGTACCGCCCACGTATATTTGAAGAAATTTTAAAATTTTGACTCTTAATAACTTCAGAACAGTTTATGCTAGTATAACGAAATTTCGTAGAGGACATACTATTGTTGTGGTAAATTCAGCTATAGAAAATAAACGAAATCGCTTCGCGACCACGCCTACTTTTTCATAAAAGTTATATTGAAAGGAGGTGGAAATATTGAAAAGTCCATATCTAATTAACTGATTTCGCTATAATAATATAATTTGGTACATACATCAACTTTCATATTCTTTACATAATTTTTTCAAAATTTTGGAAAGTGGGCGTGGCACCGCCCACTTATGATTCAAGCAATTTTTATTAATTTTAACACCATTAACTATACAAAACAAAGAATAACAGCATTTTATGTGCACAGCTGGGTATGTAATGTTCGGTTTCACCCGAACTTAGACTTCCTTACTTGTTTTTTTTAATTCGTTAAAAATAAATCAGCGAATATCACCGAAACATGATTTAACATGCATCATGACCTTATTTTGTTGTTTACAAACGTTTTTATTAAAAAAACGTGTCCTCTAAGCACTTTACAGAGAGGTAATAGGCCACCAAAAACACCGAGTAGTAAGGATCTGGCCACCGTTCGGGCTGTGAAAATATCAAGTCTTGTTTCCGTAGGGAATACCACAAATTATTTGGTCAGGATATAGTATGTAGGACAATTTAACGACCGACCTTATTTTTAAGAAATCTTACTTCACTTTTTTGCGCAAATGAGTTAGAGTGGGGTTTCGGGGCTGTAAACAGGTTCCAAGGTGTCCGAATGTTTCAGAATTGTTTTATTTGATAGCAAACTAGGATTCTTTGTCGTATTGGACCATTTCAGATCATATAGTGTGCAGCAAACAATTATTTTTCCTTTATTTGGAATAAAGTCGTTTTAAACCCTAATAAAAAAGTAAGATTTCTTCAAAGAAACGTTATTAAATTGTCCTGCATAATGGATCCTGACCAAATAATTTATGGAGTTCCCTGCGGAAACAAGACTAAATATTTTTACAGCCCAAACGATGGCCAGATCCTTGCTATTAGGTGTTTTTGGTGGCCTATTACCTCACTGTAAAGTGCTTAGAGGGCAAGTTTTTAAAAAAACTTTCGTAAAAAGCAAAATAAAGTCATGATGCATGTTAAATCATTTTGCAGTGATATTCGCTGATTTGTTTTTAACGAATTAAAAAAAAAATTTGCCAAAAGTGCCACGAAACAATTATTTTGGGCAATTTTTTAAAATCATAAAATTTTCTTTAACGGCTGTATGAAACAATGGAACTAATTTTAAAAAATGCTTGAAAGAGATTGGCGGGAGTCTCGTTGATCACGTTAACCTCCATTTTAAATTTGTTTGCACACATTTAAGAAAAAACCGGACCTACTTTAATTTTTGCTTTAGTTTTGTCGCACAAATTTTTTAGTTAACCTGAAAAGTATAATTAATATATTTTAATGGATCATGAAAGTAGGTTTTTTGTTTCATATTTCTAATAACTAATATATGCCCTTCATCAATAAATACAAATGCAAAATTTAAGACTTGCACATAGAATCTTTTTTCAACCAAATTTAGCTGAGCGACTTTATGTGCTTTAGTTTTGTCGTACACTGTACATGTTTCCAAATACAAGAAGGTAACCAGATTTTTTCAGTGTGACTTTCACAATTTCCGTATAAGTTTAAAGGTCCAACTTAAGCGGGCTACCCACCTGCCAAGAAATGCCGCAAGAAAAAAACGAGCATATATTTCTTGTGCCTGGTCAAGAAATTTTGACGTTTACCAAATTTTCCATTTTTTTGCAAATTACTCTTATAAAAATATACAAAATATGTTTAGCGAGACCTTTGCCGTGAATCTACCTTTGCCGTGAATCTACACGTTTACTTCAAGAAATATATACGAGCTTATTTATTTCTTGAGGTAAATCGGCGTTGCCAACTATCGAAAAGTGCTGTATTTTTTCTTATGAACTGAGTATTGGCTCAAGAAAACTTGACGTGTGAAATCGTTTCTTGACCATTTCTTGATCGTTTTTTTATATGGAGTTTGACATTTCTTGGCAGGTGAGTAGCCCGCTTTAAAACCGTTGGCATCTCCCATTAACAAAGAACAAGAAACCAGATTGATCATGTCTTGATTGACGGCAGACATAGCTCCACCGTTCTGGACGTGCGTACACTGCGTGGTCCCAATATCGACTCGGACCATTATCTTGTTGCAGCCAAGATACGCACACGCCTCTGTGTAGTAAAGAAAGTGCGCACAGTAACGGAAGGAAAGTTTGACGTCGAGAAGCTGCGCACGACACAGACAGCTGACAATTTCTCCACTCGACTCTCACACCTGCTATCGGAGAGCAATCCTCGACCTAACGATGCAACCGAGCAATGGAAGCATATCTCTCACTCATTACGTACCGCCGCTGAGGCCACTATAGGGTTCCAGCGAGCCCGCAAAAACAACTGGTACGATGAGGAATGCAGCACTGCCTCGGACAAAAAGGACGCTGCCTACAGGGAGACGTTGCGAACGGGCGCAACCCGCAGTGTATGGCAACGCTATCGTGAGGCAAAGAAGGAAGAGAGACGCCTTTTCAGAAAAAAGAAACGTGAGGCCGAAAGGCGTGAGTGTGAGGAGCTTGAGATGCTGGCTGACAGGAATGATGCCCGAAAATTCTATGAAAAGATCCGGCGGATGACGGAAGGTTTTAAGACCGGGGCAAGTTCCTGTAAGGACAATAATGGCGACCTGGTAACCGACGTACAGAGTGTACTTAAATTATGGAGGGAGCACTTCTCCTCACTGCTAAATTGCGAGGGAGACGTCGAACCCGGTACCCCAATCCCTGACGATGGAAAAGTCGTCCCACCACCTGACTATGATGAAGTGAGGATAGCTATATCCCGGCTCAAAAACAACAAAGCGCCTGGAAAAGACGGACTACCCGCCGAGCTGTTCAAACACGGAGGCGAAGAGCTGGTAAAAAGCATGCATCAGCTCTTATGCAGAATATGGTCAGACGAGTGCATGCCTCCAGATTGGAATTTAAGTGTGCTCTGCCCAATCCACAAGAAAGGCGATCCCGCTAACCGCACCAACTACCGCGGAATCAGCCTTCTTAATATCGCATATAAGGTTCTTTCTAGCGTATTGTGTGAAAGACTGAAGCCCATCGTAGACAAGCTGATTGGACCTTATCAGTGTGGCTTTAGACCTGGTAAGTCTACCATCGACCAGATTTTCACGATACGCCAAATCCTGGAGAAGACCCATGATAAAAGAATCGACACACACCATCTCTTTGTCGATTTCAAAGCCGCTTTTGACAGCGCAAAAAGGAGTTGCCTGTATGCCGCCATGTCTGAATTTGACTTCCCTGCAAAGCTTATACGGCTTTGCCAAATGACGTTGAGCAATACTAACAGCTCCGTCAGAGTCGGGAAGGACCTCTCTGAGCCATTTGAAACCAAACGAGGCTTCAGACAGGGCGACTCTCTTTCGTGCGATTTCTTCAACCTGATGCTGGAGAAGATAATTCGAGCAGCAGAGCTAAACCGCAATGGTACAATCTTTTACAAGAGCGTGCAATTGCTGGCGTATGCCGATGATATTGATATCATTGGCCTTAACAACCGCGCCGTAAGCGCTGCCTTCTCTGGACTGGATAAAGAAGCGAAAAAAGTGGGTCTTGCGGTCAACGAGGACAAGACGAAGTATTTGCTGTCATCAAAGAAAGAATCGGCGCACCTGCGCCTTGGCAGCCACGTCACTGTTGATAGTTACAAATTTGAAACTGTGAGGGACTTCGTCTATTTGGGAACCAGCATTAACACCGAAAATAATATCAGTCTAGAAATCCAACGGAGAATCACTCTTGCGAACAAGTGCTACTTTGGACTGAGTAGGCAATTGAGAAGTAAAGTCCTCTATAAGTCTCTCATCAAACCTGTCCTGATGTATGGCTCAGATTCATGGACAATGTCAAGAGAAGATGAGATGGCCCTTGGAGTATTTGAGAGAAAAGTTCTCCGGAAGATTTATGGTCCTTCCCGTGATGCCGACGGCGAGTATCGAAGGAGATTTAACGATGAACTGTACGAGCTTTACGCAGATCTGACCATAGTCCAGCGAATTAAAGCCCAAAGGCTCCGCTGGCTGGGTCACGTCATGCGAATGGACAAAGAAGCTCCAGCCCAGAAGGTTTTCCAATCGTCACCCGAATTCGGCAGCAGAGGAAGGGGGAGGCCTCGACTGAGATGGAAACAACAGGTGGAGGATGACTTGAACTCCCTTGGGGTTTCCAATTGGCGTCAGTTATCGCTAAAAAGGAATGACTGGCGTGCTTTGATAGGCGACGGCCAAAATCGCTTAGGCGGTTAAGCGCCAATAAATGATGATGATCTCCCATTAACTCTAGCCGCCAGTTTAATGTACAGAAAGCGCTTGTTATCTATCATAAAAAGTGTTGGTTAGTGCTAACGTGATAGTGAAAAAAACGTTTGTTTTCATTTTCTGTCTAATTTCTCATTTCGAAGATACTTACCTCAAATTTTTTCTGTAAAATAAATAAAATTTACTAGTTTTAAGTTTTTTTATTTTGTGATATTTTATGATATAAAGTATAATAAAAATATAAACTGAAAGATTTGCTAAAAAGTTGCCCTACAAACTGGAGTGAAAAAGTTGTGCAACACAGCAACACTTTTGTGCAAACAAGAACCCTGTTTCATTGATATTCGGTCCTGCACAAAACCCTGTTTTGCCGAACACAACGAAAACAACAATAGCAACCCAGATTTTCCCGTTAGAATTTGCCAATTTTTGACAGCGATTTGTAAGCCAACAACAATTTGTACTGTCAAAAGAAGAGTTCACACTTGTACTGATACCATGGTAGAAGAATATAGAGGTAGTTCTACTTCTTCTTCTTGGTCGCCATTGCCCTCATTTGACATAAACCGTGTTAGTGACGTTTCCTTTTGAAAATGAGCTACCGTATTTTCATACCAAAAAAGAACGATTTGAACTTCAAACGGAAAAAATTTTGAAGTTTATTGAAATAATTTATTAAATTTCACAATGTAGTGTGTATCTAGAAAAAATATAAAGCGAAGGTAAGTAAAATACAAGTCTAGTTTTTGCATTTTGGCACAGATACTAATAACGCATTTATTTATTTTCATACATAGATGAGCTGCATATTTAGAAGCTGCAAAATTTCAAGGTTTAGAGCGAGATCCCAGATCCTAAAAGCGTCACTTATTTTATAATGGATGAAACAATACCGATCGATATTCTTCCCCGAATCTAGAAAGAATGTAAGCTGTACCTATGACAAGGGCCTAGGAATCGGGGGCAAAGTCGCCAAAAAATGACCCTAACTTCACTTATTTTATAATGGATGATTTTCCCATCTTTGACGTAGATTACTACCCCGCGTCAGTATCAAGTGTTGTTAGACCCGTACCAGTAACAAGGCTCCAGATAGACACCCACAGTTCGCGGATTTTCCTATGGAAATTTATTCTGTTTGACAAATTTCACGTATTTGGGCCACTTTGGCTGCTTTTAACTACCCAATATTTTCCCATTTTTTGTAGAATACTACCCTCAAGTAGTATCAGGCATTTTTAGACTTCGTCCCATGGCAAATACTTCAGCCAGACACCTCAAAACTCGGGAAATTTCACTACTTTTCACTGCGCTTTCACATGTTTAAGCGGGTTTGACAAATTTTGGCTACTTTTAAATAGCAGATCTTACCACATGTGTCGAAAAATGCTATCCTTGAGTAGAATTAAGCATTTCTAGACATCATCCCATGGCAAAAACTTCAGCCAGACACCTCAAGGTTCGGGAACTTTTATTTTCCTATTAATTTGCTTTCTCTTGTTTGTCCCACTTTTACTGTTTTTAAATGACGGATCTTTTCATATGTTTCGTAGGACACTACGCTTAAGTAATTTCAATCATTTCTAGACTTCGTCCCATGGCAAAATCTTCTGCCAGACACCTCAAAGCTCGGGATTTTCACTAATTTTTGAATAGGATATAATATAATGAAAAGAAAAATGAAAATGCATCTAAAAAAATTTAAAAAAAATAACAACATAAATACTAAAAAATGTATTTTAAGTGTTGTTATTTGGTGCTATTGCTGATGGTAAGTTATATCCGAATTTTTTTTTGTTTACAGGTGTAAGAATAAATCCATAGGGCCGATTTCACAATCTACGCTTAACGCAAACTGGGATTTAGTTGACGTATTTCTTACGGTTACTGTCAAATTAATCGCAATTAGCATTAACCGGCATTTCGAAAACGGTCCTTAATGCATAGTACAGGTCTACAAGTAAGTTATCCTTATTTCTCTCTCTTTCTAATACACCCAATTTTGACACTGTAGACAGTGTCAAACTAGCTTAACTAACACAGCAACCCGAGGCCCAGGGTTGAAATTTCCAAGAAGAAATGGAGTGAAATCTCCATACAGTGTTGCTGTGTAGGTATATTTTTAAAGCAATTTAGTATGGAAATGTAGAACAAAATGTATGCCTATGAACTAAACAAATTTTGTGATTTGGATAAAATTTATTGTTTTTTTATGAAAAATAATGTCATTTCAATTATATGAACTATAACTATTTGAATATCAAATATATTTTGCAGTTTTTATACATTTCAATATTTATTTTGATGATAAATGAAATGATTTAAATATATTTACATATTTTATGAATAAGAATATTTTGAAATACATTGCAGACATGAAATGCAACCCTGCGCGTAAATATGTACGTACATATGTGTGTGTATACACAACTGTTAGTTCAAACGAAGCAGTTGATAAAGTGAGTTGTTTCAAAAAAAGTTTATTTTAATATTTAATTTTATAATACAATTTCGGCTAATAATTTAATTTATTTACAAAGAACAACATTTTTCCGTCTTTCAGATATTTTTGCCGAGTTAAAGTGGAAAAAAATAGTGTGTGGTAATAACAATTTTAGAACATGCATACATGTATCTAATAAAGTTGTTCGTTTCCAGAAATGCCCGACCATTGCTGTATTTTAGGATGCGGATTAGGAGTCCCGCGATACCCTTTACATGCAGAAACAGAAATGCCAAGGTGAGTGTATAAAGTGACTAAGTTTTAAATATGAGAAAATATTCTTTCAATAATTCTTGTTAAGTTCTTTATGGGCAATTATTGTGCATAAATTCAGATATTAGATATTATGCCATTCATAATTTTTTTAGCTTTATACAGTTTGAGTTTAGTAAAAAAATATATATGTATACATATAAACCCATTTATTTTTAAGTATTGTTATTTAACCATTTAAGTTTATATGGTGTAAATTAAAGCAAAAAGCTATTTAAGAAATGTTCTACATGTATACTTAATATTTTTTAAATATTTGTTTTTAGAAAAAATTGTATCCCTAACGGACCAAAACGGGTATTATAAAAAATGTGTGTTTATTGGTAAAGATTCCTGCTTTTTATTTTTGATCTTATATACATTTTATTTTACAACGCAATGTTTTTTTGTTTAATTTACAACGCCGTTTTCCTTTTATTTTAAAATGCTTTTTTATTATATAAAAAAAAAATTATTTTTAATTTACCAAACACTTTTGGATTTTTTTTTACTTTTTTATAATTTATATTTTTGTTTTCGATTATGTTTCATGCCAACAACACTTTAACTCTACCTAAAAAACCAAAACTGGCATTACAGCAATAACCACTTATGCGGTAATCGCTTGTTTCAACAGATATTATCGTTATTTTCCTACAAGAACGCGAGCAGGTAGTTAGCATAGCTGCTTGACCTGCTCCAACCATCAATGACAGTTTTACAGGGTTATGTCCATTTTAGCTGTTGTTGCATATTCCCACACAAAGAATGTATGTATATATCAGTGAACTAAACAAGCTGCTTTGATTTTTAAAGAAACCCTTTGTGAAAAAGTATTGTATTTTTATAACATACATACATACGTATGAAGAAATGCGCTTGAACTAGCAAGTATAAGTAGATTTTTTCTAAGAAATGCGTCACATGCTTACTTTTGATGGTTCAAGTAGAGAGCGAATACATTTCCAAGCAGCTTGACATATTTCTCTTGTATATATGTAGTAACTTTTTTATGTTTGAGTTATGGGACTCACTTATTTTCTTTATTTATTTATTTAAATAAACAATGATTTTTTATACAAATATGTCTGTTTATTCATTATTTAATGGAAAATGTGGTGATAAATCTCAATATTAAGAGCAAGGGTGCAATACGTCGCCTTTGTTGTCGCTTTTCCTCGAGTTTAATGCAAGGTAAAAATAATAATTATTTAATTGCTATGATTATTCATAACAAAGCTACGCGATCTATCACGCCCGAGCAACGAGGAGCCTCCTCCTCGGAGGAGGAACACGCATCAGAAACAGCTGACAATTATTCCAAACCCAAAGGATGCTGTGTGTGTTTGGTGGAAACGCCATATAAGCAACTTTGTAGCAGTATGTGAACACTCCCTTATATGCACGCCACGCACACACAAAGTACAAAAAGAAAATAAGCACAGGCATCTATGAAAAAACACATTTAAATGGTGGGGCACTTTACTAATATATGCTGTAAGTAAGAAAAATGCTTGTTTATTAAAAATATTCAAAGAAATTTATACAATTATCAAGTTGCGTTTTATGTAAACAAAGAAGAACAAGAGAGCTGTCATGGAAATATCAACCACAGGATTGCTTTTCTGCGTAGTGCTAAAAGTTTTAGAAAGTATTAGAAAATATGAAAAAATGTTCGCTAAACAAGTAAAATCTTTGTACAAACATTTCCAGATCAAATTAGTTGCTATAATAAATAATTTTCGGCAAATAGTTTCTATTATTTATGAAGTTATTAAACATTTGTCACAAGCTACTACTACTTTTATTTCGGTCCTAACGAATGACACCCTTCGTTGAGTGGCTTCCAATAAGGGTAACCCGATCAGGTGAGCACAGCTGTAAGTCGAACAGCTGATTCATATCTTACTTGTACAGTTGTACTATGCCTTAATGTCTCAACACTTAAATCGAAAGGTTTTGTCGCATTAGTACGACGTAAAAGGTTTTTTAAACGTTATTTTTAGGTAAATATGGTTTCTAATGCGCATTTTTGAAGCAGAGATATTTTTTGAACCATTTACAAATTTTAAAGCAGCTTTATGGATCCTATTTTGTAAGTATTTTTACTTTACAAACCATGTCTTTTTCCTCTATAAAAAATCCCCAAAATTGAAAAAAAAAATACCAAAAAAATTGTTTGTTGAGGTGGCAGCGCTCTATGATCAACTGGCAAAAGATACGAATGACAACTAACACAGTTTTTGTCAAAGTGAAAATACCTTTATTTTTTTATATCATGACTGATACAACAATGATTTGTACTTACATATGTACATCAAGAAAAAAATAAGGAAACTTTTTTGACAAACAACAACAAAAACTACGATAGAAACTTTTGAAGAAAACGTGTTCTTCAACAGCTCAGCATTTTTTTTAAATTTTGAACAAAGATTATTCAAACTTCATACTCCAGATGGAAAACATGTTTTTTTTTATTTTAGTGATTATCAGGGCAGAATTAGGAAAACTTTTCTTATTTCTTTTAGTTTTTATCAAGGTAGAATTTGCAACATTTTATTTTTATTTATTTTAGTGATTATCAAGGCAGAACTGAGAAAACTTTTTCGTATTTACATATTAAAATTTTGAAATGTTGGATTTTCTTAATATTAAGAAAAAACTTTCCAAGTTCAAAATCATTCCTCGGTTTTTTTGTAAAAAATTCTCTCCGCGCTCGCAAATGTTTTAGAAATAGGTACTTCCAGTGAGCCGCCAACGTTTTTATTCATTCCGTCGCATTCCGGTTCCTCCGTGTCCGCTGTTTTTTTGTCTTCCATTGCCTTGAGTATATCTCCGTTCATCTGCTCCGCTTGATTGCGTGGTAATGGGTATTCATCCGCACAAAATTAGGATCTACGATCGAGTCCAACCAGTCCAAGAATGTGTCATCGTCGTCCTCACAGTTGTTACCCTTACCTTCAAATGGATGCCTTAAAATTTTCATCGAGATGAGTCGGGAAAAAATATACTGCAACTCGTTTGCGGTAGGGGGCATGTTAATACCCTGGATAGCTCGTATTTTGTAAAAAAAAAATCTCTAAAGCGTCTTGATTAAGCTTACCAACTACCTTATGCACTTTGTCGTATCTGGTAGTTGTATCGGGCTTAGTGTTGATAAATTGGTTCCGAACGCCCATTAATGTAGCTGTTTGATTTTACGACCCTATGCTTAGTAAGTCGAAAGTGGCCCTGTTAGTTGATCCCTTGTCACATACAGCAGATTTTACTAGAGCTGGAAAACAATCGATGGCACTATCGATACTATCGATAGTTTTTTTGGTGAGGCACTATCGATGGTTTTTTTTCGATAGCGATATATCGACCATTTTGAAAGTATGCACATTTCTAGCGTCACTTGTTGGAATTTCAAAAGTTTCACAAATGAAGGACAAATTTTGTGAAAAAATTATTATTTTTTTAAAAAGAATTATTTATTAAGTCTTCTTAACACTACTGCTAAAAAAGTTGCTAAAATTATGGGAGAGGGATCAAGATCATGAATCAGGAAGCGCTGTTTCAATTATTTGTTTAAGTGAAAAGTTATGTTCAAAAAACCGAAAAATGACCCGGGTCCGCTCCCAATTTGCTTCGGGATACATTGTATTTGTGTGCAGAACACCTTTCTGAGTTGGGGACCCTCAGCCGGTCCAACACCGGCAACGCCATCTCCAGTATTCCTCCGCAGAACACTTTTTGCAAATTTTTAGGGACAATTTCGATTGCAAATATCTCTTTACAGGAGCAAAATATTAAAAAGCGCTTCCGCCAAAACACGTATTTTGATCCCTCTCCCATAATTTGATCCAGTTTTTTAACAGTTGTGTGCTAAAGGAAACCAATACCTGTTGTGGCACGGTGGCACGACAAAAAATCGACTCGTGCAAATCAGCCGTTATTTGAAGCCATTTGAATTTTGTCGATACTATCGATGCTATCGATAGTCAATTTGGAAAATATCGAAAATATTGCAAGGCGGCAATATCGATAGTTTTCCAGCTCTAGATTTTACGGTGAGCCCCATACAACTTGCTGTCTCGATATTTTTTGTTATAGGTGGTACCAAATCCTCTCCGCTCACTCCGTTTTTGGATATGTAGTACCTACGAAACAACGTAGCTCCAAGTGCTGCATATTCCCTTCACCATAAAAGAGGCATTTGTCCTCAATCCGTTTTTTACTAAGCTTTTTTCCAAAGTCCGCAAATCCATTGATGATATGACTTTTTTGTTATATGCTAAATCTTTTTTATAAGCTTTTATTTAGTTTCACCTGACGGCTGTCTGTTATCAAATCTTGCAAGCTAAATTTGATACACTTCCCGGTGTCCGATTGATTTGAAATTCTGCACCCATGCACAACCCTGATGACAATGCAATATTATAAAAAAAAATTTCGATAGGTGGCGCGTGGGTCGCTATATTTTCAAAATTCGCATTTATGGTCCGATTTAGCTGAAATTCGTAACATGTATTACTACCATGTAAAGAAATATTTTTGTAAAAAAAATCCGCTAGGTGGGGCTGAGATAGCAGTAATAAAAACTCAAAATCGTAATTATGGACCGATTTGGCTGATATTTTACGTGTGTGTTACTAAAGTAATTTCTAAATGTTAAAAAAAAATTGGACCCGCTAGGTGGCGCGTGAGTCGCTTTATTTGAGAATTACGAAGGTCTGTTTTCAGTGTCGATTAATTCGTTTTTCAACGAACTTCCCGTTGAGGTAGGATCTTGAAATTTTCATCATCGCTTAGTTTTATACCCCAATGCAATATAATAAAAAAATAATTCCGATAAGTGGCGCATGGGTAGAGATATTTGAAAAATTTAATTTACAGAGATTTTGCTTTCGATTTTGAGCTAACTCCCCGTTGAACTGGGGTTTTGAATTTTCACCATCGATCAGGTTTTACTGACAATGCATTATACAAAAAAAAAAAAAAATCTAAAATATTGCTTTATTTGCAAAAATCCAATCATCACCCAAGTTTAGTCGTTTTTCCCTATTGCCATAGAAAGAAGATTGGAATTCGCCGCGTGGTGCATTCCAAAAGTACCTTTACTTACCACGCGGTGAATTCCTTTACTCTTATGAGCATTGTCTATTGATATGCAGATGGCGCTGAAGAATGCAACATTCGGCTTTTCTAGCTTTTATTCATGCCTATTCTAAACAATTTTTCAATTACATTTTTCGTACATTTTTGCTCACAAATTATATTATAGTGAGGAAATCCGGAAAGTGAGAAATTGTTTAGAATCGGCATGATTTAGTTTCACCTGACGGCTGTCTGTAATCAAATCTTGCAAGCTAAATTTGATACACTTCCCGGTGTCCGATTGATCTGAAATTCTGCACCCATGTATAACCCCGATGACAATGCAATATTATAAAAAAAAATCGATAGGTGGCGCGTGGGTCGCTATATTTTCAAAATTCGCATTTATGGTCCGATTTAGCTGAAATTCGTAACATGTATTACTACCATGTAAAGAAATATTTTTGTAAAAAAAATTCCGCTAGGTGGGGCTGAGATAGCAGCAATAAAAACTCAAAATCGTAATTATGGACCCATTTGGCTGATATTTTACGTGTGTGTACTAAATTAATTTCTAAATGTTAAAAAAAAATTGGACCCGCTAGGTGGCGCGTGAGTCGTTTTATTTGAGAATTACGAAGGTCTGTTTTCAGTGTCGATTAATTCGTTTTTCAACGAACTTCCCGTTGAGGTAGGATCTTGAAATTTTCATCATCGTTTAGTTTTCTGCCTCCACGCAAAATAACAAAAAATAATTCCGATAGGTGGCGCACGAGTAGAGATATTCGAAAGTTTTCATTCCAGGAAATTTTGCTTTTGATATTGTACTAACTTGCAGTTAAGATGGGATTTTGCAAATTTTCATCATCGTTCAGGCTTTGCTAACAGTAAATAAAAAAATTAGCTTAATTTCAAAAATCCCATTTATCGTTTAGTTTAGTCTTTATTCCAATATCCCAAAAGTGACTTTATTAACCACGCGGCTTTATTGTAAAAGATTCTATGGTTTCTGTTGCTGCTAGCAGCCGATTGATGTCGCTGCGACATTATTACCTCTTGTTGATAAACCGAAAGTAATACCCCTTTTACATTATTCAAGACTTGAATTCAATTCTGCCGCGACATAGGCGAAGGGGGTGAGAAGCGAGGGGAAGAGTACACTTGAAAGCGTACCGTCAACTCGTTTCAAGTTTTTCTTGCTATCTCTTTCACTCCTCCTTGTACCCCTATATTTTGTTTCATAATTGCTTTCAAGAAAAATTTACAAGTGTGAACACGAATAGAAAATACAAAGAGAACGCCAGCAGAGTTGAAAGCAATACTTGACAAATGTAAAACCGGAGTAACTTTATTAACCACGCGGCTTTATTGTAAAAGATTCTATGGTTCCTGTTGCTGCTAGCAGCCGATTGATGTCGCTGCGACATTATTGCCTCTTGTTGATAAACCGAACTAAAAAGTAAAAAATAAAATTGAAGAAAAAAAAACTTTTTTAAAAATAAGCTTTTATTATTGGTTTATAAAATTAACTAAAAAGTAAAAAATAAATTGACTGTAAAGGAATATAACACTTTATAAGTTCATTGTAACCTTTAAAGATAATTTGGCTTCTTCGTCTGCCACAAAATAATTCCATATTGTAGGCATAATTATATATTTCTAACATTAAAACTTTACACCTAAATTATTAAATCTTCCAGTATATATCACATTCCTAATTTTATTAATAATAAAAGCGTGTTAAATTTCGATAGCAAGAAAAGAAGGTCCTGAATGTTCTTAATTATACCATCAAATAGAAAAGAAGGTCCTAAATGTTCTTTATTATACCATCAAAATTTAACACGCTTTTATTATTAATAAAATTAGGAATGTGATATATACTGGAAGTTTTAATAATTTAGGTGTAAAGTTTTAATGTTAGAAATATATAATTATGCCTACAATATGGAATTATTTTGTGGCAGACGAAGAAGCCAAATTATCTTTAAAGGTTACAATGAACTTATAAAGTGTTATATTCCTTTACAGTAAATTTATTTTTTACTTTTTAGTTAATTTTAGAAACCAATAATAAAAGCTTATTTTTAAAAAAGTTTTTTTTCTTTAATTTTATTTATGGTAATGTAATCTCAGATGAGCGAGCATATGTGATGGATTACTGGCATTGGGGCAATCATTTCTTTCAAGTTCCTGATTACTACTTCGTCAACACCTGGACGGACAAGTGGGATTGGGCGCTCTCTCAAAAGGGTAGTTGCGCTAGTTAAATGAAAGCCTTCATGAAATTATAGGCCTTTGTGGACATGTACATATCTTATGTTTTGTGCAAGGACTGAAACCGAAACCGTAACCGTAACCGATTGAAACCGATTCATTTTTGGAAACCGAAACCGTTATTTTTATTTCAAAAAGAACGAAACCGAAACCGTTTCAAAGGCCGGAACCGGTTCCAAACGGTTTTCACCCTTTTACTTTCAGGCCAATTCTAAATAATTATTCACTGCAACCGTTTCAGCTTTGGTAATTGTCTAGTTTAGCTGTCAACTGCTAATAAATTAGCTAATATTATGGGAGGGGGCTCAAAAGACGGGGTTTGGCTCAGGATCACGAATCCGGAAGCGCTTTTTTAATATTTTGCTTCTCTGAAGAGATATTTGCAATCAAAGTTGCAAGTTTACATGTGGTTGTTGTAATTACATTAATTGCGCCAAAAAAAATGCGTACTGTGGCATGTTGCCACGGTTCAGGCAACCACCCGGACTTGGGATTGCGTAGCCGTCAGCTCAGATAGGTGTTCTGCACATAAATACCATGAATTCCGCCCCAATTTTGGTATCGGACCCGGGTCAGTTTTCGGTTTTTGGATCATAACTTTTCACTGGAACAAAAAATTAAAAAATCGCTTCCGGATCCTTGATCCTGAGGCCAAACCCCGTCTTTTGAGCCCCCTTCCATAGTTTCAGCTAATTTATTAGCAGTTGACAGCTAAACTAAACAATTACCAAATTTTTTCTCCCAAGGGGTACTGACCCTGTCTCCCATAATTTTGGGTAATTTTTTATCAGTTGGGTGCTAAAGAAAGCAAATACCATCTAGAACCACGTTCCCAATTCTGAATAGCTTTTAAACCAACATTTAAATTATTTCCAAACAATTCCACGATAATATTGCAACCGCAAAGTTGATAACTATTTAGCTTATGCTACATGGTCAATATTTATCACGATATCATTTGAAGGATTGCAAACTATTGATACATGCTCAATATTTACCACGCCAGTGTTGCATTACTTTTGTTAACTTGTATTAAGTTTAACATAATTCTTTCTCCTGATCAAAGAGAAAAAGCAATGGGCTTATTAACAAACGTATTTTGTAGAATGATGTCGGAAGAAAATTGCGTAAGTGCAGAAAGTAGCACAAATAATTCTATTAGCAATTCAAATGATGGTAACCCCGAGAACGAGGTTGATGATTTTGAATTAATGTTGGCAAGGCTAGATGCTAGAAGGGATTATGGCGATGCTATGGGACCAAAGAATTGCGAGATCATTCGTCCTCTCCTTGTATCGCTTTCTAACCAAAAAAGGCAGGATCCAAACATTGATGTACTTGAATATTGGAAAAATTAATCTTTGCGAAAGCCGCATTTGGCTGAACTAGCCAAAGTCGTTTTAGCGGTTCCAGCAACTCAAGTGAGTGTAGAAAGACTCTTTTCTGGGCTTAAATTCATTACGCCTCCCTTAAGAGCCAATTTGAGTAGCGCTGTAGTAGATTCCATATCATTGATAAGAACAAACCAGTTATATGGACTACAAATATTTAAATAATTTTTTGTCAGTATCATCCCAGCGTTTTGAAACACTTTCGCTTTAAATAGTTTAGCGCCTACGAGAGTCGAAAATGTACATATCGACCTTAATTCATAAAGGGCCTAACTGACATAAAAACAATTTTACAGGCGAAGCAAAAAACCAAAATGTGTTTATATTGAACGCATGCAAATATAGCTTTGTAAATTTGGAATATCTCCGTTGTTACTGCTAGTAGCTTCTAAAAATTGGTAGTGAGTGTGTATTTTACTATAACATACTTAAATATGTGAAAAAGTTATTATCGAAAAATGTGTCAATTAGGCCCTTTGTGAATTAAGGTAACGATATATACTCGTATGCGATTGTTTTACTTATTAACTGTAATTCTGCAAAGTAATCAATTTACTATCAATTGACAAAATATGAAAAGCAATATTTTAAAAATTTTTTGTTGTTCACTGTCTCGAGAATCTTTCGTCGAACGAAATGCTCGCTAAATGTAAGTAGCCTTGCTGGCTGGGATAAATATACATATGTATGTATTTACAAATATATTGATAACGAAAGCTCGATTTTCAAACAAAATAAACTTAAACATAAATCTTTAATGTTCACAATATTTTGATGCGTTTTTAATTTTGAAACCGAAACCGGAACGAAACCGAAACCGAAAAAAATCTTGAAGAACGAAACCGTAACCGAAACCGAAACCCGCTACAAAACCGAAACCGAAACCGGAACGTTATTTTAATCGGTTTTAGTCCTTGGTTTTGTGTCAATATTTTCTCGTTGGGCTCGTACCAACTATTTTTGTTTTTAATTATCATTTTTGCAAATATAACTGCACCCTCTTTCGCGCCTACTTGCGGCACAATACACTTTTCCACCAATGTTGTCATTTCTCCACGCATTTTTGTGTTATCCTTTCGGAGTTTTGCGATTTCGTTGGTACAGGTTTTTCCACCGGCGAAGAATCACTATCGCTTGCCACCGTGGGCAGCGCTGTTTTGCCCTCCGCTATTATAGGTTTCCGTACCAGCCCAGGAGCGCTTTCGTTTGTCAGAGAAGGAGCAATGCCGGTTGCAACGTTGGTTATTGCCCCAAAAGTTGTTGGAATTGTCGAAATTTTGAGTTTTGTCTTCATTTTAGCTTCCGTCGGAAAATGATCGCCACAAATAGAAAGAGGTTTATTGCCTACTTCGGAAATTTACATATTACATGCTCAAGCGTTTTTAAGAGCCCCGGTTTTAGGGAATTCGTGCATGATGGTACTCCCGGTCGGGATACATCCACGGACACTGCATGACCGTTTCATCCAGGGGACCAATGCGTGTGGTGGTGGACTAGCATGTCCTATCCAGTTTAAGTATTAGATAAAAAGAAAAAACATTTTTTGTTTGTCTCCATCGGGCCAACGGAAATTTGAGGGGGTGGTACCGTCTGTTTGCAAAAATAAAATTTTAAGTCCACTGTTTCAAGAAATGTTCAAAGTTTTATTCAATTAAATTATATAAATTAGCGCACAAAACTTTCATCATAAAAATGTAAACAAAAAATTTTCACATAAAATAGAGAAGAAAGTGCCGAAAAGTATAGAAAAATACAAACTGTTTCCATTTGTTTTTTACAGTCTATCTACACCATTTTCACATTATAATGAGAAACTTTCAACTCAACATGAGAAAATTTCATTTGAAAATGGGAATAGTCAATTTAAAATGAGAAAGTTTCAGTTAAAAGTGAGAAAGCTTCATTTCAAAATCAGATTAGTCAATTTAAAATAAGAAAGCTTCACTTTGAAATAAGAAACCTTCATTTGAAAATCAGAATAGTCACTTTAAAATGAGAAAACTTCTGTTTAAAATAAGAAACCTACATTTAAAAATCAGAATTTACACTTTAAAATAAGAATATTTCATTTAGAAATAAGAAACTATTAATTTAAAATCAGAAATTTTTATTTGAAAATGAGAAATTTTCAATTTAAAATGAGATACATTTTTTGTACAAAGTTAATCATATTTAATTGCCTACGGGCATATTTTCTAAAGCTACAGCACTTGCATGAAAAGATGATGAGTGTCATTGTAATTGTCAGTTTAGCCTCGTCCACCAAATTTTCCAAGAACTGCAGCCGTTGTTCAGCTAAGGTTTGCCCTTCAACTATGGGAACGCTCATATGACTCTTTACGTAAGTTTTTATTATACCCAGCGCACTAGTACAAGGGTATATTAACTTTGTTCACCTAACGGTTGTATGTAACGGCACAAAATAATCGAGATAGATATAGAATTCCATATATGAAAGTTCTTAGGATTAAAAGAGGAGTTGATTAAGGCATGTCCGTCCGTCTGTCCGTCCGTGTACACGATAACTTGAGTAAAAATTGAGATATTTGCATGAAATTTTGTACACAGGTTACTTTCTGGTCAAGGTAGGTTGCTATTGAAAATGGGCGAAATCGGATGATAACCACGCCCCCTTTTTCGATATCGAAAATTTCGAAAATCACAAAAATTGATTTATCTCGGCAGCTGAAATGGCTAAAATGATATAATTTTATAGGTGAACCCCCCTGGTCATTCTCTTATGATTTTTCCATAAACTTTTTATAGTGGGCGTGGCACCGCCCACTTTTAAGGGAGGCATTTTTGAAAATTTGAATGGTTGTAACTCCTAAACTGATTACGATAGAATGATTGAATTCGGCACAAAGCATACTAGTGTCGTTGGGAGTATACCTGATGAAACTGGATAAAATCGCCTTTCAACCACGCCCACTTTCGATATCGAAAATCACACAAATTGACATATCTCGGCAGCTGAAATGGCTAAAATGATATAATTTTATAGGTGAATCCCCCTGGTCATTCTGTTATGATTTTTTCATAAATTTTGTATAGTGGGCGTGGCACCGCCCACTTTTAAGGGAGGCATTTTTGAAAATTTGACTGGTCGTAACTTTTAAACTGATTACGATAGAACGATGGAATTTGGCACAAAGCATACTAGCATCGATGGGAGTATACCAGATGAAATTGGATAAAATCGCCCTCCAACCACGCCCACTTTCGATATCGAAAATTTCTAAAATCACCTAAATTGACATAATTCGATAACGGAAATCGGTAAAATGATATAATTTTAAAGGTGAACCCTTCTGACCATTACATAATGATTTTTTGATAAATTTTCTAAAGTGGGCGTAGTCCCGCCCACCTTTAAGGGAGGCATTTTTGAAAATTCAACTAGTCGTAACTTTTAAACTGATTAGGGTAGAAGGATGAAATTTGGCACAAAGCATACTAGTATCGTTAGGGGTATACCTGATGAAATTGGAAAAATCGCTCTCCAACCACGCCCACTTTCGATTTCGAAAATCACATAAATTGACATAATTCGGTGACGGAAATGGCGCGAAAACCCCGAACATCGTATTATTGAACAAGCGCAAAATACTATAGCACACAGGGCAGTCCGTAGACGACTTAGGGAAGAAAACTATAATCTTAGGCGCCAAGTTGAACAAAGAGTCAGCCACCACAGAAGCGTTTTAAGAAATAGGTTGGTTGAAAATGAAAGGCACGCAAGCAGAATTCATCTAAATCGTGAAGAAGAAAGATTAGATACCGATAATATGCAAAGTAGGGCAGTTATGGGAGGTTTTACAAATGAATATTTAGAAAACATTAAGAAGGGACCAACTGTAGTTTGTATTTGTTGTGGTGGCCTTTGGTTTTCGCACCAAGTTAGAGCCTTGAATATTGATGTAATTTCACAAACACACCCAAATGTTGAATCCGCTTTTTATTTGTCGGAGAGGTTCCCATCAGAGGATGGAAACTATTACTTTTGTGCTACCTGCAGAAAAGCCATCACTAATAGTCTTCTTCCAAAAATTTGTTTGGCAAATGGCCTTGATTTTCCCGAAATCCCAGATTGCCTTAAAGGCCTCACATCCCTGGAAGAACGCCTTATTATGCCACGATTACCTTTCATGACAATTCGTCCCTTAGGATATCAGGGCCAAAATTCATTGAAAGGATCTGTAGTTAATGTACCAATTCCAGTGAATGACATTGTTAGAACACTTCCAAGATCATTTGACCAAACTCATGTGATCCAAATTCACCTGAGAAGGCGCATGGAATACAATCATGACTACATGACTGATACCGTACGCCCTGCTAAGATTATGGAAGCCCTTCGCTATTTGGTTAATACCCCACTATATCGAGAATATAATATTCAAGTAGATGAAAATTGGATGCTTGGTTTCAGCGATCAAGAAGTTCCCTTTATTGCCTCTCTTGACGATGCTCCTCTTCTACAAAGTAGCAACCAATCGAGAGCTCTTCTTCCCTTACAACCTATTATTGAAGAAAACCCAGGTGGTGAAGAAACTCTTCTAGATAATATTCCTGTAGAGAATCTGGACATTAACCGTTTAGTAATAGCGCCAGGCGAAGGCCAAAGGCCCCTTGATATGATCCAAGATAGCAATTCAGAGGAATTATCTTTCGCTACAATTTATGCTGGTCAGAAATGTTCTTGTACAGAGACATACAGCAAAATTGTTGTATCAGAAATTAGGCGCTTTGATAGGAGAGCATGTACCATTCCTAAGCTTTTCTATAATTATAAGAAGCTAGAATTGCTTCAGATTAAGAATAGTACTTCAATCTGCCTTCGAAAATTTTCTGGAAGTAACCGAGTAACAGCTCAAAATATTTTGAACGAAAATTTTGTTCAAAATTTGATACAGCATGATGATGGCTACAGAGTTCTCAAGGGGGTTAGATCTTCTCCAGCACACTGGGAGGCGGAGAAGAAATAAAATTAAAGAAAAAAAACTTTTTTAAAAATAAGCTTTTATTATTGGTTTATAAAATTAACTAAAAAGTAAATAAAATTAAAGAAAAAAAACTTTTTTAAAAATAAGCTTTTATTATTGGTTTATAAAATTAACTAAAAAGTAAAAAATAAATTCACTGTAAAGGAATATAACACTTTATAAGTTCATTGTAACGTTTAAAGATAATTTGGCTTCTTCGTCTGCCACAAAATAATTCCATATTGTACATAATTATATATTTCTAACATTAAAACTTTAAACCTAAATTATTAAATCTACCAGTATATATCACATTCCTAATTTTATTAATAATAAAAGCGTGTTAAATTTTGATGGTATAATTAAGAACATTCAGGACCTTCTTTTCTTGCTATCGAAATTTAACACGCTTTTATTATTAATAAAATTAGCAATGTGATATATACTGGTAGATTTAATAATTTAGGTGTAAAGTTTTAATGTTAGAAATATATAATTATGTACAATATGGAATTATTTTGTGGCAGACGAAGAAGCCAAATTATCTTTAAACGTTACAATGAACTTATAAAGTGTTATATTCCTTTACAGTGAATTTATTTTTTACTTTTTAGTTAATTTTATAAACCAATAATAAAAGCTTATTTTTAAAAAAGTTTTTTTTCTTTAATTTGATTTTTTACTTTTTAGTTCAGTTTATCAACAAGAAATATACATACCTATAAGCTTGTGCTTAGAACATCTTTTTTCTTGAATTTATTTTAAATATAAAATATTGTTTAAATTAGTTATGCAATCTTTACTTAGTTATTTTAACATTCCTCATCCGATCCATTTCTTTTAATGCATCAACATTACACGGCTTCTTTGAAGTCAACTTTGAACAGTCAAGTTCTTCGATTCGATGGACCACCTACTCCAACCTTCGCTTTGTTTCTGCTACTCCATGGAGTACCTACCGTCAGAGTACTTTGCAATGTACTCCAATGTTGTTACTTCTTGGAGTATATACTGTCAAAGAGATAGTGTCGTGATTTTCGTCGATAAGGCAGGAGCAATGATCGGCTTTCAAAAAGTTGAAGGTGGTCCGATGAGGTATACAAAGGATTAGTATTGGAGTACTCTAATATCAAACAATTGGAACACATAATCCAACGATTTTTGCAGGGCCCTGCAAAAATCGAGAGTACCTATCCAAAGAATACTCCAATTGGAGCATCAGAGTACTCCAAATGTAATACTTTTTCATATAAAAATTGTGCTCCAATTAACATTGCGATGTCCTAGGACTGGACCACCTACTCCAACCTTCGCTTTGTTTCTGCTACTCCATGGAGTACCTACTGTCAGAGTACTTTGCAATGTACTCCAATGTTGTCACTCCTTGGAGTATATATTGTCAGAGCGATAGTGTCGTGATTTTCGTCGATAAGGCAGGAGCAATGATCGGCTTTCAAAAAGCTGAAGGTGGTCCGATTATGTAGACAAAGGATTACTATTGGAGTACTCCAATATTAGAAAATTGGAACACATAATGCAACGATTTTTGCAGGGTTATTGCGGCAACAGAGAACGTAGAAAATATTTTGTATAAGTAAATTTTGACGTATGGAAAAAGCACGTGCAAAAGGAAATATTCTGTGAATAAATATTCAGTTGACGTGGTTTTCAGCATTTATATTGCTTTATTTTGGTGTTCTCTTATAGCGGCGTCACAATCAATGTTTGCCGCAGCGTTATGTATTGACAGATGAGTTGAACGTGGGTATATAGGTAGAGAACGACACATCGCGCATCACGAGCGACATCTGACATGCAAAAGTTGGCAACTTTCAACTTTGTATGCATGAAAAGCATAAGAAGAAGCATTTTACACTTGGCTCTCATATAGTTGATTGTGCCGCTGTTGCTGTGACGCATAAGTTTGCGGTAAATGCATGTACATGCGAAACTTGGATGTCACGCGGCTATTATATTTAAGTGTTTAGATTTGATTACAGACAGCCGTCAGGTGAAACTAAATAAAAGCTTATAAAAAAGTTTTTTTTTTCTTTAATTTTATTTCTCATATTACATTAACACTTTTCTAGCACTTGAATCACGCGAATGAAAACACAATCAGTAAAATCTAATAAATTAATTAGAACTGCGTTTCAATAATAATTAGCTGTTTCCTTTTTTCTTCAATTTAATAATTCAAAATCAGCAGAGCCAACTTTTTATGCATAATTGCTCAAAAGAGTGAAGGAATTAGCCGAATGTTGTATTCTTCAGCGCCATCTGCATATCAATATACATATAATGCTTAGTGCCATCTGCATATCAATAGACAATGCTCATAAGAGTAAAGGAATTCACCGCGTGGTAAGTAAAGGTACTTTTAGAATACACCACGCGCCGAATTCCAATCTTCTTTCTATGGCAATAGGGAAAAACGACTAAACTTGGGTGATGATTGGATTTTTGCAAATAAAGCAATATTTTAGATTTTTTTTTTGTATAATGCATTGTCAGTAAAACCTGATAGATGGTGAAAATTTCAAAACCCCAGCTCAACGGGGAGTTAGTTCAAAATCGAAGGCAAAATCTCTGTAAATTAAATTTTTCAAATATCTCTACCCATGCGCCACCTATCGGAATTATTTTTTTATTATAGTGCATTGGGGTATAAAACTAAACGATGATGAAAATTTCAAGATCCTACCTCAACGGGAAGTTCGTTGAAAAACGAATTAATCGACACTGAAAACAGACCTTCGTAATTCTCAAATAAAGCGACTCACGCGCCACCTAGCGGGTCCAATTTTTTTTTAACATTTAGAAATTAATTAAGTAACACACACGTAAAATATCAGCCAAATCGGTCCATAATTACGATTTTGAGTTTTTATTACCGCTATCTCAGCCCCACCTAGCGGATTTTTTTTTTCAAAAATATTTCTTTTCATGGTAGTAATACATGTTACGAATTTCAGCTAAATCGGACCATAAATGCGAATTTTGAAAATATAGCGACCCGCGCGCCACCTATCGAAATTTTTTGTTTATAATATTGCTTTGTCATCGGGGTTATACATGGGTGCAGAAGTTCAGATCAATCGGAAACCGGGAAGTGTATCAAATTTAGCTTGCAAGATTTGTTAACAGACAGCCGTCAGGTGAAACTAAATAAAAGCTTATAAAAAGCAGTTGCTATGATTCGCCAATTTGGGCTTCATACCTTTTTCATTACATTGTCAGCTGCTGAATCTCAATGGCCAGAGCTCCTAGTCATTTTAGCAAAAACAGTTGATTCTAGAGATATTTCCGAGGACGACGCCAATCATTTGAGTACACAAGAGCGATATCGATTAATACGTTCAGATGCAGTTACATGCGCTAGGTACTTCGACCACCGATATCGCCAAATGCTGAAGCTTTTTAAAGAAAACGGGGGTATTTTCAATGAAAATTTTGTTGAACATTTCTATTGGCGAGTTGAGTTTCAACAAAGAGCATTGTGGATAGATAACAAGTGTGAACAGTGCTTTTGACAGCACGTATCAAAATGTCGGTTTGTTTACATCTTACACACATTAAAATGCCGGACGTAACGAATATCACCGAATACGGCCGAATAACAGAAAAACAATGGCCGAATCTATAGCTTCGGCCAATTTTAACGGGAAAAATCTGGGTTGCTATTGTGGTTTTCGTTGCATTCGGCAAACCAGAGTTTTGTGCAGCACCGTGAAACAATGAGACAGGGTTGTTGTTTGCACAAAAGTGCTGCTGTGTTGCATAACTTTTTTGTTCTAATTTGAGGGGAAATTTTAAGCCAATCTTTCAGTTTATACTTTTATTATACTTTATATCAAAAAAAAGAATATAAAAAACTTAAAACGAGTTTATTTTATTTATTTTACATGAAAATTTTCAAGTAAGTATCTTGGAAGTGAGAAATTAGACAGAAAAAACTTTTTGTGAATATTGTTACATTTAATATTACGATGTTTTTGGATAGATTTAATATTAAATACACAAATTTACAATTTTACTTAAATTAGTGCGCCAATAAATGATTGTTCGATAACGAAACTTTTATTTCAAATTTTCATTTCAAGATATTTAACTTTCTGTTCACAGGACAAACACTTTTCAGGTCCGGCAGCGATCGCACATCCGCACACATTTAGTATATCGAGAGCTTATATTCAATAACCGCTATCAGCAAAAATTAAATTTTTCAGCAAGGTCTGAAACCGATTGAAATAACGTTCCGGTTTCGGTTTTGCAACGTGATTCGGTTTCGGTTCCGGTTTCGTTCTTCAACATTTATTCCGGTTTCGGTTACGGTTTCGTTCCGGTTTCGGTTACCAAATAAAAACACAAACAAAATAAATTTTACTATGTACCTATGTAGCTTCGAAATAGATCTGAATTTTCATAACTTTTTCCTGCGGCCATAATGGGATTTCTCTAAATAATAATAAATTTTTTTTACGCTATGCATGGATGAAATTTCTGCAAAACAAATTCCTAAAATTAACTCTAATTTTTTATTAGAAAAATATTAAATGTAATGAATAAATTGCCAAAAACGTTAATATGAGTGGTGCTTTCTGAGTCAAGCCTGAACATTTCGTTTTCGTATCCCGTAAATTTTTTTCGATCGCTTCATTCAACTATAGTCAAATTTTCTCTTTCAGAATTTTTATATTAAGGTTAAAACGCGAATTTTGTAACCTTGCTCGACAATCCTCCCCAAAAGTTGTCAGAGTACCTGTTTGTGACCACTTAAAGAAGTGATACATTAAAAAAATTAAAAACCGTTTGGAACTGGTTCCGGCTTTTGAAACGGTTTCGGTTTCGTTCTTTTCCAGATCAAAATAAAGGTTATGGTTTCGGTTTCGGTTTTGAAAAATGAATCGGTTTTGATCGGTTACGGTTTCGGTTTCAGTCCTTGTTTTTCAGGAGAGCAAAAAACGGTTTGGGAAAATACTTTGCAAAGTGCGAATAATATGAAGAACCACAACAAGTAATGTAGGATCATGCTAACTAACTGACCTAATTTTTTGTTTCAAGTTCTGGTTAGTTTAGCTGAGTCATTCTCAGTTCATGTTCTTATCAAGAACTCATTTTCGTAAAAATTGCTGATGGCTGTTATTGAATATATGTAAGCTCTCGATATATGTTTTTATATCATAGCCCTAACATTTTGTTTGTTTATCTATGTATATAAAAAAGCATGTGCATGGGGTGATTGATTTCTTTTTGCTTTTGTTAGGCGGCATGAATGGTTGCGGCGGTTGGGTGCATCTGGCAATACCCTAAAATACATTTTTGCTTGCCAAAGGCATTTCTCCCGGATGATGAGAGGGGATCGGTTCCTCCATCCATCAGCTATGCCTGATATTAACTTAGCTATTAGTTTAGAGCCCACATTAACAGTTTCAGATAGTAATCGAGATATTGTTGATAGCAACTTACCCATTGTTGGTAGTAACGTACCCATTGCTGAGCCCACAGTAACAATTACTGAAGGGAATGACTTGGGTAACTCAGAGGACCATGTCCTAGTTTTAGGTGTAGAGGATTTTGAACCGTTAGTAACAGTTACTGGAGAGAAATTAGAGGACCATGTTCTAGTTTTAGGTGTGGAAGATTTTGACCCGGTACTCTTTTCGCCCATAGAGGCAGAAAGGCCTTCAACATCATCCGCTGTTGAAGTTCCCTTAGAGGAGCCCCATCTTTTCCAAGGCCATCTTGCTTCAGGCCGTTCCCTTATTGAAACATGGGCTAACAGTAGACAGGTTCAGACAAATAAAAACCTTACCGATGGGACTCCTAGAAAAAGAAAATACCGGGAAATAATTAAAGAAAAAGATCAGGAGCTAGCACAACTAAGAAAAAGGGTGGCCTATTTAGAAAAAAAAGTGTTTAATTTAGAGGTTTATCCTGATTTAATTATAGAAAGGCAGAACAGTCAAATAGAAGAAATATGTTCTAAATTACCTCCCCATGTAGCAGTCTGTGTTAGGAATTGTTTAAAAAATACCCCTCGTTCTCCACATGGTTATAGATTTGATGGGGAATTAAAAACATTAGCTTTAGCTGTTAATTTTATAGCCCCAATAGCATATAGGTACTTAAAGCCCCTTTTCACGTGGCCAAGCAGAAAAACTCTTCAGCAATTTGCTCAGGGTTGGCCACGTAACCCTGGTTGCGATAACAGCAGCCTTAAAGCTCTGGAGCTGAGAAGCCGTGGATTCACAGAACACCAAAAATTTGTTTCAATCTGCTGCGACGAAATGTCCATGAAAGTGTTTGTCCAGTATGAAAGAAATAGGGATTCAATTATAGGACTGGAGGACTATGGCGATGAAAATCGTACCTCCAGAGTAGCTTCAAGCGTTCTCGCAATTCTTGTCCAAGGCCTTGGTGGGGAGGCTTGGCAACATCCTTTAGCGTATTTTTTCGTTCACAAAAAACAATATGTTTTTGAAATAGTTAGGCAGCTTCAGAGCATTGGACTCCATCCCTGCCAAATGGTAACCGACCAAGGGCCTAATTTCGTAGGATTCGCCAACATTGTAGGAGTGTCTCGGGAAAAACCCTTTTTCGAGGTTAATGGTCAGGAAATCGTATATTTCTTTGATAGTCCGCACCTTATCAAAAGTACCCGAAACTGTTTAGAAAACAAGAAAAATATAGTAAGTTTTCAAGACCGCCGTGTAGATTGGATGGATATTGTGCATGTTTATGAACAAGGATCCCAATACGACATTTCCTGTACTTATAAATTAACCGAAAAACATATAAAACCTAAAAATTATGATAAAATGAGTGTACATTTAGCTACTCAGGTATTAAGTAATTCTGTGGCAAGTGCAATGTTCGCTATTTACAGCTCCGGGCTTTTGAATACTTCAAAATCTCCAACCTTTTTAGCCACTGCTGAATTTGTCCTTTTTTTCGATAAAATTTTTAATATATTTAATAGTATCCACTTCGGAGATGTGGGAAATTTTAAAGAACCATTTCAAGCTACTGCGGATCAGCTTAAATTTCTTAAAGAAGCGGAGCAATTTTTAAGCTCAATTAAAATTTTCCAGTATATCAAAGATAAAACCAATAGAGTAGTTTATACTGATATTACTAATTCATTTAGTTTCATTAAAGGTTGGCTTCTAAATATCAGTAGTTTGCGTCATTTGTGGCGATTTTTGTCACAAAATGACTTCGACTTCTTACTTACACGTAAACTTACCCAAGATAAATTAGAGAATTTTTTTGGTCATATACGTAGAGGGGGTTCATTTGATTCAACTATAACTCCGCAGCGTTTCTCTTATCTGTTTAGACAAGCCTGGGGATTAAGTTATATTAGATGCGTCGACAAGGGGAATTGCGAAGTCTTGCCCGAGGATAGGTGGGAAGATTTTTCTAATAGCACCCTAATAGCAGCTTGTAACGACGCGTTAGTTAAAGACACTTCTTGGCAGACGTTTCAAAGTTTACCTAGACCTAGGCCACCCTCATTTCAAGATGTCCAAATCGATATTTTAGTTGATGTCGATGAAAGCAGTTTTCTTCATCGTAATGCATTTGTTTATTTTTGTGGGTACATGTATTTTAAATATTTCAAACAGCATAACTGTTTAATGCCTTTACCACGATTTGAAGATGGTATAACTGAAAAAGATTTCCTTTTTACTAAAGAGAAGCAATTTTCTAATTGCCAGCTTGTCAATCCTCCCACTGAATTTGTAGAATTTATGGCAAAACTTGAAAACATTTTTACCGAAAATTTCGACGCCAGTTGTCATATGGTTGGCTTTTCTCACATTTTATTTGATTTAATGAAGGATGTAGATCCTTTCTTTTGTTGCGAAAATTGCGATCCTGATGTCATAAAGTGCATTTTTATAAGAATAAGAACATATTTTTTGCTTAATAGTTTCAATAAAAAATCGGCCAAAGAAAAGATTAAAAACATTAAATTTCTCTGTGTAACACATCAGTAGTAATTTTGTCATCGATTTGGGTGTCTCAAAATGAGGGCTCCAGATAGTTGTATGCTCATTGCCTTGCTCGTGAACCTGCACAGTACTTACCTTTTAATTAATCTTAATTTCAATCGTAATTTGTAATATAAATTTCAATGATTTTTTCTGGTTTTCTGGGCAGGCTTCTTGTACTAATGTAGGTCCCTTTTCTCCACCAGGTCTACTGAATACCTAATCCACTTTTTCCAGTATTTTACTGTGGGCTTCTTTGCAATTATTTAATAACTTAACTTTAAACGTGCCTTTATTTTTTAACGTGCAATCTTTTACTGTGGGCTTCTTGTAAATATGTATATATGTAAAGAACTGATTTTAAACGTACCTGAATTTATTTATTTTAAACGTACCTGAATTTTTTTATTTTATTTTATTTTGAGTAATATTGTCTAGTCACAATATTTTTATTAGCACTGTCTAGTCACAGTATTTTTTACCATTACACTATCAGTAGCACTGTCTAGTCACAGAATTTTTTATCATTACATTATCAGTAGCATTGTCTAGTATTATTATTATAGTATTTGTTCATAATATATATATATATATAGTAGTACTGCTTATGTATGGGTGAAAATAGGCCTCCTGGGGAACCGAACACCCAAAAAAAAAATCGGTAACGCGCCTACGTCGCAACCTCGTGGGTGGTGTGGAATAGCAACGCCACACACAGTTCCCAAAAAAAGCAAAACAATAACTTTTCATACTTAGGTTTTGTTTTGCTTTATGTTTGGGATAATTTTTGCATAATTTCAATCCGATAAAAACAATTTTTTAATATTTTATTATTTATTTTTTTATATATACAGAGATCACGATGGGCCAAGAAGCAAACATCACCAAACACGACTCAAGCAAAAACTACGTGCAAAATTTCATTTAATCCGGTCCAGCCGTTTTGGAGCGTTGCGGTTCAGAAGAGAATATCTGTTTGAAGGACACATACTCAACCGATGGTAAGCCAACGCATTGTTGTTAATCCCAAACCAATGGATGGACCATCACAACTTTTCCACCAAAGGCATGCGTTCCAATGGTGGCATGAGAATCATTGAGGAGGCGATTATGAAGTTGAGCTAACATCAAGAGCGTCACATACACGCCTTAAATTTCATTTTGAAGTATTACACATACCAGGCTTTTTTGACATACACATACATATCGCTCATTTGCTGCAACGTCGTCATAACTCAAAAAACCCAAATTTTGAGTTAACATCACTAATATATCGGAAATAATATGTTTGATTAACTGGCAAAGTGTTATATCCGAGGTTTTAACATTTCACGCAGCATCGCGGTAGAATTAATTACTTATCCCATATAAATATACGGCAATTCAAAAACTAAAAATGCGTTTTCTGTAATATCACATTTTTTGAGTTATGACGACGTTGCAGCAAATGAGCGATATGATCTGTTTTGCTGGAGTAGGTACATATATGTATTTGTAAATTAGCATTGACCAAATGTACATATATATTAATATTTGTATAAAATACTTTTAATATTAGCTGTATATCGATTACAATTTAATCCAAATTAGTCGACTTTTAGCCGTATGAAAAAGGCCAAATAAAGCGATTTTAAAAGGAAACTATAAACATATTATAAATAAAGTGAATTAAAATTATCTCAATATAGTTAGCTTTACTCTACCTAAAAATAATTGTATTGTGGTTAGCTAAAAGTCATGTAGAAAAAAGAACAACTGACTACCCCCTAGGCCGTCGCCATGTAAAAATAGCCAGTCTGTTCCATACAAAGTAGTTAGCTTTTCAATCAGTACTGGGTGCTAAGTAGGCAACTTAAAATGCATTTATGGTTAACCAAATTCCCGACTGGGTATGTACATATATTATTATTACCTCACGCTTTGATCAATAAATAAAAGTTTTATTTTGTATAAAAACTGTTTAAATAAAAAAATTGGTGTATATATTTTATTTTTTTTACAAAATTCTGGACATTTTTAAGTAAGTACAAGAGTACACAACACGAATATATCAAGAATCGAAATTTTTTCAAAAACATACAAATAGAAATACAGTGGCGAGCAAATGTGGATACATGTTTGTCACTTTTGCACTCTTTAACTTTAATATTTTTTATGCTCTCAAACTTTGCTCTCAAACTTCGTAGTTTTAGTTTTCATTCTATTGTTGTTAGATCAGCTTATTTAAAAATAACAACAATAATAGCAACAACAAAAATTTTAGCACGAGCTTAGCTTAACTGCATTTATCCAGTTATGCTCGTGTTTTTTATTTTACAATTACAGCTTAAAGTGAAGCTGTAATTTGTTTTTGTTTTTTACGTCTCCTTTGTTCATTCATCCTTGACCTCTTTGAAGGTGATTTAATTAGTTAAAAAGTAATTTTAGTGCTTATAAACGCGTTTTTACATCGAATAGATCGACGCTAGTGAAAATGAAGAAAATATCATCAGATATAGAAAACCGTATAGTCGTTTTGACTAGAAGTGGTAATTCATCACGAACCATTGCTAAAAAATTGAACATTTGCCACCGTACAGTCCTTTTAACGCAAAAAAGACGAAATATCAAGCCTGCGCCGAACGCTGGTGGCCCTAAAAAATTGCTGACAGAGGGCGACGCACGTGCTATCGAGCGGCTTATGCGACAGAAAGAATTTAATACGCCTAAGAAAGCTGCTTTTGGAATCAACAAGGCCGTAAGTGAGTGGACAGCTCGCAGAGCACTTCGGCGAATCGGGCTTATTGCATCAGTAAAACAAAAAAAACCTGCTTTGTCAGATAAAAATATAAAGGCTCGTCTGAAGTTCTGTAAGGAACGAAAAAACTGGAGCGTTGAAGACTGGAAACGCGTTATATGGTCAGATGAGACCAAAATCAATCGTCTTCAGTCAGACGGAAAAGAGTATTACTGGCACCGTGAAAATGAAACTCTTCAGAAGCACCAAGTGAAACAGACCGTGAAACATGGCGGAGGTAGCATAATGGTTTGGGGCTGTTTCACTTGGTGGCATATTGGCCCTTTAGTGAAAATAGAAGGAATAATGAAGAAGGAAGACTATCTTGGTATTCTTCAAGGTAACCTTCCGGATTTCATTGATTTGAGCGCATACCCAGAAGAGGAGGTTATATTTCAGCAGGACGGAGACCCGAAACACACCGCCAAGATCGTTAAAAATTGGTTATCCGAGCAAAAGTTCAAAGTGTTACCATGGCCAGCACAAAGCCCCGACCTTAACCCAATCGAAAATTTATGGGCAATTTTGAAAAAACGCTTGGCAGTACATGAAAGAGCTCCAACAAACATGATGGGGCTTTGGGAACGTTTGCAATCAGAATGGAGAAATATTCCTAAGGAAACTATTGAAAAACTGGTAGAAAGTATGCCAAAGCGAGTCAAAAGTTTAATTCGCAACAAAGGATTATGGACAAAATACTAAATTTTTGTTGTAAAGATATATATTTAATCACGAGCATAACTGGATAAATAGCGTTAAAAGAAGTTTTTTTTATTGAATTGGCTTTTTGTTTTTGTTTTTGTTCACCAAAATTTTTTAATTTTTTAAGAAATAAATGAAGAGTAAACCCTGAAAATTTGAAAGCATTTCATTGAAAATTAACGGTTTTATTAATAAAAGAGTGCAAAGGTAACAAACATGTATCCGGATCTGCTCGCCACTGTACATAAGAGGTATTCTCTCTAAATACAAATTTATACAAATAATAGTTATTTTGTAAATTAAATGCTGCATAAATCAATGCAGCGAATGCGACAGTATAATTCTTGATAATCCACAATTTCAACATACAGTGACTCACAGTGAAAACGGTCCACCTCAATTTTTTTTGAATTTCGTATAATGAAATTAACTGGCCTACAAATCTGCGTACTCAGAAATTTTTTTTTTTTGCAAAATTTGAAAAATTCCCTGAACTTCGAATATCATCTTATTGCCCCTTCTAACGAAATTCAAAAAAATTTTAGGTGGACCGATTTCACAGAGTCACTGTACATGCCAAAATAATTTGCTTCAGTAAAACTAAAATATTAACAGAACACATATTTTTATGAATTTAAAACAAGATTTATAAATCGCTTTCCTGGTTATATGCAAAAAGGGCACATCTATGGCCTTTTTATTTCATCGTTTCTGACTAGCGATGAGGATACGGTGACCATCCGTTCTGTTTTTGGCAGAACAGTTCTGTTTTTAAGGAGCTTGTTCTGCGTATTTTTTTTCTAAGGAAAATTAACTAAAAAGTAAAAAATAAATTGACTGTAAAGGAATATAACACTTTATAAGTTCATTGTAACCTTTAAAGATAATTTGGCTAATTCCATATTGTACATAATTATATATTTCTAACATTAAAACTTTACACCTAAATTATTAAATCTTCCAGTATATATCAAATTCCTAATTTTATTAATAATAAAAGCGTGTTAAATTTCGATAGCAAGAAAAGAAGGTCCTGAATGTTCTTAATTATACCATCAAATAGAAAAGAAGGTCCTAAATGTTCTTAATTATACCATCAAAATTTAACACCTGAATGTTCTTAATTATACCTGCGTTTTCCGCTAAAGCGATCGGCAGTGGGCCGCGGCACGTCTTCCTCTGGATGAAGGAGACTGTTGTGCCGCTCGTGGCAATATTGACACGTTCGGGTAGAAGCGGGCTACTCACCTGCCAAGAAATGTCAAACTCCATATAAAAAAACGCTCAAGAACTGTTTTCACACGTCAAATTTTCTTGAGCCAATACTCAGCTCATAAGAAAAAATACTACAATTTTCGATGGTTGGCAACGCCGGTTTACCTCAAGAAATAAATATGCTCGTATATATTTCTTGAGGTAAGCGTGCAGATCCACAGCAAAGGTGAGTACATATTGCGCTACACATGTTTTATACATTTTTGTAAGAGTAATTTGCAAAAGAATGGAAATTTTGGTAAACGTCAAAATTTCTTGACCAGGCACAAGAAATATATGCTCGTTTTTTTCTTGAGGCATTTCTTGGCAGGTGGGTAGCCCGCTGGAGGGCAGTTTACGGCAAGATGGTGAGGCGACAAACAATTACCGCAGTGGCGGTGAACGAGGACAGAACGCAGTCTCTCGGCCACTTTCATCCTGCGCAGCTCGCGGCAAAATATCAGCCGGTGGTTGTGGGTGCAGACTGGGCAGCGATGTTTGTAAATTGAAGATTTGTTGCTACGTCCCATCTTGATTTTTTTTGTCTGTAACGAAATACAAATATTTTTAACGTGTTGAACTTATAACTTCTGGGAAAACTATGTTTTTCGTGAATACCCTATCATCGCCGGCTAAGTGGCCTTGATTATAATGTTCGCTAACATAAAACTTCAAACGACCTAACTCTACTTGCAGCTACGTACAACTGCCCATGTGTAAATACAGGACGCCTCAACAAAATTCCGACCTTCTCAAACTTTTGACCTTGGGACTTGGTTATGGTCATTGCAAACGATGGTATTATTGGGAACTGGGTCCGTTGTAAATTAAACGGCAGTATAGTTCCAGAGTATGTTAGTTTGATGCGAGGAATAAGAATTCGTTTACCTTTGGAATATCCGGTTAAAACCTCACAATCGATGGCATTATTGTGAAGGCCGTTAACCCTCATCCTAGTACCGTTTACTAAAGCTTCTTTTGTATTCAGATTTCGAATAAGCAGCACTACACAATTGAGCTTGAGTGAAAGTTTATGCGGTGGCAATCCACTCATATTAAGGCTGTGAAGAAACTCTGTCGGATAGTTGTTTACCTCTCTATCGTCGTCGCAAATTAAACTATCAAAACTGTTATATGTTTTAAATGAGCCTGATAGGCGATTTAAAATGTCACTATTAACCACGGTACAATCTTCATTTGTTGCTGCTAAAATGACAGAGTTCACCACCTCATCTGACAGTAAATTTTCATTAATATTTCCAAATATGTCAGCAATTAAGTTATTTTCATTTCCCAATAATTGCTGTGGTATTTGAATAATGTTATCTCCAAACTGTGGATATAACATTTCTTGACCATTACCAATTCGCTTTAAAAATTCTATAAACTGGATTTCGTGCGGTAGTGCTCTCATGTTTTGGTTTAATGTTTCATGATGAAATGAAGGGAATTCATTCCAACTGACAATACAGTTTTCAACCAACACTGCACGTGAGCCATGAGGAACATCGGGCAAAATTTGCCTAAAATCCCCACAGAGGAGAATTGTTTTCCCTGCAAACAGTTTGAGCTTATTATTTTCATCGGTAGTCAAATCCCGTAGTAATCTATCTATAGCTTTCAAAATTAAAAGTGGGCACATGGAAATTTCATCAATTATTATCAGCGCAGCTGAATTAATATATCTACCTTGAGAACTGTGTGGGGTGATATTCGGGACTGAATTTTCGACAACAGGAATGGGTAACTTGAAGACATTATGCACTGTTCTTCCACCAATCAAAAGAGTGGATACAATGCCACTAAAGGCAGTAGCAATGCATGGAAGATTTAGAGAATTCAACCTGTGAATCAAAGCAGTCTGCATAAAAGTTTTACCGCAACCTGCGTGAGCAGTAACACAGAAGACATTGGACCCAGTATTATGAAACTGGATTTCCTGGATGACGCTATTTATTATTTTACGCAGCTCGTTGTTCGCTCTTGAGTAATAGTCTTCAAATAAAATTTGCTCATTTTCCGGTTGTGGAATATTTATACTTGTCACACTTGGGATTATTGTAGGAGTGGGTAATCCAAGGCTTTGACATGTTGTATTATGAGTAAGTAGAACAACTTCGATTTCTAAATGTACACGATTGAATGAATATGATTCATCGCTTTCTCTCAAGAAATCTTCAGAGAGTGCATGTTTAAACTCATTCCACAACGCCAAAGCATTTGCTGGAGTATTCAGTGCACATATAACAGCAAATAAGTGACGCATTTGTTTAGGCGAATGAAATTGTCGCGCTTCTTCTAAGCACTCTCGCCATTCGTTATCATTTGAGGCGATTCCCCGAGCATGACATGCTTCCAAAAATGTATTATATTGAACCCCATTATATGTTCGAACGTCCATAAACGATTTTGGTCCAGTCACATGTAAAAGAAGCAAACGTAAATGGAAGAGTTCACTATCCTTCGGCGACACTACGTACATGCGATTAATAATTTTATCACCGCCTCGCTGTCTTTTTTTCCACTTCTTTCCGCTATCATCCCATATATAATGAGACGGAATTTCAGTGTATTTATATGAGTGTGCCGATGGATCATCAATATTCAACTGAAAAAATGCTAACAGTTTGGTTTTTCTCAAATTTTGAACTGCTTGCTGTGCCTGACCATCTCTAAATACAACATTTTGCCTTTGAGGTAGATGGATGTTAAGTCGATTTACAGAATGGGACTGAGAGTGCATGGGGAATTGAAAAATACGCCAAGCTCCTTCAGGTGAGCCTACGTAACGCCCATCCAAAAAGTTTTGAATTTCGTCACAATTTCTCCCTTCCGCGGTATTGACTTCTTCAGTGGCTAATCTCACGATGGCGCTGTCATATCCTTTGTATACATAGATTTGTTTCTTGAAATCTCCAGCAAAGAACTGTCAGCAGAAGAGAGTCTTGTAAAAAGCTGTCAAAATCTCATTTTTGTTAGTTTCATCTCTCTTCTGCTAGTTTTTCGCCGAACAGGAGCCAGCAGAAATTCTCCAGCAGAACAGCTGTTCTGACAATTGACAAATGAAAATAAATTTTTTTCGCAGCAAATGAAATTGCGAATTTTTCAGTCTTTGGACAATTTCTCCGTATATATCGACGTAAACCTTACAAAATATTAAGAAAATTGAATGCCTTATACACCTTCAGTATTTCCGATTCCTGTAACTGTGTCTGCAGGATTATATTGGTCTCCTAAACGAGCCACATTACGTTGGTCGAATGGACATTGGGCTTCGGCGCATTGCTATTCAAAGATACGGAATTATTGAAGATTTGGTATTTATTGTATGTACTTACTTCATTTGCTGGTAAATAACTCATAGTTTTCAAAATATTCGTAATAAATTTTAAATTTCATAAAAACATGCAATCAATTTTGATTTTGCCATATGTCACAATCAGCTGTTTGTTACTTGCTAGTTTTTGCTGGACGAAAAATCTCCAGCAGCAACTTGCAGCGAATTGGCGCTCTTTCTCTCAATAAAATGTCAAAAAGCTGCTGGATTCGCTGCTAATTTTTTCACAAAACACTTTTCTAGGAATAATTATTCATAATTATTCATAATTAGCAGAAAAGAAACAAAGCTCATATTTGTAAATGTATTTTACACTTCTTAGGTAGGTTCAAGTGGCTGCCGCAGAGGCACACTTAGGCCAGTTTTGAAGGCCCGTTGTGATACCACCAACACAAGGAAAGTCAGCCCCGGGACCCAGCCATATGGAAAATCCCTGAGTTGTTGGGATTTTCCACATAGCAGAATCCCGGGACTGACACTCCTAAACCGACACCGTTACTCCTCCTCGAACCACTTAGATGACTTTATGAAGCCCATCAAGTCCTTTATGTCCAGTTCCGCGATCTGGCTTAGACTATCTAGGAACGGAACTCCCAAAAAGCGCGTTCTCACGCCGCTTAAAGCCGGACAGTTGCAGATGAGGTGCTCCACCGTTTCCTCCTCCTCATCATCTTTGCAACTCCTGCAGCATCGTCGGTAGGGCACACTTAGCCTTTCTGCATGCCTACCAATGAGGCAGTGACCGGTTAATGCCCCTATCAATATGCAGATTTCCCTCCTAGTTAGGGCATAAATGCGTCTAGACCTTTTAAGATCCCATTTTGGCCAGGTTTGTTTCGATATCCGACACCCTGGGGATTGCAGCCATCTTTCGTTGGCTTGACGGAGTGTGTGCTCCTTCAGCATTAGTTTGCATGTGGCAAACGGCATACCTAAGCGCTCTTTATCCCGAAGAACCTGCTTGGTCGTGCCCTGCCTGGCAAGCTCGTCTGCCTTACAGTTTCCCTCAATGTCCCTATGTCCCGGGACCCATATGAGGTTTACGCGGTTCTGTTGGGCCATCTCCTGAAGAGATCGACGACAGCTGAGCGTCAGTTCAGAGTTGAACGTGTATGAGCCAAGGGATTTGATTGCCGCCTGGCTATCGCTGAAAATAGTGATATCTCCTCCGATAACACGTTTGCTTAACCAGGCCGCGGCGTCCCGGATTGCCGAGACTTCCGCCTGGAAGACGCTACAATGATCAGGTAGTCTGAAGGAGAGTTCAAGGTCCAAATCCCTTGAATAAACCCCTCCTCCAACTCTGCCGTCCAACTTCGAGCCGTCGGTGTATATGGAAGTGCCACCATTTGTTTCGGGACACCAATCCGTCCTCTCCCAGTCTTCTCTGCTGGGAATGTTTATTTTGAAGCAGCTATCCCCGACTGTAGTGGTCGCACAACGATCTGTGCTTAGAGGGAGAAAGCTGTAAGATTCCAGAATACTGGAGTGTCCAATAGTACCCGCACCCCAACTGGAGGTTTCTCTTAGGCGCAGAGCTGATGCCGCCGCTGACCGAAACCCTTCCAGATCAAGTGGCAAAATGCCCAGAATGGCCTGGAGGGCTTCGTTGGGCGTTGTCCTTAGCGCACCGCTTATACAGATCATATTGGATCTATGGACTTTCCGCAACAGATTCAGGTATGTTGTCTTGCTCAGTGCCGGCCACCATACGACGACTCCATACAGCATGATTGGGCGAATGATGGCCGTGTAGATCCAACTGCATACTCTAGGGCTGAGCCCCCATTTTTTGCCAATGGCTCTTTTGCATGTGTAAAGAGCGATGCAAGCTTTCTTCTGGCGCTGAAGAACATTCTCCTTCCAATTCAGTTTCCTGTCCAGAACTATGCCTAGAAACTTGGCCTTATCCGACAAGCCCAGGCGCGTGCCATCTAGTTCTGGTAGGCTTAGTGGCGGTATTTTGTACCGGTTGGTGAAGAGGACAAGTTCCACTTTCCCCGGGTTGATACTAAGTCCGCAGCGAGAGGACCACCTCGAAACCTCTCGCAGTGCTACTTGCATCAGGTCACACAGAGTTTGTGGGATTTTGCCTCTGAATGCAATAGCTAAATCGTCTGCGTATGCCACTATCTTCCCGCCCCCCCAGCTTGTGTCACGTAGCAACGAGTTGACTGTGAGGTTCCATAAAAGCGGGGAAAGAACACCACCCTGGGGCGTTCCCCTTGTGACATAGCGTGATAACTCGACCGTACCAAGTGAAGAAGCTATTTTCCTTCCTCTTAGAAGTTGGTCAATTAAACCAGTTAGAGGTCTATCTACGCCCAGATTAGTTAAAGCGGAGTTGATCGCCTCCGGGCTTATATTGTTGAAAGCCCCCTCAATGTCTAAGAAGGCCACGAGACAGTAGTCCTTTTCACACAGCGATTTCTCAATGACAGATACTAGGCTGTGCAGAGCAGTTTCTGTTGATTTACTCTTGGTGTATGCATGCTGATAGCTAGAGATAAGGTTGCTATCAATAGTCGTTGAAAGGTAGTCGCTTAGTATCCTCTCAAAGGTTTTGAGTACAAAGGACGAGAGACTGATCGGTCTGTAATCTTTTGGCTCGTAGTGGGATGCCTTCCCAGCCTTAGGGATAAACACTACCGTGGCGCTTCTCCAGGAGCCCGGAATGTGGTTGAGAGCCAGGCAGGCTGTGAAGAGAAATACCAGCCATTTAGCTGATGTCTCCAACGTGTTTATAAGTTGCGCGGGGATAATCCCGTCCGGCCCGGCAGCCTTATACGGTTCAAAGCTCTTAACTGCCCACCTTACTCTTTCCTCAGTGATGGGTATATTTACTGCCAGGTTTGTTGCAGGTGCTAGTGGTGCATCATGCAGATTCCCCGGAAAATGTGTATTCAAGAGCAGCTCAAGGGTTTCCTCTTCCGTGCTGGTCCAGGATCCGTCAGGCTTTCGCAAATAGCTGATGGTTGTTTGACTTTTCGAGAGGACTCGTCTAAGTCTCGCTGTGTCGTCGACCTTTTCGACGCCAGTGCAGAAATTTCTCCACGAGGTTCTCTTCGCCTGTCTCAGAGCTTTTTTGTAGGCCCTTAGTTTAGCTTTATATTCATGCCAATGAGGCTCAGAGCCGAAGCTCTTGGCCTTGTTAAATTGTTTCCGGCATGATATTCGGAGCGAGTCCAAATCGTAGGACCACCAATGTGGCCTGTGTTTACCGCGTGGTTTTGGCACTGGACAAGCCTGTCCTAGAGCATTTGAGAGCGCCGATGTAAATGTAGTAACAAGATCCTCCAGCTCCTCTACTGATGAGGGGGCTTGTGAGGGCAGTACTGGTAGGTCTCTGTCTAATATTTCATTGTGTAACTGCCAATCAGTGTTACGTGGATTGCGCTTCATGATTGGTTGTTCTACAATAAAGTCTAAAACCATTTCTATGTAACGGTGGTCGGAGAAAGAATGTTCTTCCAGAACCCGCCATTTTCTGACCCACTCATAAGCGCCTTCACTACAGATAGTGAGGTCTATGACCTCCCTGCGGGTCTTAGTGATAAAAGTAGGCTCATTACCCACGTTGCAAATCACCAGGTTGGTTGTTAAGAGGTAATCAAACAGAGACTCGCCCCTGGCATTGATGTCGGAGCTCCCCCATTGGACATGGTGAGCATTAGCGTCCGCTCCAATAATAAGATTACCCGTGCAGAAATTTGACACCAGGTCTTTCACCTCCGTTTGTGGTGGGGGTTCTTCGGCGTCGTAGGGCATATAGACCGACGCCACCGTCAGGCGGGTGCTGTCGACCGTTAGACTGATAGCGGTAATATCACCATTGGTGTAGTTAGGTAGGAGAAAGGAGTTCAACTCAGACTTGACCAAAATACACGTTCTGACTTTGCTCTCCTCGCTGGCTCGAATGAGCTTGAAGCCCTTAGTCCCCAATCCGCAGATTCTCGAGCTATTGACCCAGGGTTCTTGGATGAGGACCACATCCACGTCGCCTTTAGAAAGACGACTACTTAAAGCAGCCGAAGCCACTTTAGATTTGTGCAAATTAATCTGAAGCACCACCAACATGAGAGCGCACAGACTTCCCTGCCGTCCCCATATCGTCGAGGTTTGCTCCATCCCGGAGGTTGCCTATCAACGACGAGTTGTTCCGATTAACTGCCCGATGTGGCGTTGCAGGAGTCCTGCTGCCTGTAGCGTTAGATGTTAGTCGCTCAGCGTTGGCTGCTACCACCGTGACGTCGAGGACTTCCTCGTCCTGTAGGCTGTCCTCCATCTCCGAGTTGTTCACAGCACTATCGCCAAGAGACGTGGCGGATAACATGCTTTCCGCATCGGAATCCTCCGCTTCCTCTTCTGGTAATAAGTTTTCCGGTTCCCCCGGAGCAGCCGAGAAGGCAGCGCGCTGAGCATCACCACGATATACGTGGATAACGATCTGGCCTACGCTGTAGTGTACTAGGCCATTGCACCTTTTGAGGGGCTCGATTGACTCTTTATTCATGGTGAACACCACCTGTCTGTCGGGCCCTACCGCATCCCCGACCAGATTGACACTCCAGTCATGCGTTGGGAGGGACGGATTCATTAGCCGTAGCATCCCGAGTATTCTCTCGGGTTCGTCAGGGATGGCCGGAATCCACGCCCTTGCCCTTGGACGAGCTGGAATGTCCTTCCAGTCGACGACCTCTATCTTTGCGCCCTGGTAGACTTCACCCAGTTTAGCAGCTGCTGCCTTGTACAGTGCTACGGTTTTTGCATCCTCGCATGCGAGTAATTTAATTTGACCCTGGTGCCAACCCGCATCCGTTACTCGTGCCGAACTACCCGGAAACTCCGGAGCAACGTTGAGAAGAATGTTGCCGAGTTCATTTCGCACGTAACGCCACCGGTCCTTGGGGATGGCCAGACGGTCATTGCCTCGGTCAAGGACGCCTATAAGGATCCTGTCCTTGGTTACCTCAGCAAAGCTTAGTTTGCCCGCTCCAGAGGTATTCTGATGCCGCTTGGGAGGGGGAATAAACTCCAGATCCGATCTCTGGCGCTTGAAAGGGTTAACTTTTAACCTCTTTGGCATGTACGAATTTTGGAAATCCGGTATCACAGCTTTCGCTAGCTCTACAGATTTACTGGAATTCGGCGACAGTGATTCCTGCGGTACCCCTTCATACCTCTTCAGGATCTTTGCAGCCAATCTTTTCTCGTGGTATGTGAAGCGGCGGGGAGATGTCTCCCTGGAGTGCGGACCCGTAGTTGCCATCGCGGTCGCTCTCCTTGCCGACATCTCAGTTGCAGCTTCCTTCTCCTTCGAAACTCCGAGGCCAGGTCGTGAGACCGCTGCCACAGACGTAAAGATACTGGTTTTCATATCAGCGGTTGATGGAAGTTTAGCATCCGCCGTTGTCCGCTTAGCTGCGTTGGCAACCGCACTGGTGCTAGCTCCCATCAAGTCAATCTTATTCGATAGAGGGTTGGTTGACCGACTCGTAGTTGCCATCGCTGTCGATCCCCCCCTTGATTGTGGAACGGAGGTTGTCCTCCGGCGTTGTTGTTGCTTCCTCGCCTGCTCCTCCATAGCTCTCCTTTGCTGAGGAGTGAAATTTGGCGTTGTTTGTTTTTTAGATTTTTCGTTTTTATTCAGGTTATTCGAGTTCATCTTGTTCGTACGACCCATCGCCGGACAAGGCCAGCTTAGGGTCAAGGGAAGAGTAGGGGAAAATGTGTCGTCCGCCGCGGCAGAGCCCCGTACCGCGGTAAGGCCATGCTTACTCTCTGAGGCGACCCGGTGTCAGAGAGGCTCCGTTCAAATACAGCCACGATTTGCCTCCCGGCTGCAAACGTCCAATGGGCACGGTTTCGCATAACACCCTGGATTGGGAGGGGGAAGATCTTTGTCGTCGCGCCAGAGAGGCTAGGCTGCTCTCGTGATGAAGTGCCGTACGGAGCTATGATCACAAGGGCAGCGTAGCCCTGTGGCTATCGACTTAAGCCCTCGTACCGCGGCAAGGTATCCACCCTTCACGAGGGAACCGTAGAGCATACCTCCACATTTATATGACAGTTAAATTTGGCAAGCAAATACGGATTGTATGGAACAACCACGAACATCTACATTGACACCATTATCTCGTCTTCTATACAATGGAAATCCATTTACTTCTTCGCGTGTGGACTCACAAAAATTTTTGGGAAAATTTTTGGAGCATTCGCCAGTTCTAGCATACCGCATTCGTATTCAAAGCACCACATGGCCCATGCATCATATGTTTCAAAACGTATTCATGCAATTTCGGCATGGTTTCAATGTCAGGAATTTCAGCACATACGGCTTTGTCAATATCGCTAACACCATCAAGTTTATCCCTTTCATGTAGTGTTATCAAAATATGTGCATGAGGCAAACCTCTTTTTTGAAATTCTATCGTGTAAATGTGAGCAGCAACAGTACCAAAAATTTTCTTTGTACATATTGTGGTTATTAACTCCTTTAGTTTTGCCTGAAACACTCGCACGATAATACACAGAGCCAACACTGCCTAATAAAATAGAACAAAAGTCATATGATATCTCTATAGATTTTCTTCAAGAAGAAGTTCTTTTTATTTTTGAAGAGAAAATCTTATTAATCTTTACAAAGAGAAATCTTGCAAAAAACGTACTGATTTCTGTTTGAATGGCGTCTTTATTACGCTTCTTAGTATTAATTAATAAGATGATCTTAGGGTTCCTAACAAGAAGATTTGACTTATTAACTGATTTCTGTATAATTGTAGGTATTAATAAGATGATCTTAGGGTTCCTAACAAGAAGATCTGACTTATTAACTGATTTCCGCATAATTGCATGTGTTAATAAGACGATCTTAGGGTTCCTAACAAGAAAATTTGACTTATTAACAGATTTCCGCATAATTGTATGTGTTAATAAGACGATCTTAGGGTTCCTAACAAGAAGATCTGACTTATTAACTGATTTCCGCATAATTGTATGTGTTAATAAGACGATCTTAGGGTTCCTAACAAGAAGATCTGACTTATTAACTGATTTCCGCATAATTGCATGTGTTAATAAGACGATCTTAGGGTTCCTAACAAGAAGATTTGACTTATTAATGTTTTCAAAGGGAAAACATATTTCCGCATAATTGTATGTGTTAATAAGACGATCTTAGGGTTCCTAACAAGAAGATTTGACTTATTAATGTTTTCAAAGGGAAAACATATTTCCGCATAACTGTATGTGTTAATAAGACGATCTTAGGGTTCCTAACAAGAAGATTTGACTTATTAATGTTTTCTTTTGTTCGTGATATTCATCTTAATATTTGAAAAGTCAGTAAATTTTAAGTTTTTAAAAGATTGTTACACCTACCGGACGGCATCGAAACAATTGGGTACAAGACCTCTGCAAGGCCTTTTTGTATCGGGATACCTTTATTTGAATTTATCCAACGTGAAAATAATTTGCCTGTAGGGTTTCTCTTGTTCTGCTTTCGAGCCAGATAGTATGTTGCCTAAATATTAAAATATTTGTATCAGAATAATATACATATATAATTTTATATAGGTACATAGGGCCGTAGTCATAGTCAAGCCATAACGCCATAACATAACGCTAACGCGTTTACATTGATTTCCAAAGGGGGGTTGGAACAGCTGATTAGCGTTATGGGTATGACGTTAAGAAGGATTAACGGAGCGTTATGACTACGGGCCATACTTGACTTGGAACTTACCGATTTTTCTTTTGGGAAAACTTCGCAAATGGCGTTGGCCCACTTCTGCATTTCTGGATATGTCATTTTAGCGGAATTTGCGACGTAATTATCCACAATGCAATGCGTTATTGCGTTCTGGTTCTTTGTGTCCAAACGCCCATATTTTTCATAATAAGCCAACGCTATTTGCCCTTTTGCCCTTTGACTGTGTTTTTCAAAATATTTGAAACCCTAGCTTTGTTTATTAAAGCTACTGGTGGTAAAGCCGCAGAAGATGTAGACTCCCTTTCACTCATGTTAGCAGATGCTATCTCCAACCACTCCCCAATTCGACTGTTACATAAGGTCTCCTTGTCACTGAGGAGCGGTTTGTTCTACAAAAGAAAGACGGGTTAACAGGTACAATATCACAGTGTAGGCCTATAAACATACATATTAAGGATTTAGGTACTTACTTTGCTGCTTCGCCATTCTCGAAGGCCTGCCTGAAATTTAAACATTTCACCAAAGAATTGTATTTCAAATCTGCCGAAAAGTGTTAATATATCATCCATTTCCATATTTTCCAAAACTGTAAACGTGTTGATACCATGCATTTCTAATAATGCACATAAATCGGCACTAAGACCCCACATTTTAAAAACTGTGAAAATATCATCCTCCATTGTTTATTTAAATAATATTTACCAATGAAGCATCGTTTTATCACTATCACTTTTTGATTCTTAAACTGAAACTGACTGAAACTAAAATGAAATAATTTCATGCTTTCATTGAAATAAAAACCCCTACGGGACATGCTCAACGGGACATGCCCTACAGGACATGGATGATGGGTACCACGCAAGCATAAACTATTTGTTGAAAGAAACGATACGAGTTACACGGTTGCCGTTTGCCTAAAATTTTGTACCAAATTTGGAAGTTGCGTACCAACGTGCCCGGAGAAAAAATTCGTACCAAAAATAGTACAATTCGGCCAAAACGGCAACCGTCACGAGTTATTTTTGCAAGAAAGAGAAGCTGATTGTAACACCAACTCATATAAAAATTTTCCGAAGAGACCATTCGGGTGTGAAATGCTAGAAGGAGAAGGAGTGTGTCTGTTAATTTTGTTTTCATCATCAGAGCAGTGGTTATAAATCAGAGGTGTAATCATTGATTGCTATTTTGCATGTCACCGATGGTGTTCTAATATAAGTCTGCAATGAATGTTTTGCACATCATTACTATTTCATCGTCAATGAATATCTTGTATAACACCGCTGATGTTTTACCTCTGTGTCAAATTGTATTTCTTTGTTTAGATCAACGGTGCGATGTTTATACATAAGCAGGCTAGTTTAATTTCATCATTGGTGCATGGATGATGGTATTTACCCTAATTGGTGTAGACTTTGTACATCAACAGGGCATTAAAGGAACAAGTTTTGGGTGTGCAGTTTCAATTTGTTTCTAAGAAATATCTATGGGAATACCTGTTCAGTATTTTCTAATAGTATACGTTGTGTTAATGTAAAAATTGAATGTTTATGTATTAAAATTAATGTATAAAATAAAACCAATGCATTTCCACGTGACAGTTTTAAGGTTAGCGAATCTATCGTCAGCGCTGTATGGGTCTATCGTCAGCGCTGATATCACTGCTGAGGCTTATTCTTGTCAGTGATGATGGTCATTTATGACATAGCAATTAATTAGCGCTGATGTCATCGTTGAGCCAATACATTGCGAAGGGTGATAAACATTGGTGATATTATTTTGAATAAGCGCTGATAGAAACAATTTTCACATGAGTCATTAATGATTAAGTGCGTTATCATCGCTGTTATGGCTGGTCCTAATGTTTTTGTTCACTTGTGATTGTAGTAAAAGAGACGAACCTATTTTGAATAGATAGCCATAAAAGAGATAATGCAAGATCACACGTACGCAGTACAAAACCATCACTTTTGTCACGAGCTCCGTGAAAAGATGATGATGCGGCGTCAGTTGAAGCTCAGTGTCTCATGGGGAAGGGACGCTAGCACCGTTACCTTTGGCTTAGTAAAAAGGAATTCCATTTAAATATGTATACATTTGTAAATACGTTCATACATTTTTATTAGTTTTTATTAAACAGAAATCAGTTAATAAGTCAAATCTTCTTGTTAGGAACCCTAAGATCGTCTTATTAACACATACAATTATGCGGAAATATGTTAATAAGTCATATCTTCTTGTTAGGAACCCTAAGATCGTCTTATTAACACATACAATTATGCGGAAATCAGTTAATAAGCCAAATCTTCTTGTTGGGAACCCTAAGATCGTCTTATTAACACATACAATTATGCGGAAATCAGTTAATAAGTCAAATCTTCTTGTTAGGAACCCTAAGATCGTCTTATTAACACATACAATTATGCGGAAATCAGTTAATAAGTCATATCTTCTTGTTAGGAACCCTAAGATCATCTTATTAAAAAGAACCCTAAGAAATCAGTGCGTTTTCTGCAAGATTTTCCTTTGAAAACATTAATAAGTCAAATCTTATTGTTAGGAACCCTAAGATCATCTTATTAAAATAAGAAGTTTTTCTCTTTCAGCTTTTTTTCCATATTTTTACAGAAATTTCGAGAAGATTTTCTTATTAATAACACATATAAAAAGAAATCGCAAAGAAAAAAGAAGAAATTGCACTTGATAATATCAATAAGAATTTCCTCATTAAACCAAATAGATTTGCGTATGGTTTTTTTTTCGTTTCCGCCGTTTCGACTACCCCTGAGCCTGAAAACCGTTCATAAAGACAATCTTATTAATTTTATTAGGCATTTTTGGCTCTGTGTATCAGGTCTATAATTTGGCGCTTCATTGAAATCTATATTTCTAGTAATTTCTGGGCAATTGGGATTACATGTCATTGTAATAAACAACGAAGGTTTGCCAAAGTGACGAACGATAGTCATAGCGTCCAAATAATTTTGGTACATCTTTCTGGGCGAACCAGTAAATGACGATGGTAAAATGACTCGTCTCCCAATATTTTCATAACCATTACCATTCGGATTAGTATTCAAATAATCAGTTATGTTGTATAAAATATCGCACCTTAGGCTATTTTGATTTGTTCTTATAAAGTGAAGCCGTGTGCCCTCAATACGAACATACTTATCTACAATCCACTGTAGATAAAGCTTTTTAGAATGGTATAAAAGGCTGAATTCGTCTCTGATTGCAAGTCGATATGATGCGAATTCAAGCATGGTAGTTTTATTTCTGGGACGATGTGAAGTAGACGTTCTTGTATCCAGTGTCCCCATTGGGAAACAGTAGTGGATATGCCAATGGGTCCAAAGAATAATCTAAAACGGAAATGTTCTTCAGCGTACCATTGCATTTGTAAAACGATACCATTCTTCTGTCGAATGGAGGCTCGCCATCTACCGTACTGAATATAACTGCAACATCAGTTGCAAGGGCGTCATTGAATCTACCCATAGCCGTATTCCCCATATCTTGGTTTACAGTAATGAGCAAACACATTTCTTTGCATATATTTTCCGGTCTACTACAATGATCTTTCATAGAAATAAAAGACCGTACAAAAGGATTAACCCGATTTAATTCGGAAGAAATTTCTCTATTAAGCCTCTATCGCATGATACGTTTGATGGTTCTCTCGATCTAAAAGAATTTGCGGTATTGACATCGACTATTTTGCCCATGCGTCAAAGGGTCAGCTCTATGATAGAAGATATTGTGAATTTTGAAGTGATAGGTACCTCGCGTATTCTCTACAATATTCGCTTCAGAACTAACCATCGCAAAAGATGAATTGAAACTTCGTATATTTTCAAAATAATTGTTAGATTTTCGTTTTAAAGACGGGTTGTTGGAGCGTAAACCTTCATACAGGTCATTGAAAAACGGATTTTGTGTTAATGGTTGCAAAGTAACTTTTCCTTTTTGGCAACACATCGAAAAGGAATTTCTGCTTCTGGCAGTAATCTCACTATTGAAATGCATGGCATTACAATGCACACAACGTAAATCCATAGGACCACAATCTGAGGTTAGAAAATCAGAGGGTACATCGTTTAAAGCACCCTTGAAACTGTCAACTAATTCAACAGATGTGCTAAGAACATTATGACGTCTCTCCCTGTCTCTAACCATATCTCCTCTTCCCGTAAGTCGCGGCATTTGATACGACTAAAAGTAAATCAAGATAATTGAACTATCAATAAACCAGGACATAAATAATATTCGCGTATAATAAAAAGATGCAATTAGTTATTAATCCTATTTAGAGATATTTAGTTGGTAGGCCGACGAAAATACCTTTCATTGATACCCATATTGACCTATCTGGTATTTAAAAAAAAATAAGGTGACAACCCTGTAAACCGCCCAAAGTTACGCGTAACATGTAAGATGCATGGGGTGTAGGGGGTAGGTTTATGTGTCTGTATTCACACACTGGCGCGTTGTTAATCGTGTTTAAATACTAAATACACAACCAAACGCGCAACAACAAAAATGCAAGTGATCGCTCAAGGCTGGTTTTCATTAGGTCAAATTGTGTCAAATTTCATCGACTTTATCGAGATTTCACTGCTTATTTCGATAAAGTCAATAGAATTGGACAAAATTTGACCTAATGAAAACCAGACTTCAGACATGATTTAAGGTAGGTGACCTGTTTTGTTTTTATTTTTATATCTTGCATGCATGAGACACAAAACTCGTGATTATGGATGTTCTTTTTGTTAAAGGAAAGGAAAGGGAAGTCAAGAAAAGGAAATGAAATTAAGTGAGAGGCAAGGAAAGGCAAGGAAGGGAAAGGCTATGAAAAGACAGGAAAAGAAAGGAAAATAAATGAAAGGAAGGGAGAGGAAAGGAAAGTAAAGTGGTGGAAAAGAAGGGAAAGGAAAGCAAATGTAAGGAAAGGATAGGGCAGGGAAGGAAAGGACAGGAATGGAAAGGAGAGAAAAGGGAAGGAAAGGAAATAGAAGTGAGGAAAAGGAAAGGAATGGAAAAGAAAGGATAAAAAAATTAGAAAAGGGAAAGAAAGGAGAGTAGAAAGAAAGAAAAGGGATCTTATAGGGGTCAGTTGGAATCATTTTGAGGTCATATTGGGATCATTTTCAAGACTTTACAAATATAGAAATAATGAATAAGCAGAGTTATTTTCACGTTTGCTACAAAGGAAACTTATTGCGGATACACATGTTTACTCATTCAATATATCTTGCTCAATATTTAAAAAAAAAACTGGGATAGGTGGCAACCCAGCAAACCGCCGCAAGCGGCAACACCCAAGCGTAAAGTTTCGCAATCAAGCATGCTGTCTTTATGTAAAATTTCATCGCAATCGGTCGAGCGGTTCTCAAGATAGTACCGGATATAAAATATACAAATATACCGCGGTAAGGTGGCAACCCCACATGAAAATATTTTACTTAGTATTATTAGTAAAAGTACTGGAGTGACTAAGCTTGCTCGGTGTTTTCGATTGTGCCCAATTGTCTTATTTACCAACATTTTTTTCAATAGTTACTTACCAACATAAACTTTTCAAAATAGATTTCGGAATAAATATTAAGTGGTGGGAACTTTATAAACCACAGCAATTCGAAAACCCAAGTAGACGCTGTTTACACACAAAAAGTTTTGTTGCTCATTTTCTGCAACTTCTCTTTTGGACTTGCTCATCACATTTACACACAGAAATTTTTCTCAAGCAATTGTGTGACTTTTCAATTCAATTTAACATTTGTATAATTTCCTTCATTCGTTAAAAAAATTTGAATATTGAAAAAACAAATATTTACATCGCTATTAAAAAATTCGAATATTTAAAAAAATATAAAATAGTGAGAATCCTGTTAGCGTGTTATATCCTTATATAACTATAGTGTCATAATGGGAGAAAAAATGAAATGGAGTCAAGCTCAAACCGAAAAGTTAATTCTGTTGGTGCAGCAAAACGAGTGCATTTTTAATATAAAGTCCAAGGACTATGTAGACCGGGATAAAAAATATGCAGATTTTAATGCTATTGCAAACGAAATGCAAGTGGATCTTCGGGAAGTCAAACGCAAATGGAAGAATTTGAGGACCCAATATGTAAAAGAGCTCCGAGAAGTACGTCACTCAAAAAAAAGTGGTGCTGGATTGTGCGATGTGTATTCACCAAAGCTATGGTGTTTTAGTCAGCTCCAGTTTCTCGAAAGCCACACATATGCAAGGAAGGGGGAGAGCAATTATGAGGTACATATGTACATTATATCGTCGATCCCATGGAAGACTAACATGTTTCGTTATTTGGATAAAAGAATAACATATTTCAGTTCTTTCCGTGGAAGTCTAACATGTTTCAGCCAAAGTTTTTTATTAGAATTTCTAGTTTTTTTGGAGTATGCAGTTTTGTAGCTCAATGAATTCTAGTCTAAGAAGGTGCTAGTCTTAAGTTCGTAAAAAATTGTGCTGATTTTTGGCGATTTTTTTCCACGATTTTAATTATTTTCTTTCATATAAAAAGTTACTATTATGAATTTATACGGACTTAAGATTAGCACCTTCTTAAGCTTGGTATTGTCTTCACGCGTAAAAAATGTTGCAAGTAGCCTAAACACCATTTTAAATAACTTTTTTGATAAATGAATTATAACAAAGGTTTCTAGCTTAGTATTGCTACCTTGTAGAGTAGTTTTTCAAGTCAAAGGATTTGTAATTATAGGCGTAAGCAACATTTCACGGCAAAAAATGTTGCCAAGGCAATTACACCATGAAAAAACAAGTTCAAAACGTGGAAAGGATTGAATAAGATGGGAAACGATGATAGGAACATATTTTGCATTCTAGGCACTGAAATTGTGATTTCAAATGGTTTCTAGGCCACATGCAACATTTTTCACGCGTGAAGACAATACCCAGCTTTAGACTAGAATTGAATGAGCTACAAAACTGCATACTCCAAAAAAATCTAGAAATTCTAAACTTTGGCTGAAACATGTTACTCTTCCACGCGAACAACGAAACATGTTAGTCTTCCACGCGAACAACGAAACATGTTAGTCTTCGTTGGGAGCGACGATATATACTTTGTACTTATTCTAAACTCTATCTTACTCAAAGCTCTTGTTTTAAATTAATTTTAGAATACATTTTTTGTTTTAAGGGCGGCGGTTCTTCCCAAAATGAACAGCAATCAGTCGAAATTCCAAGCACTAGTTCACAAGCGAACTTTCCTTGTGCAGGCATGCCAAGTTCACAGAGTGCTCCTATTGAGGTAATCCCTATAATAAGAAAATTTTATGAACACTGAAAGGCTGAATATTCTCTTGATCTGATCTAAGTTTAAGGTCACTACAAACAACAGCAGCGAAGGGCCCCCACGAAAAAGAGCTAAGGTACATACATACAGAAGTATACAGCTTCCGCAAAAATATTTTAACTATTTTTTTTTTTGCAAAAATCTGCGAAATTTCTTGCGAGGCTTAGATTAATACCCATTATACTAATATTAACTGGGCTACTACTGCATAGGCAAAATCTTCTAAATAATTCTGAGAAAATACTTGGAAACTTTAATGTAGATTTTTCGAATTTTCGCGAATTTTGCCTACATTTTTAATGGGTTTTGTATTACATCTTGACACATTTTTTTGATGTGTAAACATCCTTGCTTTCGGTGTTTCTTTTTGCTTGCTGATATATGGCGCTCCGCTGGTTTTGAAAAAAATAAAAATATAACTAAATTAAATTAATATAAATTAATTTAATTTTTAATTAAAAGAAGTAAAATAAAAAGAAAAGAAAAGAAACGAAAAGAAAAATAAAAAGAAAAGGAAAAATAAAAAGAAAAATAAAAAGAAAGAAAGTAATTAAAGGATAAGAAATAAAAGAAATGAGAGGAAAAGAAAAGTAACGACAGGAGGAGAGGAACTAATAGGGACGTATCGGAACGTAACGGAAAGTCACTGAAGATTGAGTTTAAGCTTTTTGTATGGAAAATATCAATTTTCGCATACAGAGATGTTCACACTTATGCTTTAAAACTAAAAATTAGTTAAAATATTTCTGAAGCCGAAATTGGTGATAAAACTTATAACATTTTTCGGTAGTTTGAGTATTTTGAAATTTTTTTTTTAGAAGGATAACTCAATGTGTCAGTTGCGTAAAGATCTATGTAGCCTTAAACAAAAGATAGGTGAAAAACAGAAGAGACCATTCGCATGGCTTGGAAATTTGGTAGAAGCTCAAATGGAGAAATTAGCTCCTGAGCATCAAGATGATGCGGCATGGGAAGTGCAGTGCTTTTGCGACGGTTGACCCAGAATACTGAGAAAGCGTATGCGCAATCAACTCCAGAGGACGAATTAGAAGATTCGATGATTGAAATACTCTATGAGTCGGATTTTGAATGATTGTTGGTAATAATTATGATGATTTTATAAAAAGTAAATACGCAATTTTTCTTATTTTTTCAGAAAACAGCTTTTGCGCACAGAGGAAGCATAATTTTACCAGTTTATTAATTAATACATACTTTTATTTTGTCACACACATCCATTTATGCATCTTTGCCTATGTGAGCCTTATTACCAAACATAACCTTTTCCCACTGGATTACCTTTTTTTTTTAACTTTTCATTTACTTTTTTGATCCCAAACCAAGCAATACAAGTTATTTATATAAAATATTTATTAACGATTTTATAAGTTAGTATGTTTGTATATATGTACAGTATCGCACTAAACATTTGCACCAGAATATAACAGCTAGTTTTAACCATTAATGTATTTCATATTAAATTTGCTTGACTTTAATTAAAGGGATCGTTTAAGTTGAAATAAATGTCATTCGATTCGCTATTTAAAACTATAATAAAGTGTAAGTTTTAAATAACTCCGAAATCGCATTAGCTTTTGACAAATGTGGTGCTTTATTATACATAAGTTGTATTCGCGCTTTATTGTATTCATTGTATTTAGTGTAAGTGTAAGTTGGATAAGCGTGAGCACAACTTGTGACGCGCATACGAATCGCCGAGAAATACAGAAAATAATAATATTGTGGAATTTGTTTGGTAAAATAGATTGAATAAAGTTCATTTTCTCCAATTCGCGTGCTAAAAACTTCCACGATGCTAACTTTCAATAATAGACTTCAAAGGATCACCTACTCCAGCCATCACTTTGCTTGTGAGTATTCTATGGAGTACATACTTTGGAGTATTTTTGGGAGTATCTACTCTCGCGATGGTATTCCATGAAGTACTCAGAAATGCAGCGAGAGGAGTAGGTGGTCCTCTTCTAGGACATCGCCATGTAAATTGGACCACGTTTTTATATGAGCGAGGATGTGTTGTGGAGTACTCTGATACTCCGTTCAATCAGCATTAATTTCTAACAATCTTATTACCGATATGAGCTTTTCTAAAAAAAAACATCTTTTCACGATATAGCAAGCGCCAAATGTTTTTATACATTTCAAACTCAAGTACTATTTAATACCTATAAGAATTCCCACTCACAAATGGTCCAGATAAGCTTTACGTGGTGAAGAATCTATGTAGGCAGAGGGGAAATTATTTTCCAGTTTTTAGTTCATTTTAAAAACATTTTAAATTAAAAAATATTTTTTTATTCTATTTTTTATTTTATACTTTTTAGTTGTGAGTCTGTGAAAATTTCTAAGATTGTAATTGGATATTCTGTGTCATATTAGTGGTACTCATGTAACCATATAACTTAACAAAAGCGTAAATATATACATTAAAAGCTCAGTTAGATGAACGATATAGATAAATTTATGTGAATACTTTTTATTTTGAAATTCTTATTAATTTAATTTTTGACCCATTTTTTAGCATATTCTTCTATTTTTGTCTAGTGTGCATTGACTGCTTTGAAAAACTGCATGTCGAACAGCGTAATCGAATTGGGTAATTTTTCGAGGTGTTTACACACTAAACTCCTGGCGGAAGCTTACCGAATTTGTGTAAACTCCGTTCCAAGGTGAATCCATTACAGGTGGCATCCTCCCACCATATGGTTTCTTCTTCTTCCCTGAAAATCAAATCGTAGCTGTCAAATTGCTTATGTTGTTGCTTTGTCTGACATTTACAGCCACAAGGAGTGTGTGCGTGCGTGTAGATCTGAATTCGCTCGAACACACCTGTATGAATTCGCCTTGCTTCGTTCCATAAAATTTTGACAGTTCATTTACGCATTCGGCAATTTTCTACGTTTACACGCTTTACGCGGTGTGTCTGTGGTTACATGAATAAAATTATTCTTTTTTAAGCATTATAAAGCACATTATCTTTCCTTTGTGCAACAGTGACTGCGCCTAAATGTATGCAGATGAAATATTCGAAATTTCGATGCTGTTTATGGCGCTGAAAACGCATTATAGCATGTGTACGAAATATTCAGATAGCAATAAGGAAGATAGGCCGATAAATGGTACTTTTGCAATTAAAGCAATATTTTGGATTTTGTTTATGTATAATGCATTGTCAGCGAAACCTGAACGATGGTGAAAATTTCAAAACCCCAGCTCAATGGGAAGTTAGTTCAAAATCCAAAGCAAAATCTCTGGAAATGAAACTTTTTAAATATCTCTACCCGTGCGCCACCTATCGGAATTATTTTTTTGTTATACTGCGTGGAGCCAGAAAACCAAACGACGATGAAAATTTCAAGATTCTACTCCAACGGGAAGTTCGTTGAAAAACAAATTAATCGACACCGAAAACAGACCTTCGCATTTCGTAAATAGAGCGACTCACGCGCCACCTAGCGGGTGCAATTTTTTTTTGAACATTTGGAAATTGATTAAGTAATACACACGCTAAATATCAGCTAAATCGGTCCATAATTAGGATTTTCAGTTTTTATTACCCCGATCTCAGCTCCACCTAACGGAATTTTTTTTTAGGAAAATATTTCTTTTCATAGTAGTAATATGTACATGTTCCGAATTTCATAAAAACACGAAAAAATTAAATTTACTACTAAAATACTCAACTACCTATGTAGCTACGAAATAGGTCTGAATTTTCATAACTTTTTTCCTGCGGCCATGATGGGATTTCTCCAATATAATAATACATTTATTAACGCTATGCATGGATGAAATTTCTGCAAAACAAATTCCCAAAGTTAACTCTACTTTTTTATTAAAAAAATATTAAAATGGAAGCCAAATGAAATGTATAAATCGGTAAAAACATTAAAATTAGTGGCGCTTTCCGAGACAAGCCTGAACATTTCTTTTTCGGATCTCGTAAATTTGTTTCGATCGCTTCATTCAACTATAGTCAAAACGTGGCTCGACAATCTTCCATGAAAACTTTCAGGGTACCTGTTTGTAAAAGGAAGTACCTATGTGCCCACTCACAGAAGTAAGGTATTGAAAAAATTCAAAACCGTTTGGAACCGGTTCCGGCTTTTGAAACGGTTTCGGTTTCGGTCTTTTCATAGAGATGGTTCGCATTAACTTCTAATAATCTTATTACCGATATGAGCTTTCCTAAAAAACATCTTTTCACGATATAGCAAGCGCCAAATGTTTTTATACATTTCAAACTTCAAGTACTATTTAATACCCATAGGAATTCCCACTCACAAATGTTCCGGATAAGCTTTACGTGGTGAAGAATCTATGTAGACAGAGGGGAAATTATTTTCCAGTTTTTAGTTCATTTTAAAAACATTTTAAATTAAAAACATTTTTTTATCCTATTTTTTTATTTTATACTTTTTAGTTGTGAGTCTGTGAAAATTTCTAATGCTATGGATACACACACGGAGATTATCTCCAATAAATCTTCTTTAATCAGATCCAAATTTTACCCTGATACACACAAAAATGGAGATTAACAGCATTGAGAATTACTACTTTGGTTGTTATTGCACTATATTATTACCTACCTCAGCGACACCTAGTTGTCGAAAGTCGGATCTTAGAAACCAGCGCGACGCCTATCTGTCAGCTACCCTTAATTTCCTAGTGTTTCTTGGTGTTGTTGTTTATTTATGTACAGAGTGTTGCCAGTGCAAATTTTTTAAAACTGCTCAAATCTTCTTAATTTTTGGGAGTTTATAATGAAGATTATGCTCAAGTTAACTCCCAAAAGCGCAGTTAATTCGGAATTTGCGCTAATGTATCAGCCGTATAAGATTGTAATTGGATATTAACGAAAGCGTAAATGTATACATTTAACAGCTCAGTTAGATGAACGCTATAGATACATTTATATGAATACTTTTTATTTTGAAATTTCCATTAATTTAATTTTTGACCCATTTTTTAGCATTTTCTTCTATTTCTGTCTAGTGTGCATTGACTGCTTTGAAAAACTCCATGTCGAACAGCGTCATCGAATTGGGTAAATTTTCGAGGTGTTTACGCACTAAACTCCTCGCGGAAGTTTACCGAATTTGTGTAAACTTCGTTCCATAAAAATTTTGACAGTTCATTTACGCATTCGTTAATTTTCTACGTTCACACGCTTTACGCGGTGTTTTTATGGTTACATGAATAAAATTACTCTTTTTTAAGCAATATAAAATACATCATGACTGCGCCTAGATGTATGTAAGTGAAATCCAAATATTTGCAATTTCGATGCTATTTATATACAGATGGCGCTGAAAACGCATTATAGCATGTGTACGAAATATTCAGATAGCAATAAGGAAGATAGACCGATAAATGGGACTTTTGCAATTAAAGCAATATTTTGGATTGTTTTTTTTTCGTATAATGCATTGTCAGCGAAACCTGAACGATGATCTCTACCCGTGCGCCACCTATCGGAGTTATTTTTTTTGTTATATTGCGTGGGGGCAGAAAACTAAACGATGATGAAAATTTCAAGATTCTACCTCAACGGGAAGTTCGTTGAAAAACGAATTAATCGACACCGAAAACAGACCTTCGCATTTCTTAAATAGATTGATTGAACATTTGGAAATTGATTAAGTAATACACACGCTAAATATTAGCTAAATCGGTCCATAATTAGGACTTAAAGTTTTTATTACCCCGATATCAGCTCCACATAGCGGAATTTTTTTAAGGAAAATATTTATTTTCATAGTAGTAATACATGTTCCGAATTTCAGCCAAATCGGTCCATAAATGCGATTTTTGAAAATATAGCGACCCACGCGTCACCTATCGGAACTGTTTTTTTTTCATAATATTGCATTGTCACCGCGACCTGAACTGTGGTGAAAATTTCAAGACCCTAGCGCAACAGGAAGTTGGTTCAAAATCGAATGCAAAAATCCGGGCACAAGAACGACGAAGCGACCTATAAAAACATTTTAATAAAAAATGAAAAAAATTCCGAAATTTATAAATGAAATGGAATTAAAAAAATGTATAAAAACAACTTTAACGTAATTAACTAAAATTTAAAAGGAACAATTGAGAAAAGAAAATATAATAAAATCCAAAATTTTTAAAATGAAATTTAAATGAAATGAAACAAAACAATATATGAAAAACTTTAACGTAATTAATTAAAATTTGAAACAAACAATTAAATAAAAATGAAATAAAATCCGAAATTTATAAATGAAATGGAATTAAAAAAAGGTATAAAAACAACTTTAACGTAATTAACTAAAATTTAAAAGGAACAACTGAAAAAAAAATTAAATAAAATCCTAAATTTATAAAGTGAAGTTTAAATGAAATGAAATTAAAAAATATGTAAACAGATTTTTACGTAATTAACTAAAATGAAATACAAAATTTATAAAATGAAGTGTAATAAAAACAAAATTAAGCCCAACTAAAAAAAATAAATTATAATAAAAGTAAATGAGTTACAAAACATAAAATAAAATAAAAATAAGAAAACTAAAAACTTTAAAAAAAAAAAAAATTGAGTAAAATCAAAGTAAAAATAATGGAATACAATGAAATAAAGCAAAATATAAAAAATGTATATATGATAGAATGAAATTAGATTGAGTTATTTAAACAAAAAAATAAAACAAAACAATAAAATTTAATGAAACGTGAAAACAAAAATTTAATTTAAGAAATTAGGGAAATTTAAATGTTTTTGACTTACCCCTTTTATTCTGCTTGTTTAGCTGGTTTGATGATGATGTTTTTGTATTGTTTTTTTCTTCAGGTTTTTTTCTGTTGTATGTATCTGTACCATAAAAAAAAATTAATAGGTAAAAGTAAAATATAAAATTAAATAAATTGACAGAAGATGACAAAAAAATGTATAAAGTAAAACCTTAACGGAATTAATTAAAAATTCAAATCAAAGAATTAAGAAAAACGAATAAAAGATTAAGTAAAAAGATAAATGAAATTAAAAAAAGAAATTTAATTCAATAAAAATAATATATAGAAAATTAAACAAAATCAAAGTAAAAAAAAATCAAATAAATGTACCATAAAAAAAAAAAAAAATTTAAAAGAATAAAAGAATGTTTTTTACACTTACCCCTTTTCCTTCTTCCTTGCTTAGGTGATTTGTGTTTTCCGTTGTAGCTGGTTATCTATAAATAAAAAAGAAAAAAGTTACTATCCAAAACAAAGTAATATATATATATATATATATATATAAAATTAAATTTACTGACTTTACTCACCTTGACTTCTCCGTGACGACACAATTCGTACAGATACGATCTGCAAATAATGTCGATGACGACCCGATTTCAAACTCACCTGTTTTTTCAAGTTGTTTGACTCTTTTGTAGTTACACCCACACCACTTAAAACTTTCCTTTTTCCCCACCATAGTTGAGTTGTTTTGAAATGTTAGAAAGTCCACATTGAGTGTTGACAGAATTTCGAAACTTAACAATATAACAACAACAAATTTAATCGATTCTAATTGTTCAATGAGCGAGGGAATGAAAATAATTTCTCTCTCATAATAGGACGTGTTTAATGAGCAGACATGGGCACCACTACAAACAAGTGTTCAACACAGCTTGTGTATGTATTGTATGCACGGTGGAGCAAACCGAAATTTTAACTTTTTTAAATTATTATACGTAACATACATTTTAAATTAAATGTTTTGGTCACATAAAATATAAATGTGATTGTGATGATGAATATTTATATGAAACTATTTAAATACGCATGTATGTATTAATAACTAAAACTAATAAAGTCAACTAATCAAACAATTTTTTTATTAATTATGATTTAATTATCAGGCGTTTTTTAATAACTTGATTGTTTTCAATCATATGATTACTTTTAATTAAAAATAATGGGTTTTCCAAAAAAGGTAAAAGATAACTTAAAATCTGAAAATTAAAAGTTAAATGACTTTTAAGTCAAAAATTAAAATCAGGTAATTCATTTAGTTTCAAATAAATTAAAGTTTGACTTTTTAATAAAAAATAATTCATTTACTTATTTCAAGTTTTTTTACGAGTTTTTTTTTTACTGTTTATTCTATATTAAAACTTTAATAAGTGTATTCTTAACTGAAAATGGAGGCAAAAAAAAGAAGAGAAAACATTTGATGTTGCCGAGATTTGAACCCGCAACCTTCTGTGTGCTGGTCCCAGCGCAGTACCTGTACGCCACGGCGGACTAAATCAGTGAATATAAAAAATAAAAAATAATTCATTTACTTATTTTAAGTTTTCTTACGAGTTTTTTGTTTTTTATTGCTTGCGTGATTACGAGGAAACATATTTAACTACATCGTCGTAGTTTAAATCGAAATCAGTAATTTTTATCCTGAGTAGATTTTCCAAATGTTCATCGGTCCGTCTACTCCGATGTGAATTTTTAATGAAAACCATGGAAGAAAATGCAGATTCACAAATATACGTTGTCCCGAACATAGAGAACAGCTTATAAATTTCATTATTTAGCAGCGGATACTTGTCTTCCTTTACTTCTTTCCAAAATTGAAGGCCACCCTCAAAAGGAAGTTCAATGTCACATTGAAGTACTTTCAATTCTTCTTGTAAATTGATTTCCAGGTCTTCAATTTTACAAAGAAGAGGATTGTTGTATAGTTCAGCTAAATGCTTAATGCTACTAAAATCCTGAATCTAAGCTCTAAATCGTGTTCGAGATCAGCGAAAGCGTTTGTGTATTGCGGAAGTTTGTTTTGCATTTAAAATGTGTCACAAATTTCCTTGGTGCATTTGAAATTGTCCAAAATCATCTCGGAGAATTGTGTTATTAAAAAATGCAAGCGCTTTTTAAAACTTTCTATTTTCGCAACAAAGTCAAAAATATATTTATATTTTCCTTGCATGCTTAGATTAAGTTGCGAGAAAAACATTGATATATCACACAGCAAAGCTAAGTCTAACAAAAAATCCGGGTTTTTTAAATTGCAAACAATATCTTTTGCTTCCGTCGATAAATCTTCCGCAAAAAAAAGTATATTTTCTTCTCTTAAAAAAAAAAATTCGTTCGAGATATTTTGCCTTACTAAGCCACCTTACTTCGGTATACAATAAAACATCGCTAAAATCTGCATCCATCTCTTCCAGAAAAGAACGAAATGTTCGATGTGTCAGTGCGTTATGTCCTCCCCGAATTTTTTTTATAATTCTTACTGCCATCTGCATTGTTTCTTGAATTTTGAAACTTTTTGCTAATAATTGCTGTTGATGCAGTATACAGTGGTACACTGGCACGCTTATGCCATTGCGTATTAGCTGACCAACAAAGCCCTCTTTTTTCCCAGTCATAACGGCAGCACCGTCGGTACAAACTGAGGCCATCTTAATTTTCTCAGCAAATGAGAACAATTCTTTTTCCACAAATTGAAAAGACATAAATCTTACATATTTTTCAATATACAGCCTTTAAAACATTTAAATTGATGTTGTGAAAAGAAAATTTCAGTTAATATCAATCTTTTTTAAAATGCAAAAACGTACCAAATTTGGAAGTTCCGTACCCGGAAAAAAATTCATACCAAAAATGGTACATTTCGGCCAAAGCGGCAACCGTGGTTATGGTAGGTTTTAAATTAACAAGGAAATGTCCCTCACCATCAAGAAATACTATTCACAAAAAGGAAAAATATACTTAAAAAATAACTTTCACTTGATGCACTTTGGTTGAAATTATTTGAGATTTGCAATTTCAATGTTTCTAAGACGTTGGCAACATTTTTTACTGCAAAGAGATGATTACGCCATGAAAAACACTTTTTTATTCCAACTATTGAGAGTGCAACCCCAAATAGTTTATAGCCGGGTAGCGAAATTTTCACGTGAAGGCAATACCAAGCCTTAAGTAAAAAGAGTTCTGTTTTTTAAAAAAAAATGTATGGTCACCGTACCCATATACCTATTTACAAACATAAAAGAGTTTAAAACATAATAAAAATAATTCATTGAATACAATTGAACTACAATACTAAAAAATAAAAAAATTGCACATTTCAGGTACATGAACATAAGGACAATACTTATAATATGAATAATATGATATGAGGAGCTTCAAACCAAAACACATTAAATATATACTGAATTAGTGCACACTTATTGTGTTTTGGTTTGAAGCTCCTCATATATGTATATATATATAAAATATTAGAAAATTCATAAAGCAATTTAAAAATTTCACCTTCAGCAATAATAGCTCACATAACTAAATCTGAGTGACCGGCTAGATACTTTGTCACTGAATATAGTGCGATGACCGCAATTGCAGTAGATGATATCGAAGCTAATATTACGGAAGTCAGCAAAACTTTCCTCCTACCTCCATTGGAGATAAAATGCAACCAAAAATAAACGCACCCTAAGTGTGCCTCTGCGGCAGCCACTTGAACCTAACCCAACCAAATGGGCCTAAGCCAGTTGGCACTCACCTCGACATTTCCGCTGGGAACTGATGGAGAGGAGTTCCCAATGGACACCCTCGGACGCACTTCCTGTTCAGCATGTTGCAGCAGCAGCTCCTTGTTGATCTGCAATAGAAAAGTTTGATGAAAATTGGTGAAAAATGTTGTAGTCGCTGCAAAAACTGGACCGGATCTGAAAAATACAAAAAAGAATTATTAGTTTTAAAGTTTTATAAAGAAAAATGTAAAATAAAATAAATTTTCAACATTACTTACCGGCAGTTGATTGAAGAATTTCAATTTGCCTTCGGTGAGCTGTCAAAAGCAGATTGGCAGGGTTGTATTTTTTTTAGTAGAAGTTTTCTTAAAGAATAAAAGAGGACTGTGCGGAGACGACTTAAAGTAGTAGGCATTTATAGATCGCAAAAAATGCTGTAATCTCACAGTTTACCTTAAGAAACATATACGAGAGTATTAATCTCTTGATGTAAACCGATTTATCGAATAAGGCTGAGTCAATTAAAAAATTTTTAGGTGAAAAAATTTCCTATGGTGAACAAAAATTTTGCTTTTTGCTGTGCTAAACGAAAAGGTAAATTATGACAGTTGTAAATTTTGGTGTATGCAAAAGCAGATGCGCTATGAATCAATTTTCAATTTACGTGTTTTTCATGTTTCCATTTATTTGTATTGCGCAATATTAGCATTTTATTATATTTTCGTGTAAATAACGGATGTGAACATAAATTTATGTGAAATAATAGGGGGACTCAAAAATTTGATAAACTTCCGCGTCGATTTTGGTGCGTAAAAGAGTGCGTAAATTTATATAATGCAATGACAACGTTCGACATATAATTTTTTTAATGCATTCAATGCACACTGTACAAAAAGAGAAGATTATGCTGAAAATAGGTCGAAAAATACTTTTTTAATGAGAATTTCGAAATAAAAAGTTTTTGTTTCACATCCAGTACACATAAATTTATGTAGGGCGTTCATCTAACTGAGCTGATAAATGTATCAACTTACTCATTTCGTAAACTTATAAGAGTTGATGAATCCCCTTAATATGAATGTTAACAGCGCATGCACTGTCAAAACTTGCTTTTTTAAACCAATTGGCACACAGCCTAACTAAAAAGCGCTTGCATAATTTAACAGTATTTTACAACACTAGAAACATTTAAGCTTTCGCAATTTCATTATTTATTATTATATATTATTTAGGCATTTAATTAAGCATTTTTAAGTAGAATTAATACTGCGGTAAAAGTGGAGCAACATTGGGTTTTTATAAATTTCGTAGCAATTAGCACTCCTTTTTCAACTTGCGGGTTTTGTGCCGAATGTGCCAAAAGTCCCATACACGATTCCTTCATTCCACACTATTTGGAGTCACTCAGCCAGTGCCATCCACTCAAATTCGTAAGAAGAAGAAAATAGGCTGCCAAACTCTAAGGGATAAACAATGGTTAAGATATATAAATTCAGAAATATCTGTGATGCGACGAGTAATTGTACGGCGCGATGACGGTATGACATTGACGATTTCTGCCATCTCCTCACCCTTTTGTCCAAAACATTCAAGAACTGCTACTGCGAGCTCTTTGAAAAAATTACCATCCTCTAGTGGCCTTCCCTTTTTTGCCAATGACCAGCTTATAACTATTGACGCTTTCAAGTGAGCTTCGCGCTCAGGGTTATCTGGTACATTTACCACATTTGTTGCAATGCTTTGAATGTAAATAAGTTTACATTCAAAAAAATATATCATACGGTCATTAAGCGTTCAGCAGAATCAATCCGTGACGTACGTCACGTACGTCGAAATAACTGACAGCAAAGTAGACTGCGGATGTTTGTATGCGTAACGCCAGATAAGACGGATACGTCAAAGTAGAAATTGCTCTAAAATTGACGTACGCGACGCAGCTGACGTATTGGCGGACTGATTCTGCCGAAAGCTTTAGAGCTCAAATCGTTGATGCCCCGATGAAAGGTGAAAAAATGTCGCTTCAAATTAAATTGTTTTATGACATTTAATACCTTCGAACAAATAAGGCATTGTGGCTTTTCAGCACCATTTAAAATAAAAAAAAAATCAAATTCCCACCCAATCTGAAACATCATGAAAATTGCATATATTTGTTGTAAGCTTTGCCCACTGTGTCGCGCATAAAAAGCATCCGGCGTCAACCTGCTTGTTTGACTGTTGAAAGCAAACTGAATATTTTGCTTGGTTAAATCCAACTCTTTGGCTGTGTATACGTATACACGTTTTTACTCTCTCGGCACGCACGTGTCTGTTAATGAGGGAGAGAATGAAGATAAAGAGTGGTTTCCTTTGAAGTTCACCCAACTTCGAAATATGAGTTTGACGCTATTACTCTAAAGCTGGAATTATTGGTGATGTTTGTCGTAACGCTGTAGTCGTATCCCTAACGTAACCCTATGCGATACATTTTTATCGATTATTGGTGCGGTAACCGTAAACAGCCGATTGACTGCAAAAACTTGTAAGCAATAAGCAAAAAGGTAATCAGCTGTTTATCGTTACCGCGGAAAACCAAAAACCAATTGGTTGGCTACGATCCGGTTACGACCTTAGCGTTACGATATGGCACAAATAATCGATTGCATTAAATCCCATAAGGTTGGTCGAATCAGCTGATTGGATACGACTACAGCGTTACGACAAACATCACCAATAATTCCAGCTTAACTCTCAAAGAGCGAGAGAATCAAAATATTTCCATTGTTGGTATTTTACACACATATACAAATTTCTCAAAATAAGCTTGGTACTCCAACAACAGGAGCCATATTGAATTATTATTTTATTTTTTTGAAACATTTTTTTTGTTTGGTGGAACGCAAGCCAACTAGGTCCGTCAAGCTGCAAAAAGTGCAGCCCCCCACAGAAACAATGGGATTTAAGGTAAAATTTATATGTGGGAATTATGTGCTATTTATGTGCTCCAGGACAAGCTGTTCGGGGTGCCGAAAAACAGAGGCTGTGGGCAAAGGGGGTAGGGTCGGAAACCCCCATTGCCAGATTTCCAATTGGATAGGCAGGGAATTATGTGCTATTTATGTGATAATTTGTTCCCAAAAAAAATTGTGTTTTAAAAAAAAAACTTATATTAGTCCTTATGATTATTTTTTTTTTAATTTGAGTAAATAATTAAGTGAGGAATGACAAGCGCTTTTTGGGAAATTGGTTTCTCGCATACCAGCAAGTCGTCTATCTCAGTGAATTTGTTGTTTTGACATAGAACCGCGGTGTAGTGTCCTGGCTTCAATGCTTCTTGGTTTGATCCTTTAGTGTGGTGAATCGGCGGCTTAAAATTTGCGAAGCCTAGTAAATGGTATACTCGGTTGTTTATATTAATATCTTTGTGTATTTCACTGAGCATAACGCTCTCGCCTGTTAAGGTAATAGTATATGCGTCGATCGCAAGTAATGGGCCTGAAACGAAGTTTAGAGATGAAAGAATTTTAACATATTTATTATTATATGTAAAGAAAATTTAAAATATTTTTGATTGGTAAAATTTTCCCATTATGATGTCAGTAGCTTACCATAAATATTTAAACTTATATGCTGCGTTCCTTTTCACCTATCGCTGCATGGATTACTTTTAATTTTGCACATTTCGTCCAAATAACTTTGGAGGTCCTTGATATGGCACATTTCTATCGATATGGAAGTCATATCAATCTTAATATTTTTTTTGCAAGCATCGCATTCCGCTGCTTCCGTAGCGAAAATATAATTTTTCGTTAGTCGACTCCACAATTCAGTGGCATTTTCCTCACATTTTAACACGGTAAGCCCCGGCTTTTGTATAAAATTAGTCGCAAGTAATGTGCTTACTAAAATTTGCGCTCGCTTGGAGTAAGTATTGCTGGTAATTCCTGTAAATGTATAATATATGTAAGTCTTCATTTCATTAACATAAATTGATAAAATACTTGATGTTAGAGAGTTCAAGAGAATTGCGATAATTTCTCGTAATTTGAAATTTCGTTAGATATAAGAATCTCGGATTTAAAACGGATGTTAGAGACTTCAAGAGAATTGCGATAATTTCTCGTAATTTGAAAGTTCGTTAGATATAAGAATCTCGGATTTAAAACGGATGTTAGAGACTTCAAGAGAATTGCGATAATTTCTCGTAATTTGAAATTTCGTTAGATATAAGAATCTCGGATTTAAAACGGATGTTAGAGACTTCAAGAGAATTGCGATAATTTCTCGTAATTTGAAAGTTCGTTAGATATAAGAATCTCGGATTTAAAACGGATGTTAGAGAGTTCAAGAGAATTGCGATAATTTCTCGTAATTTGAAATTTCGTTAGATATAAGAATCTCGGATTTAAAACGGATGTTAGAGACTTCAAGAGAATTGCGATAATTTCTCGTAATTTGAAAGTTCGTTAGATATAAGAGTCTCGGATTTAAAACGGATGTTAGAGACTTCAAGAGAATTGCGATAATTTCTCGTAATTTGAAAGTTCGTTTGATATAAGAGTCTCGGATTTAAAACGGATGTTAGAGACTTCAAGAGAATTGCGATAATTTCTCGTAATTTGAAATTTCGTTAGATATAAGAATCTCGGATTTAAAACGGATGTTAGAGACTTCAAGAGGATTGCGATAATTTCTCGTAATTTGAAAGTTCGTTAGATATAAGAGTCTAGGATTTAAAACGGATGTTAGAGACTTCAAGAGAATTGCGATAATTTCTCGTAATTTGAAAGTTCGTTAGATATAAGAGTCTCGGATTTAAAACGGACATTAGAGACTTCAAGAGAATTGCGATAATTTCTCGTAATTTGAAAGTTCGTTAGATATAAGAGTCTCGGATTTAAAACGGATGTTAGAAAACTTTTCCTTTGAACGTTTTGTCAAATAAAAAAAAGTTGTCTAAATGAAAAAAATTTAATTATTCTAGTCATCAATTATACCGCAACAAGAGCGCAACAAATAAACTTATAGCTTATAACCATATACGTTCATATGTAAGTACTTTTACATGCTTTTTTAAAAGTGGCCTAAATATAATAATAATTAAATTTTGTAATTATTTTTTAGCGTTGTCAAACCAAGCAAAGCAGCAACTGCGCCCACAACAACAACAACAACGTAAAGAACAACAACCCAATTAAACTACGCATAGCCTTCATCAGGTCCACCCACTACAACAACAAAAAGCAGCGTAAAGTACAAAAAATCAACTAACCTACGCGTAGTCTTGTAAAGCCCAACAGCAGGTCCACCCACAACAACAACCACATTCGCAAAATATCCTAAACAACCCGGTGCAACAACCGGTGTCACAACTGGCGCAACAACAACAACCACATTCGCAAAACATGCAACGACCTATTCAACAACAACCGAAAATGTTTAATTTGTAAATTAATTACACATTATTTTGTTGATTTCACAAAAATTATTTCATTAGGTACAAACAAACGAATATATCTACGATATCAAAGGAACAATAAAGTAAAAAAGTTATTATTATTAATTAAATTAAGATTAATATTCATATACATATATTTGGCACGTATTCATATTTAAATGCAAAGAAACAAAAAATAAATGCATATGTATATAAAGTGAACCAAGAAAAGAGTTGTACAACAAGAAAATTGCAATTTTCTCTAAAAATTTTTTCTAATTTCCAATACAACACTAAAAATGTCTATAATTTTTCATGAAAATATAGATGAAAATACATTAAAATTTTGCACTTAAAACTTTGTATGCAGTTTTGTAGCTCATTTTAGTATAAGTAGATACAAATCTCAAGCTCCATATAAAAAAAAATTCAGCTCAAAAATTTGTATGAAGATAAACGTGAGGTAGGCTAGAAAAAAGTTGATAAAAAGTAGCTTATTTTGTTAACGGCTTGAGGTTAGTAACTTATTATACTAAAATTAAATGAGCTACAAAACCGGAGCCGTGTTTTTTAAGCTTAAGTCTGATATTTTTCTGATTTCTTCACGTTGCTTCTTGCCATTTTCTGTTTTCATGTAATTATAAAATTCTTCACAAGTTAAATTAAAGTTGTTTTTTACCACAAGTTCACTCTCAACATTTTCTAAGGCCAGCCTATTTCTATCTTTCCTCCAAACGTGAAACATTAAACTAAATATTCTTTCCGTCATAGCATTCGAATGAGGAATGGAAAATATATAATTGCACATTTTCTCCAGATTAGGAAAAACTCCACTGTTTAAAAACTCCATCCATTTTTTTGCAACATTGTTTTCCTTATTATGTTTACAAAACTCTTTTAGCGCGATAAATTCTTCAAATAAACTGTCCTTGTTTATGTCTTTTATATTAAACAAATGTACTATTTCAACAAAACTATTAAAACATGGTTTTGAATCTAAATTTAGATTGCTGAGTTTTTCGAATTTGTTATCATGAAAATTAAAATGCTGATTTAAGTAGGTTATTATATTATCAAGAAATGAATCTGCACGCTTTTTGAACAATAGTACTTCCTGACTATTATTACTGTTATTACAAACAGTTTGAGCAATGCTTCCGTAAAATTCTTGTTTTTTCTTTTCAATAATCGTTTTGTACAGTTTATTAATTATGTTAAAAAGATTTAAAATTACTAACTCGTTATCTGCTTCTAATTTTTTAATTGTATGAACAAAAATTGTGCCAATATTTATTAGAAAACCCAAGTACGCAATATCAAGATCAAAAAATTGTTTCAAAATTTTTGGACAATGATCTTGGGACATGAAATAACATTTAACCGCATCATAGTTTTTATAAAGCCTCTCCACAGCAGGAGTTAAACTTAACCATCTAGTCGGAACATGGCGTAACATTTCACTTCATTCCAAATCACAAAATTCAAACAGTTCCTTAAGCTTTGTGGTTCTCTTCGTTGAAGAGTTAAACTCATTATAAATTTTTAGTACAATAGTTTCAATATCATATTTTAAATTTTGAAGCGAATTGCGGAATGAATTGTGAAGTGTATGGCATAGACAGCCGACTCCTATAATTTCAGAGTTTTCTTTTTTAAGTTCGACGAATACGCTTTTCTTCCTTCCAAAATTGACATTCGCATTATCTGCACAAAAACTTGTTACGTTCGACAAATCTAGACCGTTTTCTTGTAGTTTGCGTTTAAGAAGGTTTGCAACGTCAAGTGAAACTTCGGAAGAAGAACTACTAAAACTTAAAAGTTTTGTACAAATGCCTGATTTCTTATTGAAATAACGCAATATCATAGAAAACGTTTTGATATTTCCCTTGTTAGAAGCATCAGTTGACAGTGAAAATGGATGATTTTCCTCTAAATCTTGCGAAACGACATTAATGGAGTGCTTTGCCAAACACTTTTGTAACGATTTTAGAACACTTAGTTCGCCCACATGCAAATTTTTGTGCTATTGCGGAAGCAGAAAATATTTTCTTAAAAACCTTACCGGAACAATCAGCAGACAAATAACTATGACTATGAAGCACTGTATGATATGCAAATACAGCCTCCGCCAAATATGTTTCAATATTATTTACATTTGTTGCAGGTGTCCAGAGATTGGTGACCGATTGTTGTTTATAAAAGTTTTTAATATTTTTTATGTGTTTAACACTTTTCGAATGACGATGTATTGCTGGTTTTCCAACGTACTCGATTGAGAAGTTGCAGCTGCACGCAATACATCTGTAAAACAAAACAAGTAAGGACGGGACGGTTTTAGGCTGTTGTTGGTCTATATCTTATTTTTCTCAAAGTCACAAATATCGGACCAAAGTTTATATACAATTTCATGTTCATAAAAGGTATACAAAGGCAATACGTATAAAGTCTGGGTAATTGTTTCCTTTAGCTGGCAACTGCTAAAACACGTCTAAAAATTACGGAAATCGTGTCAAAAGACCTTTCTTGACCAGTATCAACAATCCAAAGGCGGAAATCCGAACATTTTTTCCAGTGAAAAGTTATTGCCAAAAAACCGGAAACTTACCCGGGTCCCATCTCAAATGCGGAGATCTTTTCCAGGATATTTTTGTACGGAAAACCTTTGAAAGCAACAGTATTTCCGCGTAAAAATTTATTTCCGCACTGTTTTTGACGCGCTCTAATGCCATTACAACAACCATATGAAAATTGCAACTGTGATTGCAAATATCTTGGAAACCACTAAAAATATTATATTATATTTTGACACCATTCCCGTAATTTTCAGACGTGTTTTAGCAGTTGCCAGCTAAAGAAAGCAATTACCAAAATCTGTTTTGAAAGGTTTTAATCTCTTTTTTATGAGAAAGTAAGAATACATGCTTACCTTGCTTCACCTGGAATTCTAGCTTTTTGCAGCCAATTAAATTCTCTTAGCCATTCTACTTTAAAAGAGCACTTTCTTTTGGATAGCTGTTTATCAGAGTCCATGTTTTTCGGGAAAAATCTAAGCAAAGAATTTCTCTTTTAGCAGCATATAAAATACCTATTTATCTTAACCAAAGATTATAAATTAAAAGAAGAATCGCCAGCAGACAGACATTTCCGAAAAATGGAGCTACGGTCAGTCTTTGGGTAATGCCTTGTTGCTTCGTACACATGCTTTTCAGCGCAAACATTATGGGAGCGAAATGAGCCCAACCGCGAACTGACACAATTTTACTATAATTTATAATCTTTGTTTAAACTTTGAAAGTTCACTTACCTATTAATTATTGTCTTTATTCAACCTGAGGTGCAGAGCAGCAACTTTCTTTTTTTTTGTGCTTTGATGTTGACTGGCAGTTGCGTTGCAATTAATTAATTTGCTAACATAGGAAGTGACAGTTGTTTTCGAAATCGATACTTTGTTATGATATTGTACCTATACAAGGTGGCTACACATTCAATGCTTCATTGAAATTAAAGTACATTTTTTATATCTTACTCCACTTGAACTGCCCATTGCAAAAGAAGGACAAAACATAAAAAGAAGGACATTTCTACACTTTTTCTTTTGGAAGGACAGGGAAGGACATTGTAATAAAAAGAAGGACATGTCCTTCCCAATGAAGGACGTCTGGCAACCCTAATATCAGGTCTATAATTTGGCGCTTCATTGAAATCTATATTTCTAGTAATTTCTGGCCAATTGGGATTACATGTCATTGTAATAAACAACGAAGGTTTGCCAAAGTGACGAACGATAGTCATAGCGTCCAAATAATTTTGGTACATGTTTCAGGGCGAACCAGTAAATGACGATGGTAAAATGACTCGTCTCCCAATATTTTCATAACCATTACCATTCGGATTAGTATTCAAATAATCAGTTATGTTGTATAAAATATCGCACCTTAGGCTATTTTGATTTGTTCTTATAAAGTGAAGCCGTGTGCCCTCAATACGAACATACTTATCTACAATCCACTGTAGATAAAGCTTTTTAGAATGGTGTAAAAGGCTGAATTCGTCTCTGATTGCAAGTCGATATGATGCGAATTCAAGCATGGTAGTTTTATTTCTGGGACGATGTGAAGTAGACGTTCTTTGTATACTATGCATTATTTCTGTATGCCATCCAGTGTCCCCATTGGGAAACAGTAGTGGATATGCCAATGGGTCCAAAGAAGAATCTAAAACGGAAATGTTCTTCAGCGTACCATTGCATTTGTAAAACGATACCATTCTTCTGTCGAATGGAGGCTCGCCATCTACCGTACTGAATATAACCGCAACATCAGTTGCAAGGGCGTCATTGAATCTACCCATAGCCGTATTCCCCATATCTTGGTTTACAGTAATGAGCAAACACATTTCTTTGCATATATTTTCCGGTCTACTACAATGATCTTTCATAGAAATAAAAGACCGTACAAAAGGATTAACCCGATTTAATTCGGAAGAAATTTCTCTATTAAGCCTCTATCGCATGATACGTTTGATGGTTCTCTCGATCTAAAAGAATTTGCGGTATCGACATCATAGAAATATAACTGAGCATAGCAGGGATTATTTCGACTATTTTGCCCATGCGTCAAAGGGTCAGCTCTATGATAGATGATATTGTGAATTTTGAAGTGATAGGCACCTCGCGTATTCTCTACAATATTCGCTTCAGAACTAACCATCATTGCAAAAGATGAATTGAAACTTCGCATATTTTCAAAATAATTGTTAGATTTTCCTTTTAAAGACGGGTTGTTGGAGCGTAAACCTTCATACAGGTCATTGAAAAACGGATTTTGTGTTAATGGTTGCAAAGTAACTTTTCCTTTTTGGCAACACATCGAAAAGGAATTTCTGCTTCTGGCAGTAATCTCACTATTGAAATGCATGGCATTACAATGCACACAACGTAAATCCACCCTATCTCCTCTTCCCGTAAGTCGCCGCATTTGATACGACTAAAAGTAAATCAAGATAATTGAACTATCAATAAACCAGGACATAAATAATATTCGCGTATAATAAAAAGATGCAATTAGTTATTAATCCTATTTAGAGATATTTAGTTGGTAGGCCGACGAAAATACCTTTCATTGATTCCCATATTGACCTATCTGGTATTTAAAAAAAAATAAGGTGACAACCCTGTAAACCGCCCAAAGTTACGCGTAACATGTAAGAAGCAAGAGGTGGGGGGTGGGGTGTAGGGGGTAGGTTTATGTGTCTGTATTCACACACTGGCGCGTTGTTAATCGTGTTTAAATACTAAATACACAACCAAACGCGCAACAACAAAAATGCAAGTGATCGCTCAAGGCTGGTTTTCATTAGGTCAAATTGTGTCAATTTGTATCGACTTTATAGAGATTTCACTGCTTATTTGACCTAATGAAAACCAGACTTCAGACATGATTTAAGGTAGGTGACCTGTTTTGTTTTTATTTTTATATCTTGCATGCATGAGACACAAAACTCGTGATTATGGATGTTCTTTTTGTTAAAGGAAAGGAAAGGGAAGTCAAGAAAAGGAAATGAAATTAAGTGAGAGGCAAGGAAAGGCAAGGAAGGGAAAGGCTATGAAAAGACAGGAAAATAAATGAAAGGAAGGGAGAGGAAAGGAAAGTAAAGTGGTGGAAAAGAAGGGAAAGGAAAGCAAATGTAAGGAAAGGATAGGGAAGGGAAGGAAAGGACAGGAATGGAAAGGAGAGAAAAGAAAAGGGAAGGAAAGGAAATAGAAGTGAGGAAAAGGAAAGGAATGGAAAAGAAAGGATACAAAAATTAGAAAAGGGAAAGAAAGGAGAGTAGAAAGAAAGAAAAGGGATCTTATAGGGGTCAGTTGGAATCATTTTGAGGTCATATTGGGATCATTTTCAAGACTTTACAAATATAGAAATAATGAATAAGCAGTTATTTTCACGTTTGCTACGAAGGAAACTTATTGCGGATACACATGTTTACTCATTCAATATATCTTGCTCAATATTTAAAAAAAAAAACTGAGATAGGTGGCAACCCAGTAAACCGCCGCAAGCGGCAACACCTAAGCGTAAAGTTTCAGAATCAAGCATGCTGTCTTTATGTAAAATTTTATCGCAATCGGTCGAGCGGTTCTCAAGATAGTACCGGATATAAAAATATACAAATATACCGCGGTAAGGTGGCAACCCCACATGAAAATATTTTACTTAGTATTATTAGTTAGTAAAAGTACTGGAGTGACTAAGCTTGCTCGGTGTTTTCGATTGTGCCCAATTGTCTTATTTACCAACATTTTTTTCAATAGTTACTTACCAACATAAACTTTTCAAAATAGATTTCCGAATAAATATTAAGTGGTGGGAACTTTATAAACCACAGCAATTCGAAAACCCAAGTATAAAATCTTAAAATGAAGGATACCATACGCATACAAACTTTCATCCAAATCGCTCGTAATATGCAGGAAGAAATAAATAAAATCCAGTTAGGTGGCAACCCTAGGTGGTATGGGCGGAAAGTACCTTCCATTTGATACCCATATTGGGACACCTTGCTCAATTTAAAAAAGAAATGAGATAGGTGGCAACCCTGTAAACGACCCCAAGTGGCAACACATAAGTGATACTATCTCTAGGCCAAATTTCATCTTAATCGATCAAGCGGTCCAAAATGATCCAAAAATTACCCCAAACTGACCCTCAAATTACCCAAGTCCCTCAAATTATCCAAGTGGATAATCTTAGAATCAACCATAGTGTCTATATCAAATTTCATCCAAATCGGTCAAGCGGTTCCCGAGTGAGGTGGTCCTATGGGGACTTTGGGGTTTATTTTTATGTAAACCTCCTTCTTTATAAAGGCTGCGGAGGTTCAGCCGATCGGATAGGCTATCTGGTAGACAGATGAAATTTCCTGAGAGTTGAGATAATATAAAAGCATGTAGTAATGTGTTCAAACATTTCAATTCTAATTTTTATTCAGTAATCTTATTCTATTTATACAATCTCTGTCACTGAAAGACAGTTTCTAAACTCCTCCTCTCTCTTTGCTTCCACATAGCTGAATTCAAATTCAGCTTGGCAAATACTTTATTTAGCAAATAGAAGCGCGTCGCGTAAGGCCGAGCAGAGCGCTTGAATAAATGCTGGCTCAGCTATAGCATTGACATACTTCCAGCTACGCTATTGGCCGAAGGTGTCAAAATGCATTTTTCAAATGCGTTAATACAAACAGACATGCATGTAGGTCGTGGCTATTGCACGTTATGTATATATGTTTGTATGAGTACACTACACGAGATAGTACCGGACATATAAATATCCAAAAATACAAATGTACAAATGAGGACTGAACAAACAGAAGGACGGTAGCTGTTTTATTTTAAAAACGCCACTTAAAAACTTTTGATTGTGGCTATTTAGCTCTGTTAAAATTTTGAAGTTTACTTCTATAGCGGCATGCATTTGAGAAAAAACTGCAACGAAATTGGAAGACAACAACCATATGAATGTTGTTGTTGCAAAGCGACAGCGTTTTACAGGAGGGTAAGGCCATCTCAAGTGAGCATCGTATTTACCAAGTGTTCGAATAACCAAAAAAATTAAAGCCTTATAAAAGGGTAGGAAATCCTGTTAATTTTTTAAATTGCAAACAATATCTTTTGCTTCCGTCGATAAATCTTCCGCAAAAAAAAGTATAATTTCTTCTCTTAAAAAAAAATTCGTTCGAGACATTTTGCCTTACTAAGCCACCTTACTTCGGTATACAATAAAACATCGCTAAAATCTGCATCCATCTCTTCCAGAAAAGAACGAAATTTTCGATGTGTCAGTGCGTTATGTCCTCCCCGAATTTTTTTATAATTCTTACTGCCATCTGCATTGTTTCTTGAATTTTGAAACTTTTTGCTAATAATTGCTGTTGATGCAGTATACAGTGGTACACTGGCACGCTTATGCCATTGCGTATTAGCTGACCAACAAAGCCCTCTTTTTTCCCAGTCATAACGGCAGCACCGTCGGTACAAACTGAGGCCATCTTAATTTTCTCAGCAAATGAGAACAATTCTTTTTCCACAACTTCATAAATGCTTTTTCCAGTGGCGTGCCCGTGCAGTCCTCGCAAGCACAGCATATCATCTTTAACATTAAATTCTTCGTCAACAAATCTTACACATACTATAAGTTGACTTACATCACAAATGTCTGTACTCTCGTCTAAAGCAATAGAATAAAATTTAGACTTGGTTATATTTTTTTCTAAGTTAAGATATATAAATTCAGAAATATCTGTGATGCGACGAGTAATTGTACGGCGCGATGACGGTATGACATTGACGATTTCTGCCATCTCCTGACCCTTTTGTCCAAAACATTCAAGAACTGCTACTGCGAGCTCTTTGAAAAAATTACCATCCTCTAGTGGCCTTCCCTTTTTTGCCAATGACCAGCTTATAACTAATGTAAATAAGTTTACATTCAAAAAAATATATCATACGGTCATTAGAGCTCAAATCGTTGATGCCCCGATGAATGGTATATGGATGAATAATATTGCATTGTCACCGCGACCTGAACTGTGGTGAAAATTTCAAGACCCTAGCGCAACAGGAAGTTGGTTCAAAATCGAATGCAAAAATCCAGGCACAAGAACGACGAAGCGACCTAATAAAAACATTTTAATAAAAAATGAAAAAAAATCCGAAATTTATAAATGAAATGGAATTAAAAAAATGTATAAAAACAACTTTAACGTAATTAACTAAAATTTAAAAAGAACAATTGAAAAAAAAATAAAAAAAAATCCAAAATTTATAAAATGAAATTTAAATGAATTGAAATAAAAAATATATAATAAACTTAAACGTAATTAATTAAAATTTGAAACGAACAATTAAATAAAAATGAAATAAAATCCGAAATTTATAAATGAACTTTAACGTAATTAACTTAAATTTAAAAGGAACAATTGAAAAAAAAAAATAAAATAAAATCCAAAAATTTTAAAAACAATTAAATGAAGTCCAAAATTTATGAAATGAATTGAAATAAAAAATATATAATAAACTTAAACGTAATTAATTAAAATTTGAAACAAACAATTAAATAAAAATGAAATAAAATCCGAAATTTATAAATGAAATGGAATTAAACAAATGTATAAAAACAACTTTAACGTAATTAACTAAAATTTAAAAGGAACAATTGAAAAAAAAAAATTTAAAAAAAAATCCAAAATTTATAAAATGAAATTTAAATGAAATGAAACAAAACAATATAGTAGTTATATCGTAGTTAACTAAAATTTGAAACAAACAATTAAATAAAAATGAAATAAAATCCGAAATTTATAAATGAAATGAAATTACTAAAATGTATAAAAACAACTTTAACGTAATTAACTAAAATTTAAAAGGAACAATTGAAAAAAAAAATTAAATAAAATCTTAAATTTATAAAATGAAATTTAAATGAAATGAAATTAAAAATATGTAAACAGATTTTTACGTAATTAACTAAAATGAAATACAAAATTTATAAAATGAAGTGAAATAAAAACAAAATTAAGCCCAACTAAAAAAAATAAATTATAATAAAAGTAAATGAGTTACAAAACATAAAATAAAATAAAAATAAGAAAACTAAAAACTTAAAAAAAAAAAAAAAATTGAGTAAAATCAAAGTAAAAATAATGGAATACAATGAAATAAAGCAAAATATAAAAAATGTATATATGATAGAATGAAATTAGATTGAGTTATTTAAACAAAAAAATAAAACAAAACAATAAAATTTAATGAAACGTGAAAACAAAAATTTTATTTAAGAAATTAGGGAAATTTAAATGTTTTTGACTTACCCCTTTATATTCTGCCTTGTTTAGCTGATTTGATGAGGATGTTTTTGTATTGTGTTTTTCTTCAGATTTTTTTCTGTTGTATGTATCTGTTAACCATAAAAAAAAATTAATAGGTAAAAGTAAAATATAAAATTAAATAAATTGACAGAAGATGACAAAAAAAATGTATAAAGTAAAACCTTAACGTAATTAATTAAAAATTCAAATCAAACAATTAAGAAAAACGAATAAAAGATTAAGTAAAAAGATAAATGAAATTAAAAAAAGAAATTTAATTCAATAAAAATAATATATAGAAAATTAAACAAAATCAAAGTAAAAAAAATTCAAATAAATGTACCATAAAAATAAAAAAAAAATTAAAATGAAAACCAATTAAACCAATTAAACCAATAAAATATAAATATAAAAAAATTTAAAAGAATAAAATAATGTTTTTTACACTTACCCCTTTTCCTTCTTCCTTGCTTAGCTGATTTGTGTTTTCCGTTGTAGCTGGTTATCTATAAATAAAAAAGAAAATAGTTACTATGCAAAATAAAGTAATATATATATATATAAAATTAAATTTAGTGACTTTACTCACCTTGACTTCTCCGTGACGACACAATTCGTACAGATACGATCTGCAAATGATGTCGATGACGACCCGATTTCAAACTCACCTGTTTTTTCAAGTTGTTTGACTCTTTTGGAGTTACCCCCACACCACTTAAAACTTTCCCTTTTCCCCACCATAGTTGAGTTGTTTTGAAATGTTAGAAAGTCCACATTGAGTGTTGACAGAATTTCGAAACTTAACAATATAACAACAGCAAAGTTAATCGATTCTAATTGTTCAATGAGCGAGGAAATGAAAATAATTTCTCTCTCATAAATGGACGTGTTTAATGAGGGAGAGAATGAAGATAAAGAGTGGTTTCCTTTGAAGTTCAGCCAACTTCGAAATATGAGTTTGACGCTATTACTCTAACTCTCAAAGAGCGAGAGAATCAAAATATTTCCATTGCTGGTATTTTACACACATATAAAAATTTCTCAAAATAAGCTTGGTACTCCAACAACAGGAGCCATATTGAATTATTATTTTATTTTTTTGAAACATTTTTTTTGTTTGGTGGTACGCAAGCCAACTTTGATTGCGACATATTTTTTTCAAATTAAAAGTTTGACCATGGTTGCCCTATTTCACATTTTAATAATGGTGTTATGAAAACATAAAACTTTGTAGAATTTCATTTTAAACAAATCTATTACATCGGAATTTTTCCTTGAATAAATTTTTTTAATATGGAATTCTACAATTAAGTGAAGCTTTATTGGGCTTTTGAATCTCTATTTAGATATATACATACATTTTCGAGTTTTATGGAAAAATATAATTTTGATTACGTTTTCCCAAAAATTTGTATAGTTAAATTACATTTTATTATAAATATATGTAATTGAAAATTTAAGATTTTCAGGCTTTTATGGCGTTGTGCCTATAACATTTTTAGTTTTTCATTTGTTTATTAATACTTTGGAATATATGGCGACCATAGGTATCTCATTTTTATTATAGAATTCTACGAAAAAGATGTTTGATTTTTATTTTTTTAAAAAAGCAAAATTTCATATTATATAAAATTGACGGCAATGGGTGCATCTATTTCAATCTCATTTTTTTTTTTTCCTTGATGAATTTCAATACAGAAAGTTAAAACATTGATTGCTTCTTTCCTAAAAATTTTATTTTTAAACTAAACTTACTAAAGCGTGCGAGATATGAGAAAAACAAATTGTCACTTTTTTTTTAATCCTTTGGTACATAACAACACATATTGGGGCAACTCTCATGCGGAAACAAATTGGCTATTCGCGCCGACGCCATCTATTTGGAGTGTAACATTTCAATATACATATATGAGTTCAACGCCGAATCTACTGTTTGAACTCAATACTGCATGTATGTACATATATGTGTATGTAAATAGATATGAGTATGAAATTGGTTTGACGTTTATTTTGAAGGGGTAGAAATTTGGAAATATGAGTTCGTGTAATATTAAAGAATATTAATGAGCGATAGAACGAAAATAGTTACACATTCATTTTAGAGAAGTATGGGTTGTATTTTAAAAAAATGTATTATACATGGCGTGGTTTTAAAACTTTTTAGTGGGGGTAAATTACAAATTCTGGTTAGGTCAAAAAAAGTTTGAGGGTTTTCTAGCTTTTTTTCTTTAACCATAACTTAGCAATATTTAAAAGACACTTTATATGGATTTTTCTTTTGATTTAAAGAAAAAAAATGTATATTGATTTTTAAAAAAAATTCTATTCTATTTGGTCAAGACTTGTTTGGGGCTCGGGTTGCAAATCTGCCCTTTTAAAAGTTAATACATATATACATATGAAAAGAAATTATTTGTTGTCTTCAGTAAAATTTAAGATTTCCGCTTATCACTTGGTTTAAGTATCCAGAAAATATGTTTTCGATTTTTATACTTTAAATAAGGAATTTCCCTGCTAATCAAACCCAAGGAAAATCCTGGATAATTCCTAAGTCGCGCTATCCTAAATCGAGGATAGATGAATGGATAGTTTTGTATGGGCCGCGTGCAGATTGGACCCACTTTTTATCGATTATTTCGTGTACGTGTGATATCGCTGCTCACTCGCACTCATTTAGAAACGCCATAAGAAAATAATATAGCTGCACTCCTCTAACTAAAAAATTTCCCTTTGCATTTGAACAGTGTTGCCAGATCTGAAATTTAAAATGCCCACAAAATACCCCAATTTTTCTCCAAAATGCCCAAAAAATACCCCAAATTTTCTCCAAAATGCCCAAAATAAATGAAACACGTTTGGTTTTTTTTAAATCTTGTTTTAATGAAAAATAAGACATAATTTAGAAAAACATAATGACACTATGCATTTTTCTGTTTTTTCTTGTTAAGTGCAAGAAAAATACATGGAAAAAAACGTATTGTCATAAGCACATACATGTATTTCTAAAATTTACATCAAATTGTTTCCCGACTTTAGTTATAGTTACATCAAATTAAATGTTATTTCTTTTGATGTAAAGCTACATTTACACTGCACCAAATGCGTCACTTTGGCCAAGTTTCTTCAAGACCGTTCATCCGCATATTGAATTTAATCGCCAAATTAGGTCAAATTAAATCAAAGTCGTCTAATTTGGCAAACAAATTGATTCTGCGGACAAATATTCTCGAAATAACTTCGCCAAAAGCGACGCATTTGGTGCAGTGTAAATGTAGCTTAAAATAACTAAAGAAATCCACGCACAATACGCGAAAAAATTCAACTTTACAACTTAAAACTGGTTACATGTAGTTTTTTGGTACAATCTGTATGTACTTCTAAAATTGAAAAATTTACATCAAAATGTTTCTCGATTTTAATCCTATTTACACCAAAGGAAAGGTAATTAAATAACGTTAGTTTTGATGTAAAATAGCAATCCAATTCGAGATACCATATATGAAAAAAATTATACTTTCTTACAACTTAGAAAATTTCATGAAATTTTTTATACACATACTTATATGTATTTCTAAAATTCAAAAATTTTCATCAACATGTTTCTCGATTTTAATCTTATTTACATCAAATGAAAGAAAATTAAATAACGTTACTTTTAATGTAAAATAGCAATCCAATTCGAGATACCATATATGAAAAAAATTATATTTTCTTACAACTTTCATGAAATTTTTTAACACAATTTATATGTATTTCTAAAATTCAAAAATTTACATCAAAATGTTTCTCGATTTTAATCCTATTTACACCAAAGGAAAGGTAATTAAATAACGTTACTTTTAATGTAAAATAGCAATCCAATTCGAGATACCATATATGAAAAAAATTATACTTTCTTACAACTTTCATGAAATTTTTTAACACAATTTATATGTACATCTAAAAATAAAAAATTTACATCAAATTATCAAAATGATTTTAACCAAATACAAATCGACATGCTATATGTGAAACAAATTCAACTTCCTTACAACTAAGAAAATTTCATGAAATTTTTTAACACATAATTGCATTTATAAAACTAACAAAAAAATATTTGTTATCGCCGGTTCCTCCCCCTCAAATTTTGATGACCACGATATGAGCGTTGAATGCATCGGTCATGTGTATAGGCTCATGTTGTCTATATGAAAAGCAGCTAGTGAAGAGATAGAAGAGGATAAATAAAAATAAATATAATAACATTGATCATTAAAATATCATATAACTTACCATCTGGTGACCACAAACATTCTTTAGTGTCCTTACTTCCGGTAACTTCATCCACATTTCACACAACTGTTCGGTTAAATCCTGAATCCTAAAAATGAAAATGGAATAATTAGAAATCCGTGGCACAGTAAAAAGTGATTTAAAACATCCCGTAAAAGTTCGACAAATTTTGGAAATCCAAGATGTCATCTTTGTTGTATTATCTTGTTGTCTATGGCGGTGGAATCAAACCTTATTATAATGAAACAAGTAAGGAAGTCTAAGTTCGGGTGAAACCGAACATTACATACCCAGCTGTGCACATAAAGTGGGCGTGATCGTTCACCGATTTTTCTTATTTTCTGTGGTAGTACTCTACATAAACATAACATGCCTGGTACCTAGTTTCGTAAATCTATCTCACACCGTTCTGAAGTTGTTAGCAGTCGAATTTAAAAATTGCTTGACTCATAAGTGGGCGGTGCCACGCCCACTTTCCAAAATTTTGAAAAAATTATGTAAAGAATATGAAAGTTGATGTATGTACCAAATTATATTATTATAGCGAAATCAGTTAATTAGATATGGACTTTTCAATATTTCCACCTCCTTTCAATATAACTTTTATGAAAAAGTAGGCGTAGTCGCGAAGCGATTTCGTTTATTTTCTATAGCTGAATTTACCACAACAATAGTATGTCCTCTACGAAATTTCGTTATACTAGCATAAACTGTTCTGAAGTTATTAAGAGTCAAAATTTTAAAATTTCTTCAAATATACGTGGGCGGTACCACGCCCCCTTTTCAAACAATTTTATAAAATCGGCCTTAGAACATCTAAATCAATACATATTGCAAATTTTATCATTGTAGCTGCTTCTAATATTGAATTAACCCATTTTATACGTTTTTCGAAATTTTCGATATCGAAAAAGGGGCGTGGTTATGGTCCGATTTTACCCATTTTCAATAGCAATCTATTCTGAACCCAAATAAGTACGCATGCCAAATTTGGTGAAGATATCTCATTATTTGCTCAAGTTATCGTGTTAACGGACAGACGGACAGACGGACGGACATGGCTCAATCAAATTTTTTTTCGATCCTGATCATATTGATATATGGAAGTCTATATCTATCTCGATTCCTTTATACCTGTACAACCAACCGTTATCCTAACAAAGTTATAATACCCTGTGTACAAGTACAGCTGGGTATAAAAATAATAACCATAATTAGCAATTTCTTTAGCAGGGCAATTTTAAATAATTGTTCATTTTGCGGATTTTCTCATTTTCATATAATTTTTGAAAAAATTCGCTGTTAGAAGATTTTTAGAATTAGCAGGTGTTTTGTAGTGCTGAAAGATTTATAAGAAGTTAATTTAAAATAGAATTCATGTATTTGCTATTTTATAAAAAAGTTATATATTTAGCCAAACTGAAATCAAAGGCATTACCGAATTGAGTAAATAATAAATGTTGTTATTATTATTAATGGTTAGCTACTGGTATGAATATCAGCCCTAACTGAATGAGCACTGGCCATCGGCTCAAATAATAAATATATTTTAGTATTTAAGCAATTGGAGTTAAAAACATTAAATAAAATTAGAATACAGGTAAGAAGCAATATTAGTAAAAAGTACAAGAAGTTAAGTTAAATCTAATTCTTATAACTACTACAAATATCTACATAGTACTTAAATATATTTTAGTAACATGAAGCGGATGTTATTGTGCTAATTATTGAATAAATGAATGAACAAATAAAAATCTAAAAAATAATATGCCTAAAACTATAAACACTTAATTGTTAAGTCTACGCCTAACGTGCTTATACCTATTGCGGCTTAAAGCAATGAAGTTCTTGGTTGCTAACACCTTTTCATGATGCATAGTTGCAAATGCAGCTGTCAAGCAATAATAATAAAAAAATTATTAATAAAAAATTTTGTTGCTAACCGCTTAAAAAGTTTCAATATTTACCTAAAACCATGCCTACTAGCTTAAGGCTCTTGAACGGCTTCTTTGAGCATACCCCATTATAGTTGTACTCCCACACCAACTTGTCGTCAAACAAGTGGTGGAGTACCTCCTCCACTGACCCTTTAGAGGCTTTAAGTTTGAATATGATGCCCGACTGTAATAGTTTCATATATATATATAATAGCTGTTGAATTAATTATATTAATAACTTACCATAGCATCAATATAGGCCTTGTTTTGAAGGTGCTCCTCCACCTTCAGTAACGTTTCTTCCGTTTTTATTGGAAGCAAACTTTCAAGCAAAGTAAGCTCCTCGCTTGACACTTCGCCAGTTATCCGGCTCACGCTACGCTGAGTTTTTGTGGAGAGCACTTTACACTCTCTCAGCAAAACGCTTTGGGCCAGCACCTCACTGCGCTCGGGCATCTGAAATTTAAAAAGTTTCATTAACAAAATTTTAATGAAAGTTGACTTCGGACTCATACGAACCTTTTCGGCTAAAGTTTTCTCCACAGCGGACATCCGGTTACAAAGATCGTCCAGCCTTCTGTCGATTTTTTCAAGCAGCCTCTCAAGACGCTCGACACCCCTGGCTTCGATTGGCTCTGCGTTCGCGGTCGCGATACTTTCGCTTATTTGACGACGCTCATTTGATGGCTGGGCTGCACCTCTTTTGAGCAATGGCTGGATCGCACTGCTCTCACCAAATGCTTGGGTGGCGGTACGTTTGCCAAAAAGTTGGGGTGGATTAGGCGCGTGAAATGGCTGGGTCGCACTTATTTCGCCAAATGTCTCTGTCTCAACCGGATCGTAAAAAGGCTGCGTCGCACTGCGTTTATAATATTCCTGCGTCTAACTGCTTTTGCCAAATGCCTGAGTCGCACTACGTTTGCCCAGGTTTGGATGACGTTCGCTAAACGGCTGGGACACTGCGAAGCGTCGGCGCGCTGTAATTAAATGAATATAAGTCAAACAGAAAGACAGGGACAAAACATTTATGGCCATTTCTCAAGTATGCTTTAAAATGTATCTGCCCGGAAAAAAATGCATACAAAATGTCAAACAGTTTGTATGAAATTTTGATTATCGTGCAGATAATTATAAAGTTTACTTGAGAAAATGGCACTTAGAATAAAAAACAGTAAGAATAAAAAAATTACCATTTGCTTTGCAGGTTTCCGGCTCCTCCTCGTCACGCAGAAACTCTATAAAATCCATTTTTAACCTATATACAATTATAAAACAAATTTTGTAATAAGAGTATTAAAATAAGTACATTGTTAATAGAAATCAAATAATACTTAAAGTCCAAATATTCCTTATGAATAATTTTAGTGTTCTCTAAAGCGATAAATCCATTTCTAACCTATTTTAAAGCGTAAAACAAATCTGTAGGTAGGTAGGTTCAAGTGGCTGCCGCAGAGGCACACTTAGGCCAGTTTTAGTCTGTACTAACCTTAAATTTTGTGTCTGAAAAAAATTAATTTTTAAAATTTTGTGTCTGACGAAAACTAACACTTATTTTGTGTCTAAATAAATGTAACGGAGAAGAAGAAAATTTGCTAGCCAAAAGTGTTATTTTTCGTCTGACACAAAATAAAAGTGTTAGTCTTCTTAGAGAATTTGAAAATTGTTAGTTTTCGTATGGCACGTCGATACATAGAAGATAAAACTCTAGAAAAGTCGTGCGTGCACATTGAATATTTCGTTAAAAAAAAACGACTGGAGGTGACTTGGGAAATGTCATAGAGTTCATCTGAACCATTTTTGAAATTATTGTTGTTTGTTTGTTTTTGAAATTATTGTCTGTTTTGTTTAACTGTTTGAACTGAAGGATCTCGGAAACTAAGAAATGGATTTATATGAAACTTTCAGTAATTAATAAATTAGATGATTCATCTAACTTTCTAAAATCGCTTTTAACTCCTCATAATATGAATTTCCTTTGCTCATATACTTATATTCGCTTATTCATATTTGTGTGTAATAATAATACTAATAATAATAATGCATTATCATGTTGATGTTGTTGTTGTATGCAGTGTAGTGGCTGTTGTATGTAGTGCATGTTCCAGCTGCAAAAAGAAAATCGAAACAAAGTTTAATTAAGACTACAAATTATAATGGATCTTAAAAAAAAGAAGGAAAAAAACATGTCGAGACATTCAACAATATCTGGTTGGTCTCATGTATGTACCTTATCATATCGAGCATTAGTGATAGTTGTACTACAAAATTTTTGTATAGGGTAAAACTATCACAAATTTAAAGACAATATCTCAATCTTTAACAGAGGTACTCACCAAAATTAGCTCCTTTTTTTTGCCAAAATAAATGTAGTTTTTCTGGAAAAAACAAACACAGATTAATTAAATTTAGAAAAAAATTTTATTTAAAATATAATGCATGCATAAGTATGGATATATTCAAGTATCGTAATGAAATTAAACCAGCATTATTCAAAATTAAGTAAATAAAAAGTATATTTTATAGTTCAAAATAGAAATATTAGTTAAAAGAATAGAGAAACAGTAAGCTATAAATACATAGTAAAGACAAAGAGAGTAGACAAAAGGAATTAAGGATCCACATTTTAATTTTTTACACTAAACCGTATGTAAAATATCTAAAAAGTAATTCAATGTATTTTAGTAACATGAAAAAAAAATCAAAAACATTTACCATGCTTAAAAAAAATTAAATATTTTTTTTTGTGTTAGAGCATTTTTTTATGAAAATTTTACTAAAGCCCCATACGGAAGCAATTAAATTTATTTAAAAAAATATTTAGGCAATTCACAAGGTGTCTTATGGTTTATTGCACTATTTTGATAACACAGCTCTTGTGAGCACTATGAAAAAAAAAATAAAATTAAAATTAAACTAATAGCAAATACGCGAATAGGAGATCTTGTGAATTGTCTAACTGAAATTTAAATAATACAAACGTGATCGAGTTGTATACTCGACGCAGACTAGCCGATCGAATCTGTGTTCTCGGTAATTAAGTAGTAAATCTTAACAAAAAAAAAATTTATACTTATAATTTCGGCACATTTTATTTCAAGTTTAATTTGAAAAGCGTATGCTTAAAAAAAATTGTCGAAATTATTCAAAAAGAAGTAATGATTGGTGAAAATTGCAATTTGATTACACTTTATTTTGATACTGACTACATATCGAGATTTTCAAGAACACAGAATCGAGTGGTATGTCTACGTTCAGGTACTTTTTCTTTGTTTTTTTTTTCTCCAATTCCGGCTTAACAAACATTCTTTGAACTCATAATATTTTTAACCTATGTAAATGCGTAAAACAAATTATGTAATAAAGGTATCAATACAAATCCACTTTCAATAGGAATAGAATAATATTTGAAATCTAAATCTTCCTTATGAACTATTTGAATGCTATCATCTCTAAGGTCAGCAATTACAATACCTAATGTAGACGAGGACTCAATGGGCTCTTCAAAAACATCAGCAAGGTACGTCAAAATAACTGCACCAAAACAATCTTCATCTGGTTGGCTGACAATTTTTAAATGACCCATTTTCCTACTATAGAAGAAACTGTTCTTTTCATTATTAATACTTATAACAAATTTATCCTTTTTTGAAATTTTGCTAGAATCCGTAAAATTTCTTCGTTCTTCTGTTCTTAAAAAAAGTTGCTGCAGTATGTTTGTTGGACTTCTAATCATTTTTTTTATGTGTTGCATATAATTCTCGAACTTATAAGCCGAAAAGCTATCTAATGGACCGAATTGTTGTACGCAAGCGCTTAAATGCAAAAGACCGTGAACATTAAAACTTATTGTTATATAAATTCGATTCATCTAATTTTCTAAACTTTGCTTTTACCTCCTCAAAATATGCCTGCCTTTTATTTGCTCATAAGGTTAGAAAATGTACGCTTATTCATATTTGTGTTTAGTTGTAATAATAGTAATAATCGAAATAATAATAAAAATATTAGTAATAATAATAATAATAATACCTATAGTAATAATGATCCTAAAAATAATAAAAATAATAATAATAATAATAATAATAATAATAGTGTAGAAGTGTTGTTGGTGTCCCAGAAATCAGCTGCAAATAGAAAACCGAAACAAAGTTAAATTAACCCTACAAATAAAAATACAACTTAAAAAATCTGAAGGCAAACGCAAGTCGAATTAAAGCACATGCGCATATATAATATAATCAGGTTTGATGATTTTTGTAATTTTTTTTGGATTTTTTTTGAAAATTTTTTTTTTTAGAAATCGAATTTTTACTAGTATACGTTTAGTCCGTTTCAGACTAGTTCCATAGCAGTAAAAAATTCCAGTTGTATTCTAGTATATTGTCCCACTCCGGTACTCGGCCTATTCGGTTACTATTTTATATTCGGCTCCCGGCTTAGGCTGAGGAGCCGAATAACCGAAACCGAACAACAGGTTTTTTCAATAACAAAAACTGTTACTGGAATTTACGAATTTTTGATTTTTTATATGGAAAGGACAGAAATTACTTCCAGTAAAATTTTTTTTGTTAACTTATGCTGATTATTTAAAATGCAAGTATGTCGTTCAATGCATTTAAAGTGTCATTAGTTTCGTTTATCGCTATGCGAAAGGAATGCAACTAGCAAGCTTCTTTTATTTTAGTGATTAATTTATTCATATTGGGGGCCTTAATCAGAAATTAATAATGAATTAATTCAAATAATATAATAATAATCAAAAATAATCATGATTAATAGCCATTAGAAAAATAATTCAAAAAAAATCGTCTATCTTTTTTAATTAACACAATCAAGTAATAAAAGAATTTAATTTTAACTTAATTTAAAATAAATTTAGCAATAGAATAATTTAAATTAATTATTTTCAATTACACGGCTCGACAAATTTTGATCAACTTTAGTCTCCAAGAATAAAATAGACCTTTCCGAAAGTAAAATTTTCTCCTGATTTCCAATATCACTATCATTTTGCTGAGGTAGATCTAGATTCCGAGATATCGGTGAAAATATGAAAATTCCTAATTTCGCAAAACACTACTTGATATAATTATGTCAAAAATTTGTATTTTTCATTTTACCGATTTAAACTGTTGAGTTACACATTATACTTATTCCCTTAAATATTTTTTGCCTTTATCTCTATAGGTATCTTCAGTAATTTGCCCACTATGCCAAAAAACGTTCAAAAAATTTAAAAAAATAAACGAATTTTTTTTACAAAATTTCTGTTTTAACCACTTCAAAATCAGAAAAATTCTATGGAGGGAAAAAAGTTAGCCCTCCCATGTTGTAGCTAATTTAATTACGAAAGTTTTAAGCACGCCAGTACAACATTTTATTGAAAGTCATCTATCAAAAATTTTCTATTATTACCCGACAAGTTTTCGAAATTTTCCATATACTTGCCATTTGATGCTGATTCCAAAAATCATTTGTTTAAAAGTAGGATTGAGTTGTTACAAAAAAAAAAATTTATTTCTTCATCCACATTTTCAATTCTTTTTCGACCAACTGCTATACCAAGGACTTCGGGAATAAGCTATCATAGGCGATTTTGGTTGGTTTCTTTTTTAACACAAAAATTTCAAAATATCTCGAAAACTATTCTACTTTTAAACCAAATGATTACATTTTTGGAATCAGCATAAAATTCTACATATGTATCAAATGTCGAGGATATGGAAATTTCGGAAAATTTCTTGGGTAAAAACAAGAAAATTTTTGATTGATAACAGGGCTTATTAAGTCGAGAGCACAACACAATTTTGTACTGGTATTGAATTTCCTACAACATAGGATGGCTAAATTTTTTTAGTCCGTGCACTTTTCCTGATTTTAAAGTGGTTAAATCTGAATTTCTGTAAAAATTTGGTTTTTTTTTTTTTTCAAAAATTTTTCAACGTTTTTTGCAATAGCGGCCAAATTACTGAAGATACCTATAGAGATGAGGGCAATAAATGTTTGAGGGAATTAGTATAATGTATAATTCAACAGTTTAAACCGAAAAAAGTACCTATATGAAGTATTGATTTGCAAAATTGGGAATATTCATATTTGCAGCGATATCTGGGGAACTAGATCTGCCACAGAAAAATGGATGTGATATTCGGAATCAGGAGAATATTTTACATTAAGAAAATGTACGTTCATTCTTGGAGATTTTTTTGTCGAGTAGTGTTATTAGCATAATAATCTGAAATATTTATGTTAATAATGCATTTACAATTAATTGATCTTTAAAAATTTTCTGAGGACGACACAATATAATTCAGTCATTAAAATTTTCAATCATCATTTAACAAGTCTGATATACATAGACTTGGTTTTAGTGTCACCATAATGTACAAATCGTTACCTTAATTCTGTAAGGCAGACGAGCTTGCCAGGCAGGGCACGACCAAGCAGGTTCTTCAGGATAAAGAGCGCTTAGGTATGCCGTTTGCCACATGCAAACTAATGCTGAAGGAGCACACACTCCGTCAAGCCAACGAAGGATGGCTGCAATCCCCAGGGTGTCGCATATCGAAACAAACCTGGCCAAAATGGGATCTTAAAAGGTCTAGACGCATTTATGCCCTAACTAGGAGGGAAATCTGCATATTGATAGGGGTATTAACCGGTCACTGCCTCATTGGTAGGCATGCAGAAAGACTAGGTGTGCCCTACCGACGATGCTGCAGGAGTTGCAAAGATGCACAGTAAAAAATGAAAGTTTACTTTTAATACCAGTCGGTATTGAAATTAAGCCTTTTTGGAATTAAATTTGAGTTTTAATACTAAATAATATTAATTTAAGACTCTGAATTTTTTTTAATTCCAAATAGTTTTAAAATAATACCAAAATAATACTAAAGCGCTCTCTCCCTAGCGCTTTCTCTCATTATAATGTTTTAGGTACTATTTGTTTTAAAACAAAGCCGGAAAAGTATTAAATTAATTACTTTTTAGCATTAAATTAAGTCCGGTGGTTTGTTTTCTCAGAGCACGCGGTTCGTCGCTATTGCGATACTACATTAAGAACAACAGTGCAATTAGACGCTGACAAACATAAGTACTCGATGGCTTGATAGTAGACATCTCCGTTGAGCATTCAATAATTTGTGAGTTCGACTCTCGGTGAAGGCAATATAATAAAACTGTAATTTTTTTTTTTTTTTGCCTGAGAGAATCTTCGACTGAATTCCTCTCTCACGAGAAATCAGACCGAAGATGGTATTAATTTAATACTTTTTCGGCGTTGTTATATATAAACACCAAAAATGTATTAAAGTTAGACTTTTATTTTTACTGTGTGATGAGGAGGAGGAAACAGTGGATCACCTCATCTGCAACTGTCCTGCTTTAAGCGGCGCGAGAACGCGCTTTTTGGGAGTTCCGTTCCTGGATAGCCTAAGCCAGATCGCGGAACTGGACATAAAGGACTTGATGGGCTTCATAAAGTCATCTAAGTGGTTCGAGGAGGAGTAACGGTGTCGGTTTAGGAGTGTCAGTCCCGGGATTCTGCTATGTGGAAAATCCCAACAACTCAGGGATTTTCCATATGGCTGGGTCCCGGGACTGACTTTCCTTGTGTTGGTGGTATCACAACGGGCCTTTCAAAACTGGCCTAAGTGTGCCTCTGCGGCAGCCACTTGAACCTAACCTAACCTACCTTAATTCACAAAGGCCCTAATTGACACATTTTTCGAAAATTACTTTTTCACATATATAAGTATGATATAGTAAAATACACACTCTTTACAAATTTTAAGCAGTTACTAGCAGTAATACGGAGATATTTCAAATTTACAAAGCTGTATTTGCATGCGTTCAATGTAAAATTTTTTAGTTTTTTGCTTCTCCTTTAAAATTTTTTTTATATCAATTAGGGCCTTTGTGAATTAAGGTAACGAAATGTATTATACACATTTTTCATTTTATATTCAGAAAGTTACAACTTATATTCAGAATTTCATTTCATGTTCACACAATTACAATTCATGTTCAGAACTTCCTTTTGATATTCAGAAATTTACAATTGATATTCATTTGAAATTTTTTAATATGAAGTTGGCTTTCTGAATATGAATGGTAATTTTCTGAAATCAAGTGGAAGTTCTGAATATGAATTGCAATTTTCTGAATATAAATTGTAACTTTCTGAATATAAGTTGTAAAAGGTGCCTGACTAAAATCATAATATATGCGCTTGTGCATTTGCATATTATGGTGCTCTTTAAGCGGGAAACAGAATCAATCCGCCAATACGTCACGTACGTCAATTTTAGAGCAAATTCTATGTTGACGTATCCGTCGTATCTGGCGTTACTCATACAAACACCCGCAGTCTACTTTGCTGTCAGTTATTTCGACGTACTGACGGATTGATTATGCTGAACGCTTTACATAGTATGGCGGAGTTCCAAACCAAAAAGCAAGAAGTTGGTTTTCTTTTCTTGTGCACCTGCATTTTATGGGGATTGCCAAAGTCTGGTTGTTGTAGTGCCACCATAATATACAAATGTATATGCCTTTATGCATTTGCATGTTTTGGTGGTTGCCAAAATAAATGCAGAATAGTGTACATGTCACAATACCTTACATATGAGAAGCTCCAAACCAAGCAGCAATAATTTTAGACTAAATCACTGTGTACTTAATGCGTTTTGGTTAGGAGCTCCTCAATTGTATATGCGATGCAAATGTATATGAAAAAGTGAGTTCAGAACAGTGTGCCTTACCAGCGTACATATATACTTTGGAGGAGCTCCTAACCAAAACGCATTAAGTACACAGTGATTTAGTCTAAAATTATTGCTGCTTGGTTTGGAGCTTCTCATATGTAAGGTATTGTGACATGTACACTATTCTGCATTTATTTTGGCAACCACCATACATGCAAATGCATAAAGCTTTCGGCAGAATCAGTCCGTCACGTACGTGCCGGAAAAGGAAGAAACTGACAGCCGAGTAGGATGTGTGTATTTTGCATGTAAAACGCTACATTGACAAAGTATCAGTCAACGGATCCGGTATCCTTCGCCAATTTTCTACTTTGACGGAACGTCAGCTGCGTGACAAATGTCAAAATCAATTTTACCGCCAATTTGACAACGGGATTGTGAAAATTGTGACTATAACAAGTATTACTTGAATATTTTCCATGTTTTTAACCGAAATTTTGCTTTTCTTATGTTTTTTTTAATAATTTTCGTTTTGCGCCAATTACTTTGTTGACAAATCTGTGTACTTCAACATGACGTACGTCAATCGCTATGTGCCATCCCTGTACGGCACGTACGTTTTGTCACGACGTACGTCACGTACGTGACGTATTGACGGACTGATTCTGACGAAAGCTTAAAGGCATATACATTTGTATATTATGGTGACACTACAACAACCAGACTTTGGCAATCCCCATAATATGCAGGTGCACAAGAAAAAAAACCAACAGTATTTGTATCCTTTAGGGGTCAACTGCTAATAAATTACATAGCTAAAATTATATGAGATAAGTTATGGTCAACAAACCGTACGTTTTTAGGTACAGCCCAATAAAATTACAGCAAAAACATGAAAACTTTGATGGCAAATATCTCTTCAAAGAAGCAAAATATTAAAAAAGCGCGTCCGGATTCGTGATATTGAGGCCAAACCCCGTCTTTTGAGCTATCTCATATAATTTTAGCTAATTTAATAGCAGTTGACCCCTAAAGGAAACATACATAAAAATTTATTTGTATTTCCTTGTACCATACAAACTCCGATCATGGCCAGGTACACACTCAATTCATTTTGTTAACTTACCAAATTATTGTTGTTGTTGTTGTTGTTGTTGTTGTTGTTGTTGTTGTTGTTGTTGTTGTTGTGTAGTAAATAAATATTTTGAATTTTTAGCCGCCGCAGTTGCTATTCGCTGATTTTTTGTTGAGTTGCTGGAAAATACAAAGAAGATTAATTAAATAAATAAAAAAATTTATACATAAAAATTTATTTGTATTTCCTTGTACATTTTCATAGTATGTATGGAGTTTTTCAAAGTGAGTTTAGTGCACCTGACCATTCCCTGTCTAGACCAATTCACTGCAACTATACTGAATGCGTTTCGGTTTGGATCTCCTCAAATAATGTACACTTTTCTGAACTGGCTTTAGCAAACGCCTTAAGCTTTCGGCAGAATCAGCCCGTCACGTACGTGCCGGAAAAGGAAGAAACTGACAGCCGAGTAGGATGTGTGTATTTTGCATGTAAAACGCTACATTGACAAAGTATCAGTCAACGGATCCGGTATCTATAAAAAAACTCCAGACCATGGTAGGGTACACTTTTTATACCTTTCATGAACATGAAATGGTATTATAACTTTGGTCCGATGTTTGTAAGTATGAGAAGAAGAAGAGATAGACCCATCAATAAGTATACCGAAATGATCAGGATGACGAGATGAGTTGATTTAGCCATGTCCGTCTGTCTGTCTGTTTGAACGCAAACTAGTCCCTCAGTTTTTGAGATATTTGGCTGAAATTTTGTATGCGGCCACCATTTTCCAATATAGGAATCATTTGTCGGGACCAGCAAGATCGGACCGATATTACATATAGCTCCCATACAACCGATTATTCCGATAAACGGATTTTGGGCTATAACTCCTGTAATTAAACACGTAGGAACGTGAAATTTTGGAGGTATCGCTATTTTTATATGTGAAATATCAATCTTGAAAATCATTGAGATGGGATAAATATTTCACATAGCCCCCATACAATCGATTGTTCCGATAAACGGATTTTGGGCTATAACTCCTGTAATTAAACACGTAGGAACGTGAAATTTTGTAAGTATTGCTATTTTTATATGTGAAATATCGATGTTGAAACTCATAGAGATGGGATAAATATTTCACATAGCTCCCATACAATCGATTATTCCGATAAACGGATTTTGGGCTATAACTCCCGTAATTAAACACGTAGGAACGTGAAATTTTGGACGTATTGTTATTTTTATATCTGAAATATCAATGTTGAAAATCATCGAGATGGGATAAATATTTCACATAGCCCCCATACAATCGATTGTTCCAATAAACGGATTTTGGTAGATAACTCCTGTAGCTATATAGGTAGGAACGTGAAATTTCGTAACTATTGCTCTTTTAGAATTTGGAATGTCGGTGTTAAAAAATCAATGAGAATGGACCAATATAACACATCGCCCCCATATAATCGATAGTTCTGATAATTTCGGTGTGAGCTTAAGTTAAATTTACACAGGCTGTCCTGGGATCAAACAGTGAAAATCGTGACGCTTATTCATGAAAGGTATTTAGCCTTCGGCACAGCCGAAGACAGCTTTCCTTACTTGTTTAAACTCACTTTGGCAAACACAATAATATTCAAAAAGGCACAAGCGAATATATATTTGTACATTATGGTGAAACTATAGCCAAACTGAACTCACTTTGGATATGTTACCAAAATATACAAATATATATGGGCTTATGCTTACTATGACGTACCTGTGCCTTTTGGTTGTCCACCTCAGTAAAGTAATGCTGCAAAATTAAGAAATATATTAATATAAATTAAAATAAAATTTTATTGCGGCAAAATCCGCACTTAAGCGTTCAGCAGAATCAATCCGTGACGTACGTCACGTACGTCGAAATAACTGACAGCAAAGTAGACTGCGGATGTTTGTATGCGTAACGCCAGATAAGACGGATACGTCAAAGTAGAAATTGCTCTAAAATTGACGTACGTGACGCAGCTGACGTATTGGCGGACTGATTCTGCCGAAAGCTTTACCCAATGAAAATTCCTTCAGCAATATTCCGGCGCCGAATATTGAATTTTGCGCTCATTATGACATCATCAAATGTCAATCGTCTGGTTGTCTCATTCGCACTTATTGTCTCATTCGCACAACTCTGAAAAATTTCCCAAAAAAATGTATTGGTATTAGTGTTCTTATCGATAAAATAGAGATGGTGTTGGAATTCGATAAAAAAAACTCGATTGCTGGATAGCCGTGGTTGGCAGGGTTATCAGCAACTCTATCTCAATCGATAGAAATCGTGAAATTTATCGAAATAATCTACAGAAATTGAATAAACAGAACACTATGTTTGAAAAAAATTCGCAAATTGCAGCTTACATCTTCAAAAATTAGAGCAGTCAGACTTATATTAATGGTAATTTTTTGAAATATTTACAAAAAAAAAAAAAAGAAATTGTATAAGCGGTTATAGCATTTCTATAATGGGTGGTATGTATGTATATTTATGATCTAAAATTATTATTTCACATGGCTTTCCGTAAACTAAAAATATTCGCACCAAATTTTTTTTTTCTCGAAAATAGAGATCACAAACATAATAATATTGTTTATAAAAATTTTAAAAAGTCAAGATTAGAAATATAAAAATATATAAAAAATATAAACAATTTTCAATGACAAAAAAGAAAAAAATTTTGGCCGATAGCTGTAACTGTACTTGAACCACACCGCTCGACCACTCCCCCCTGACGCTTCCCACTGGGCTATCGCTTTATTTACAAATTGATTGTCAGATAACCAATTCAAGTTGCATGAGAAATTTTCATTCGCTTATTACAGATAAATGAAGCAGTATTGGTTATATATTAGATAATTGTGCACTGCTTTAGAGGTATGTCAACAAATCCATATGCATTTCATAAATATTTATGCATATTTAGTATGGGTTTAAGCCTGGCAATTATTTATATGTAAAATTTGTTAGCCTATTAATATAATAGATAAATGTTCGCTCGGCAAAATCTTTTCAACTTGAAACTTTTTCTAAATTTTGGCTTCTAAATTTCTACGCCATTTTCTATGATATTTTATTGAGTCAGTGCACAATGGCCTGAATCGATTTTTTTTTTTTTTTGGCATAAACGCATTTTTATAGCAGACAAACCCATAACAACAGATGTGTAGCTATAACGGTATTATAACACGCGCCCTTGAAAGTCAGGTACTGGTCAATACTTTTAAAAAGAATTGAACCAGCTTAAAAAAGGGGGTTAAAAAAAGTGAGCCATGGAAAATAAAGTTCAAGGTACCTATGTTTAATAAGAAAAAAAATTAATATTATCGTGTGTTTACATGAAGCTTTCCCATTTAAAGCTAAGTAAGTCTGCACACGGAGCGAATCGTCATAGACGCGTTTTAGAGCTACATTCGATTTTTGTAAGCTTTGTTGCTGAACAAATATATTTGTATGAAGAGCTTCACACGAATCGGCAGCTGCACGAAAGTGGCAAAGCATGAAAGCCATTGTGTATCAATACAAAGTGTAAACTCTTCTGCATAGACGTCAAAATTCCAAAATGAGTTTAACACCTGTTTGAGATTGTGGTTAATAACAAGTGTGATATCATAGGCATAGGCGTGAAAATTTCAAAGTGAGTTTAGTCACCTGTTTTTAATTTCCTTTCCATCTTCCCATCTCTTTCTACCATTAGGTAAAAGATAGGAGACCGTCATGTTGATGTGTGCAGGATGTTAAACAACGCCATTGCTTTTCTGTTATTCGGTGCTGGCGACATTTTAATATGTGCCGGATGTAAACAAACCGACATTTTAATGTGTGTTGTCAAAAGAAGAGTTCACACTTCTTATTGATACACAATGATGAAAGCTACATGCTGCTCAGCGTATAACAATGCTTGTCGCCAGGCGTCGTACGCGTAGAAAAGAGGAAGAAAAGCATTTGTTTACATTTTTCATTTTCGATTTTTGTGTGCCGTGGCTTTGCTTTCTTTTTTCAAATAAAATTAATTGTTGCTTTTGAAAGGAAAAATAGAAAATTTTCAAAATTTGCACAATCCGAAGAAAGATGTACGGCCATAACTGCGGAAAATGAGTTACTTAATTGAAATTGCAATTTTGACAGTTCTTTGTGTGCTTTTTTTTCTGCGGCGTCGTGTGCAGATCTTGAGACATAGGGAAATTCGTGCTCAGTGAAATGACAAGTATGTACGCGTCTATGACAATGCGCATCGTCTGCGGACTGCACTACTGGACTAAAGAGTACTCCAAATGTAATTCATATAAAAATTGTACTCCAATAAAAATTGTGCTCCAATTAGCATTGCGATGTCCTAGGACTGGACCATCTACTCCAACCTTCGCTTTTTTGTTTCTGCTACTCCACGGAGGACCTACTGTCAGAGTACTTTGCAATGTACTTCAATGTTGTTACTCCTTGGAGTATATACTGTCAAACTGATAGTCTCGTGATTTTCGTCGATAAGGCACGAGCAATGATCGGCTTTCAAAAAGCTGAAGGTGGTCCGATGAGGGAGGTATACAAAGGATTACTATTGGTGTAGTCCAATATCAAAAAATTGAAGCACATACAGCCTCATTCTCTTTGGCGAACGACAGGCTAAACGAACGATAGCTGCCCGGCCGATATCGTCAGCTATTGGTATTCTGAATGTTACGTTGACGACGTTGACGATTATCGGCTAGCCTTACGTTGATCGCCAACAAAACGAAATGAAATGTAAAATTTGCAACCAGGGTTGCCAGATTTTTAAAACAAAAAGCTCAAATTTAGAAACAAATACTCAAAACGCCCGAAATTTCCAATTTCAATAAAACACGAAGTACCCACAACGAAAACTTCACTTTATTTCAGATACTTTATTCCATTTTTTTATTTGATATATTTTTCTTTAATTGTATTTATTATTAAAATGTTTTTATTAGGTCGCTTTCGTCGTTCTTGTGCCCGGATTTTTGCATTCGATTTTGAACCAACTTCCTGTTGTGCTAGGGCTTTGAAATTTTCACTACAGTTCAGGTCGCGATGACAATGCAATATTATGAAAAAAAAATTCCGATAGGTGGCGCGTGGGTCGCTATATTTTCAAAAATCGCATTTATGGTCCGATTTGGCTGAAATTCGGAACATGTATTACTACTATGAAAAGAAATATTTTCCTAAAAAAAATTCCGCTAGGTGGAGCTGAGGTCGGGGTAATAACAGCTGAAAATCCTAATTATGGACCGATTTAGCTGATATTTAGAGTGTGTATTACTTAATCAATTTCCAAATGTTCAAAAAAAATTGGACCCGCTAGGTGGCGCGTGAGTCGTTCTATTTAAGAAATGCGAAGGTCTGTTTTCGGTGTCGATTAATTCGTTTTTCAACGAACTTCCCGTTGAGGTAGAATCTTGAAATTTTCATCATCGTTTAGTTTTCTGCCCCCACGCAATATAACAAAAAAATTATTCCGATAGGTGGCGCACGGGTAGAGATATTTGAAAAGTTTCATTTCCAGAGATTTTGCTTTGGATTTTGAACTAACTTCCCATTGAGCTGGGGTTTTGAAATTTTCACCATCGTTCAGAAAATATTGCTTTAATTGCAAAAGTCCCATTTATCGGCCTATCTTATTGCTATCTGAATATTTCGTACATATGCTATAATGCGCATGCTATAATGTGTTTTCAGCGCCATAAACAGCATCGAAATTTCGAATATTTCATCTGCATACATTTAGGCGCAGCCACTGTTGCACAAAGGAAAGATAATGTGCTTTATAAGGCTTAAAAAAGAATAATTTTATTCATGTAACCATAGGCACACCGCGTAATGCGTGTAAACGTAGAAAGTTGCCGAAGGCTTAAATGAACTGTCAAAATTTTTATGGAACGAAGTTTACACAGATTCGGTAAACTTCCACGAGGGGTTTAGTGTGTTTAGTTTTTCAAAGCAGTCAATGCACACTAGACAAAAATAGAAGAATAGCTAAAAAATCGGTCAAAAATTAAATTAATGTATTCACATAAATTTATCTATATCGTTCATCTAACTGAGCTGTTAAATGTATATATTTACGCTTTCGTTAAGTTATATGGTTACATGAGTACCACTAATATGACACAGAATATCCAATTACAATCTTAGAAATTTTCACAGACTCGCAACTAAAAAGTATAAAATAAAAAATAGAATAAAAAAATGTTTTTAAATGAACTAAAAACTGGAAAATAATTTCCCCTCTGCCTACATAGATTCTTCACCACGTAAAGCTTATCTGGAACATTTGTGAGTGGGAATTCTTATAGGTATTAAATAGTACTTGGAGTTTGAAATGTATAAAAACATTGGCGCACGCTAAAGATGGTTCGCATTAATTTCTAACAATCTTATTACCGATATGAGCTTTTCTAAAAAAAACATCTTTTCACGATATAGCAAGCGCCAAATGTTTTTATACATTTCAAGCTCCAAGTACTATTTAATACCCATAGGAATTCCCACTCACAAATGTTCCGGATAGGCTTTACGTGGTGAAGAATCTATGTAGACAGAGGGGAAATTATTTTCCAGTTTTTAGTTCATTTTATAAACATTTTAAATTAAAAAATATTTTTTTATTCTATTTTTTATTTTATACTTTTTAGTTGTGAGTCTGTGAAAATTTCTAAGATTGTAATTGGATATTAACGAAAGCGTAAATGTATACATTTAACAGCTCAGTTAGATGAACGCTATAGATACATTTATATGAATACTTTTTATTTTGAAATTCCCATTAATTTAATTTTTGACCCATTTTTTAGCATTTTCTTCTATTTCTGTCTAGTGTGCATTGACTGCTTTGAAAAACTGCATGTCGAACAGCGTAATCTAATTGGGTAAATTTTCGAGGTGTTTACACACTAAACTCCTCGCGGAAGTTTACCGAATTTGTGTAAACTTCGTTCCATAAAAATTTTGACAGTTCATTTACGCATTCGGTAATTTTCTACGTTTACACGCTTTACGCGGTGTTTTTATGGTTACATGAATAAAACTACTCTTTTTTTAAGCAATATAAAATCATGACTGCGCCTAAATGTATGTAAGTAAATCCAAATATTTGAAATTTCGATGCTATTTATATGCAGATGGCGCTGAAAACGCATTATAGCATGTGTACGAAATATTCAGATAGCAATAAAGAAGATAGACCGATAAATGGGACTTTTGCAATTAAAGCAATATTTTGGATTGTTTTTTTTTTCGTATAATGCATTGTCAGCGAAACATGAACGATGGTGAAAATTTCAAAACCCAGCTCAACGGGAAGTTAGTACAAAATCCAAAGCAAAATCTCTGGAAATGAAACTTTTCAAATATCTCTACCCGTGCGCCACCTATCGGAATTATTTTTTTGTTATATTGCGTGGGGGCAGAAAACTAAACGATGATGAAAATTTCAAGATTCTACCTCAACGGGAAGTTCGTTGAAAAACGAATTAATCGACACCGAAAACAGACCTTCGCATTTCTTAAATAGATTGATTGAACATTTGGAAATTGATTAAGTAATACACACGCTAAATATTAGCTAAATCGGTCCATAATTAGGACTTAAAGTTTTTATTACCCCGATATCAGCTCCACCTAGCGGAATTTTTTTAAGGAAAATATTTATTTTCATAGTAGTAATACATGTTCCGAATTTCAGCCAAATCGGTCCATAAATGCGATTTTTGAAAATATAGCGACCCACGCGTCACCTATCGGAATTGTTTTTTTTTTTTTCATAATATTGCATTGTCACCGCGACCTGAACTGTGGTGAAAATTTCAAGACCCTAGCGCAACAGGAAGTTGGTTCAAAATCGAATGCAAAAATCCGGGCACAAGAACGACGAAGCGACCTAATAAAAACATTTTAATAAAAAATGAAAAAAATTCCGAAATTTATAAATGAAATGGAATTAAAAAAATGTATAAAAACAACTTTAACGTAATTAACTAAAATTTAAAAGGAACAATTGAGAAAAGAAAATATAATAAAATCCAAAATTTTTAAAATGAAATTTAAATGAAATGAAACAAAACAATATATGAAAAACTTTAACGTAATTAATTAAAATTTGAAACAAACAATTAAATAAAAATGAAATAAAATCCGAAATTTATAAATGAAATGGAATTAAAAAAAGGTATAAAAACAACTTTAACGTAATTAACTAAAATTTAAAAGGAACAATTGAAAAAAAAAATTAAATAAAATCCTAAATTTATAAAGTGAAATTTAAATGAAATGAAATTAAAAAATATGTAAACAAATTTTTACGTAATTAACTAAAATGAAATACAAAATTTATAAAATGAAAAAAAATAAAATCCTAAATTTATAAAATGAAATTTAAATGAAATGAAATTAAAAAATATGTAAACAGATTTTTACGTAATTAACTAAAATGAAATACAAAATTTATAAAATGAAGTGTAATAAAAACAAAATTAAGCCCAACTAAAAAAAAATAAATTATAATAAAAGTAAATGAGTTACAAAACATAAAATAAAATAAAAATAAGAAAACTAAAAACTTTTTAAAAAAAAAAAATTTAGTAAAATCAAAGTAAAAATAATGGAATATAATGAAATAAAGCAAAATATAAAAAATGTATATATGATAGAATGAAATTAGATTGAGTTATTTAAACAAAAAAATAAAACAAAACAATAAAATTTAATGAAACGTGAAAACAAAAATTTAATTTAAGAAATTAGGGAAATTTAAATGTTTTTGACTTACCCCTTTTATTCTGCCTTGTTTAGCTGATTTGATGATGATGTTTTTGTATTGTTTTTTTCTTCAGGTTTTTTTCTGTTGTATGTATCTGTACCATAAAAAAAAATTAATAGGTAAAGGTAAAATATAAAATTAAATAAATTGACAGAAGATGACAAAAAAATGTATAAAGTAAAACCTTAACGGAATTAATTAAAAATTCAAATCAAAGAATTAAGAAAAACGAATAAAAGATTAAGTAAAAAGATAAATGAAATTAAAAAAAGAAATTTAATTCAATAAAAATAATATATAGAAAATTAAACAAAATCAAAGTAAAAAAAATTCAAATAAATGTACCATAAAAAAAAAAAAAAATTTAAATGAAAACCAATAAAATATAAATATAAAAAAATTTAAAAGAATAAAAGAATGTTTTTTACACTTACCCCTTTTCCTTCTTCCTTGCTTAGGTGATTTGTGTTTTCCGTTGTAGCTGGTTATCTATAAATAAAAAAGAAAAAAGTTACTATCCAAAACAAAGTAATATATATATATATATATAAAAAATTAAATTTAGTGACTTTACTCACCTTGACTTCTCCGTGACGACACCATTCGTACAGATACGATCTGCAAATGATGTCGATGACGACTCGATTTCAAACTCACCTGTTTTTTCAAGTTGTTTGACTCTTTTGGAGTTACACCCACACCACTTAAAACTTTCCTTTTTCCCCACCATAGTTGAGTTGTTTTGAAATGTTAGAAAGTCCACATTGAGTGTTGACAGAATTTCGAAACTTAACAATATAACAACAACAAATTTAATCGATTCTAATTGTTCAATGAGCGAGGGAATGAAAATAATTTCTCTCTCATAATAGGACGTGTTTAATGAGCAGACATGGGCACCACTACAAACAAGTGTTCAACACAGCTTGTGTATGTATTGTATGCACGGTGGAGCAAACCGAAATTTTAACTTTTTTAAATTATTATACGTAACATACATATTAAATTCAGCGTTTTGGTCACATAAAATATAAATGTGATTGTGATGATGAATATTTATATGAAACTATTTAAATACGCATGTATGTATTAATAACTAAAACTAATAAAGTCAACTAATCAAACAATTTTTTTTATTAATTATGATTTAATTATCAGGCGTTTTTTAATAACTTGATTGTTTTCAATCATATGATTACTTTTAATTAAAAATAATGGGTTTTCCAAAAAAGGTAAAAGATAACTTAAAATCTGAAAATTAAAAGTTAAATGACTTTTAAGTCAAAAATTAAAATCAGGTAATTCATTTAGTTTCAAATAAATTAAAGTTTGACTTTTTAATAAAAAATAATTCATTTACTTATTTCAAGTTTTATACGAGTTTTTTTTTTTACTGTTTATTTGTGAAACTGGCTGTAATAACCCACACAACATTCTGGTGTTGAAATTTCACTTTCTTGGTGATATTCTATATTAAAACTTTAATAAGTGTATTCTTAACTGAAAATGGAGGCAAAAAAAAGAAGAGAAAACATTTGATGTTGCCGAGATTTGAACCCGCAACCTTCTGTGTGCTGGTCCCAGCGCATTACCTGTACGCCACGGCGGACTAAATCAGTGAATATAAAAAATAAAAAATAATTCATTTACTTATTTTAAGTTTTCTTACGAGTTTTTTGTTTTTTATTGCTTGCGTGATTACGAGGAAACATATTTAACTACATCGTCGTAGTTTAAATCGAAATCAGTAATTTTTATCCTGAGTAGATTTTCCAAATGTTCATCGGTCCGTCTACTCCGATGTGAATTTTTAATGAAAACCATGGAAGAAAATGCAGATTCACAAATATACGTTGTCCCGAACATAGAGAACAGCTTATAAATTTCATTATTTAGCAGCGGATACTTGTCTTCCTTTACTTCTTTCCAAAATTGAAGGCCACCCTCAAAAGGAAGTTCAATGTCACATTGAAGTACTTTCAATTCTTCTTGTAAATTGATTTCCAGGTCTTCAATTTTACAAAGAAGAGGATTGTTGTATAGTTCAGCTAAATGCTTAATGCTACTAAAATCCTGAATCTAAGCTCTAAATCGTGTTCGAGATCAGCGAAAGCGTTTGTGTATTGCGGAAGTTTGTTTTGCATTTAAAATGTGTCACAAATTTCCTTGGTGCATTTGAAATTGTCCAAAATCATCTCGGAGAATTGTGTTATTAAAAAATGCAAGCGCTTTTTAAAACTTTCTATTTTCGCAACAAAGTCAAAAATATATTTATATTTTCCTTGCATGCTTAGATTAAGTTGCGAGAAAAACATTGATATATCACACGGCAAAGCTAAGTCTAACAAAAAATCCGGGTTTTTTAAATTGCAAACAATATCTTTTGCTTCCGTCGATAAATCTTCTGCAAAAAAAGTATAATTTCTTCTCTTAAAAAAAAATTCGTTCAAGACATTTTGCCTTACTAAGCCACCTTACTTCGGTATACAATAAAACATCGCTAAAATCTGCATCCATCTCTTCCAGAAAAGAACGAAATTTTCGATGTGTCAGTGCGTTATGTCCTCCCCGAATTTTTTTTATAATTCTTACTGCCATCTGCATTGTTTCTTGAATTTTGAAACTTTTTGCTAATAATTGCTGTTGATGCAGTATACAGTGGTACACTGGCACGCTTATGCCATTGCGTATTAGCTGACCAACAAAGCCCTCTTTTTTCCCAGTCATAACGGCAGCACCGTCGGTACAAACTGAGGCCATCTTAATTTTCTCAGCAAATGAGAACAATTCTTTTTCCACAAATTGAAAAGACATAAATCTTACATATTTTTCAATATACAGCCTTTAAAACATTTAAATTGATGTTGTGAAAAGAAAATTTCAGTTAATATCAATCTTTTTTAAAATGCAAAAACGTACCAAATTTGGAAGTTCCGTACCCGGAAAAAAATTCATACCAAAAATGGTACATTTCGGCCAAAGCGGCAACCGTGGTTATGGTAGGTTTTAAATTAACAAGGAAATGTCCCTCACCATCAAGAAATACTATTCACAAAAAGGAAAAATATACTTAAAAAATAACTTTCACTTGATGCACTTTGGTTGAAATTATTTGAGATTTGCAATTTCAATGTTTCTAAGACGTTGGCAACATTTTTTACTGCAAAGAGATGATTACGCCATGAAAAACACTTTTTTATTCCAACTATTGAGAGTGCAACCCCAAATAGTTTATAGCCGGGTAGCGAAATTTTCACGTGAAGGCAATACCAAGCCTTAAGTAAAAAGAGTTCTGTTTTTTAAAAAAAAATGTATGGTCACCGTACCCATATACCTATTTACAAACATAAAAGAGTTTAAAACATAATAAAAATAATTCATTGAATACAATTGAACTACAATACTAAAAAATAAAAAAATTGAACATTTCAGGTACATGAACATAAGGACAATACTTTACACACACATTAAATATATACTGAATTAGTGCACACTTATTGTGTTTTGGTTTGAAGCTCCTCATATATGTATATATATATAAAATATTAGAAAATTCATAAAGCAATTTAAAAATTTCACCTTCAGCAATAATAGCTCACATAACTAAATCTGAGTGACCGGCTAGATACTTTGTCACTGAATATAGTGCGATGACCGCAATTGCAGTAGATGATATCGAAGCTAATATTACGGAAGTCAGCAAAACTTTCCTCCTACCTCCATTGGAGATAAAATGCAACCAAAAATAAACGCACCCTAAGTGTGCCTCTGCGGCAGCCACTTGAACCTAACCCAACCAAATGGGCCTAAGCCAGATGGCACTCACCTCGACATTTCCGCTGGGAACTGATGGAGAGGAGTTCCCAATGGACACCCTCGGACGCACTTCCTGTTCAGCATGTTGCAGCAGCAGCTCCTTGTTGATCTGCAATAGAAAAGTTTGATGAAAATTGGTGAAAAATGTTGTAGTCGCTGCAAAAACTGGACCGGATCTGAAAAATACAAAAAAGAATTATTAGTTTTAAAGTTTTATAAAGAAAAATGTAAAATAAAATAAATTTTCAACATTACTTACCGGCAGTTGATTGAAGAATTTCAATTTGCCTTCGGTGAGCTGTCAAAAGCAGATTGGCAGGGTTGTATTTTTTTAGTAGAAGTTTTCTTAAAGAATAAAAGAGGACTGTGCGGAGACGACTTAAAGTAGTAGGCATTTATAGATCGCAAAAAATGCTGTAATCTCACAGTTTACCTTAAGAAACATATACGAGAGTATTAATCTCTTGATGTAAACCGATTTATCGAATAAGGCTGAGTCAATTAAAAAATTTTTAGGTGAAAAAATTTCCTATGGTGAACAAAAATTTTGCTTTTTGCTGTGCTAAACGAAAAGGTAAATTATGACAGTTGTAAATTTTGGTGTATGCAAAAGCAGATGCGCTATGAATCAATTTTCAATTTACGTGTTTTTCATGTTTCCATTTATTTGTATTGCGCAATATTAGCATTTTATTATATTTTCGTGTTAAATAACGGATGTGAACATAAATTTATGTGAAATAATAGGGGGACTCAAAAATTTGATAAACTTCCGCGTCGATTTTGGTGCGTAAATTTATATAATGCAATGACAACGTTCGACATATAATTTTTTTAATGCATTCAATGCACACTGTACAAAAAGAGAAGATTATGCTGAAAATAGGTCGAAAAATACTTTTTTAATGAGAATTTCGAAATAAAAAGTTTTTGTTTCACATCCAGTACACATAAATTTATGTAGGGCGTTCATCTAACTGAGCTGATAAATGTATCAACTTACTCATTTCGTAAACTTATAAGAGTTGATGAATCCCCTTAATATGAATGTTAACAGCGCATGCACTGTCAAAACTTGCTTTTTTAAACCAATTGGCACACAGCCTAACTAAAAAGCGCTTGCATAATTTAACAGTATTTTACAACACTAGAAACATTTAAGCTTTCGCAATTTCATTATTTATTATTATATATTATTTAGGCATTTAATTAAGCATTTTTAAGTAGAATTTTTAAGTAGAATTAATACTGCGGTAAAAGTGGAGCAACATTGGGTTTTTATAAATTTCGTAGCAATTAGCACTCCTTTTTCAACTTGCGGGTTTTGTGCCGAATGTGCCAAAAGTCCCATACACGATTCCTTCATTCCACACTATTTGGAGTCACTCAGCCAGTGCCATCCACTCAAATTCGTAAGAAGAAGAAAATAGGCTGCCAAACTATAAGGGATAAACAATGGTTAAGATATATAAATTCAGAAATATCTGTGATGCGACGAGTAATTGTACGGCGCGATGACGGTATGACATTGACGATTTCTGCCATCTCCTCACCCTTTTGTCCAAAACATTCAAGAACTGCTACTGCGAGCTCTTTGAAAAAATTACCATCCTCTAGTGGCCTTCCCTTTTTTGCCAATGACCAGCTTATAACTATTGACGCTTTCAAGTGAGCTTCGCGCTCAGGGTTATCTGGTACATTTACCACATTTGTTGCAATGCTTTGAATGTAAATAAGTTTACATTCAAAAAAATATATCATACGGTCATTAGAGCTCAAATCGTTGATGCCCCGATGAAAGGTGAAAAAATGTCGCTTCAAATTAAATTGTTTTATGACATTTAATACCTTCGAACAAATAAGGCATTGTGGCTTTTCAGCACCATTTAAAATAAAAAAAAAATCAAATTCCCACCCAATCTGAAACATCATGAAAATTGCATATATTTGTTGTAAGCTTTGCCCACTGTGTCGCGCATAAAAAGCATCCGGCGTCAACCTGCTTGTTTGACTGTTGAAAGCAAACTGAATATTTTGCTTAGTTAAATCCAACTCTTTGGCTGTGTATACGTATACACGTTTTTACTCTCTCGGCACGCACGTGTCTGTTAATGAGGGAGAGAATGAAGATAAAGAGTGGTTTCCTTTGAAGTTCACCCAACTTCGAAATATGAGTTTGACGCTATTACTCTAAAGCTGGAATTATTGGTGATGTTTGTCGTAACGCTGTAGTCGTATCCCTAACGTAACCCTATGCGATACATTTTTATCGATTATTGGTGCGGTAACCGTAAACAGCCGATTGACTGCAAAAACTTGTAAGCAATAAGCAAAAAGGTAATCAGCTGTTTATCGTTACCGCGGAAAACCAAAAACCAATTGGTTGGCTACGATCCGGTTACGACCTTAGCGTTACGATATGGCACAAATAATCGATTGCATTAAATCCCATAAGGTTGGTCGAATCAGCTGATTGGATACGACTACAGCGTTACGACAAACATCACCAATAATTCCAGCTTAACTCTCAAAGAGCGAGAGAATCAAAATATTTCCATTGCTGGTATTTTACACACATATACAAATTTCTCAAAATAAGCTTGGTACTCCAACAACAGGAGCCATATTGAATTATTATTTTATTTTTTTGAAACATTTTTTTTGTTTGGTGGAACGCAAGCCAACTAGGTCCGTCAAGCTGCAAAAAGTGCAGCCCCCCACAGAAACAATGGGATTTAAGGTAAAATTTATATGTGGGAATTATGTGCTATTTATGTGCTCCAGGATTAGCTGTTCCGGGTGCCGAAAAACAGAGGCTGTGGGCAAAGGGGGTCGGGGTCAAAACCCCCCATTGCCGGATTTTCAATTGGATAGGCCAGGAATTATGTGCTATTTATGTGATAATTTGTTCCCAAAAAAAATTGTGTTTTAAAAAAAAAACTTATATTAGTCCTTATGATTATTTTTTTTTTAATTTGAGTAAATAATTAAGTGAGGAATGACAAGCGCTTTTTGGGAAATTGGTTTCTCGCATACCAGCAAGTCGTCTATCTCAGTGAATTTGTTGTTTTGACATAGAACCGCGGTGTAGTGTCCTGGCTTCAATGCTTCTTGGTTTGATCCTTTAGTGTGGTGAATCGGCGGCTTAAAATTTACGAAGCCTAGTAAATGGTATACTCGGTTGTTTATATTAATATCTTTGTGTATTTCACTGAGCTTAACCCTCTCGCCTGTTAAGGTAATAGTATATGCGTCGCTCGCAAGTAATGGGCCTGAAACGAAGTTTAGAGATGAAAGAATTTTAACATATTTATTATTATATGTAAAGAATTTTAAAATATTTTTGATTGGTAAAATTTTCCCATAATGATGTCAGTAGCTTACCATAAATATTTAAACTTATATGCTGCGTTCCTTTGCACCTATCGCTGCATGGATTACTTTTAATTTTGCACATTTCGTCCAAATAACTTTGGAGGTCCTTGATATGGCACATTTCTATCGATATGGAAGTCATATCAATCTTAATATTTTTTTTGCAAGCATCGCATTCCGCTGCTTCCGTAGCGAAAATATAATTTTTCGTTAGTCGACTCCACAATTCAGTGGCATTTTCCTCACATTTTAACACGGTAAGCCCCGGCTTTTGTATAAAATTAGTCGCAGGTAATGTGCTTACTAAAATTTGCGCTCGCTTGGAGTAAGTATTGCTGGTAATTCCTGCAAAAATGTATAGTATATGTAAGTCTTCATTTCATTAACATAAATTGATAAAATACTTGAATACGAACAAAACCGATTTATTACTTTCATGAAGTAAAATAGAAGCGATATTCATCCGATCTCTTATTTGATCGACATCAAAAAGTGAAACATGCCAAAAACTTACCTGACTCAAAAAGTTTATTGATGAATTCCCCGAAAGGCGATTTCCAAGATACTATTATTCGTCTTATATCGTGACTCCTCATCGCTTTAAGGAGAAGTTGCGCTATTGAATCAAAGCACCAGGTGTTCAACAATGAATACGTTATACCGTTGATTTTTTCGGGTTTGGCCCTTAAATTGTTTGCGTTTTTTAATATAACTCTTTCCGCCACTGCTCTGGAGAACTGGAAGTCATTTTCTGTAAAATTGTTTCGCAAGTAAAATGATTTTGGTATGTTATTTTCTTTGTCGTTATTCAAATTTTTCCAATTTTCCGACTTTCGGCATGACAAAACCTCATCGATGTCTTTGGCATTTCTTTTCGCACAATTTCTGCACAGTCTTCGTTTTCCATACCCTTCTTCTTCGCCTGGGTAAGCAGAGGAGCACTGGTCAAATATGTGTACAGCTGTTTGGCAAACTGCGCATTTATGGGCACCAGTCGGATTATGCCCTTTTGAACAAGCAGGACATTCAGGATAGTCAGACTTCTCGTTCAAGTCGTCCATTTTAAGAAAATCGTTTTGTGCGAAGTTTAATTCTTCAAGAAGTTCATTTTGAGTCTCTTCGTCGAGTAGATCGCTTTCCTCCTGCGTATTTTCCTGGATCTCTTCGATGATTTCGTTGTCCTCCGCTTGTTCAGTGGCTTCATTATTTGTCGTTGTTTTATGTTGTTGTACTTTTCCAGCAATTAAATTTGCAGCTCCGTTTAAATGATTTAAATGAATTTGCACAAATTCGTCCGCTCGCAAGCCTACTTTTTTCTTTAAAATACGGGATTTCAAATTATTAAAATCGGATTCAACACCTGCGCTCGTTGCTGGGATACGTGCATAACCAAAATGGTCGCGCATAATGCACGACCAAAAGGGAATCTCCTTGCAATCTTTAAGCATTTGTTTACAAATTGCCGGAAAAAAATAAGCATTTGGCTGATCGCCATTTTGGGTACCTAAAGTTTGTTCTACTTTCTTATTAATATTGGAAGCCCATATAAAATATTTGTTCTGAAATTGTTCGTCAGAGATGTCTCCTAAAATGGTGAATCAAAGTCAGAATGTTTTTTATTAATTATATGCACATTATTAGCTTTTCAATAATTTTTCACTTTTTTCCACTAATTATTTTCAACTTTATATTTATTTTGCTTTAATAAGCTCTCAAACTTAATTGGTTAACGATAACACCCACGCTTAAGTACATTTTTACTGACCAACTATTCAGGTGTTAGTCTAAGCCGAAAGCAGCCGAAGCTCGACGAACCCCCTGAATTGTTGGTCAACAAAAAGCAGTTAAGTGCAGTTGCCTCTAACCAAAAAGCTTGATTTAGCCAATTGTTATACTTTTAAATATCGATTAATAAGTTGCAAAAACCAGAAAATTTTGAATCTTTTTGGAATAGAAGACAATTTTTGATCTTTTTGGAGTAAAACACAACTTATTAATCGATATAAAAGTCAATTTATTAATTTCACCTTATATGCACATTATTAGTTTTTCACTATTTTTTTCACTTTTTTCCACTAATTATTTTTAACTTTATATTTATTTTGCTTTAATAAGCTTTCAAACTTAATTGGTTAACGATAACACCCACGCTTAAGTACATTTTTACTGACCAACAATTCAGGGGGTTTGTCGAGGCCCTCCCCCTTTGTCCACAGCCTCTGTTTTCGGCACCTATGTTTTATAAATCTTACAGACTAGAAATACAAATGCAAATAATAAACAAAAATAAAATATAAGTTAAACATAAAAAATTACTAAAAAATGAACACAATTTTTTTGGAACAAATTAGCACATAATTCCTGGTCTATCCAATTGAAAATCCGGCAATGGGGGGTTTTAGCTTGTAGCTTGACGTCAAGCTGCACCCCCCACTTTTGAGGTTTTAAAAAAAGTACTTAAAAATTGAGCACAAACATTTTTTTTTTGGGAACAAATTAGCACATAAATATTCATTGTTGTCAAATGCTCCTAATATTTCTCCCCTTCAGAATCCCCCAAACCTGACAAGCCAGACTCCCCGAAATTCTCCAAAATCTTTTCTTTGACTTTGTAGCTTATTTTCCTTGATTTATGTATTTTCAAATTATAATGCGCTAACAATAATAAATCCAAACTATTCAGGTCTCAATCGCAAATAAATTTCTTCTGCAATCTAGAGCAAATTTACACCTTACAGCAAAATTGTTGCCATTTGGCAACACGTAAAGTTATAAAAATCAGTACCGCTTTGTAAACTGTTCGTAAAAAAATATTTTTATGCCAAAGCGTAGATTGAAGATTCTTTTACTTATTTTATACAACTTTTAGTGAAATTATTGTCATAATTTACTAAAAAATGTATATATGTAGGTAAAAGACAAATTTCATAGTAAAATTATGTATTGCAAAGGCCTTTTATGAAAAATTGTGTATTATCGATATTTAATGTTCGCTCCGCAAAATCTTTTCAACTTGAAACTTTTTCTAAATTTTGGCTTCTAAATTTCTACGCCATTTTCTATGATATTTTATTGAGTCAGTGCACAATGGCCTGAATCGATTTTTTTGGCATAAACCCATTTTTATAGCAGACAAACCCATAACAACAGATGTGTAGCTATAACGGTATTATAACACGCGCCCTTGAAAGTCAGGTACTGGTCAATACTTTTAAAAAGAATTGAACCAGCTTAAAAGAGGGGGTTAAAAAAAGTGAGCCATGGAAAATAAAGTTCAAGGTACCTATGTTTAATAAGAAAAAAATTAATATTATCGTGTGTGTTTACATGAAGCTTTCCCATTTAAAGCTAAGTGAGTCTGCACACGGAGCGAATCGTCATAGACGCGTATTAGAGCTCATTCGATTTTTGTAAGCTTTGTTGCTGAACAAATATATTTGTATGAAGAGCTTCACACGAATCGGCAGCTGCACGAAAGTGGCAAAGCATGAAAGCCATCGTGTATCAATACAAAGTGTAAACTCTTCTGCATGCTTGTGGTTAATAACAAGTGTGATATCATAGGCATAAGCGTGAAAATTTCAAAGTGAATTTAGTCACCTGTATTTAATTTCCTTTTTTGTCTCACTCCTTTCCATCTTCCCATCTCTTTCTACCATTAGGTAAAAGATAGGAGACCGCCATGTTGATGTGTGCAGGATGTTAAACAACGCCATTGCTTTTCTGTTATTCGGTGCTGGCGACATTTTAATATGTGCAGGATGTAAACAAACCGACATTTTAATGTGTGTTGTCAAAAGAAGAGTTCACACTTGTTATTGATACACAATGATGAAAGCTACATGCTGCTCAGCGTATGACAATGCTTGTCGCCAGGCGTCGTACGCGTAGAAAAGAGGAAGAAGAAGCATTTGTTTACATTTTTCATTTTCGATTTTTGTGTGCCGTGACTTTGCTTTCTTTTTTTCAAATAAAATTAATTGTTTCTTTTGAAAGAAAAAAAAGAAAATTTTCAAAATTTGCACAATCCGAAGAAAGATGTACGGCCATTACTGCGGAAAATGAGTTACTTAATTAAAATTGCAATTTTGACCGTTCTTTGTGTGCTTTTTTTTTCTGCGGCGTCGTGTGCAGATCTTGAGACATAGGGCAGGGTTGCCGTTTGGATACAATTGTATCCATTTGGATACATTTTAAGTCAATGGATACAAAGATACAAAAAGTTTTAAATGGATACATTTTTAACAGCTCCAACAATCGTTTTGTATTTTCAAAGAAACGAACAAAATCCAAGAAGCTATACATTGGGGTGATTCAAATAAAAAGAATTTGTTTTTTTTCGGTCATACCCCGTGAAAAGTTAGGTATTGATAAGAAAATAAGCTTTGCAAAAAATTAGCCCTTTAACTTAACCCTTAGGGGTGGCTATTTTTTCCGCCCTTTTGTATGGGAAATGTATGGGAAAAAGTGAGATTTTTTTCAAAGTGTTTTTTCTCATAATTTTTTAAATTTTTTGTGTGTGTTAGGGCGAAAAAATAGCCACCCCTATGGATTAAGTTACATCGCTAACTTTTTGCTTGGCTTATTTTCTTATCAATACCTAACTTTTCACGGGGTATGACCGAAAAAAAACAAATTCTTTTTATTTGAATCACCCCAATGTATAGCTTCTTGGATTTTGTTCGTTTCTTTGAAAATACAAAACGATTGTTGGAGCTGTTAAAAATGTATCCATTTAAAACTTTTTGTATCTTTGTATCCATTGACTTAAAATGTATCCAAATGGATACAATTGTATCCAAACGGCAACCCTGCCCTATGTCTCAAGATCTGCACACGACGCCGCAGAAAAAAAAAGCACATACATTTAACTAAAAAAGGGTGAAAAAAAAATAATAAGGGTTAAGTTACAGCACTTTTTTTTGCTTGGCTTATTTTCTCATCGATACCTAACTTTTTAGAGCCTAAGAACAAGTCGACATTTTTTGAATCACCCTAGTGTACATGTTTCTTTGCTAGTAAAAAATGTGGATACAATTTTGTCAGGATGGATACACTTTTGGATACAAAAAAAATTGAGCTTGTGGCAACGCTGACATGGGAAATTCGTGCTCAGTGAAATGACAAGTATGTGCGCGTCTATGACAATGCGCATCGTCTGCGGACTGCACTACTGGACTAAAGAGTACTCCAATTGGAGCATCAGAGTACTCCAAATGTAATTCATATAAAAATTGTACTCCAATAAAAATTGTGCTAATTGGAACATTGCTATGTCCTAGGACTGGACCACGTACTCCAACCTTCGCTTTGTTTCTGCTACTTCATGGAGTACGTACAGTCAGAGTACTTTGCAATGTACTCCAATGTTGTTACTTCTTGGAGTATATACTGTCAGAGCGATAGTGTCGTGATTTTCGTCGATAAGACAGGAGCAATGATCGGTTTTCAAAAAGCTAAAGGTGGTCCGATGAGGTATACAAAGGATAACTATTGGAGTACTCCAATATCAAAATATTGGAACACATAATCCAACGACTTTTGCAAATTAGCGACGCGACACGATGCGACCAAATATTCTTTGCATGTGTTCTTATGAAGCATGGTACACCTAGCGACAGCAGCACCACGCGACGCGACATACTTGATCAAATAGGCAACTATTTGGTCGCGTCGCGTCGTGTCGCTAGGTGTGCCCGTACTTTAAAAGTATTTGATCAACTAGGTTGTGTCGCGTCGGTCGCGCAGTGCTGCTGTCGCTAGATGTACTATGCTCCACAAGAACGCATGCAAAGAATATTTAGTCGCATCGTGTCGCTAGGTGTACCCTTAGCTTAAAAGTATATATTTTCATTTAAATTGAACACTTTGGCATGTACAATTGACTATTCTCATTTAAAACTAAAGCTTTCGCAATTACATCTGACACTGTCCTATTTCCAATTGACTAATCTCATTTACAATGGGAAAATATTATATTCAAGTTACGCTTTCTCTTTTACAAGTGACTATTCTCATTTATAAGTGACCGTTTCCCATTTACAACTGACTATTCTCATTTGCAAATAACGCTTTCTCATTTACACCTGGAAATGGTGTAGTAGATCATGCTCAGGTCTGAAGTTTAAAAATGGAATAACTTTTTTGGTTGTTACTGCACCGTATTATTACCGTATTTTTACCTACCCCGACATCTAGCGGCCCATAAGCGCAATTTTACACACCACTGCTACCTTGCTGTTTTTGTTCATTTACCTAGAGTGCTGCCGCTGCAAATGTTTAAAACTGCTCAAATTTTTAATTTTGGGAATTTATAATGAAGATTATGCTATGGATACACACACGGAGATTATCTCCAATAAATCTTCTTTAATCAGAGCCAAATTTTACGCACACACAAATTGAAGATTATTAGCATTAAGGATTAGGTACTACTTTGGTATTTATTGCCCATATGTTTACCTCGGCGACATCCCTGCAAATTCGAGGGTACTCTATTTCCTATCCAAACAGTACTCCAAATTTCAAATAAAAATTGTGCTCCAATTAACATTGCGATGTCCTAGGACTGGACCATCTACTCCAACCTTCGCTTTTTTGTTTCTGCTACTCCACGGAGGACCTACTGTCAGAGTACTTTGCAATGTACTTCAATGTTGTTACTCCTTGGAGTTTATACTGTCAAACTGATAGTGTCGTGATTTTCGTCGATAAGGCACGAGCAATGATCGGCTTTCAAAAAGCTGAAGGTGGTCCGATGAGGGAGGTATACAAAGGATTACTATTGGGGTAGTCCAATATCAAAAAATTGAAGCACATACAGCCTCATTCTCTTTGGCGAACGACAGGCTAAACGAACGATAGCTGCCCGGCCGATATCGTCAGCTATTGGTATTCTGAATGTTACCATTGTGTATCAGGACAAGTGTGGAATCTTCTGCATAGACGTCAAATTTTCAAAGTGAGTTTCACACCTGATGATCAGAGTTGCTTTTTTGGAAAATAGTATCATTTAGCGCCGAGTTGCTTTCGATTGCGTAAAAAAATTAGTAGTAAATAAAGGGGTAATAGTGCTCTTAATATATAAAATAAGGTGAAAAATAATGGTTCAAAACTTCTTAAGTCTGGTTTTCATTATCTTTCTTTATCGAAATAAGCGGTGATTGTCTACTTTAGCTGTCAACTGCTAATAAATTAGCTAAAATTATGGAAGGCAGCTCGAAAGACGGGGTTTGGCCTCAGGACCACGAATCCGGTTGCGGTTTTCTAATTTTTGGTAATGGTCAAAAAACCGAAAATTTACCCGGGTTTGATACCAAAATTGGGGCGGAATCCATGGTATTTATGTGCAGAACATAAAGGGTAGGTCGCCTCCCAGTTGGTGCACCCTGGGTAACGCTAAATGACCTACAAAGCCTACACGGCTAGTTTCTTGTATTGCCGGTTCTACGAGAACGGTACCAGTACTAGTGATGTACCCATCGTGCCGAAACGACCCGGGCCGTTTTCTTATATCGACCCGGCCAAGAGCAATACACTCGGGGTGACCCTGTCTGACATTTAGGCAGGGCTACACCTCGCTACAACAACAAAAACAACAAACTAGGGGCCTTCGGCCGCGCTTATAAAAAAATAACCTGAGCTACGCCATCCCAAGTCCGGGGTGTTGCCTGAACCGTGCCACAAACGCACTTTTTTGGACGTTTTGTTTGCTACTTCTTAGAATTTGTAAAGATTTAAAAACGTACTGCAAAAGGCAACAAAAAAATGAAAACTGCTAACAAGATTTCACGACAGGCCAATTGTATTATGCTGGCGAAATTCCACGGCTTTGATGTTGGTACCTGGCTTAATAAATTAAAAACAATCTATCTAAAAAAATTGTGTTCTCATTTTCTGGTTTCTATAAAATAAATAGAATTTAATAGTTTTTTTGCAAAATATAATAAAAGTGTAAGCTGAAAGATTCGCTTAAAAATTTACTTACAAATTGGAATGAAAAAGTTGTGCAACACTGCAACACTTTTTTGCAAACAAGAACCCTGTCTCATTGTTTTACGGTCCTGCACAAAACTCTGGTTTGCAGAACCCACAATAGCAACCCAAATTTTTGACATGTATGTGTGTTTTGATTGACGTTGAAGTGTGTTTTGACATTTCTGTCAAAGCCACATTTCACACTTTATGCTATACACAATGAATGTTACGTTGACGATTATCGGCTAGCCTTACGTTGATCGCCAACAAAACGAAATGAAATGTAAAATTTGCAACCAGGGTTGCCAGATTTTTAAAACAAAAAGCTCAAATTTAGAAACAAATACTCAAAACGCCCGAAATTTCCAATTTCAATAAAACACGAAGTACCCACAACGAAAACTTCACTTTATTTCAGATACTTTATTCCATTTTTTTATTTGATATATTTTTTTTAATTGTATTTATTTTATTTTTATTTTCTTTACATTCGATTATTTTAATTTATTTTGATGATTATTTTAAAATATATTTTTTTGTTTAATTTGTTTTATACTATTTTATTTTGTTTTTATTTTACTTTCTTTTATTGTATTTCAAGCTATTTTTTTAATGCTATTAGATTTTCCTTTATTTTTATAATTAATTTTTTTTTATTTGATTTCTCTGCCAGGGCCGTTGGTGAAAAAGTAATCAACTGACTTTGTCACATGGTCCTCTAGCCCTGGTAATCTTGCTGTTGTTATCGTTGTTGTTTCACCACCAGCGCTAGATGAGGGATCAATAAGGAAATTCGCCTGAGCTGTTGTTCCGAAGTCGGAAATACTTTTAGCAGTTGAGCAGGTAAAAGGTATAGATAAAGTTGAAGATAAATAAATAAATGTTTGCTCGGCAAAATCTTTTCAACTTGAAACTTTTTTCTAAATTTTGGCTTCTAAATTTCTACGCCATTTTCTTTGATATTTTATTGAGTCAGTAGCACAATGGCCTGAACCGATTTTTTTTTTTTTGGCATACCTAAACCCAAAATTTTTATAGCAGACAAACCCATAACAACAGATGTGTAGCTATAATGGTATTATAACACGCGGCCTTGAAAGTCAGGTAATGGTCAATACTCTTAAAAAGAATTGAACCAGCTTAAAATAAAAAATAGAATAAAAAAATATTTTTAATTTAAAATGTTTTTAAAATGAACTAAAAACTGGAAAATAATTTCCCCTCTGCCTACATAGATTCTTCACCACGTAAAGCTTATCTGGAACATTTGTGAGTGGGAATTCTTATAGGTATTAAATAGTACTTGGAGTTTGAAATGTATAAAAACATTGGCGCACGCTAAAGATGGTTCGCATTAATTTCTAACAATCTTATTACCGATATGAGCTTTTCTAAAAAAAACATCTTTTCACGATATAGCAAGCGCCAAATGTTTTTATACATTTCAAACTCCAAATACTATTTAATACCTATAAGAATTCCCACTCACAAATGTTCCAGATAAGCTTTACGGGGTGAAGAATCTATGTAGGCAGAGGGGAAATTATTTTCCAGTTTTTAGTTCATTTTATAAACATTTTAAATTAAAAAATATTTTTTTATTCTATTTTTTATTTTATACTTTTTAGTTGTGAGTCTGTGAAAATTTCTAAGATTGTAATTGGATATTAACGAAAGCGTAAATGAATACATTTAACAGCTCAGTTAGATGAACGCTATAGATACATTTATATGAATACTTTTTATTTTGAAATTCCCATTAATTTAATTTTTGACCCATTTTTTAGCATTTTCTTCTATTTCTGTCAAGTGTGCATTGACTGCTTTGAAAAACTGCATGTCGAACAGCGTCATTGAATTGGGTAAATTTTCGAGGTGTTTACACACTAAACTCCTCGCGGAAGTTTACCGAATTTGTGTAAACTTCGTTCCATAAAAATTCTGACAGTTCATTTGCGCATTCGGTAATTTTCTACGTTTACACGCTTTACGCCTGTTTTTATGGTTACATGAATAAAATTACTCTTTTTTAAGCAATATAAAATACATCATGACTGCGCCTAAATGTATGTAAGTGAAATCCAAATATTTGAAATTTCGATGCTATTTATATACAGATGGCGCTGAAAACGCATTATAGCATGCGCATTATAGCATGTGTACGAAATATTCAGATAGCAATAAGGAAGATAGACCGATAAATGGGACTTTTGCAATTAAAGCAATATTTTGGATTGTTTTTTTTTTTTCGTATAATGCATTGTCAGCGAAACCTGAACGATGGTGAAAATTTCAAACCCCCAGCTCAACGGGAAGTTAGTACAAAATCCAAAGCAAAATCTCTGGAAATGAAACTTTTCAAATATCTCTACCCGTGCGCCACCTATCGGAATTATTTTTTTTGTTATATTGCGTGGGGGCAGAAAACTAAACGATGATGAAAATTTCAGGATTCTACCTCAACGGGAAGTTCGTTGAAAAACGAATTAATCGACACCGAAAACAGACCTTCGCATTTCTTAAATAGAACGACTCACGCGCCACCTAGCGGGTCCAATTTTTTTTCAACATTTGGAAATTGATTAAGTAATACACACGCTAAATATCAGCTAAATCGGTCCATAATTAGGATTTTCAGCTGTTATTACCCCGACCTCAGCTCCACCTAGCGGATTTTTTTAGGAAAATATTTCTTTTCATAGTAGTAATACATGTTCCGAATTTCAGCCAAATCGGACCATAAATGCGGTTTTTGAAAATATAGCGATCCTCGCGCCACCTATCGGAATTTTTTTTTTTTTTTTCATAATATTGCATTGTCATCGCGACCTGAACTGTGGTGAAAATTTCAAGACCCTAACACAACAGGAAGTTGGTTCAAAATCGAATGCAAAAATCGGGGCACAAGAACGACGAAAGCGACCTAATAAAAACATTTTAATAATAATAATAAAAACATTTTAATAATAATAAAAATGTGAAACCCAAAGAAAACAAGTGTATTAAAACAAAGAAACTGTGTAGCAAAACAAAACAAAATGTGGCAAATGTTTATAAAATTTACCAAAAGAAGTGTTTATATTATATATTTTTTGCATTAGTGGTATATGAAGTTGTGCAACTATATAGGTAAATGAGCAAGTGTTTTGGTTTCAGCGGTAAAAGTGGGTTTGGCATTTGATGTTAATTTAACAATTTAACAAAATAAAAAATGTACAACAATACCTGTTTTATCTTATATATATTATTGCATTAGTTGAAGTCGAAATCAGTGCAATTATATATAATAAGGCAAGTGTTTTCTTTGCAACGTATGTGTGTTTATGTGACTAAATTATAAGTCTAATTAGGATTCTAATTAGGAGATCCAAACTGATTTTTTTTTGGGCTTTCAACCTGCACCTGGATTTCTCATTAAGTAAGGTGTGAAAATGCGCCATAATCTGAAAAATTCATCAAATTTTAATGACAGCAGTTACATTTTCACTGATAGTGAAAGCGACCTGGCGAGCTAATTTGATTTGAAAGTGTTTCTTTGTATAATCTAAAGTTCATATTTTGTTAGTAATTATAATTACTCTTAGAAAGACAAAATGCCAAGTGATCGAAAGTGTTGTGCTCTACGTTGTGGACGTGATACCGTGTCCAATCGTGACCACAAATTTTTCCAAATGCCAAAAGATAAAGAAATGGCAAAAAAGTGGGCAGAGAATTTGAGATTGGAGGTGCAACAAAACGTACTGATGAACGTTTGCAGTCTTCACTTTGAAAAGACAGCAATGGGGCAGAAACTAAAAAAATATGCAGTTCCCACCCTCAACTTGGGTTAGTAAAGTGTCTTAATATTACATGTATGTACGTAAGTGAATGATCCAATTAATAAGATCACGCATTTAAAAAAAAGAGTGACGTCACGGTTTTATTCGAAAATCTTTTTATAAAGTGTAATGTTACTTTTTGTTTTAGAAACCATGCTAGGGTGGGTATATATGTATCTCCTAGAAGATTCAGGCCTCTTCCAATGTGTTTTCGGCTTCTTTCTACTATTTTTTACAAATTGGCAGGATATCTTATGCTTACGGTGACCATAATTTTTTTTTTTTTAAAAACAGAACTCATTTTACTTAAAACTTTCCACCCACCAAAATTTCCCTAAGCGCATTTGAAAATTGAAAAAAATCTGGCAAAAACTATATATTTTTCCGTTTTAATGCTCCATTTAAAGTACTTTTCCCGATCCTTTTTCCACTAAATTTTGCGAACGAAACGTATGTCTGTAAAAGTACAAAAAACCTTCCTAAAAATTATATGCGTCAGTTTTTTTGTGTTTTTTACACGTTTTCTGATACGATTTCTGATGTTTTTGGGATAATTTTTTGGTGTTTTGGGATCACTGTTTTTATCAGTATAGTAGGTATCCGGACTGTTTTCGGATACGAAAAATTGTGGAAAAACGAACCAACAGTAAATCCAGCCCAACAGTAAAGTTTCCGGACCGTTTTCGGATTCGAAAACGATGGAAAAATATACGATCGGTAAAACGTACGTTGCTCTGTTGGATGGATTGGTATTTTCTTCACGTGAAATTTCTCTACCCGCCTATAAATTATTTGAGGTTATACTATGTACACACTAGCGTGTTTTCGAGCTAATTCTGGTTTTCGAGGCAAAACATGCTGAAAACCGATGTTTTTGCCATACAATCAGTGTCGGCTCTAAATTTTATCGGTAATAATCGAAAAACATACTGTCACATATCTGATATGTCAAATGTTTTTATTTTGAATTTCGTCGCAAAAACTAAAGAGTAGTATCTTTTATATTAAAAAAATATGGAGAAACATAAATATAAAAAAAGAACCATGTGGGGAAGAGACAGTGAGCTGGTCCTCGTTGATATATGGAGAGGAAAGATCGACCAATTGCGCGGTGAGCGGAAGAACAGCCACATATTGGAAATACCCTGCAGCGAAATGTCAAACTAGTCAGAAAAATACTAGTATACAACTAGAATTTTCTGTCTGAACTCATACTAGTCAGGAAATATCTATTCCATACCAGTATACAACTAGAATTTTCTGGCTGAACTCATACCAGTCAGGAAATATTCATTCCATACCAGTATACAACTAGAATTTTCTGGCTGAACTCATACTAGTCAGGAAATATCTATTCCATACCAGTATACAACTAGAATCTTCTGGATGGACTCAACTCTCGACTGAGATGGAAACAAAAGGTGTAGGATGACTTGAACTCCCTTGGGGTTTGCAATTGGCGCCAGTTATCGCTTAAAAGGAATGACTGGTGTGCTTTGATGCGAAACGGCCAAAATCGCCTAGGCGGTTAAGCGTCATTATGACGCAAGCCAAGATTAGATACTGGCTGAACTCATACCAATTCGAAAAACAGTCGTTCTTGTACCAGATACAAAACGACTCTACCTATTTATGGCTTTTTTAACACTGAGCCAAAAAAGTTCATGTTTCATAGAAAAAGTACATGGATTTTAAGAAATGTTTATTGAAACCTCTCCAAAAAACTTTTTAATAGAAATTTAAGAATATTTCATAGAATATAAGTACTTGTTCTTAAAATATGTTAACAAATTTTCAGAAAGCAAGAATTGATTCATAAATTGTAAGATAATTTTCTTATTATGATTGATGTATGAACTTATTATGGATGGGTATGTTTCCTTTAGGGGTCAACTGCTAACAAATTAGCTAAAATTATGGGAGATAGCTCAAAAGACGGGGTTTGGCCTCATGATCACGAATCCGGAAGCGCTTTTTTACTATTTTGCTTCTCTGAAAAAATATTTGCAATCAAAGTTGCAAGTTTTCATGTGGTTGTTGTAATTTTATTAGGCTGTACCTAAAAACGTGCGAAAAAATGCGTACCGTGGCGAAAGCAATGCTTCAGGCAATCATCCGGACTTGACATGGCGTAGCCCAGGGTTATTTTTTATAAGCGCGGCCGAAGGCCCCAACTCAGAAAGGCGTTCTGCACATAAATACCATGGATTCCGCCCCAATTTTGGTATCGTAAAACAAATTTTTTGTTTTTTGACCATAACTTTTCACTGAAACAAAAAAATTAAAAAATCGCTTCCGGATTCTTTATCCTGAGGCCAAACTCCGTCTTTTGAGCCCTCTTCCATAATTTTAGCTAATATATGAGCAGTTGGCAGCTAAAATAGAGAATTACGGTATTAGTTTCCTTTAGGGGTCAACTGCTAATAAATTAGCTAAAATTATGTGATATAGCTCAAAAGACGGGGTTCGCCCTCAGGATCACGAATCCGGAAGCGCTTTTTTAATATTTAGCTTCTCTGCAGAGATATTTGCAATCAAAGTTTCAAGTTTTCATGTGGTTGTTGTAATTTTATTAGACTGTCCCTAAAAACGTGCAAAAAAAGTCCCGCCGTGGCGGTAGCCACGGTTATGTCACACGTCCGGACTTGGGATGGCGTAGCCCAGGGTTATTTTTTATAAGCGCGGCCGAAGGCCGCCAACTCAGAAATGTGTTTCGCACATAAATACCATGGATTCCGCCCCAATTTTGGTATCGGACCCGGGTCATTTTTCGGTTTTTTGACCGTAACTTTTCACTAAAACAAAAAATTAAAAAAGCGCTTCCGGATTCGTGATCCTGAGGCCAAAACCCGTCTTTTGAGCTATCTCCCATAATTTTAGCTAATTTATTAGCAGTTGACCCCTAAAGGAAACTAATACCAGAATTGCCCTTATAATATTCTATCCAGTACCATCATTCGCAGTGAGCTACCGTCACCGTCCACTTTCCTTAATGGCGACATAGGCTTGAGCGAATGGTACTTGACGCTTCCAATCCGCACCGAAACTAAAAAGTAGTCTGTTAAATGATCGTACTGGACGGAAGTTGTTTGAGCAAATGGACAACTATGCATTCTGCATGGTGAACGACGAGACATTGAGTGTTGACGCTCTTCACACTTCTTATATCAGCTACCATGATTTCGACCCTTCATCACATCTGTACATGATACCGTGTATGGATCCTTCAAGTAGGCTCGCCTAAATAAAAACAAACCCGGTTAAAAATGAAAAGTAAAACTGCATCACCTACCTGCAACGAGAATGATGTTGTAGGTGCATATGTATGTATAACGTTGCAGACCTTAACAATACGCATGGCAAACCATTTTTTCCTGCCAGATCAAAGGAATATTCCAAAAAAATATTATTTGCAGGTACAAAAAGAAAAACATAAAGCAAATGGAAAGGGTTGCAAATGACAGTCGCCAATTTTTTCAGTGATGGTGCTAATATAGTTATCGATTTATTGAACTATGCTTTCGATAAACTGTTGATATAAGGGGAGTTGCATATGCTAAAGGCTGGTTTTCATTATGTCAAATGGTGTCAAATTTCATCGACTTTATCGAGATTTGGCTGCTTATTTCGATAAAGTCGATAAAAGTTGTCAAAATTTGACCTAATGAAAACCAGCCTTAAATATATAAAAGTTGATATTTACATCATGATTTCCCATACCATTCTTAAGGGCAATATTACAAAACTGAAAGATGCTCTTATTCAAGAAAGAAAAAAAAACATACGTATTTTGTTTTGCATGAAAAATCTTATGACAGTGGTCTAGAAAATTAGCAATTTCGTCGGAACGGGAAATCGATAGAAATCACGAAATTTATCGAAATTGTTTACTGAGTTTAGATTAATTTCTATCGAGTTTCGAGTTCCGACGGAACTGCTAACAGGCCCCCTAGTATTTTTTTATAAAAAAAATTTAGAAAGAAGAGCCTTATTAAAAATATATATTTTTTTAATGTAAACAAATAAATTTGGCGTATTTATTGACAGCATTGTATGCGAACACTCTCATGGAAACGGTTCTCGATATTCTGCTCGATGAATATATCGATTGTTTTATCGCGTCGCCTTGGCTGGTACATATCTAACAACATGAATTGCACAAATCATTACCATCATTACTGCGCAATAGATCGAGAAGTTTTATACAGTGAAAATTGGTGATTAAAAGTGTAAAATATTTAATTTGCATTTTTTCAGCTAAAACTAAAGGTAATTATGAGTAGTAAACGTCATCTCAGGAGACTTGCTAAAAGGGAAAGGGAGTTATATAGCAACAATTTAATAGTTTCTGTTAGTAGAACAAATAGTGAAGTGGCTCTTCCTTCAAGTTCGGCTGCACGTACAAGTGCGCAGGTACCTTCTGGATGTGAAAACTTGCAGCAAACACATTTAGATGATAGCTTACAATCAGCAATATCGTTTTCTGAAAGTGAACCGATACGTCCTTTTAAAGATAAATTGTTAGATTGGTATCGGGAATGCCAACCGCCTCGGGAACACTTTCGAAAGCTTCTTGTTATTTTGCAGGAGGAAAATTTGGATGTGCCATTGACCGCCGAGACTCTTCAGGCAAAAAAACGAGAAAAGGTTGTTATAAGAACTGTCGCGCCAGGATTTTATTGCCACATTGGTTTAAAAAACCAATTACATAAAATAGTATATATTTTGAGCCAATTTGATGAAGTCTTTATCGACATTAACATAGATGGCTTGCCATTATATAAAAGTTCTAGGATTCAATTGTGGCCAATTTTGGTTAGGCTAGTGAACCTAAACAATGTTTGCGTTTTTGCCGTAGGCATTTACGTAGGGAAAAAGAAACCGGGAGACATTTTTGATTATTTGGGCCCCTTTATTGAAGAAATTAAAGATGTGCTGAACAATGGACTTGACGTAGGAGAAAAAAATATAAAAGTTCGTTTAAGGGCATTGATTTGTGATGCGCCAGCTAGAGCTTTTATTTGTGGTGCACCAAGTCATGTATCTTCGCACGGTTGCAGCATATGCACGCAAGTCGGAAAGAAAATTGACAATGTCCTAGTATACAGTTCTCAGTCCGGTGATATTATAACTGATAACGATTTTACAAGCAGAAAATATATACACCATCACTTACCCAAATTCCGAAATACTAAAACTCCGTTCGAAAATATTGACTTTAAAATGATAAGCCAAGTAGCATTGGATAGTATGCATTTGCTAGATTTGGGAGTGATGCGTAAATATTTAACAAGAATTTTACAAGATAAGGTAAATTTGAAAGTTGGAAAGGAAAAAAAATTAAAAATGTCTGAAACTTTAGAATCATTGAAGCCGCATATACCGAAGGAATTTGTACGAAAACCTAGAACCTTAGTCGAAATTTCGAACTGGAAAGCAACAGAGTTTCGTCAATTCCTATTGTACACTGGAGTGCTGGTTTTGAAAGATAATGTTCATGACGACTTATATTATGAATATTTGCTATTATTTTGTGCTTGTAGAATCTTATTTTGTCCCAAATCGTATATGAATAATTTAGAGATTGCTCATAATATGCTTTCTTTGTTTGTTGAAAACTTTTCTCAAATCTTCGGAAACTCCAGTTTGACTTACAACGTCCATAATTTACTTCATATTAGAGAAAACATACAATCAATAGGCTTATTTCCAAGTTTTTCCGCATACGACTTCGAAAATTATTTGCAAGTTTTAAAAAATTATGTCAAAAAACCTACTCAAATACTTCAACAATTGGTAAATAAAATAGGACTGGAAAGTTTGGTCAAAAAAGAAAAACCCAATGGTTTTAAAAAATTAAAAAATAAAGGATTGTGTTTTTATTTTAAGGATTATATATTTTGCGCACAACAGCCTGACAACTACTGTCTTATTACACCTTTTGAACCAATCGTTGTCCAAGGCTTTTCGGAAGACAAAAATCATGTCATAGGCAAAAAGTTAACAAATATAAGGAGTTTTTTTAGTGAGCCAGTAGATTCTTTATCATTGGGAATATGTACAGCTGATTTTTCATTAGATAGTGCAGAAGTTCAGTATCCTGTAGAAAAAATTGAGTGCAAGTTAATGGCTCTTCCTACCGATGACAGTTTACTACTTGTGCCCCTTCTACATGGCGGCTATTAGTTTATCCCAATAATTTTCTTAATTTATGTAAATATTTGTAACTTTAATCATTAATTGACAAACTTCAAAAAAAAAAGAAAAATTAAAAAAAAAACGTAATGGCTAAAAGCGCAAAGAAGGTAGCTTTCGCTGATCGTCAAAATATGACAACACCATGTAAGTTTTTTATTAACGTACATATGTCACACAGAAAACACGAAAACTGAAATACCTTATTTATTTGTCTTAGATAACAAACCTGATTCGGAATGCGTGAACTGCAAATCTCTGGTGGAGGAGATGCGGTCTTTGAAAGGTAAATTTATATTTTATAATTTATTATTATCAAATCTTTCATCATTGTTTATTTTTCAGAAAACTTTGAAATATTTAAATCGGAAATGAATTGTAGGATAGTAACCATCACTAATCAAAATGATGGTGTATTATCTATACTAGCGAATCAAAAAGTAACATTGGAGAAATTGGTTCGGCAGGATAATGTGCAGACATCTGCACGGCAATATTTCCCATTGAGGAGCACTGATGAGCTCGTACAAATCGAGTCGAAAATTGCTTCCGAAAACATGCACCTGTTTGTGAGTAGTGGTTTCATAAAAATAATGCCGAGATATATAATACATTATACTTTACAGATTACCACTATGAGGGCATTGTTTAACCATTCGGTAAAAAAGAACTTAAATTATGTATTCTCAACTGACATAATAATGGGATACAATGTTGAAGGGACGCATGGAAAAAAAGGCCTGAAGCAGTACACGAAATTTTATTCCGCCCTATTAGGTAAATATCTCCAACAAATACAGCGAACCAAAAAGTTGACCGTCAAATGGTTTAATGTGAACCCCTACTAAAGCGGTGAACACAGACTGAATGCAACTCTTGGTAATAAACTACTGGTAAAGCATCAAAGCAAAACAAAACCAAAGAATGAAGAACTAATTGTTAAAATATTCTTTGGAAGTTGCAGTGGCAATTTTTAACAGTAACAAGTGTATTACAACGATATTTACAAATCAATTTAAAACTGCCTTAAAATGATGACGTAGTTCCAGAAAGTGGTGTCACTTAGATATGTTTCCGCACAGTCTTCCTTTTTTGAGTTCTTTAAGTTAAGATGCCAAACTCTGCGAATTGAGTAGCACCTGTTGGCCCAAAGGTACTTGTTTACTTTAGAGGTCAACTGCTAATAAATTAGCTAAAATTATGGGTGATAGCTCAAAAGACAGGTTTTGGCCTCGGCACTTTTTTAATTTTTTTGTTTCTGTGGAAAGTTATGGTAAAAAAGCCGAAAATTTACCCAGGTCCGATACCATAATTGGGGCGAAATCCATGGTATTAATATGCAGAACACCTTTTCGAGTTGGCGGCCTTCGGTCGCGCTTATAACAAATAACCCCGACCTACGCCATGTCAAGTCCGGATGGTTGCCTAATAAAATTACAACAACCACATGAAAACTTCCAGCTTTGATTGCAAATATCTCTGCAGAGAAGCAAAGTATTAAAAAAGCGTCTCCGGATTAGTGATCCTGAGCTAATTTATTAGCAGTTGATCCCTACTGGAAACAAATACCAGAAAATGGTAGGTACTGTTAAAAAAAATGATTTTTTATACTTTACATATTTGAAATGAATTTGAACAGGAGTGCCAGTATTTTTCATTAGGAAGTCTACATCAAAGTCAAAATTTCCTCAATTTCAACTCACTTTTCTAGACTTTGCCAATGTGTGATTACAACAAACACATGAAATTGATGGAACATGTTCCACTTTGATTGCAAATATATCTCAGCAAAAACAAAAATACAATTTATATATCTCACCTTTTTCTCGATATTGAGAACTAAACCCCCTTTTAGTCGAGAATGCAATAGTCCTCAACAGTTCCTAAAATTGTTTTCTAACCTTCTAACCTAGAGGAGGTCATTAGAATTGTAATCGTCTTCTAATCGTTTTCTAACCTAAATGTTTGCTGGGTATTTTCAAAAAAATGCTCTAATGTACATACATATGTACGTATTTTAAATAATTTATAACTTTTTCATTATAGAATCGATAAGCACAATTACATGTTCTGAAGAGCCTGAAACTCAGCTTAGGGAAGGATTACAGCTCCACAAAAAAAGGGAGTTTCAGAAGCGAGCCGCAGACAAATCAGGACAGTCCACCGGTCAGCAAGCTGCCAGCAATTAATGATCTCAAGATTTATATACTTATGTAGTATTTAACTTTATTTGAGTTATTTTTATTTAATTTTTTTTCATTTAATTTTATTTTCATTTAATTTTTCTTTATATATATTTACTTACTATGTAAGACTGAACTGTGTTAAAGGTTTTAACACCATGAATTGAAATAATTATGTTTAACCAGACTTTAATTACACATATGAATGTACATATTATATATAACTATATATTATATTTTAGGCTTCCGCATTAGTCATCATAACTTTCTCAAAGAATTGAAAAGTCTTCTGACTTTGCTTAAAATACTAGTAATAATTTCGTAAAGCGAAAGACTAAAAATATTTTGTTCATAAGATAAAAAGAAAAATGAAATGAAGGCTATTGAATATTGCCGAAAGAACTTCGTAGTACTCTGTAGCTGAGTAGATAGCACTTTAGAACAAGTGTGTAGGCGCGCCGGTTCGATTACTGGTTAAACCTTTTCAAATTTATAAATATTTTTATTTCCAACTACCGATTTGGTTTCGAAAAATTCATACAAATTTCTCAACAACTCCGCAAAGAAATCGGTTTCGATTTTTAGACGCAACGTAGCGATTTCAATAAAAAAGTTCGAAATTAATTGTTAAATTTGAATCTAAGTATATTGGTTTCAATAAGGTAACTGATTTTCTTGACAAAGAAACATGAATTTAATCAAATTAATTAATTTTGAATAGAATAGTATAGTTAGCGTTGTTTAGAATATATATATACTAATATTGCATACTGAAATGCTAGAAAAATAAGAAAATGTACCTAATACAATTTAACTTGTGCAAAATCATACTTAATAAAAATATATTTGCTATGTATTTATGTGTCGATTTTCTCGATTTTAATGGACAATAAAGGTTTTGGTCCAAAACTAGTATGAAACTGGTATTTTACTACTAGTATAATACTGGTATTTTTAGACAAAATTTATACCAGTATAATTCGTTCTAGTATGAAACTGGTATTTTACAACCAGTATGAAACTGGTATTTTACAACCAGTATGAAACTGGTATTTTACAACCAGTATGAAACTGGTATTTTACAACCAGTATGAAACTGGTATTTTACAACCAGTATGAAACTGGTATTTTACAACCAGTATGAAACTGGTATTTTACAACCAGTATGAAACTGGTATTTTACAACCAGTATGAAACTGGTATTTTACAACCAGTATGAAACTGGTATTTTACAACCAGTATGAAACTGGTATTTTGCAACCAGTATGAAACTAGTATTACCTGACTAGTAGATAACTGGTATATTCTGGTCGAAGTCTGACAATTGACATCTCGTAGGACATCAACACGTAAAAAATACCAGTTGCTTATATGAAAAAAGACAGAACACTGACTAGTTGGGCCCGGTGCACCAACTAGTTGTAAAGTAGTTTTCAACTAGTTGCTTTCGCTGCAGGGTAATGGCGGTGGAGTTGGAGAAGCTTGGAATATCTTGCACAGCAGCTGAAGTTAAAAGCAAGATGCATAATCTCACGACCAAATATAGGTGATTATTAGCTTTGTTTCTTTCCTGCTAATTATGAATAATTATTCCTAAAAAAGTGTTCTTTGAAAAAATTAGCAGCGAATTCAGCAGCTTTTTGACATTTAGTTGAGAGAGAGAGCGCCAATTCGCTGCAAGTTATTGCTGGAGATTTATCGTCCAGCAGAAACCAGCAAGCAATAACAGCTGATCGGTGGCATAGCAAAACAACAACAAAAAATGTAAATTCAAATTGTTAGCCAATCAGAAACGTAACAGCTGTTTTATCTGCAAGTTTCTGCTGAACCCTGTTCGACGAAAAATTAGCAGAAATGAGATTTTGACAGCTTTTTACAAGACTCTCTTCTGCTGACAGTTCTTTGCTGGAGATTTCAAGAAACAAAGCTATTATCATGTGTTATTGCCATAAAATTTGCCAATTGTATAACACAGCCACGGAGCTGTAAAACGAGCCCAAAAATGTCGGGAGGCGTGTAATTCACATGTTTATAAACACCAGGAAGGGTATCAAAATACGCGTTTGGACCTCTTTATATGAATGAATAAAACATATAAGTAATTGGCAAACACCAAAAAAAAAAAAAAATTACCCATGTCCGAACGCTTTCGCATTGCTGGGACCCAAAGTCGTCTCTTGACACCTCTCCCGATATTTTTGAACTCGTTTTAGCACTCGGGGCTGTCGTAAATAATGTTATTATGATGCAATGTTTTCATGCAGAAAGGAGAAACAAAAAATCGGACCATGTGGCGGTGCACCTTCTGATTGGCCGCTCTATACGGAGATGCATCAATTGTTGGCTCCTTATAAGAGCTACAATGCGGAGGATTTAGTGGAGGATAGCATATACATATGGTGAGTTATTAGTGCATGTGCAGAACTTTTTACGCGCAAAACATCTGCAATTTTAAATGAAACTGATAGTCCTAGGCCGGCGAGTAATAGAAAAATTCCCTTTTACTTCCCAAAAAACATTCACATGTATATACATGTGCTAGTTCTGCAGGGATGAACGCGCTGCACACCGCCGCATTTTATAATTTGCATTTCCTTTATTTTCGGAACTAAACAATTGTGCTACACATTATGTTATTATATTTTTTTCGTTTTGATATTCATATTTTTTGATAGAGAAAGAAATAGGGATACCCAGTAGGAAGGGCGATCATCGTTATGTTATATAGACTAGAGTTCGCCCAGTGGTTGAAATTCAACCACAAAACGTTATTTTACTACCTTTTCGACCTACCTTTTCCTTTCTTTTGCTCCCGTGACTCTTTCCTTTCTTTTCATTCCTTTCCTTTCCAATCTTTTCCTTTGCTTTTCTTTCTATTCCTTATGTTTCATTCCCTCCCACTCCTTTTTTACTTACTTTTTCTTTCCTTTATTTTTATCTATTACTACAGTTACGGTTATTATTACAGTTACTGTTTAGGCCGCCGTGGTGTAGCGGTTAAGTGTTCGGCCTTCTACACCAAGTCGTGGCGGTTCGATGCCCGGCAAAAGTAACATCAAAAATTATTTAGAAAAAGAATTTTTCTAAACGGGGTCGCCCCTCGGCAGTAGTTTGGCAAACTCTCCGGGTGTATTTCTGCTATGAGAAGCTTCTCAGCAAAAAATTCATTTGCTTTGCAAGTGCCGTTCGGAGTCGGCAAAAAACTGTAGGTCCCGCCAACTTGTAGGAAAAAACTCAAATGCAACACACCACAAGTTGGAAAGAGAAGCTCGGCTAAAAATCTCGTTAGAGGTTATGATAACCTGTTGGTACTGTTTAGGCCTAGAGCCTAACCCTACAATCTCCACCGGTCGCCCTCGTAATATTCCTTATACATGTATAATACATGTATATTCATAGTTAACATTAGCGGTCAAACTGTTTATGCTAACTATGTCAAAATATCGCTGGAAGTAATAAACAGTTCAGCGATACCAGACGTGTTCCAGCCACCAGATCCAGAATCATTTAAGGTAACCTGTAAATACATATATATTTTTTATAATTAAATATTGGACTAAATACATACTTAAATTAAAGTACTTGCTTGAATTGAACTTAATATTCGCTTTTCTTTTATTTCTCTTTGGTGCACTCGATAACTTGACCGAGAGCTGCGTCCGGTCAAGACAGTTACAGTTACGGTTACAGTTTTACTGTTACAGTTACAGTTACTTTTATTATTGCGGTTACAGTTACAGTAACCGTAACTGTATTATTATTACAGTTACTGTATTATTATTACAGTTACGGTTATTAATACGGTTACGGTTATTATCACAGTTACAGTAACAGTTACGGTTTTTACTGCGGTTATTATTATTACAGTTACGAGAAAGGGATAGTTCTCAACTTGTACTCAAAGGGGATTCTCTAGTTGGACTCAAAGGTATGGATGTGACTCTGAAAATAAATACCGAAAAAATAAACCATGATTTTTGTAATGTAAAACGCCATGAACTAGTTGATAAAAATTTGTATTTACATAAATTTTGGTCTAAGCTCTTCAAAATTTATTCGAAAATCAATTTGTAAACTATAAAGTTATCAAAATATCTTCAGAACTATTAAATTATCAATATGTCTCAAAGCTGCAGAATATTTGGAGAATGATGTTGGATATCAACTTGAGAACTATACAGTTTTTCAAAGGTTTGAGAAAAAGTTGAACGATGTTTGCTGGGTATTGTCAATCCTGGTTGTCGTTGCTATTAACGCTTTGTTGTTATTGCTGGTTGTTGTCGTTTAGTTGTTGTTGTTGCACTAAAAAGCGGATATCTGTGTTTGTAGCATAGTGTATCAATTGGTACACTATGGTTTGTAGGCGCAGCGACGATATGTTTATATATACATATGTTAATATGTATGTATTCATTTTATTATATTTTTATAGAAAATGTGGAAATCCTTGAAACCGCTGCAGAGTCGCCGGCTACTCAATCAGATACATCTCCCACTCTATCCTCCGCGCGCTCATCGCCAGCACCATCGTCATCAGCAACTACACGATCGTCTGGAAAAAAAGTTTTCAGATAAAATTATTGGATAAAATTGATAGAATGGAGAAGACAAATAAAGAGTTGGAAAAAAGTGATATTGAGCTAAAAGAATGTAATAAGGCATTTTTAGAAAGTGAAATGAAAAAAAAAATCAGATTTTGGAGGAATATGTAAACGACAATAAGGAAGTTAATAAAGCGATTATTGATTTTTTACGTAGAGAATAAGGTATTAATACTTAATTTTATTATTCAGGTAACTTTATTTTATTGTATGGACACTTGGCATGCGCATAATGTCAAGATTAAAAGTTTCATGAAACAAAAAAATTTAAATTTAATTTATTATACTACACCCCTTATCATAATTATAGGACACCTCGTTCTGACATGTTCTACGCCCTTATGTTATTTCATTTTAATTTTCATTCATTTCATACTGTTTTCAATTTAAGCTGGAATTATTGGTGATGTTTGTCGTAACGCTGTAGTCGTATCCAATCAGCTGATTCGACCAACCTTATGGGATTTAATGCAATCGATTATTGGTGCCATATCGTAACGCTAAGGTCGTAATCGGATCGTAGCCAACCAATTGGTTTTTCGTTTTCCGCGGTAACGATAAACAGCTGATTACCTTTTTGCTTATTGCTTACAAGTTTTTGCAGTCAATCAGCTGTTTACGGTTACCGCACCAATAATCGATAAAAATGTATCGCATAGGGTTGCGTTAGGGATACGACTACAGCGTTACGACAAACATCACCAATAATTCCAGCTTTAGGGCCGTTTGCATTAAAGCCGATAACGACTAATCGGTGATTTATTTGACAGCTAAGGGTTGGAGACTTTTATGCAAGCGGCCCTTAGAATTCTATACGCAAAAAATAAAAATAAAATAACATAAAAGCTTAGAACATGTCAGAACCAGGTGACCTATAATTATGATAACGGGTATATACACACAGACAGACAGACAGTTAAGTGCGCAATTGAAGTATTTTCTTAATTAAAGCTTTATTAAAATTTAATTTAAATTTATTTGATACTCCATTTACCCTTTAAATTAAATGGCAAACAAATTTGCCCGTAAATTTATAGTGAACTCTAAAGTTAAAGGGTAGATGAGAAAAGGGCCATAAGTGTGCTAGCTATAAATATAAAAAGTATTGTATGCACAAATAGTAAACTACTTGAAGTCAATTGAATTTTTGATTTGTAACAAATGAGCTATGTACAAATGATTTTTTTATTACTTTTATATTTAAAAACTATTGTCAAGAAGACTGATCTATTAAACGAAGTACCTCATTATTTAAAATATAAAACATTCTTTTTATCTTTGGGATCAATCAACTATTTTGGCGGGGCCTTACCCCAGGGTAAATACTTACATAAAAAGATAGCAAGACTGCTTCTTATTATTTCTCTCTCTACATCCTGCAATGCAGTTATCCACATTTCGGTTATCTTGTCGGTTCGCTCGTTTAAGAAGTTATGCAGGACACAGCATGCTTTGATGATAGAGTTAGCATATTCAATTTGGTTATCTATACCCTTGCCGATTCGTCGAAATCGAGCCTTTACATGACCGAAAGCATTTTCAGAAACTCGCCGTACTTTCGAAAGCGCATAATTGAATCCTTTTTCAAGTTCGCATTGCGAAACTTGGAACGGATATGGTTTCATCAAAATTTTGCTGAGTCGAAAAGCTGAGTCCCCTACAATAAAAACCGGTACATCAACTCCCGACATATTTTTTGACATTTCGTCCAGGTGGGGACATTGTTCCAAGAGGGCCTTTAGCGTAGAAGTTTCAAAAATTTGGGAATCATTACCCGCCCTGGACTGCCAACACTGATATAAACAAACCGGTATCTGCAAATAAAAAGAACTTGTATCATTGGTTATCTATATCTATGTATACTTTTTATATTTTGAAAGCCGTTTTTTTTCTGTTCGCAAAACTCATCGATTTTGATGAAATTTTGAACGCAAGATCTCCGTGTGCTCGACATGGTTATAGGCTAAAAAAATTTTCCGGGTTTTGGAGATATCCGGCAAAATGTGGACCGGGGTTACCCTTGATCATGTTTATACGATATGGGTATCAAATGAAAGGTATTGATGAGTGTTGTAACATGGAGTGGTTTTCTTTCCCCTAGGGGGTCCCGTTCCCGAGATATTGGCCCGAATGTGGACCAGGGGTGACTCCAGAAAGTGTTAGTACGATATGGGTTTCAAATAAAAGGTATTGATGAGTGTTCTAACGTGGAGTAGTTTTTAGGCCCATAGAGGGAACCGTTTCTGAGATATTGACTGAAATGTGGACGAGGTGTGACCCTAGAAGGATTATATGATGATCTATATATATAAAAATGAATGGCATTTTTCGTTGTGACTTCATAACTCAAGAACGGCTGGACCGAATTCAACGAAATTTCGCACATAGTTTTTGATTGAGCCCGACATGGTTTATGGCCAAAAAAAGTATAAGAATCCGGGAAGGTTTTGGAGATATCCCGCAAAATGTGGACCAGGGTAACCTTAGAAGGTGTGCATACAATGTGGGTATCAAATGAAAGGTGTTGGCGAGTGCTTGAACATGGTGTGGTTATTAGTCCAATATAAGACCCCGTATTCGAGGTATTTCCCGAAATATGGACCAGGTGTGACGCAGACTGGTTTTCTACAATATGGGTATCGAATAAAAGGTGTTGATGAGTATTTAAAAAAGAGGTGACTTTCAAGACCCTCTGCGACCCATTTATCCGAGATATCGACCAAAATGTGGACCAGGGGGACCCTAGAAGTTGTTTATACGATATGATTATCGAATAAAAGGTGCTGATGAGTGTTTAGCTATCGCCAAAAATGTGGACCACGGGCGACACTGGTATAATATACAAAATAAGTCGAGTTTTCCTTCCTGTCGCTATAACTAAAGAACGCGCGAACCGATTTCGATGGTTGAGATAGGAATAACGATAGGGATAGGGAAAAGGATAGGAATAGGAATAGGGATAAGGATAAGGATAGGGATACGGATAGGGATAGGGATAGGGATACGGATAGAGATAGGGATAGGGATAGGAATTGGGATAATGATAGGGATAGGGATAATGATAGTGATAGGGATAGGGATAGGCAGGACAAAGTCTGCCGAGCCAGCTAGTAACTTATAACTCAAATAAATTTTCGTACCTTGCATCAACTAAAGCAAGAAGAATAGTGGAATACCATCCTTTGTAATTAAAATAGTCCGTTGCATCTTGATGTCTAGGATGAATTTCAATGTGACAACCGTCTATACGACAGAATAAAAAATATAGCAGCCTAGAACCAAATACAAATACGCAAAATAAACTTACCAATTGCTCCCATGCACTGGGGAAATCCAAGAACCTCAAAGCCCTGGACTAATTCCGCAATTTTTTGTCTCGTTAGCGGAAAACTTGGCATAAAAGTTGGGCTTAGAACCTTCCAAACCTGAGCACAAAACTCGAGAACTATGCCGCACACAGTTGACTTCCCTACTCCAAACATATTCGCAATGGTGCGATATTCGGCGGAAGATCCCAAAGCATATAAAGCAATGGCCACCCGCTTGTGCGACGATATAGACTTCCGTAAATGAGTATTTGATTTTTCCAGGACCCTTAAATGCCCACATAACTCCAGAAATGTACTTCTCTTCATTCGGAAGTTGTTTTTAAAGAAGTCATCGTCATTTACTTGGCAGTCGATTTCCCAAAATGTTTGGGAACGTTCCTTTAAAAATGAAAACCAGTTAGATAAGTAAAGAGGTCCACAAGTATACTTACTTTTGTCCAACAAAGCCGAGATACGCAAAGATCTTGTGCAGCTGCCAACAACAAAAAGTACTGCTTCTTTAAGAATTTTTTTTTATAAGTAAAGAACGCCTCTTTTGCAATCTGTGCAAATAAAGTTTGTTTTACGATGCATTGTCTAGTACCTGCAATGAGCTCGTTTGCCTCCTTATCGTCAGGATCTGCATCAGTTTTTTCGCTTTGTCAGTCATCTAAAATTTAATGAAATATAATATAAAAACAACCCTGCTAGACAGTGTTATGACATTCAGTCAGCTTTGTAATGTTACTTTTGAAAACGTGATAGAAAATCCTGATGTAAATATCAGCTGTTTTATATTTACATCACGATTTCCCATCATGTTCTCAAAGGCAACATTCCCAAGCTGACTGAATGTCATAGCACTGTCTAGCAGGGAAATATTTTAAACAATAACTCACATTTGTACGTTCACAAAATTTTAATTATTTTTTCTCACAAATCACAATTTCTAGCTGCTGATTACTGTCAAATGAAAACAAGAATAGCAGGTATGAACGCACCTGTTTTATGTGAGATGTTTTACACGAAAACAAGGTGTTTTCGCTTCAGTGTGAACATGATCTTACACTTTCAATGTTTTGAATAAAAAAGTGTTCCCGTTTTTCATGACGTAAAAAACGGCGGAATTTGAACATAAGTACGTTAAGACCGATGAGTCCTAGTCAGGGTAACGAAATCTCTATTTAGCATGTTTCGGTACATACGCCGTATTAGACCAAGATCCCAGAGCCTAAAAGCGTCACTTATTTTATAATGGATGAATCCAATACCGATCGATAGTCCTCCCCGAATCTAGAAAGAATGTGAAAATTTTAAAGCTGTACCTATGACAAGGGCCTAGGAATCGGGGGTCAAAGTCGCCAAAAAATTACCCTAACTTCACTTATTTTATAATGGATGATTTTCACATATTTGACGTAGATTACCACCCCGCGTCAGAATCAAGTGTTGTTAGACCCGTACCAGTGACAAGGCTCCAGCCAGACACCCCCAGTTCGCGGATTTTCCTATGGAAATTTATTCTGTTTTACTAATTTCACGCATTTGGGCCACTTTGGCTGCTTTTAACTACCCAATATTTTCCCATTTTTTGTAGAACACTACCCTTAAGTAGTATCAGGAATTTTTAGACTTCGTCCCATGGAAAAAACTTCAGCCAGACACCTCAAAACTCGGGAAATTTCACTAATTTTTACTGCGCTTTCACATGTTTAAGCGGATTTGACCAACTTCGGCCTCTTTTAAATAACAGATCTTTACACATGTGTCGTAAAATGCTACCCCTAAGTAGAATCAAGCATTTCTAGACATCATCCCATGGAAAAAACTTCAGCCAGACACCTGAAAGTTCGAGAACTTTTATTTTCCTATTAATTTGCTTTCTCTTGTTTGTCCCACTTTTACTAATTTTAAATGATAGATCTTTTCACATGTGTCGTAGGACACTACCCTTAAGTAGTTTCAGTAATTTTTAGACCTCGTCCCATGGCAAAAAATTCAGCCAGACACCTCAAAACTCGGGAAATTTCACTAATTTTTACTGCGCTTTCACATGTTTAAGTGGATTTGACAAACTTTGACTACTGTTAAATAGCAGATCTTCACACATGTGTCGTAAAATGCTATCCTTAAGTAGAATCAAGCATTTCCAGACATCATCCCATGGCAAAAACTTCAGCCAGACACCTAAGAGTTCGGGAACTTTTATTTTCCTATTAATTTGCTTTCTCTTGTTTGTCCCACTTTTACAACTTCTAAACGACTGATCTTTTCAGATGTTTCGTAGGACACTACCCTTAAGAAGTTTCAGTCATTTCTATACTTCGCCCCATGGCAAAAACTTCGGCCAGACACCTCAAAGCTCGGGATTTTCACTAATTTTTACAGAGATTTCACTTGTTTCAGCAGGTTTCTCCAACTTTGTCCACGTTTAAACGGCGGATCTTTACACACGTGTCGTAAAAAAACTTAAGCCAAACAACCCAAAGCACGGGGACTTTTCATCATTTTTAATGTGCTTTCACATGGTCAAATGGGTTTACTCAACTTTGGCTGCTTTTAAATGGCGGATCTGTACAAATGTATCGTATAACACTACTATTAACTAATATTAGGCATTTTTAGACTTCGCTCCATGACAAAAACTTCAGCCAGACACCTCAAAGCTGAGGAAATTTCATAATTCTTGCTGCGAATTCACATGTTTAACTGCCAAAGTTAGACCAACGCAGTTAAACATGTGAATTCGCAGCAAGAATTATGCAATTTCCTCAGCTTTGAGGTGTCTGGCTGAAGTTTTTGTCATGGGGCGAAGTCTCAAAATGCCTAATATTAGTTAATAGTAGTGTTATACGATACATTTGTAGCGATCCGCCATTTAAAAGCAGCCAAAGTTGAACATGTGAAAGCACAGTAAAAATGATGAAAAGTTCCCGTGCTTTGGGTTGTTAGGTTTAAGTTTTTTTCATGGAATGAAGTCCGGAAATGCCTGATTCTGTTTAAGGGTAGTGTTATACGACACATGTGTAAAGATCCGCCGTTTAAACGTGGACAAAGTTGGAGAAACCTGCTGAAACAAGTGAAATCTCTGTAAAAATTAGTGAAAATCCCGAGCTTTGAGGTGTCTGGCTGAAGTTTTTGCCATGGGGCGAAGTCTAGAAATGACTGAAACTACTTAAGGGTAGTGTCCTACGAAACATATGAAAAGATCAGTCGTTTAGAAGTTGTAAAAGTGGGACAAACAAGAGAAAGCAAATTAATAGGAAAATAAAAGTTCCCGAACTTTGAGGTGTCTGGCTGAAGTTTTTGCCATGGGATGATGTCTGGAAATGCTTGATTCTACTTAAGGGTAGCATTTTACGACACATGTGTGAAGATCTGCTATTTAAAAGTAGTCAAAGTTTGTCAAATCCACTTAAACATGTGAAAGCGCAGTAAAAATTAGTGAAATTTCCCGAGTTTTGAAGTGTCTGGCTGAAGTTTTTGCCATGGGACGAGGTCTAAAAATTACTGAAACTACTTAAGGGTAGTGTCCTACGACACATGTGAAAAGATCTATCATTTAAAATTAGTAAAAGTGGGACAAACAAGAGAAAGCAAATTAATAGGAAAATAAAAGTTCTCGAACTTTCAGGTGTCTGGCTGAAGTTTTTTCCATGGGATCATGTCTGGAAATGCTTCATTCTACTTAAGGGTAGCATTTTACGACACATGTGTAAAGATCTGTTATTTAAAAGAGGTCAAAGTTGGTCAAATCCGCCTAAACATGTGAAAGCGCAGTAAAAATTAGTGAAATTTCCCGAGTTTTGAGGTGTCTGGCTGAAGTTAAAACCAGCCAAAGTGGCCCAAATGCGTGAAATTGGTAAAACAGAAAAAATTTCTATAGGAAAATCCGCGAACTGGGGGTGCCTGGCTGGAGCCTTGTCACTGGTACGGGTCTAGCAACACTTGATACTGACGCGGGGTGATAATCTACGTCAAATATGTGAAAATCATCCATTATAAAATAAGTGAAGTTAGGGTCATTTTTTGGCGACTTTGACCCCGGATTCCTAGGCCCTTGTCATGGGTACAGCTTTAAAATTTTCACATTCTTTCTAGATTCGGGGAGGACTATCGATCGGTATTGGTTTCATCCATTATAAAATAAGTGACGCTTTTAGGCTCTGGGATCTCGCTCTATATGGCTTTTTGCAAATACGTGGTATTGCGCGCCGAGCGACGATTTGTTGAAAAGGTTGCTGGTACAGAAACGCAGAACAAAAACAGAAAACATTTGCTTAAAAACAGAACATTTCTGTTATTTTCCTTAGAAAAAAAAACGCAGTACAAGCTCCTTAAAAAAGAACTGTTCTGCCAAAAACAGAACGGATGGTCACCGTACTTATGCTGAGTCCGAAGGGAATCTGCAGGCCAGATGAATTTTAGCTATATGCATTACCATACCTGCTACCTCTACAACACGGCTTCCGTCAGTTAAAAAACCTGAAGCTTTCAAAACCGTGACGTCATTTGACAAACAACTATTTTCTCAAATTAAATTGCAAATACATGGTTGTCGGGATGCGTGACCTATAGGTATTTTAGTAGTATGGTATGTACATATCGTTGTGTTGTTGTTGTTATACCGAGGTGTAGCCCTGCCTAAAGGTCAGACAGGGTAACACCGCGTGTATTATCCTTGGCCGGGTCATTGTATGCAAGTTGATGTACATATACATATGTGTTTATTAGAGTGCCCACCCTTGTCATCCTCGCATGAATTCCCCCTTTCTGACTACATAAACTAGGTATATTGCGGGAATTATTTGCATTTTTAGGGTATGATGGGGAACCGCCCCACAAGTATATTGATGGAAACACTGCTCGCAGGGTTTTCTGCATAAGCGGATGTAGGCCGGGAAAGCGCGATATTTTATATGAGTTTCCCAAAACCGAAGTGGCTAGAAATACCTGGGTTATGGCTTGCAACATGAAACTTTCCGATGTTGCGAATAAAAAGCTATTCATTTGCCAACGTCACTTTGAAAACAAGTATGCTTAAACAAAGCGTCTACTTGACTGAGCCTTTCCCCGCTTAGAGTTGAAAACGAATCTGGTTATAAAAAGTAACGTCGTTGCAAACACACCAGCAACAACGAGTAAGCCAAACCATGACACACACACACACAAACCAGATTTACAGAGCCAATCAATGACACCCACAGATCACAGCCACCGAGCCAATACCACCAATACCAATACCGACCACATCTACCACCGAGCCAATACCGATCACATCTACCAATTTAGAGCCAAAAGAAGAGGTTATTAGTCCCGAACCTATAGTTTTAAATTATGCCACTGATTCGTGTAGTTCCCTGCATGTTGCGCCAGTAAAGCTAGAATACTTGCCACCAGGTGAAATGACTCTCGAATAATTCGAGTTATTTTCTGATATTGAAATGAAACGTCAGCGGTTAGACGTTCGTTATGATTGGGAAGGGCTGGACGATAATGAAGAATGGGTATGTGATCATAAAAAATCCCCAAAAAATGCTCGAAGGCACATAAAAATTGCTCACAAGCAAAATGAAATTATTGCTAAACTAGGAAAGAGAATGCCGCTCTTACCAGAAAAGTTGAAAAGCTAGAGCGCTCACAATTCACACCTTCTGGAGAGGCATGTGCTGATGCCATATTATTTGCCTAAATGATTACCGGCTCCAAAAAGAAAAAATACATTAAGAAACAAAAAGTGTTGGCCCAGAATATTTATTACATGTCGTCAAAATCGTATAATTTCATGCTAAGCGATTTGGGCTTTCACATTCCACATACATAGGCGAACACTGCTCGAGGCACGCCCAATTAGATATGTTCATTGTTACATTCTTTGGTTCAAGGTTTCCCATTTAAAGCTACATAAGTGAGTCTGCACACGGAGCAGCGAATCGTCATAGACGCGTATTAGAGCTACATTCGATTTTGTAAGCTTTGTTGTTGAACAAATATATTTGTATGAAGAGCTTCACACGAATCGGCAGCTGCACGAAAGTGGCAAAGCATAAAAGCTACATGCTGCCAAAGAATGCTGCTCAGCGTATGACAATGCTGGTAGCCAGGCGTCGTACGCTTAGAAAAGAGGAAGAAGAAGCATTTGTTTACATTTTTCATTTTCGATTTTTGTGTGCCATGACATTGCTTTCTTTTTTTTATAATAATAGAGCGAGATCCCAGAGCCTAAAAGCGTCACTTATTTTATAATGGATGAAACCAATACCGATCGATAGTCCTCCCCGAATCTAGAAAGAATGTGAAAATTTTAAAGCTGTACCTATGACAAGGGCCTAGGAATCGGGGGTCAAAGTCGCCAAAAAATGACCCTAACTTCACTTATTTTATAATGGATGATTTTCACATATTTGACGTAGATTACCACCCCGCGTCAGTATCAAGTGTTGTTAGACCCGTACCAGTGACAAGGCTCCAGCCAGACACCCCCAGTTCGCGGATTTTCCTATGGAAATTTATTCTGTTTTACTAATTTCACGCATTTGGGCCACTTTGGCTGCTTTTAACTACCCAATATTTTCCCATTTTTTGTAGAACACTACCCTCAAGTAGTATCAGGAATTTTTAGACTTCGTCCCATGGAAAAAACTTCAGCCAGACACCTCAAAACTCGGGAAATTTCACTAATTTTTACTGCGCTTTCACATGTTTAAGCGGATTTGACCAACTTTGGCCTCTTTTAAATAACAGATCTTTACACATGTGTCGTAAACTGCTACCCTTAAGTAGAATCAAGCATTTGTAGACATCATCCCATGGAAAAAACTTCAGCCAGACACCTGAAAGTTCGAGAACTTTTATTTTCCTATTAATTTGCTTTCTCTTGTTTGTCCCACTTTTGCTAATTTTAAATGATAGATCTTTTCACATGTGTCGTAGGACACTACCCTTAAGTAGCTTCAGCAATTTTTAGACCTCGTCCCATGGCAAAAACTTCAGCCAGACACTTCAAAACTCGGGAAATTTCACTAATTTTTACTGCGTTTCACATGTTTAAGTGGATTTGACAAACTTTGACTACTTTTAAATAGCAGATCTTCACACATGTGTCGTAAAATGCTACCCTTAAGTAGAATCAAGCATTTCCAGACATCATCCCATGGCAAAAACTTCAGCCAGACACCTCAAAGTTCGGGAACTTTTATTTTCCTATTAATTTGCTTTCTCTTGT
>CAXKVI010000003.1:104716651-105049201 GCA_964058755.1 Campiglossa producta
AAAAACAAAATTTACTTCATTTGCTTGGTTTCTGCACAATATATTGTATTTTCGGAGTAACTATAAAAGCTACAAAAAAAAAAATTTCACTACAATCAATTTTGTCGTTTGTAGTTGTAGGAAAATTACTTTTAGTGCTTTCAAATTGCTGAATTCTGCCTTTTTTTGACATGCGTTCTCGATTACTCCGAAACCTTCGGAGCAAAAAAAAAATTTTTTTTCGGATAAAAAACTACAAACGATTTAAAACATATTTCAACAAAAAAAAAAACAAATTTTACTTCATTTGCTTGGTTTCTGCACAATATATTGTATTTTCGGAGTAACTATAAAAGCTACAAAAAAAAAAATTTCACTACAATCAATTTTGTCGTTTGTAGTTGTAGGAAAATTACTTTTAGTGCTTTCAAATTGCTGAATTCTGCCTTTTTTTGACATGCGTTCTCGATTACTCCGAAACCTTCGGAGCAAAAAAAAAATTTTTTTCGGATAAAAAACTACAAACGATTTAAAACATATTTCAACAAAAAAAAAACAAAATTTACTTCATTTGCTTGGTTTCTGCACAATATATTGTATTTTCGGAGTAACTATAAAAGCTACAAAAAAAAAAATTTCACTACAATCAATTTTGTCGTTTGTAGTTGTAGGAAAATTACTTTTAGTGCTTTCAAATTGCTGAATTCTGCCTTTTTTTGACATGCGTTCTCGATTACTCCGAAACCTTCGGAGCAAAAAAAAAATGAATTTCACTACAATCAATCTCATCGTTTGTAGTTCACAAAAATGCAAAAAAAGTTTGAGTTTTTTCAAAGCGGGTTCCAGCGTGATGTGCATTAGGCCATATCTCCGAAACCTTTGGAGCAAAAAAAAATTTTTTTTTCGTATAAAAAACTACAAACGATTTAAAACATATTTTAACAAAAAAAAACCAAAATTTACTTCATTTGCTTGGTTTCTGCACAATATATTGTATTTTCGGAGTAACTATAAAAGCTACAAAAAAAAAAATTTCACTACAATCAATTTTGTCGTTTGTAGTTGTAGGAAAATTACTTTTAGTGCTTTCAAATTGCTGAATTCTGCCTTTTTTTGACATGCGTTCTCGATTACTCCGAAACCTTCGGAGCAAAAAAAAATTTTTTTTCGGATAAAAAACTACAAACGATTTAAAACATATTTCAACAAAAAAAAAACAAAATTTACTTCATTTGCTTGGTTTCTGCACAATATATTGTATTTTCGGAGTAACTATAAAAGCTACAAAAAAAAAAAATTTCACTACAATCAATTTTGTCGTTTGTAGTTGTAGGAAAATTACTTTTAGTGCTTTCAAATTGCTGAATTCTGCCTTTTTTTGACATGCGTTCTCGATTACTCCGAAACCTTCGGAGCAAAAAAAAAATTTTTTTTCGGATAAAAAACTACAAACGATTTAAAACATATTTCAACAAAAAAAAACAAAATTTACTTCATTTGCTTGGTTTCTGCACAATATATTGTATTTTCGGAGTAACTATAAAAGCTACAAAAAAAAAAATTTCACTACAATCAATTTTGTCGTTTGTAGTTGTAGGAAAATTACTTTTAGTGCTTTCAAATTGCTGAATTCTGCCTTTTTTTGACATGCGTTCTCGATTACTCCGAAACCTTCGGAGCAAAAAAAAAATTTTTTTTCGGATAAAAAACTACAAACGATTTAAAACATATTTCAACAAAAAGAAAACAAAATTTACTTCATTTGCTTGGTTTCTGCACAATATATTGTATTTTCGGAGTAACTATAAAAGCTACAAAAAAAAAAATTTCACTACAATCAATTTTGTCGTTTGTAGTTGTAGGAAAATTACTTTTAGTGCTTTCAAATTGCTGAATTCTGCCTTTTTTTGACATGCGTTCTCGATTACTCCGAAACCTTCGGAGCAAAAAAAAAATTTTTTTTCGGATAAAAAACTACAAACGATTTAAAACATATTTCAACAAAAAGAAAACAAAATTTACTTCATTTGCTTGGTTTCTGCACAATATATTGTATTTTCGGAGTAACTATAAAAGCTACAAAAAAAAAAATTTCACTACAATCAATTTTGTCGTTTGTAGTTGTAGGAAAATTACTTTTAGTGCTTTCAAATTGCTGAATTCTGCCTTTTTTTGACATGCGTTCTCGATTACTCCGAAACCTTCGGAGCAAAAAAAAAATGAATTTCACTACAATCAATCTCATCGTTTGTAGTTCACAAAAATGCAAAAAAAGTTTGAGTTTTTTCAAAGCGGGTTCCAGCGTGATGTGCATTAGGCCATATCTCCGAAACCTTTGGAGCAAAAAAAAATTTTTTTTTCGTATAAAAAACTACAAACGATTTAAAACATATTTTAACAAAAAAAAACCAAAATTTACTTCATTTGCTTGGTTTCTGCACAATATATTGTATTTTCGGAGTAACTATAAAAGCTACAAAAAAAAAAATTTCACTACAATCAATTTTGTCGTTTGTAGTTGTAGGAAAATTACTTTTAGTGCTTTCAAATTGCTGAATTCTGCCTTTTTTGACATGCGTTCTCGATTACTCCGAAACCTTCGGAGCAAAAAAAAAAATTTTTTTCGGATAAAAAACTACAAACGATTTAAAACATATTTCAACAAAAAAAAACCAAAATTTACTTCATTTGCTTGGTTTCTGCACAATATACTGTATTTTCGGAGTAACTATAAAAGCTACAAAAAAAAAATTTCACTACAATCAATTTTGTCGTTTGTAGTTGTAGGAAAATTACTTTTAGTGCTTTCAAATTGCTGAATTCTGCCTTTTTTTGACATGCGTTCTCGATTACTCCGAAACCTTCGGAGCAAAAAAAAAATGAATTTCACTACAATCAATCTCATCGTTTGTAGTTCACAAAAATGCAAAAAAAGTTTGAGTTTTTTCAAAGCGGGTTCCAGCGTGATGTGCATTAGGCCATATCTCCGAAACCTTTGGAGCATAAAAAAATTTTTTTTTCGTATAAAAAACTACAAACGATTTAAAACATATTTTAACAAAAAAAAACCAAAATTTACTTCATTTGCTTGGTTTCTGCACAATATATTGTATTTTCGGAGTAACTATAAAAGCTACAAAAAAAAAAATTTCACTACAATCAATTTTGTCGTTTGTAGTTGTAGGAAAAGTACTTTTAGTGCTTTCAAATTGCTGAATTCTGCCTTTTTTTAACATGCGTTTTCGATATCTCCGAAACCTTTGGAGCAAAAAAAAAATGAATTTCACTACAATCAATCTCATCGTTTGTAGTTCACAAAAATGCAAAAAAAGTTTGAGTTTTTTCAAAGCGGGTTCCAGCGTGATGTGCATTAGGCCATATCTCCGAAACCTTCGGAGCAAAAAAAAATTTTTTTTTCGTATAAAAAACTACAAACGATTTAAAACATATTTCAACAAAAAAAAACAAAATTTACTTCATTTGCTTGGTTTCTGCACAATATATTGTATTTTCGGAGTAACTATAAAAGCTACAAAAAAAAAAATTTCACTACAATCAATTTTGTCGTTTGTAGTTGTAGGAAAATTACTTTTAGTGCTTTCAAATTGCTGAATTCTGCCTTTTTTTTACATGCGTTCTCGATTACTCCGAAACCTTCGGAGCAAAAAAAAAATGAATTTCACTACAATCAATCTCATCGTTTGTAGTTCACAAAAATGCAAAAAAAGTTTGAGTTTTTTCAAAGCGGGTTCCAGCGTGATGTGCATTAGGCCATATCTCCGAAACCTTTGGAGCAAAAAAAAATTTTTTTTTCGTATAAAAAACTACAAACGATTTAAAACATATTTTAACAAAAAAAAACCAAAATTTACTTCATTTGCTTGGTTTCTGCACAATATATTGTATTTTCGGAGTAACTATAAAAGCTACAAAAAAAAAATTTCACTACAATCAATTTTGTCGTTTGTAGTTGTAGGAAAATTACTTTTAGTGCTTTCAAATTGCTGAATTCTGCCTTTTTTTGACATGCGTTCTCGATTACTCCGAAACCTTCGGAGCAAAAAAAAAAATTTTTTTCGGATAAAAAACTACAAACGATTTAAAACATATTTCAACAAAAAAAAACCAAAATTTACTTCATTTGCTTGGTTTCTGCACAATATATTGTATTTTCGGAGTAACTATAAAAGCTACAAAAAAAAAAATTTCACTACAATCAATTTTGTCGTTTGTAGTTGTAGGAAAATTACTTTTAGTGCTTTCAAATTGCTGAATTCTGCCTTTTTTTGACATGCGTTCTCGATTACTCCGAAACCTTCGGAGCAAAAAAAAAAATTTTTTTCGGATAAAAAACTACAAACGATTTAAAACATATTTCAACAAAAAAAAACCAAAATTTACTTCATTTGCTTGGTTTCTGCACAATATATTGTATTTTCGGAGTAACTATAAAAGCTACAAAAAAAAAATTTCACTACAATCAATTTTGTCGTTTGTAGTTGTAGGAAAATTACTTTTAGTGCTTTCAAATTGCTGAATTCTGCCTTTTTTTGACATGCGTTCTCGATTACTCCGAAACCTTCGGAGCAAAAAAAAAATGAATTTCACTACAATCAATCTCATCGTTTGTAGTTCACAAAAATGCAAAAAAAGTTTGAGTTTTTTCAAAGCGGGTTCCAGCGTGATGTGCATTAGGCCATATCTCCGAAACCTTTGGAGCAAAAAAAAATTTTTTTTTCGTATAAAAAACTACAAACGATTTAAAACATATTTTAACAAAAAAAAACCAAAATTTACTTCATTTGCTTGGTTTCTGCACAATATATTGTATTTTCGGAGTAACTATAAAGCTACAAAAAAAAAATTTCACTACAATCAATTTTGTCGTTTGTAGTTGTAGGAAAATTACTTTTAGTGCTTTCAAATTGCTGAATTCTGCCTTTTTTTGACATGCGTTCTCGATTACTCCGAAACCTTCGGAGCAAAAAAAAAAATTTTTTTCGGATAAAAAACTACAAACGATTTAAAACATATTTCAACAAAAAAAAACCAAAATTTACTTCATTTGCTTGGTTTCTGCACAATATATTGTATTTTCGGAGTAACTATAAAAGCTACAAAAAAAAAAATTTCACTACAATCAATTTTGTCGTTTGTAGTTGTAGGAAAATTACTTTTAGTGCTTTCAAATTGCTGAATTCTGCCTTTTTTTGACATGCGTTCTCGATTACTCCGAAACCTTCGGAGCAAAAAAAAAATGAATTTCACTACAATCAATCTCATCGTTTGTAGTTCACAAAAATGCAAAAAAAGTTTGAGTTTTTTCAAAGCGGGTTCCAGCGTGATGTGCATTAGGCCATATCTCCGAAACCTTTGGAGCAAAAAAAAATTTTTTTTTCGTATAAAAAACTACAAACGATTTAAAACATATTTTAACAAAAAAAAACCAAAATTTACTTCATTTGCTTGGTTTCTGCACAATATATTGTATTTTCGGAGTAACTATAAAAGCTACAAAAAAAAAAATTTCACTACAATCAATTTTGTCGTTTGTAGTTGTAGGAAAATTACTTTTAGTGCTTTCAAATTGCTGAATTCTGCCTTTTTTTGACATGCGTTCTCGATTACTCCGAAACCTTCGGAGCAAAAAAAAAAAATTTTTTCGGATAAAAAACTACAAACGATTTAAAACATATTTCAACAAAAAAAACCAAAATTTACTTCATTTGCTTGGTTTCTGCACAATATATTGTATTTTCGGAGTAACTATAAAAGCTACAAAAAAAAAAATTTCACTACAATCAATTTTGTCGTTTGTAGTTGTAGGAAAATTACTTTTAGTGCTTTCAAATTGCTGAATTCTGCCTTTTTTTGACATGCGTTCTCGATTACTCCGAAACCTTCGGAGCAAAAAAAAATTTTTTTTTCGGATAAAAAACTACAAACGATTTAAAACATATTTCAACAAAAAAAAAAACAAAATTTACTTCATTTGCTTGGTTTCTGCACAATATATTGTATTTTCGGAGTAACTATAAAAGCTACAAAAAAAAAAATTTCACTACAATCAATTTTGTCGTTTGTAGTTGTAGGAAAATTACTTTTAGTGCTTTCAAATTGCTGAATTCTGCCATTTTTTGACATGCGTTCTCGATTACTCCGAAACCTTCGGAGCAAAAAAAAAATTTTTTTTCGGATAAAAAACTACAAACGATTTAAAACATATTTCAATAAAAAAAAAACAAAATTTACTTCATTTGCTTGGTTTCTGCACAATATATTGTATTTTCGGAGTAACTATAAAAGCTACAAAAAAAAAAATTTCACTACAATCAATTTTGTCGTTTGTAGTTGTAGGAAAAGTACTTTTAGTGCTTTCAAATTGCTGAATTCTGCCTTTTTTTAACATGCGTTTTCGATATCTCCGAAACCTTTGGAGCAAAAAAAAAATGAATTTCACTACAATCAATCTCATCGTTTGTAGTTCACAAAAATGCAAAAAAAGTTTGAGTTTTTTCAAAGCGGGTTCCAGCGTGATGTGCATTAGGCCATATCTCCGAAACCTTTGGAGCAAAAAAAAATTTTTTTTTCGTATAAAAAACTACAAACGATTTAAAACATATTTTAACAAAAAAAAACTCAAATTTACTTAGTTTGCTTGGTTTCTGCACAATGTATTATATTTTCGGAGTAACTATAAGAACTACAAAAAAATGAGTTTCACTACAATCAATCTCGTCGTTTGTAGTTGACGAAAGTGCAAAAAAAATTTGAATTTTTTCAAAGCGGGTTCCAACGTGATGGAGCTACCAGGCGCTACTAAAAAATACGGATGCTTATACCTATATAAATACGGATAGCTTATAGACTTGTATGTACTTATGCACTTATCTCGAGTTAGGCTACTTTTTCATTGCTACCACATATGTGAATATGATTTGATAGGATTCCACCCAAAATAGTTCAACATTAAGCAATTTTTTTTTTATTTACATATGTATAATCGTCTGCTCAGGTAATGATGTCCAAACGAGCTATTCCACTTCAAACTGAAGAAGAGCTGTTGCGTAAAGAGTTGCGCTTCAAGCGGGCTACCCACCTGCCAAGAAATGCCTCAAGAAAAAAACGAGCATATTTTTCTTGTGCCTGGTCAAGAAATTTTGACGTTTACCAAAATTTCCATTTTTTTGCAAATTACTCTTATAAAAATGTCTAAAATATGTGTAGCGTAATATGTACTCACCTTTGCTGTGGATCTGCACGTTTACATCAAGAAATATATACGAGCATCTTTATTTCTTGAGGTAAACCGGCGTTGCCAACCATCGAAAATTGTAGTATTTTTTCTTATGAGCTGAGTATTGGCTCAAGAAAATTTGACGTGTGAAAACAGTTCTTGACCATTTCTTGAGCGTTTTTTTATATGGAGTTTGACATTTCTTGGCAGGTGAGTAGCCCGCTTCAGACGTGAAACAAATTCTTTAAGCTGGAATTATTGGTGATGCTTGTCGTAACGCTGTAGTCGTATCCCTAACGCAACCCTATGCGATACATTTTTATCGATTATTGGTGCGGTAACCGTAAACAGCTGATTGACTGCAAAAACTTGTAAGCAATAAGCAAAAAGGTAATCAGCTGTTTATCGTTACCGCGGAAAACCAAAAACCAATTGGTTGGCTACGATCCGGTTACGACCTTAGCGTTTCGATATGGCACCAATAATCGATTGCATTAAATCCCATAAGGTTGGTCGAATCAGCTGATTGGATACGACTACAGCGTTACGACAAACATCACCAATAATTCCAGCTTTAAGCATTTCCAAGAGAGGAAAACCTTCTAAAAGAATGGGCCCTGGCTGGCAAAGTTGGCGACCATGTTGAAAGAAGACTGCCGTTTTGAAATACATAAAAAAGGGCGAAATTACTAAATCAATATTAAATTAAATATTCTTAATATTTCCATGTAGGTACCTATATCCCTGTGTGCCTTTAATGGATTATTACATGTTGCTTGTTCTTAGTTTTGTTTATTATTTTGGCTCAAAATTTGTACAAAAACGCCTATTCCAACAAGAAAAACTAAATTTTGCAACTAGTTTGTCTATGGAATTTGGGGCCTAAAAGGGGTAAATACGGCCACTTTAGTGAACAACGGCAGCATTTTGTATTAAATCAAGGCTGCTCTGCTACTGCGATCTACTTTTGGGCAGCGAATTACGAATTCTTCTTCTTCTTCAGAAAGTAAAAACGGGTCCACCGTCGTCATCTAAGATTGCAAATCTGCACAAAACGTAAACTGCGCAAATTGGCTTGGAACCTGTACAAATTTATATGAAAAATGTATTTCAGCTTATATTAGGATAATTCTTTTTAAGCATTATGTCTATATATGACTGGAACTTTAGTTTCTGCCCAAAGCTTATATATGCTTATAATTGTTTAGGTAACTTGTTTCGGTAGTTGGACGTGGGACCTTCGGTAATGTGGGTCAGCATTCAATCCAACATATGTACAACACAGGTTGTGTTGAAAAGTACCTAAATGTGTAGTTTTTAAATAAAATAGATTGCGCAATTTAGCGAGTTGTACGTCACTTTACACTTTACTAAAAAAATGAATACCCCTAAAATGATTGAAGTTGGAAATCAAGATTTTGTTAAATTTTAATTTTTGTCGATTTGTTGGAGAGCTATGTTGCCAAATTTCATCTCAACTCCATACAAAAATTTATGAATGAATTTGTTATTGTTGCATTTCGTCCCATTTTTGCGTTTTTATCGTATCGACCATTTTTTCGAAATTTACTTTTTGATGCAAATTTGTTCATCATCCTTTAGCGCATCATCTGGTAAAATATTATAGCTGAATTCCTTACAGTTGTGGAAAAAAAGGCTTTCTTTTTTATCGTATCGACCAATTCATATATTTTTCTTGAGCGCGAAATTATCGTATCTCCCATATACAAATTTTTGGAATATGGATATTAAGTAACTTGATGTACTATTTCTTTCTCAAAATCAAAGAAGAATGTTAAGGGGATTACCAGCTTAATTTAGACTATGACCTTGATTATATTAGTACTATCTTATAAGTTGAAGGAGCTCTTTTATATATATAAATTTGTATGTTAGTTTATTTATATATTTTTATACCTATTAATATCTCGGAAACAGCTGAACCGATTTGGATGAAATTCGTTATACTTATTATCGGTTCAGTGCTGCCACTGAGGTTGTTTTGGCAAGATTGCCACCTTTTGTGAGCTAAAAAAAAATATACAAATGTAATAGGTAATAGGTATTTCACGACGTTTCAACTAAAACCTTTATTTAGACTAAATTTTGCTAAAGAGTAGAACTACTTACGTCAATGAAAGATTAGAGCATTCACATCAAGCAAACCGTTTTTAGTAGTGTTACCATGAGTAGTACATTTTTAGGCATATTTTACTTATGTTTTGGATAGTAAATTGGATTCTCTTATTTAATGGTTTTCGATTGGGATTTTACATTTCAAAAGAAAACGGGTCGGTTCAAAGACAAAAAAATGGTGGTTTGGTTCGAAATTGGTTTGCAGCTCTGCTTTTTAATTATGAAAGGTAACGATAAAAACACTTTTTTATTAGGAAAAAGAAACTACTGTACCTACTCAACTACTGAACTATAAATAAAATGACATAGTAGGCTATTTAATTCACGTTTGCAAATTTGGACTATTTTGGATAAGAAATGTATTTGTGAAACAATTTTTAAACTATAAAGCTGATCAGAGCAAAATAAAGATTAATAAAAAGGCTTAAATAAAATTGGTGTAATAATCATGCTATTAGCTAATAAACCTGTAAGTTTTTTAATAATAAAAAATAAAAAAAATAGTGTTTATCTAACTAATGTGTGGTGGTCTGCAGGTTCCTCAAGTCTCGTTGGTGCCTTACAGTTGTAGTGAAAGTGATGATAGCTCGTACGAGGACGAAAATTGTGTTGGTAAACGTGGGTATAAGAAGAAGTCTACCGTTACACCAAAGAAAACCCCTGAGAAGAAGGTGTTACCCAACCCATGCACGAAGCACAGCTGTCCTCACCAATGTTGGCGTCTCTGTCAGACATCTCGTGAACATTTGAATGAGCATTTTTGGGGTTTGTCGGCTCCAAGGAGAAAATCATGGCTGATTTCTTGTGTAAGAAGTAATCCAATTAAACGCAGAAGGGGGGTTTTGAAAGAAAGCAGGCGAAACATTAGCTATAAGTATTCCATTTCATATGAGGACACAGTTTACATCGTTTGCCAAAAATTTATTTTGGCAACTTTAAATATATCGCAAATGATGTTAAGGTATGCACTATTGCAAAGGAATATTCGTCAGATCAAAGCAAAAGCAGTTCCACACAATAAAACAGATGAGCGTAGTCTGAATCTTCTTAGAGAATATTTTGAAAAGCTTCCCGCAGTGCCATCCCATTATTGCAGAGCTAAAAGCGGTAAAGTGTATTTGCCACAAGAATTTAGAAACATCAAAACCCTCTACAAGTGCTACATTGATTACATGAATAATAAAAATCTAGACGACTGCATAGTGTCCAACTTTGTTTTTAGAAATATTTTTAAAAACGAGTTTAAAATAGGTTTTCATTTACCAAAAAAAGATAAATGTACCAAATGTGAAAACATTAAAAATATGTGTGAGGAGGAGAGAAATACCTTTATTAACTCAAATGAGTATAAAACTCATATCAGGGACAAAGATGAAGTTAAAACCATATTTCTTACGGACCAGAACCGCAGTAAATCTGATTCTAGTTTCTTGTGTGCTAGCTTTGATTTACAAAAAGTTTTAAATACCCCTTTTGGAAAAAATATAACTCTCTTCTACGCTCGTAAATATGCTTACTATAACTTTAGCGTTTATGAAAACGGCACTAGAAACGGGTACTGCTTTTTGTGGGGTGAACGCGATGGGAAGCGGGGATGCATTGAAATTTGTACAGCTCTTTATAAGTATTTGCAAATCGTGGACCAAAGGCAGACAGCTAAGAAATTATCTCTATATTGTGACAGTTGCGCTGGTCAAAACCGTAATAAAGCCATGTTAGCAATGATTGCATATTTTCTAAATTCGTCGCACTTTATAGAAGAAATCCAAATTACATATTTACTTCCCGGCCATACAATGATGCCAGTTGATTCTGTACACAGCACAATCGAGTCTTTTGTACGAAATCGTACCATTTGGGCGCCCAGTGAATGGCCCACAATCATTCGAAATTCACGAACTAACCCATCGGTATATGATTGTATCGAACTGTCGCACGCAGAGTTTAAAGACTGGAAGTCGCTTGCAAACTTCTTATTTCCGAATAAAATAAAATTAAATTTAAGTAATCTTCGCATGGCTTTATTTCAAAAAAACTTTATCTCAGTGGAACTTCACTATGGGTATTTTGAGAATTGCAATAAAAAGACTATGAACAACTTTGACTTTAGATTTAACCTAGAAACATTGTATCACAAACCATTACACATATCGTCAAAAAAATTCAATGATTTGCAAAACTTATGTTTAAAAAATAGTATACCATCAAAATATCACGAGGAGTATTTAAATTTGAAGCATTCTGCCTCAGTGAAAGATAGGTTAAATGAAAGCGACAATGAAGACTGAATAAAACAACTATATATGTACATATACGTCCATAAACATGTATCTACTCATTTACGAAACTAAAAATAATACTTTGCAATGTTTATTGAATTCATAATAAAAAGTGCATAAGCATAGCTTTAATGTTAAATGTTTTTGGAGGGTTTGCTGACACGTACAGCGGGGATGCGCTGTTGAAATTTATTTTCGAAAGTCTATTGCAGATGAGCAACAACGATTTTCTTACTTTTTTATTTACTCACCGTCTCTCTCCGTCGTTGTATATCTCTCTCACCCCACTTCCTCTTACCCTTTCTCTTCGCTTCAACACCGGTTCTATCGCCTATCCTGTGTACGATATTTCCAACAAAACGTATTATGAAAACTAAATTTTCCAATAGCCCAGTTTCTGGTCTAGTTTCTGGGGAAAAAAGTATCCTCTGTTTCTATCAAGGCAGAAACAAGAACAAACCAAGTCGGTTGGGTGGTTCCGGAAGATATAAGATGCATATGTACATTAAAAATATAAAAGGATTGAACAAAACCCTAGAAATTGTCCCATAAAACTTTTTTTTCAATTTTATCGTAAGCGACATTTTTCAAACACACTCATAAAACATTGAGATCGAAATTATCGTAAGCGACAAATGTATGATTTATTCGCAAACTTCAAATTTTTTCAAAAAAAAAATTTAATGGCCCGTCATGTTACTTAATTATCTAACCGCATGCCAAATTTTATTTCAATATACCAATAAACAGCGATAAAAATCAAAAAAAATGCTCTCCTGTAAAATTTGCTTTTTGGCGCTTACGATAAAAACGCAAAAATGGGACGATTTAACATGGTAGATTTGTAAGACATATTTCGCGTGAATGTATGTAGGAATGTTTTTATAGCTTGTGGACAATACAAGCATCAGAGGGGGATGGCGCGGTGCAGTGAAGGTAGGAGTATGGACTTATGTGTAGTTGTGCGCATAATTTTGTGTTTTGATTATTTAAGGTAGGTCGTTCGCATTTGCATTTGGGTTTGAGGTAGGTCATGGTATCGCGTGTATGTAGGTACATACTTACTTTACTTTTTACTACGAACTCAATAAATTAAAATAAGTTTAAGTATATAAGTTTTGTAATTTATTTTTTTAATTATTTTTTTATTTAATTAGTTAGTAAGTAGGTTCATACACATGTACATACATTTATAAAAAACCTGAAATGAAAGAAAAGCTGAAATTGGGAAACGGAAAATTTAAATTAAAATTGGGCTAACAAACATTTTTTAATAACCTGAAAGAAATGAAAAACTGAAAATGAACAATTATTATAAACCTGAAACAAAAAGAGAAATGAAAATTGAAATTAAAATAGGTAGTATTTACAAGACATGCCCACTGTAATAAATAATAATTGGAACAAGAATTGCGAAATTTTGGAAAATTTCTCACACGACTTAGTAAATTTTTACTTAGTCCATTCACCCGTTCTCTTCTAAAACACGGCTTAATCCATTTTGACTAAGAAAATCGTACAGTGTTTGAAAAAAGATCTAGGCTCAAGTCCAAGATACCTGCTGCTGGAAAGAAAATACTAGTAATTAAAGAAATAATATATAAAAAGAAAAGCTGTAAAGAAAAGAGGCAAATCTGAAATACAAAGAAAAAATAAAATATTGTTAATGCTTTGCTATAAAGCATGGTAAACCAATTTTTCTACTTACATATTTCTACTTTGAAGGACCCTGACCTGCAATGTCCGTGGCTTGCTTTTGGTTTTTTTCAAATTCTTTTGTTTTGTAAGTTCCCTACGATTAACCACAGTTTCTCGCAACATCCACTTAGCGTTTTTGAAGACTGTTATTAAGAAATCCAGTAACGTAACGCGATGATTAAAGCAGGGATTTTCTTGTGAGAACCATTCAGGAAATACTTCTTCGGTTTTGGTTCGAATTATGGAAAGCAAGAAAGCCTTAAGATTGGCCCTATGAGCATGAACAGGAATAAGCTGAGAATACCACTTCATTTGCATTCGACACACTTCGAACACACCGTCGTCAGGATTTACTAGTCTCAAGTCACTTGAGTCCTTGTAATTCTTTGCTTTGACTAGTGCTTCAGAATAGTTGGTATGATCTAGGTGTGTCTTTGTCATTAAGTCAGTGCATCTTTCGCAACGCAGTTTACGCAGAACTTTCTGGTATATACCATAACCTGTGTAATACCGCTGCACTTGTACCTCAGCCTTATCCTTTGCATTGATGACATTTTCGTCAGGAACGTCAAAATCTACCAATGCAAGTTTGCTACTTTCTAGGTATATTTTCGGCCATTTCATTTGGAGCTACATTAAGAGCTTCGTTTTCTTGATTTCCAGACGACTGTCTGCCGGAGTCAAAACCCAATCCGTACTTTCGTCAGTGTCGTCCTCACAATTATCGCCTTTTTTTATGAATCTCTGCCTTAGTATCTTCATAGACGTCAATCGCGCTACGATATACTGAATTTCATGTGCCGTTGGTTGTGTATTTATGCCTTGACTTGCTCTTATTCTATAGAAAAAGTTTTCCAAGGCGTCTTGGTTTAATTTTCCTAGTAAAATAAAACTCAAATCTTTTTGCTGATCAAAAAGCTCTTCAGACATCATCAACATAGCAGAGATTGTGACGCACATACCACGTATACACTGAATCTGCGAGTCTCTGTACTGTCTCAGGCCATCTTTCAGTCTGAAGACCTTGAATGATTGCAAAAAGCTTATATAATCTTTTAGCCTTTGGATTTTTTCTGTGCTATCTCGGCTTAGAGGGCACTTAAAAGGATTCTTTGAGTTGAGTGTTTTCGCGTCGAGGTCGTCAAAGAGGTCGTTACATTTCTTCACAAAATCTTTGGTGGGCTTGGCATACTTCGCAGCATAACTATACTTGCCTGCGAATAAATTTTGTGTGGACACTAATTCAATTCCGGCAGCGACCGAGTTGCTCAACGTTTGGACTGCGCGTGAAACGTTCAAAATTCGAAGGGTAAACGTGAACTTCTGTAAGCGTTCTCTGGCTGAAATTCGTAACATGTATTACTACCATGAAAAGAAATATTTTTGTAAAAAAAAATTCCGCTAGGTGGGTCTGAGATAGCGGTAAAAAAAACTAAAATCGTAATTATGGACCGATTTGGCTGATATTTTACGTGTGTGTTACTTAATTAATTTCTAAATGTTAAAAAAAATTGGACCCGCTAGGTGGCGCGTGAGTCGCTTTATTTGAGAATTACGAAGGTCTGTTTTCAGTGTCGATTAATTCGTTTTTCAACGAACTTCCCGTTGAGGTAGGATCTTGAAATTTTCATCATCGTTTAGTTTTCTGCCTCCACGCAAAATAACAAAAAAATAATTCCGATAGGTGGCGCACGAGTAGAGATATTCGAAAGTTTTCATTCCAGGAAATTTTGCTTTTGATATTGTACTAACTTGCAGTTAAGATGGGATTTCGCAAATTTTCATCATCGTTCAGGCTTCGCTAACAGTAAATAAAATTAGCTTAATTTCAAAAATCCCATTTATCGTTTAGTTTAGTCTTTATTCCAATATCCCAAAAGTAACTTTATTAACCACGCGGCTTTATTGAAAAAGATTCTATGTTTTCTGTTGCTGCTAGCAGCCGATTGATGTCGCTGCGACATTATTGCCTCTTTGCCGCACGGCTTTATAGCGGCGTCACAATCAATGTTTGCCGCAGCAATATGTATTGACAGATGAGTTGAACGTGTGTATTTAGGTAGAGAACGACACATTGCGCATCACGAGCGACATCTGACATGCAAAAGTTGCCAACTTTCAACTTTGTATGCATGAAAAGCATAAGAAGAAGCCTTTTACACTTGGCTCTCATATATGTAGTTGATTGTGCCGCTGTTGCTGTGACGCATAAGTCTGCGTTAAATGCATGTACATACGAAACTTGGTTGTCACGCGGCTTTTGATATTGTACTTTTAAAGATAAATTGGCTTTAGTACAATATCAAAAGTTGACTTTAAAGAAGCCGGGTAATGTTGATGCATTAAAAGAAATGGATCGGATGAGGAATGTTAAAATAACTAAGTAAAGATTGCATAACTAATTTAAACAATATTTTATATTTAAAATATTTTCAAGAAAAAAGATGTTCTAAGCACAAGCTTATAGGTATATTTCTTGTTGATAAACCGAACTAAAAAGTAAAAAATAAATTGACTGTAAAGGAATATAACACTTTATAAGTTCATTGTAATCTTTAAAGATAATTTGGCTTCTTCGTCTGCCGCAAAATAATTCCATATTGTACATAATTATATATTTCTAACATTAAAACTTTACACCTAAATTATTAAATTATTCCTAATTTTATTAATAATAAAAGCGTGTTAAATTTTGATGGTATAATTAAGAACATTTAGGACCTTCTTTTCTATTTGATGGTATAATTAAGAACATTCAGGACCTTCTTATCAACGTTCTCTGTACTTAATTAAAATTGAAATTTTGACAGTTCTTTGCAAGGCGAATTCATTACAGGTGGCATCCTCCCACCATATGCTTTCTTCTTCTTCCTTGAAAACCGAATCGTAGCTGTCAAATTGCTTATGTTGTTGCTTTGTCTGACATTTTTAGTTACAAGGAGTGTATGCGTGCGTGTAGATCTGAATTCGCTCGAACACACCTGTATGAATTCGTCTTTGTTCTTTGTATGCTTTTTTTTCTGCGGCGTCGTGTACAGTAGTGGAATAACTTAACAACAATTTTATCGAATTCGCTATTCACTACAAGTTTATTTGACAACATTTGTTATGTCAGCTGTTATTGTTAACGCGAAATAATTGTCGACCTCTAATTTGGTGTTGTTTGTTAACACATTCGGCTGAATTGCGGGAATTCCCGTTATTCATGTTTCCTTCAATAAAACAATTGCGGGAATTCCCGCGCTATTTGAATAGGGCTTTTCAACCGTCAAAAACGGTTCACTTCTTATCACTGCACATTTTTAGTGTTGGTAAAGTCTTGAACTACCATCCCTGACAGGCCAACCGCAATTCAAAAAAATTTAATTTGGGAAATCAAAGTTAACGTGCCAGTCATTTGTCGTTTGTTGAGGGGAAGTTTCAATAAAAGTGTAGAAGAAATTCATGTGGTTAAAATAAATTGATTCTCTGAGTTTGTCAAATGCGGGAATTCCCGCAATTTGTTCAAACTATTTAAAAAATTATCCTGTGGAATAAAAGCGCTAATTCCCGCTCTTCAATTTTGTATGGAAAAATTAAGTGATTAACTGGCAGCCGCCCGCTAAATTTAACCGAAGCCGAATGTAAATTGGTACTTTTCTTATATATTTTAGCTGAGACACTTCTATGTTTTGCTATGTGTTATCTGAGACATTCACCTATTGTTTCTATGCTTAGCTGAGAATCTGCTACGTTTTGCTATGTTTACCTGAGACAATCACCTATTGGTAGTTGTTAAGGAATATTGGTTCTATTTGCGCTAATGTATGAAGCTTGCGGCAGGATCAGTCCGCCAATACGTCAGCTGCGTCACGTACGTCAATTTTAGAGCAATTTCTACTTTGACGTATCCGTCTTATCTGGCGTTACGCATACAAACATCCGCAGTCTACTTTGCTGTCAGTTATTTCGACGTACGTGACGTACGTCACGGATTGATTCTGCTGAACGCTTGAGCCCTAAAACAACATTGAGGATTACTAGTTTGGTTGTTAGTACGCCTTTTTTTTACCAGAACTTGGTAGTCTCAGCGACATCAAGCGGTCGCTAGCGTAAAACTTTTCTTCAAGACGATTTCTTTGCTATCGATTTAGGTGCGTTCGTCTAAAGTTTGACAAATTTGTGTTGTTGTTGTTGTTTTGTGTCCTCAGTAAATGCGTTTTTTTTTTTTCAGAACTGTTCAGATTTAAAAAATAAGATTATTTCTTAAAGAAATAATTGCTAGTACGCTGACCCGGCAGACGTTGTCCTGCCACAAATTTATTTCCCTGCAAGCACCTGCAAGTTTCTCTAATGCTATGGATACACACACGGAGATTATCTCCAATAAATCTTCTTTAATCAGATCCAAATTTTTGCCTGACACACACACAAAATTGAAGATTAACAATCGGCGCCATCTAGTGTTTTGGTTGTATTTCTTGCGGTTTAAATTAGATGTCGCTGAGGATTGTTTATTTTTTGGTGACATCTAGTGTCCAGTAGCGGTGAAATCGTAATTTTCTGAAATCTGCTCAAATCTTCTTCATTTTTGGGAGTTTATAGGTAATGAAGATTATGCTCAAGTTAGGTAACTCCCAAAAGCGGAGTTAATTCTGAATTTGTGCTAATGTATCAGCAACCCGATCCCTATATATCTTTATCCCTATCCCTACCTCTATCCCTACCATCAGGTTCTGAAAGGCAATATGAAAAAAGTGACAGGTGCTATAATGCATGTCTAGCAGGGTTTAATTTAAAAAAGTGAAAGAAAAACATCGGGCCAGTGGATCGGCTTTTCAGCTATTACAAAATTTCGAGTTATAATTTTATAGGGTACAGAGTACAGAGTGTACTTAAATTATGGAGGGAGTACTTCTCCTCACTGCTAAATTGCGAGGGAGACGTCGAACCCGATACCCCAATGCCTGACGTTGGAAAAGTCGCCCCACCACCTGACTATGATGAAGTGAAGATAACTATATCCCGGCTCAAAAACAACAAAGGCCTGGAAAAGACGGACTACCCGCCGAGCTGTTCAAACACGGAGGCCAAGAGCTGGTAAAAAGCATGCATCAGCTCTTAAACAGAATATGGTCAGACGAGTGCGTGCCTTCAGATTGGAATGTAATGCTATGGATACACATACGGAGATTATCTTCAACAAATCTTCTTTAATCAGATCCAAATTTTACCCTGACACACACAAAATTGAAGATTATCAATCGGCGCACTAGATGGCTTTGGTTGTAGTACTTGCGGTTTAAAATTAGATGCCGCTCCTTTTTGGTAGCGGTAAACTCGTAATTTCGGTAGTTGTCCTTGCTATTTTTTGCTTATTTATCGATGACAGTAGCTGTCAAATCGAATTAAAGCCCAAAGGCTCCGCTGGCTGGGCCATGTTATGCGAATGGACAAAGAAGCTCCAGCACAGAAGGTTTTCCTATCGTCAGCTGAATTCGGCAGCAGAGGAAGGGGAAGGCCTCGACTGAGATGGAAACAAAAGGTGGAGGATGACTTGAACTCCCTTGGGGTTTCCAATTGGCGTCAGTTATCGTTAGAAAGGAATGACTGGCGTGCTTTGATAGGTAACGGCCAAAATCGCTTAGGCGGTTGAGCGCCAATAAATGATGATGATGATGAATTATATACATAGGTGTATATAGTATAGAAGTACGAGTATAGATATATATTTAGTATAGATATATATACAGAAGAAGTTAGATGAAATATTTCATTCGTATGGGAGGTGCCACGCCCCCTTTTTCGTTATCCCCAGAATCTTTGGAGGTGGTAGGGATCGATTACATGTAACCCCCTCCAAATTTTTGTGGTCTAACCTCAATACTTCCAGAGATATCGACTAAGAAGTTTTTCATTTGTATGGGAGGTGCCTCACCCGCTACATATATCCAAATATTTTTTAGCCTGTCACCATCCCTGGGAGATATCCAGTGCATGTGTAAAATTTGGTTACGATCGGCTTATTCGTTTAGAAGCCAAAAGTGTCCGTACATATGTACATAGGTAGGTCCATACATAATTTGAATTTTATATATGTATGTATATAGATCTGCTATTATCCCGAAAACCTCCTATCTCGTTTCAAGGATGTTTGAATATAGGCAACATGCAACATTTTGGGCTCTCTTAATCAGGTGATGCCACTTGGGATGTTCTTCTAAGGTTGCCACCTGCATTTAGTTAAAAATTAAAGGAGGTGTTTCTAGGATTACCACCTAGGGTTGCCACCTACAGGTCTTAAATGGTTTTAAGTTAAAATGAATATATCAATATGGGTGGTATTTTTGGCGGTATTCCAGCGTTGTCACTTTGCTTTAGTTTTTTCAATAAAAAAAGTCTAGGTAGGGCTAACGCCTAGGTTTTCAAACTAAATATCTACGCATATTTAGTTTGTTTTCATATCCGGTAGCTTTTCCAATATAACAACAACAAGCAGGTACCTACCCTTTAAAATAAAAATAAATTTCATTCCGAATATTTTTTGAAGTATCTAGGTATTTATTTCATTCTTCATTATTATTGTTAATGATCTTATTGTGAGTTTCAGTGAAGTTTGTATGTATGTATATATGTTTTTTATTTATGTATGTATTTAAGCTTACATAAATTTAATGCAAATTTCTGTTCAAATGTTTGTCTGTAATCCATTTGTATTAGTGTTATCTAATAGATTTTATTTTAACTATTTTTTGGTTGTTGTTCCAACGGTATTTTCTAGTTTTTGAGAAATTCCTTTAAGTTTAAGTAACAAGAAGATATTAAAGATATGTAATATATGTTTGCATGTATGTAGTTCTTTCTAGTTAGTTAAATACATAACTTTTTTTTAAATATTGTTTTACAATTGTATAATAATAATAATGATTTAGGATATAGAACTTTTTGTTAAGTACCGAAAATAATTTTAAATTTGTTTTTGTATTTCAACTAATGTTATTGTTGTATGTTTCCCTTTATTTGTCGGTGATTGTATGTTCTTTATGTATGTGTGTAGGTTTGTGTCTATGCGTGTGTGTTGTAAATTTCCGGTATTCGGGCGCGAACAAGTTGTAAACAACCACACAACTAGTATGAAATCCTAGTTAACTAGTTAGCCAATTGTTTTTTTTTTTTTTTATATCTGCGAATGGAGTTTCAACTGTGGCGATCTCCTGCAAAATGCCAATTGTCAGATTGTTAATTTCTTGTTTAAAACGACTAGTCGCAAACTAGTTTTATATATAACAACCTGAAACTACCATGAAAAAGATGCATACTCGAACTAGTACAAAATTGGCCTAAAAACTATCCCCTACCAGACAGCTGTTTGGTCAGTGACCACTCATTTGATGCTCCGGTCTGAGGTAATGAAGCATCAGAATTGTGATAATATTTCGAAGGCGATGGTGAAAAATCGTATGCAAACATTTGTGTACGTATAGGGTTGCATTTCAATGTGTTGTAGGCCCTATACATGATGCGTCTGAGTCAAGAGTCAGTTTAGGTGTATTAGTGAAAAAGTGTACATATTTAGTAGTTACACCGACATGACTCTAGCATGACTCAAGAAAATCAAAATGAGTTTGATATTTTGTAGAATGACGGCGAGTCAACACGTACACAGATGACTCGCGAGTCAGACGCACTGTGTATAGACCCTATTACTGTTCAGCTCAGACCTGAGTATACGATGAGCTGTCATTGACTACACTGATTTTTATGGATTAGTGTGCATAAAAAATGTCCGCGGTAGGGTCAGGAGGACACAGGATGTCCACAAATGACATACCAACAAACATTTAGGCTTGACATACGTTAGATCTCAGGTTGAGAACTAAGGGGCTTCTCAAATCTCCTTCAAATTTAGTTCGAATATTAAAAGCTGGAGATTGGAGAAAATGTTGGATATAAACTTGAAAACTATAAAGATATCAAATTAGCTCAAAGGTTAGAAAATACTTGCCAGATGATGTTGGGTATCAACTTGAGAACTATTAAATTATCAAAAAATCTCAAAGCTGGAGAATACTTGGAGAATGATGCAGGGTATCAACTTGAGAACTATAAAGTTTTTCAAAGGTTTGAGAAAAATGTGAGCCATGTTTGCTGGGATACACCAAAATAAGGGTGTAAGTGTTTTATTATGGGTGTGTTTTGGTGTTTTTTTTTTTCATTAGGTTAGGTTAGGTTCAAGTGGCTGCCGCAGAGGCACACCTAGGCCAGTATTAAAAGGCCTGTTGTGATACCACCAACACTAGGAAAGTCAGGCCCGGGACCCTGCCATATGGAAAATCCCGGTATTAGCGGAATTCTCCACATAGCAGAATCCCGGGACTGACGTTCCTATACCGACACCGTTACTCCTCCTCGAACCATTTAGATGACTTGATGAAGGCCATCAGGTCGTTTATGTCCAGCTCCGTGACCTGGCGTAGGCTAACCAGGAAGGGAACTCCCAAAAAGCGCATTCTCGCGCCACTTAAAGCCGGGAAGTTGCAGATGAGGTGCTCCACCTCATTAACATCAGAACAAAGCTGTAGTATACGATGACATCATGGTAGACACCTCCGTTCAGCTGTCAAATAGGGTGCCCCCCATAAATTCAGAAAGAAAAAATTCAGAAATTCTGTTTTTCAGAAAAATTTATTCAGAAAACACTTTTCAGAAACAAAAAGTCAGAATGAAAAATTCAGAAAACTTTCTTCAGAAACAACAAATCAGAATGAAAAATTCAGAAATCACTTTTCAGAAACAAAAATTCAGAAAACTCTTGACAGACAAATGAATGAAAAATTCACAAACTTTTATTTTTTGTCAAGATATATACATTGTACATACATATGTATATACATATGTATAAAAAATAGTACAACTTAGAATTTTAAATCATGTGCAATGGCAAGCATAAAGCTAATTAAATCGCTTTCCAGTTTATCGTTTTCAAATGAAGCGACAATAATACCCAAACGATAGTCGAAATCTTTATACTTCTTTTTGCGTTTTCGACATGGTTCAGCTCCAGCTGAAAATTGCTGAAGTTTTGTGTCAGTGATCAACAATGGATTGAAATGAGGAGTTAGTAACTTATACTACTAAATATGAACAATGCGTTTTTAGAAAGCTATCAGACGGCTGAAAAAAAGAATGTAGAAGTAAAAATTCCGAATTTTGCGCAAAATTTAATGTTTTTTCTGCCGTCTGATTACTTTCTCAATTTTGACTTCTGAATTTTTGATTTCTGAATTTTGACTTTTGAATTTTGGCTTTCTGAAAAAAGGGTTCTGACTAATGTTTTCTGAAAAAATGTGTTTCTGAATTTTTGTTTTCTGTATTCTTGGGGGGAACCGTCAAATAGAAAATTATGCAAAAATCAATATTGTAAACAATACTGTTTTTAATTTCTTGCTTAATCATTACAAAAGGCATAGATTATTCCTTGAGGAGTGTAAAAGTGCTCCTTAAATAATTATGTACATATATTTTACGACAGCACCTCTTTGTGACTGAATACTCTGGGGAACCTACTCTTTGGAGTACTTTCCAAAATGCTTCCAAAACGCTTTTAGTATCCTTCACACAGAATAACTTTTGTCAACATGAACCATGTTAAACTAACAAGAAAGATCCTGTTAAATTTGCATTAGATAATGAGGCAGATAGTGCTGTTTTAACAGGAATTAATGTCAATTTATTAGGAATTCAAGTTTTTCAACATGAGCTTCATGTTAATTTAACAGGAAGTCAGGTTAATTTAACACGAAGTGAAGTTATTCAATATGAGCTTCTTGTTAAAATAACATGATCGATAGTGTTGAAAAATAATAGCCTGAAAAGGTGTTTAAAAAGTGTTGATTTTACATACAAATGTTTCTGTGTGTTGGAATCTTGGAATTTTTGTGTCTCTATTTAGGTATGCATGTGCTTAACTGTATTAAATTCAAATATCAACTCGTGAACTACGAACGCCTTCGTCATTTTCTAAATTCTGTTTTTTTTTTTTTCATTTTGATCTTGTAAATAAATTTTATTATTTCACAATCCACTTTTGTAATAATTTGATTTATTTATTTATAATTTATGTAAGCATCTAAGTAGTTATGTAGGCATGTATTTCGGAATGTGTGAGTGTGTGCGGATATACTATATTTATAAATATGTATGTAATTATAGATAACTTTTATTATTACATAGTTATTATAATAATAATTATCTTAAGCGCTCATCATAAGTTTTTTCTCCATACTTCCCAAAGTTCATAATTTAAGTACATAGTTTATATGGTAGTATATATGTATGTGTATATGTATGGCTTCATTTGTGATTGTATTGATTCGGGTTTTTTAACCGTTGTGCAAGATGCTCATTCGCCCCACTGCAATGAAATGAAAGATAAATTTATTATTAATCATACAATTACATTGTACAATATTTTTTCTGAAAGGAAACGGCGTACAACAAAATTGAGGTTTTCGAAAATACCACCCGATTTCTCGACGGTTTCTGAAATTTTTAGGTGTGCTGAATCCGAATCTGACGTTAGATTTCTTGGGCCACCCTAGCTTTTCTCTACAGAGGGTGGTTTGTAAAGAGGTCGGTAGTTGTAAAAAAATTGTATTTTTTTTTAAACTTAACAATTTTTCTTGGGTCAAAGAATCGTAATTTAATTTACGTTTTTATATTTGGCGGTATCCATACTGCAAAAAATTGGGGTACAGTAAGTAAGTTAAGAAAAAGATTAAAAAAAAATGCATCATCATTTATTGGCGCTTAACCGCTTAATCGATTTTGGCCGTTGGCTATCAAAGCACGCCAGTCATTACTTTTTAGCGATAACTGACGCCAATTGGAAACCCCAAGTAAGTTAAAGTCGTCCTCCACCTGTTGTTTCCATCTCAGTCGAGGCCTCCCCCTTTCTCAGCTGCCGATTTCAGGTGACGATAGAAAAACCTTCTGGGCTGAATCTTCTTTGTCCATTCGCATGACATGACCAAGCCAGCGGAGCGTTTGGGCTTTAATTCGCTGGACTATGGTCAGATCTCGTACAGCGAAAATTCTGACTTCAGATTCGGAAACAACACTTAGGGCGGATTTCTCAACTAGCCGTCAACTTAACGTTCACTTTAAATTTTATCGGGCAGTTCATCCTCCTGTTAAATAAAGGGCAAATGTACTGGCTGTTAAACTGACAGTGAATTGACAGTGAACTTTGACGTTAACAGGCAGTCGAGAAATCCGCCCTTAGACCCTTATAAAAAAGATGGGGTTTCCACAACACCCTGTGTCCCGCACATAGAGTTTTAGTCTAAATTTAACCCACTAAACAATATGCAAACCGAGTTATCTGCACTGCCAAAAATCGCCAGACAAAATATAATTATCCTTTACCAAAGTCTAGGAAGCTTCAACCTTTTTGTAAAAGTGTTGTCACCTATTTAAAAATAAAATTTTCCTGTATTATTTGATTGATTTTTAAAGAAGAGGTGTCAAATGAAAGGGCTCAGCAGTAGATGTGCCGGAAGGTTAAATTTTCTTCAAAAAAGTTGCCACCTGGTAAAAAATTATTTTTTGCTTTTGGTACTTTTTTTTGTTTTTTAAATGTTTGGTGTCATGTGAAAGGCCTAAGCCTGAATATGAGTAATTTATATAAAAAGAGTATCCACCTGTTCAAAAAAATTATTTTTAGCTAGCTTTTAATCCCGCGAAGGGATTTTTGTATAGATTTAAACCGACTTAAAAAAATCCCTTCCCTAATAATTATCGCGACTTGATGCCCCAAGTGTTTTCCTAGTAATATCTAACAGTAGATTAAAAATTTGTCTCCTTTCAGAAAAATAAACCAAAAAACATTTTCATCAAATCTCATACTCACATATATCTCGTCAGCTCTTCAATATCCACCAACATTGAATCCTGTGACATATGCAAATCATCGCGTTCCATCAAATTATGCACCAGCGACTCATTTAAATCTTCAATATGTGTATGCAGACTATTGACGAGCACTTGCAATTGTGCAATATTCATTTCGGTGAGCATTTGTCGTGAGAGACGCCGTTTATCTGCAGACATTTGTACGCCAACTTTTCGCAACGACACTCGTATGATATCCGTAATGGGGGACGCTCTTCGATTTTGGCGTTCAATCTGAAAAAAGGTGAATAGGGTTGTTGTGGTTACACGTTTATAAATTTGAGCCTAAATTTTAAACTTTTTTGGACTACATATCGTCGCTCCCAACGAAGACTAACACGGTTGAGTTTTCTGCGTCGAAGACTAACACACTTCGTTCTCTGCGTCGAAGACCAACACGGTTCAGTTTACTGCGTCGAAGACTAATACACTTCAGTTTTCTGTGTGGAAGACTAACACACTTTAGTTTTCTGCGACGAAGACAGTTCTATGCGAACTGTGTTAGTCTTCGACGCAGAGAACGAAGTGTGTTAGTCTTCGGCGCACAAAGCTGAAGTGTGTTAGTCTTCGACGCAGAGAACGAAGTGTGTTAGTCTTCGACGCAGAAAACTGAAGTGTGTTAGTCTTCCACGCAGAAAACTGAAGTGTGTTAGCCTTTCAGGCGGAAAACTGAAGTGTGTTAGTCTTCCACGCAGAGAACGAAGTGTGTTAGTCTTCGACGCAGAGAACGAAGTGTGTTAGTCTTCGACGCAGAAAACTGAAGTGTGTTAGTCTTCCACGCAGAGAACGAAGTGTGTTAGTCTTCGACGCAGAGAACGAAGTGTGTTAGTCTTCGACGCAGAAAACTGAAGTGTGTTAGTCTTCCACGCAGAAAACTGAAGTGTGTTAGTCTTCCACGCAGAAAACTGAAGTGTGTTAGTCTTCCACGCAGAGAACGAAGTGTGTTAGTCTTCGACGCAGAAAACTGAAGTGTGTTAGTCTTCCACGCAGAGAACGAACCGTGTTAGTCTTCCACGCTAACTGAACCGTATTAGTCTTGATGAAAGGAGCTTTACCCCAAAACCCGTTTATTGAAATAATCGATTGTATAGGGCCTATATGTTAAATTGATCCAAGCTCACTAGTTTTCACCGTATGCATTACAAATATGAAAAGTATAAAAGCTGCAAAATTTTACTTTTCCACCTATATATATATATAACTATAGGAGGTATAGCCCAAAATCCGGTTATCGGAATTATCGATTGTATAGAAGATATACGTAATGTTGATCCAATCTTACTGATTTTCGACATCGACATTTCACATGCCAGGAGAGCAATATTTACAAAATTTCTCGTTCCTAGCTGCTTAATGACAGGAGCTATAGACCAAAATCCGTTTATCGGAACAATCGATTGTATGTAATATCGGTCCGATCATGCTGGTTCCGACAAATGATTAATCTCACATCAAATGATGGCTGCACACCAAAGCCAGATAGATCTCTAAAATTGAGAGACTAGTTTGCGTTCAAACTGACGGACAGACAGATGTGGCTCAATCAACTCAACTCGACCTGATCATATCGGTACACTTACTATACCATATTATGTTTATGAAAGGCATAATAAAAATTTTTTTCAGACGTTGGGGTTGCCACCTCTTTATTTGTCTTTGAAACTAAGTGAGGTATTTTTTTAATATGGATATAAAAAGGTAAGATTTAAAAATTATTTCTAATTGGAGATACCACCTAGGGGTGCCACCAAATTAATTTTTATTTTTTCTACTGAATCCAGTTAAGTCCAGCTACTTAGCTTCAACTCTTGATTGGAAGGCTTTTTATTGACCTATCCTAAATTTGGCTCCCTTATTTCAAGCTCTGAGCCTAGACCACTCTGTACCACAATTCGAACCTTATCTCAATTTACCTCCATTTGCATATGTGCCATTTCTTTAGCTTGTGCTAACGCCATACGCGCTTCAATTTGTAATTTGGCTTGTTTTGTAAAGAAATCACATTCCATATCTTCGTTACTTATAGCCGTTAAAGTGCTTTCCAAATTTTGTTGACTCTGTGGCAATTTCATATTTGATTGGGATGTGGAACAATGTGACGATAAGGGGGCACGTGTACCAACAGCATACGGATAGGTGGGTTTATCAGCCAACGATACTTTAGGGGCAGCCGCTTTATCTGCTTTTACTGTGGTTTTGGATAGCTTCGGGCATGTTTCAGAATCGGAACTGTGACTCTCTGTATCAGAAGCGGGGTCATTAAGGCGTCCTAGCTGTGTAGCTACAAGGTGAGTAATGAAAAAAGGATGAATTAAATTGTATCGTTCTTAGAGAATGTCATACTTGTGCTCTTACTTGCTACTCTTGATTGTATACCCGACTTCCAAATGGCTCGTTCATTTGACTGTTGACTATTTTCGTCTGCACCCATAGCCAAACGGCGACGAATTTCTTCGCGATCACTGCGACGCTGTAAAATAAATGAAAGGAAAGTTGAAACATTTTTTTTTTGGAACATGGGTAATCTTTATTAACTTTCAGAAATTTTCTCTCAAAAATTTTCTCCAACAATATTTCTCTTAAATACTCTAACGACATTTCTAATGAATACTCCAAGAACATTTCTCTTAAATACTCTAATACTCCAGAACGATTCTCTGAGATATATCAAGACTTTTTATACCTTTCATGAACATGAAATGGTATTATAACGTTGGTCCGATGTTTGTAAGTATGAGAAGAAGAAGAGATGGACCCATCAGTAAGTAAAATGATCAGGTTGACGAGATGAGTTGATTTAGCCATGCCCGTCTGTCCGTATGTCTGTCTGTCTGTCTGTCTGTCTGTTTGAACGCAAACTAGTCCCTCAGTTTTTGAGATATTTGGCTGAAATTTTGTATGCGGCCACCATTTTCTAATATAGGAATCATTTGTCGGAACCAGCAAGATCGAACCGATATTACATATAGCTCCCATACAACCGATTGCTCCGATAAACGGATTTTGGGCTATAACTCCTGTAATTAAAGAGGTAGGAACGTGAAATTTTGTAAAAGTTGCTTATTTCATATATGAAATATCGATGTTGAAAATCATCGTGATGGGATAAATATTTCACATAGGCCCCATACAAACGATTGTTCCGATAAACGGATTATAGGCTATAACTCCTGTAAATTAAAAAACAAATTGTCCGAAAATCTGAGAACCAAATTAACACAGATTATTGCGCTCTTTGCTTAGATTCTCGAAAAATGAAATTGTTACTGCGCTTGTGAGAGCGCTAAGATATCACTGATCAATCAATGGATGTCGTTGGTTATGCTCAGTCGCTCACTTGCAAGTAACGGCCAAACAAAATACGCTGTTGCTTTGATAATTACTAGTGAGCGAAGGAGAAAAAAGAGAACATAATTTGGTTGCTCCTCTGACCGCTCTTTCCCTTAAAATTCTGCCGGGCCTTGTTTTAAAACCTCCAGAACGTTTAATATTTAAAGAACTTTTCTCTTGAACACTCTAAAAAATACTCTAAAATTCTTCAAAAACATATAGCCACCACAGCCGAAGAAAGAAATAAAGTCATAATAAGGGCCCTAATTCTTAAAAAAATTATTTTTAAATACTCCTGGGACGTTTCTTTTAAACAGAACTTTTCTCAAAAATATTTCAACAACTTTTCTCTTAAATACTCCAAAAACTTCTTTTAAATTCTCCAAAAAAAAAAAAATTCTCTTCCTAAATTAACTTTTTAAATTCTTAAAAAAAAAATTTAAGTACCTACCAAACATTTTTTTAATACTCCAGGAGGTTTCTCTCAAATATTTCTCTCAAAAAATTCCTAAAAAAAAAAATACCTCGTAAATACCCCAAAACTACTTCTTATAAATACCCAAAAAAATTCTCTTAAATTCTCCATTAAACAAAAGTTTTCTTAAATATTATCGAGAGAGGATTTTATACACTTAGCCCACTAGGTGGACAAGTGTCCTTTTGTTGACCAAGCATGTATCACTGCCAAACCTACACTATAACGTTTGCTCTCCGCAATATAAGGATCAGTTACTCGAACAAATTTATCCAAAACATCGAGTAAATATTCCGGCTCTATGTCTTTATGCAATAATGATAATTCAATGAATTTTGTTGTCGCTGCTGTTGTTGTTGTTGGTCTATAAACCCGCGGAAACATCCATGCAGCACCATCGACTACATCACTATCATTTTGTGAACATTTGTCGTATTTTTGTAAGATACCAAATTTATTTTTTAGATTAATAAATATTTTATCAAACATTTTTAGAACTAGTAAAATACACAAAACAACAACAAAAACAAAGCGGCCGCGCAAGAACTATTTATTAGGACGACTAAAGGATCTTGCGGGTGTTTGTACGTTGACTCTTTCAAATAGGTACTGAATTAATCTTGAAGACATACAGCTGGTGCTGACCCCCTGCCTGAAGACGAAGATGTGAACATAATCTTATATACATAAATGTATACACATGGGATAGTAGGGTGCGTTGAATTTTGTTGTTTTTTTTTTCGTTTGAAAAAAAGAATACTCAACGAACAAACAATCTTTTTTCTACAGTGTAATTGAAATGACTATAAATAAAATTATAGTATGTAGATTAGACCGGTTCGGGCCCCATACAAAAAAAAAAGTGACAAAAGTCCGCCCCTAAATTTGAAGGGAAAGTTTTTCTTTTGATCCTTGGAAAAACAGCCCAAATGGTTATTTTTTTGTAACTTTTTTATTTTACATCCGATTTTTAAAAATGATATGTCAAACTTTTTATTCCGACAGCCCTTAAAAGCAGTTAGCTGCCGTAACTTGTAAAATTGACTTCCGAGCCCAAAAGGACATTCAGAAGAATTATGCGGGCTGTCGTAATAAAAATTTTGACATATTATTTTTAAAAATCGGATGTAAAATAAAAAAGTTACAATAAAAAACCATTTGGGCTGTTTTTGTAAGGATAGAAAAAAATAAAACTTTCCCGAAATTCTCTCAACATAACCTTCAAATTTAGGGACGCACTTTTGCAAATTTTTTCTTAGACCCGGTCTAATGTAGATACCTTTTTTTGTGAAGTTTTTTTATTTCTGCTTAAAATAAAAAAATTATCTTTTTTTGAATATGTACATCACCTTTTAAATTTTTTTTACCGAATAAGTTTTTGTTGAAGGGGATACAAATCCTATTCCTATTTCCCCACCCTAATTCGTAGATACATATATATATATGTGTGTATCCATTTACCAGGTACTCAATGTAGCACTTACGCGCATGAAATAAGAGAGAAATCTTTTAAAGGCGCTACTGTAAACCACCCTGATCCTGCGATCTCAAGTGAAAGATGTTACACACACAAATACACATAAGGCTCAGCCTAAACTGATATCCTTTGAGAAAGAAACAAACTTCTCGTTAAGAAATTAAAAGAAATAAAACAAGTAAAGGATCTTAGTTCTGGTGCGAACGTACATTTTATACTAAGCTGTGAGCAGTGTTGCCGTTGGGGACCCTAAAGGGTCAATTTGACCCTTTTTTTAGAGCCAGGACCCCGGACCCTACTTTTTTCAAAAAAGTACAATTTTTTTTAAAATTTGGGACCCTTTTTCACTTTCAAACTGCAATGGAATGCATTTTTGTCGTTTATGTCGGGAACTCTTGCCGATTTCTAAATGTCTTGCCTAACTGAAGTCTTACTACTGGCAACGCTGTATCATGTGACAACTCCGTCATATGTATGTATGTATAGATTAGGGTGATTCAATAAAAAGTTTTAGTTTTTTAGGGTCTTACCCCTTCAAAGTTAGTAAATGATGAGAAAATAAGCCTGCAACTTACCCTTTACCTACTTAAAATAGCCTTTAACCGCCTAGGCAATTTTGGCCGTCCCTTAGGGGTCGCTTTTTCGCCCTTTCCCATAATTTTTTTGCGGGAAAAAATGGAATTCTTTTAAAAGTGAGTTTTCTTATAATTTTTGAAACCCTTTGCAAAAACAAATCCTTAAAGTGGAGGTTTTTAAGTTTAAAAAACTTTTTACATTAAAAATGTTTATATTTTGTATGTGTTTCTTGCAATAGTACAAAACTCAACATAAAAAAAAATTTAAAAGGCTTATGTAAATGTGTTCCTTTTTAAAAAAAAGAAGGACCCTTTTTTTTGCGGGACCCCTTTTGAAATTTTTCAGCGGCAAAACTGGCTGTGAGCTTTGATAAAATATATAGGCTGAATGAGAGAACACCATATTTCAAAATGTTTTGCTATTTCTGTTTTTTTCCAAAACAACCTATTTCAGTATTTTATTCCCAAATCCGCCCCATCTCAGTTGAAAACTATTGAATTTGTAGATATTTACTTGAAACAAAGTTTGACAAAGGCCTTATGAATAAAATATGTCTTCAAACAAATTGTGACGGAGGGCGTTTTTGAAAATATATTTTGAAATATACCCTGTAGTTCCGAAGGTATGCCCAAGGCTTGAGAATTCCCTGCAAAAATCGTTGGAGTATGTGTTCCAATTTATTGATATTGCAGTACTCCAATAGTTATCCTTTGTATACCTCATCGGACCACTTTCAGCTTTTTGAAAGCCGATCATTGCTCCTGCCTTATCGACGAAAATCACGACACTTTCGCTCTGACAGTATATACTCCAAGGAGTAACAACATTGGAGTACATTGAAAAGTACTCTGACTGTAGGTACTCCATGGAGCAGCAGAAACAAAGCGAAGGTTGGAGTAGGTGGTCCAGTCCTAGGACATCGCAATGTTAATTGGAGCACAATTTTTATATGAATATGGATTAAATTTGGAGTACTCTGATGCTCCAACTGGAGTACTCTTTGGTAGGAAATAGAGTACTCTCGATTTTTGCAGGGTATACACACTGAGAATTCTCATACCCCAAATTTAGTACAAATATCAAATGGCGTTCTGGGCGGCACCACGCCCACTTACAACCTTTTCCCAAAATGCTTGAAATCGGTTTCATTCAACATTTATTGGCGCTTAACCGCCTAAGCGATTTTGGCCGTTGCATATCAAAGCACGCCAGTCATTCCTTTTTAGCGATAACTGACGCCAATTGGAAACCCCAAGGGAGTTCAAGTCATCCTCCACCTGTTGTTTCCATCTCAGTCGAGGCCTCCCCCTTCCTCTGCTGCCGAATTCAGGCGACGATAGGAAAACCTTCTGTGCTGGAGCTTCTTTGTCCATTCGCATAACATGGCCCAGCCAGCGGAGTCTTTGGGCTTTAATTCGCTGGACTATGGTCAGATCTGCGTAGAGCTCGTACAGCTCATCGTTAAATTTCCTTCGATAGTCGCCGTTGGCATCACTGGAAAGACCATAAATCTTCCGGAGAACTTTTCTCTCAAATACTCCAAGGGCCATCTCATCTTCTCTTGACATTGTCCATGAATCTGAGCCATACATCAGGACAGGTATGATGAGAGACTTATAGAGCGTGATCTTTGTTCTTCGAGAGAGGACTTTACTTCTCAATTGCCTACTCAGTCCAAAGTAGCACTTGTTGGCAAGAGTGATTCTCCGCTGGATTTCTAGACTGATATTATTTTCGGTGTTGATACTGGTTCCCAAATAGACGAAGTCCCTCACAGTTTCAAATTTGTAACTATCAACAGTGACATGGCTGCCAAGGCGCAGGTGCGCCGTTTCTTTCTTTGATGACAGCAAATACTTCGTCTTGTCCTCGTTCACGGCAAGACCCACTTTTTTCGCTTCCTTATCCAGTCCAGAGAATGCAGCGCTTACGGCGCGGTTGTTAAGGCCAATGATATCAATATCATCGGCATACGCCAGCAATTGCACACTCTTGTAAAAGATTGTACCATTGCGGTTTAGCTCTGCTGCTCGAATTATCTTCTCCAGCATCAGATTGAAGAAATCGCACGAAAGGGAGTCGCCCTGTCTGAAGCCTCGTTTGGTTTCAAATGGCTCAGAGAGGTCCTTCCCGATTCTGACGGAGCTGTTGGTATTGCTCAACGTCATTTGGCAAAGCCGTATAAGCTTTGCAGGGAAGTCAAATTCAGACATGGCGGCATACAGACAACTTCTTTTTGCGCTGTCAAAAGCGGCTTTGAAATCTACAAAGAGATGGTGTGTGTCGATTCTTTTATCATGGGTCTTCTCCAGGATTTGGCGTATCGTGAAAATCTGGTCGATGGTAGACTTACCAGGTCTAAAGCCACACTGATAAGGTCCAATCAGTTTGTCTACGATGGGCTTCAGCCTTTCACACAACACGCTAGAAAGAACCTGATATGCGATATTAAGAAGACTGATTCCGCGGTAGTTGGTGCGGTTAGCGGGATCGCCTTTCTTGTGGATTGGGCAAAGCACACTTAAATTCCAATCCGGAGGCATGCATTCGTCTGACCATGTTCTGCATAAGAGCTGATGCATGCTTTTTACCAGCTCTTCGCCTCCGCGTTTGAACAGCTCGGCGGGTAGTCCGTCTTTTCCAGGCGCTTTGTTGTTTTTGAGCCGGGATATAGCTATCCTCACTTCATCATAGTCAGGTGGTGGGACGACTTTTCCATCGTCAGGGATTGGGGTAACGGGTTCGACGTCTCCCTCGCAATTTAGCAGTGAGGAGAAGTGCTCCCTCCATAATTTAAGTACACTTTGTACGTCGGTTACCAAGACCTCGGTGAGCCCTTAAACCAAGTATGTCAGAGTGGCCCCACCGGGGCTCCCTCTCTTTCTGTCGCGAGCCTAGATAGCTCACGTTGCCCAGAGTGTACGAACGAGGACGCAACAGTCGGGATTGGGCAAGGTCACACAGCAACCACACCCCAATACACTCCGGTTGAAATCGGTTTATCCAGGATATTTTTTGGTTGCTGAAGTGAAAATTTTCCAAATTCACTAAGGCACTATTATGAAATTGTGTTCAAAAGTGGGCGTGGTTATCAAAACAGTGCGCTAGATTTTAGCAGAAATTAATATTCAAGTTATTGTGTTCACGGTCAGAGGTACCTTCCTTTTCCTTCCTAAAATTTTTTTGATATATCCACAGCTGAGTATAACAATGTCAAATATAGAATACACGAGATGGGCGGGCACTGTTCTTTGGAAAGGATATGTCAACATCAATGGGCTATAAATACATATATAAAGAAGATCCTGCCAGAATCATCGTGATTTCTCAACATTTCTATTAGTTATTTTGAAAATATTATATATTTTCCATGCGTCGTCAAAGAGCACAATTCCTTAGAAGTATTCAAAAGAATAGTGTATCTAAACTGTCGAGCAGACCGCTATGCAGCTCAAGGGTTAAAAGCCCAACGAACGTGTTTACGAAAGCAGAGAGTGTCAAAAGTAAAGAGTTTAGATTACCTTTTTCCCAACTGTGGTATTTCCTAGAGGGCATGTTTTCTTTGGGGGTGTGTCATGAACAGATGTTGTCTTGCGCTGCTCACTGCGGGCATCCGCTCAATCAAGATCAAGCAGTGGTTAATTTTATTTTATATTTTAACCTGTGTTGTAGCTACACGATATTCTGTGGAATGAACAAAGAGGAATCTCCTTTAAGAAAATGCATCCGCTTTTGAGCAGCCCTAGCTCGAACTATGAAATAAGCTATATGGGATTTGAGAAAGGAAAAGGCAACAACCCCAGAAACATAACAATTTGAAATCCGGAACCGGAAACGGAACAAAACTGAAATTAATTTTGAGGAACAAAACCAAAACAGAACTGAAAAACTTTGGAAATGAAAAAACAAAATCAACAACACAAGTGACACACTACTAAAACCGAAACTGAATCCCATAGGAAAAATAAATTTATTTTGAAGAAAGAAGTCTTTAAACTCCGGAGGACGAAACCAACACCAGAAAGGAAAAATTTGGAAAACCGAAACGGCAAACGCACCGAACCAGAAATTATACATAGAGACCGAAAACAACACCAGTGGCGGAATACTTTGAAAACCCGAATCGGAGTCCGAACAAAAGTAATACCAGAGCCGAAATACAATGGAAACCCGAAACAAACTCCGAAAATTATTTTGAAAAAACGAAAACAACACCAGGACCGAAACTATTTGAAAAAAAAACCGGAAGTGGATCGAAACAGAATTTGGAAACCAGAACCAAAACACTTTGGAAAACAGATGCCGGAAACCGAGCTAAATGAACACCAGAACCGAAACACGTTGAAAACTGTAAATGGAACGAAATCCAAATTTACTTTGAAAAACGAAACTATAAATAGAACCAAAAGTTTTTGCGACTAGCTCATAACTAACCGAGAAGTAAACCGCAATTATAACTTCAAGCTCAACACCTAAGCACTGCTTAAACATATCAGTTTCATGTGGTGATACCATGACACACAGACTTTATGTCATACCCTGCTCTGCTAAGCAAGTATAACTAGCGCTTTAGTCTGTTATCGCTGTTAATCAACAGGAAGGAGACGTTAATCTCTTCGTTTCAGTAAATGTATAAATCTCAGCTGATTATTAAACTTTCTAAAATAGTTATGTGTGTATTTATGAATTTTGATCAAAATGAACTTTCTCCCAATTCCGCCAAGAATAATATAAGGGAGTGTTTCAATTATTTTGAAAAATCGCGGCCAAATGATCTTGTGCGCGATCATAACATCACCTTAACTTAATTACCTGACAAATGTGATTAATTACATACATATAAGTCATGAGGTTTGCTTAGAAAAATGTTTGTGTATGAATACAATTTAGCTTTTCCTCATCACCTTGATCAAAAATATCTAATTGCATGCAGCAATAAATATATTGTTGTGAATATTGGACGAAGTATTCGTACAATACGATAACCATCCGCACTTGTTAATAACGAAAAATTTGTTCGGCTTGACTTACCACCACAACTAGGGACATAGACATGAAAAAATACCTAATTTTTTGGAAAAGCTTCGATGTGTATGAATTGTGAAATGGGTGAAATTAAATAAGATTCAATTACATTAAAAGTTAGCTTAGAGAATGGGAAAACAATTTCTAGAACTTCAAAAGCAAGTAACTAAAATTTGGGAAAACTTATGCCTTAATCTCTTCATGCGACCAAAAGGCATCTTTTGACACCTCTTCCGAGGCCTGGCCATTCAGCAGAGGTCGCACCAACAAATTGGAAATAAATCTTTTGTATATCGCTACCTTAATTCACAAAGGCCCTTTCTGCTATGCAATTGCTCTGCAGATAGGGACTTTGTGAATTAAGGCTACGAAATCCACTACTATTTCTGGAACCGTATGACCGATTTGGATCAAATTTGAAATATACATAAATAGTAATATTCATTCTAAGATTTTCTACTTGGGTGTTGCCACTTAGAGCGGTCTACAGAGTTGCCACCTATCTAAATTTTTTAAATATGGCAACATGTGTCTCAAATGAAAGGTATTTTCGGCCGTATACCAACGAAGATATTTTCAGGAAGGGTTGACACCTAGCCGCATTTTTTCACGCCTTCGTATATCAACCACTATCTCGGAAACGGCTGAATCCATTTGGATCAAAATTAGCTTATAAATAAATAAATCTTTTGTATACCTATACATTAGAGCGTATCATAAAAAAAAGTCGGCCGTACCTTGAAAAACATTAAAAAAATATATATATATATTTTTATTTTTATCTGGCAACCCTAGATGTCGCCCAATTACATTTTTCTTCATATCTTTGGCATTTGTTGTCGGATTTAAAAGTGTGACACATCAAATTTTTTGTCTTAAAGATAAGGTCAAGAAAGTTCATTGAGCTCATGCGTTTCGTTGTGGTACTTACCCACCATATCTCAGTTTCTACCACCCTAATGTAACGACCTAATGTCAGTTAATTGAAGACCGTAAAAGATTTACGATTTTTACGGTCTTTAATTTGAGTCCCCAATGAATGGGGCTGTTGCTAGGGTTGCCACCTATCTCACTTTTTTAATAAGTATTGAGCAAGGTATGCGAAAAAATGGTATCAAATCAAAGGCATTTTCAAATAGGGATACCCCCTTAACTGCACTTTATTTATTCCTTCCTCGGAAATCTATTGACCTATTTGGGCTTACAGCGTTGCCATCTATCTGAACTTAATTTTGTTATTGAAAAATATGGATAGCATTATCTAGAAAAAAATAAAAACAGAAAAAATGTTGGTCGATACATCAAGCCCTAGCCCTCAAACCGATTTAAGTCACTTTATCTGATCCGCTTAAGGTAAATTCACTTTTTTTACAACCCTAATAAATATATTTATGTATAGATGAGTGTGATATTTATACAGAATATTTTGTTGTTTTATTTTTTTTTTTGCAAAAAATAAATTTCTTGTTTTAATAATTTATCACAATGCTTGGCTTATTCTTTTTTTCCTTTCGCTGTTTTGCATTGTTTTAGCTTTTTTTAATTATTTCACATTTATTTCAATTTCGTACTTTTTTGTGCTCGAGTTCGTTGCTTTTGTCTTTCGTTTTTTTGTTTTCATTACCTTCTCAGACCAATTATCCGCAGCAGTATTATTAACAATGGATGTGAATAACTCCACTGTGTCGACACTTTCATTTTCATCATAACACAAAGTATACAAATCGAATACGAAACGTGAATCCTTTTTGTAGTGACGACGCTTCTGGGGTGTCGAAAGTGAACTAAAGATATTTTCATCTTCTAAATTCATGATTTGAAGAGATTAGAAGATAAGGCTTTGGGCTGATGTGGTCGATGGGTACATTAATTTAATAATTGTTTTTTTTTATACTTTTTGTTTTTGAAATCAATTTTTATTATTTCTTTATTATATTAAGTATTATATTTTTTTATTTTTTCAATTATTTGGCTATTTTTTTAAGCTCATATTCAAATTTTATAACTCAAATTCCAACTACAATCCAATTAAAAATTCATAATTTGTTTAGTATTATTGTTAGTATAATTTGTTTTCCATTTTTTTAGATCACTTCCACATTAAAACCACAGCTCAAGCTCACAGGTATGAGTCACGCGACTATCGTAGCCAAACTGTCTGACTTTTAGTTGGTTGCAGAGTTGGCTCAAAACGTCAAGAGCGCGCGGTTTAAACGACCGACCCATTGAGCCAATGTTTTGAACCTGACATGTGCGACTCTACATTCGAGTTGTAGTTGCGAAAGTGTTTTTATGTACTTATGTAGGTAGCTTTACCGCAATCTTGGTCAGGCCAACTACGATGTTAGAGAGCAACTGTTGCAGCTACAAATTTTTAACAGAAGCAACATGGCAATCAAATCAACGACTGAATCAGTTAGTGGCGCCGCTCGAGTAGTAAGCTGTTCGTGTCTGTTGGGTCATTAGCCTGCCTCACTTTTGAAAGGTTTTGGTGGTTTTGACTAATACTCACTAATAATGACATTCAGAAAAAAAGGTATTTGTTTTTGAAGATGCCTTCTTAGGTAATGCTTTTGCGGAGACTGAAATTTGAAAAGGAAAAGAAATAAAAACGTTTGATCTTCCTAGTTCCAGCAGATGTAGCACCAGCAGGCAGGGTTGCCACCTAACGGCATTTTAGTTATTCCAATTTAGATCAAATTTGGCATATAGATGGTATGTTTAATTCGAAGGGCCGGTTGCATAAAAGCTGATAACGATAATCGCCCGATTAGCGGCGTTAATCGACGTATTTTGTATGGTTAGCTGTCAAGTTAATCAGCGAGTAGGTCGTTATCGGCTTTTATGCAAGCGGCCCTGAGACTTTCTACATGGATGTTGCCACTTCGGGCGATTTACAGGGTTACCACCTATCTCAAAAAAAATTAATATGGATCAGGATATACACTGAAGAGCAAAACTGTAACAAAATGTAATACTTTCTATTTCAACACATTTTTTTTAGGCATGTTTTAACAAATCAAATATTTTTTTTGCATAACTTTATTGGCATGTATGTACTCTCTCTCTCAAACTGGTTTGGTGTCAATGCAACAACAACAACACTAATAGCAAGCAATAATTCAGATAAAGACAAATGTTACAGTTTTGCACTCAACCATTTTTTTATTTCTCGCAATGAATGTCCAATATCCTTTGGATTTTTTTAGCTCGTGGATACGATTGGGCATACTTCGTGTATACCTCAAGACGAAATCAGTCGGAATAGCATACCATACATCGCGTGTTCGCTCCCACAGCTCATTAACTCCACTGGGCGGACTTGAATATTCGGCAAGCATGACCCCACAAATTTTCGATTGGGTTCATGTCCGGTGATTGTGGAGGCCACTTCAAGTTACCAAATTTTTGGCGTTGCATCCAATTTCGTACAACATGTGCAGTGTGCTTAGGGTCATTGTCTTGCTGAAAAATTACTTTTTCAGCAGCAAGACCCATATTTTCCACTACACCCGGCAGATTTTGTTGCAATATGGCCAGGAATTCCTCTTTCCGCATAATACCGTCTATTCTTACTAAAGGACCCACACCATTTTTGGAAATGCAGCCCACACTATAATGGAGCCACCACCATGTTTTACAGTTTGCTTGATGTGATGTGGTTGGACTGCATTTGGGTCTTTATTCCAATACCAGGCCCGACCATCAGACTGAAATCGATTGATTTTGGTTTCATCAGACCAAATAACCTGAAATCGTTTCGAAATTTTCCGAAAAAAGGTCTTCTATAATTCATTTATAAATACGTATCTGATCCCCATCTTCTACTGTCCAGCTTTGGCGAGCCGCAACAAAATCCCGCCTCAACCGCACATGTCTTTTTGTCAGCATTGGCTTATTTTTCTTCTCTGCTGCCTTTAGCCCCAGTTTAGACAGGCTGCGCCTGGCTGTCCACTGACTGGCATTAATATCCAGGATCTTAAGTGCTTCTTTGGGAGTGTTCGCGTTGCTGCTTGTTACCAAATTTGCCAGATGGCGGGCATCGCGGTCGCTTATCTTCCTTGGTTGGCCTCCTTTGTTACTGGGAACAGCGTCTTGTATATTTTTCCGCAGCCTTTGCACAGCCATGTGGCTAACTTCCATTATTTTAGCTATTTTTCTTAAAGACTCGCCCTTCTTCAGCAAATCAATTATTTGGTGTTTTAATTCCCGATTTGACATTTTGTTTTATTCACAGTTACGCTTATGATGATTAAAAATCCACCAAATATATGATTACGAGAAAAATAACGGAAAATTTTAAAATTATGAGTGAGTGCAAAACTGTAACATTTGTCTTTATCTGAATTATTGCTTGCTATTAGTGTTGTTGTTGTTGCATTGACACCAAACCAGTTTGAGAGAGAGAGTACATACATGCCAATAAAGTTATGCAAAAAAATATTTGATTTGTTAAAACATGCCTAAAAAAAATGTGTTGAAATAGAAAGTATTACATTTTGTTACAGTTTTGCTCTTCAGTGTATATGAGTAACAAAGGAAAGGTAAATTCGGCGGTATACTAACGAAGATATATTTACGCAGGGTTGCCATTGGCATTTTATTTATGCCTTCGTAGATATATCCACCAATAGCTCAAGAACGGCTGAAGCGATTTGGATCAAATTTGCCATATAGATAGTGTGCAAATTTTTTTTATTTTGGTGTTGACACTCGGAGCGTTTTATAGGGTTGCCACCTACCTTAACTTGGTTTAAAATTGAACAAAACATGCCCATATGGTTATAAAACGAAAGGTGTTTTTTTCCATAACTAGCGAAGATATTTTCAGTCAGTGTTGCCACCTAGGCCTGCCTCCTAACCCAAATTTATTTATTCCTTCGTATATCGACTAATATTTCGGAAACGGCTGAAGCGATTTGGATCCAATTTGACATACTTATAGTATGGTTCGTTCTAAGATTTCCTACTAGGGTGTAGGCATTTCGGGGGGCTTACAGGGTTGCCGCCTATCTCTTTTTTTTTGGAATATTGAGCAAGATATACCAATATGGTTATAAGAGGAAAGGTATTCTCAAATAAGATATTTTTAGATATGGTTGCTACTTATATTATTTGTACCTTCGTATATCAGCCACTTTATCGGTAACCTATTGACCTTGAGTCAGTTTTCAGGGCTGCCACCTATCTGATTTTTTTTAATAATCCAAATTATGCATAGCGTTTTCTACATAAATTTAAAACAAAAAATATTTCGAGACCTAACCTCCAAACAGGCGTAAGTCACTTGATTCTCCGTTCAACTTTTTTGCGGTTAATCACTTCCTTGCCTTCGGCGTGTGAATGTTGAGCTTGAGTTTTTATATTTAGCTATTCTGCCGACAAAACAATTGGTCTTAAACTAGTACACCCTAATATTCATACAGGTGTGTACATTTTTCTTATGATTAGCTGTTAAAACCAACGATGGCAGTGAATCGTTACGAATGGTTTAGTTGATTGTTTACTTTGTGATTTACTTCAGCTGGCTGGGTGATCGACTACCTAACTGACAGACAATGCGGCTGAACGTCAGTTAGACAAATTCTGTCTAGTTACCCGACTTAACATACTGGCTTAGTAACGCTACAAATGAAAGCGAATCATGTGCGCAAGCCAAACCAAGGCAAAAAACGGAAATAAAACAGGTAAATTGTTATTTAAAAAATTAAAAATTTGATAGATGTACGCTGTATTGAAGTATTAGGATGGGTGGTGTGGAATTTGTATTTTGTATAAAAAAACTACTCGAAGCGAAAAGAAATTCAACCCAACCTAATAAGCACCTCTGGCATGAAAATTATCTCTGAAAAACTCAAAGGCACAGATATTGTTAGTCGATAAGACAACTCCGTTTCTTCAATCCAGCTGACAAGAGTAGGAGCCTTGATGGAGCCACACCATCATTGGTACTCCACTACAACTTAACATTATCGTTATTGTCATTCATAGTTTTACGGTTACTTTTGAGATAAAAATTCCGTTGATAGATTTTATGAACTCACTGCGAATTATAACATTAAATAATTTTAATTAAGCGCACTTACCTTTTTCTCAATTTCCTTAGCCAATTTTAAATGCTTCTGTAATGTTTCCTTATCAAAGTCACCACCAATTTTATAGGCATCAAATAACTCTGTGGTAGAAATAAAGTTACCATTAAATTACAAGGACAATAAAGTTTTAACTTTTTATATATGTATGTAGCAACACAGCCTCATTTGCAACGCCGGCTTACCCAAAGCACTTGGTGAAGCCAACTCGTTACTCGTATGCTTTGCACCATGATTTTTTGCGGCACCCTTCAGGTGTTGCGACCAACCGGACATTTTCGCATAACGGCTATTACTCGATATTTGCTCTTTATTGCTAATCAACTCTTGATATTGATAAATTTCCGCTTCCTCGCGACGACGATTGGCACTACCATCAGCTGATAATTTGTCACTACCACCGACATTACTGCGTCGTGCATTAAATAATCGATTTGAAAAATTCGGTTTTGTATGATTTCGCGCAATTTTGCTACCACCCACTGCCTTAGTCGGTTTTTCACTTTTTTCATAATGTTGTCCAGGTGATTTGCGACCAGTACGTGTACTGCTTTGTTGGCAGCGCTTATATTCAATAGCTACCGGTGGTAACTGTCTGTCATCATACGATGGTTTCTGATATTTGGGTCGAACTTGTGCGCTATTAGTATTGCTTATGGTGCTTACGTCGGTTAAATCATCTAATTTCTGGTCACTTGTTGTCTCATGTGCTTGATTCGAATGCATTTCCTCTGAGTCGCCACAGCGTCCATAGGACCAATCAACTGCATTATTGTCCTCCATGAAATCCATCATATTAATTGCTGTGCACTCGACCTTCGTTTCGACTGTAGCAGGATTCGCAGTCTTGCTTTGTTGCAGTGCATTAACATACCTTTCGGAATCTATGACATCTTTTGCACTTGAGAGCATGGCGTCGGATAGCTGGAAGGAAGTAGAGATTTTGGTTTTATTAAGCCATAGTATGACAGGATCCTTTAAGGACAGTAATGGCGACCTGGTAACCGGCGTACAGAGTATACTTAAATTATGGTGGGAGCACTTCTCGTCACTGCTAAATTGCAAGGGAGACGTCTAACCCGATTCTCCAATCCCTGACGATGGAAAAGTCGTCCCACCACCTGACTATGATGAAGCGAGGATAGCTTTATCCCGTCTCAAAAAAAAAATCGAAGCGTCTGGAAAAGACGGATTACCCGCCGAGCTGTTCAAACACGGAGGCGAAGAGCTGGTAAAAAGCATGCATCAGCTCTTAAGCAGAATATGGTCAGACGAGTGCATGCCTCCGGATTGGAATTTAAGTGTGCTCTGTCCAATCCACAAGGAAGACGATCCCGCTAACCGCACCAACTACCGCGGAATCAGTCTTCTTAATATAGCATATAAGGGTCTTTCTAGCGTATTGTGTGAAAGACTGAAGCCCATCGTAGACAAACTGATTGGGCCTTATCAGTGTGGTCTACCATCGACCAGATTTTCACGATATGCCAAATTCTCGAGAAGACCCATGATAAAAGAATCGACGCACACCATCTCTTTATCGATTTCAAAGCCGCTTTTGACAGCACAAAAAGGAGTTGCCTGTATGCTGCCATGTCAGAATTTGACTTCCCTGCTCCGTTAGAATCGGGAAGGATCTCTCTGAGCCATTTGAAACCAAACGAGGTTTCAGACAGTGCGGACTCCCTTTTGTGCGATTTCTTCAACCTGATGCTGGAGAAGATAATTCGAGCAGCAGGGCTTAACCGCAATGGTACAATCTATTACAAGAGCGTGCAATTGCGTGCTGGCTGGGTCATGTCATTCGAATGGACAAAGACGTTGCAGCCCAGAAGGTTTTCCTATCGTCACCCGAATTCGGCAGCAGAGGAAGGGGGAGGCCTCGACTGAGATGGAAACAACAAGTGGAGGATGACTTGAACTCCTGTAACGAATTTCTCCCGAATGCTGCCATATACTAATGAAGAAGGGTCAGGCGCATGCTTCCGAGACGGTTCTGCATACCTTGCTATGCTACGGTCTGGCTCAGGGAAAATGGGGGTGGGCTTGTCTCGGTTACATACAGCGAAACTCGTACGAAATAAAACTTGTATGCAGGGAATTTAAACTCTAACATCTCATGAACGGGAAAATAACGATAAATACAAACCAGCGAAAAATAAAGCAGCGAATATATACCAAAAATAATAAAGTGTATTAATACAGCGATAACAAGGAGTGGAAACCACCAGCCATGGAGGGATAGAAAAGATGAAATTTTCCCTCCTTGTCTTTACCCACCCAACCTGTTAATGGATTCCGACTTTATTTCCATTAACCCAATGAACATTTATTAATCCTGGAATACTAACCTTTCCCTACATTTCGTCATCCAAATGAAAAACTTAGAATTTCATATTGAATATTACAATGAAATCATAATTACATTTATTGAATATTTTTCATTAAGTATACCGAAAGTAAAAAAAATATTTTACGATTTAGGTAAGAAGAAAAGAAAATAACAAAAAAAAATGTATAGCTCAACCGGTCTAATGTAAATTTACTCTAATATATACATTTTAAAAGTTTAAGGCTATCAAATTCAAAAAAAAAAATATACAACTATACCGGGCTAAAGTCTAAATACATTTTTAATATATATGTGCATCCGATTTTCAAATATTAATAATTCTTTTGTTTTTCTTAACTTTACTAATTTTAATCTTAGACTAGAAAATAATTAATTTTTAAAAATCCTTTTTATTCGCAAACCCCAGACGAAACTCTGATTAGAATCATAGTCTCGAATTTTATGAAATAATATACGAATAGAAATATAGAAACGAATAGACTAAAGACACGAACTCGCGCCAAAGAAAAAAAATATGCAAACGAAATGACTTAGGAAACGAACTTGATTATAGTCAACCAAGTTTTATGCGAACCATCGTGTTTGAACGCAACCGAATTTTAAATTTCAATTCACTCTTCGAAAGAAACTAAAGTAAGTGTTTTTTTTTTTAAATTAACCCGTATTAACTAACCAAAAATCCTACCATATCGCCAAATGTTAAAGAATTTCAAGTACATAGTACATATGTATGTATATAATTGAGTATTAATTTTACTTACTTGATTTCCATCCATGCGACGTTGAGCTCAGCGACGATGACGGAGTGTTGTAAGTTCGATGTGTGCTAGCGACCCTGTATGCTAGTGCTGAAAGTTAATTATTAATTTACACTGGCAACATGTTAGGTGTTAAACATTTTCATCACTAAGCTCTGAACGAGTTTGATTAAACGAATGGTGATGATGAACTAAGACGTTTCCGGTATCACCAGGTACCGTGAAATTAGACCCGACAAGGCAAATTTGCGACCGTTCTAGACTCCCGAACCAAAAAAAATCTTTAAGAAAAATGGTTAATCCTATATAAATTCCAAACATTAATTTTCCATTTTACTCTAACCTTTCTTCTTTACTTATAAATGAATAGTTGGAGGAAAAGGAAACAAAAAAAAAAATCCTAGCATTTTAACTAACCTTACGCCAAGTAAACTACATTCTAAAATTAACAATTTCAAAAAAAAATATACAAAATTTAAAAATAATAAGAATGACAAATAGAAGAAATATTAAATTTCCTGGGGATCTCTGCATTGGGGCGTTTCCCGATAGGCACTTCCTGGGCTTCCAGCCGTCTACTCGAGCACCAGCATTGATAAGGTTAAAGATGATTTAAGTGGGCTCATTGGCCTCTTTACAATAATTGCTTTCTTTAGCAAGGTGTTTGAAATTCATAATTTCATTTACTTGTTCATTATCAACTTTTCAATTTTTCGTCTACATTTTTTTTTTTTTTTTTTTTTTTTTTTTTTTTTTTTTTTTTTCTTAACGGTAGTGCATGTAATTTCTTTTTGTTTTCTTTCCCGATTCACAAAAAAAAAAGTTTCGGGATTTTCGGGGTCTCGTGGATTAATCTACCAAACTTTTTATATATATTTTTAGTTCATTTTTTTTTTTTACTCTTTTCCTTTTATTGGTTCATTATAAAATAATTAATTTCAAATTTTTTTTTTTTTTTTTTTTTGTTTTTGGTTCCTCCAACGTTTTTCCACGTTATATAAAAAAATTTTCCTCTATTTTTTTTTCTTTTATGTTATTTTTGCAAATTTTCCAATTCTTTCTTTTCGGGATCTCATGCCCTCTTTAAAAGTTTTTTTTTTTTTTAAACATTTCATTTTTAAAACTTTTGGCCACTTAACACTTTTTTTTTCTAAACTTTGCTTCACTTATTTTTTTCTTGTTTTTATGCTGATTTACGGGCTAATAAGTTTTGGGGTCTTATGCCCTCTTTTAAAATATTTTTCGAATTTTCGAATTTTCAAATTCCCCCTTTTTTTTTTTTTTTTTTTTTTTTAACTTTGGGGTGGAAACACTCGCGCGTTCGGGTTCGAGGGGTTTGTTCTCGCCCGCCGTGGTAGTCGATCCGCTGTCTGCAAAAAACTGTCTTTTTCGTGTCCGGCTACCGTTTTTATAGCCTCTGTTCCCATGCTTTTTCCTTAGTTATTCATATACGAAACGGGATAATCGCCTGATTTTCCTGTTAGATTTTCTCTTGATATGCCAATTTTTGTTCTTGTCTTACCTATTGACCAATCGCTTCATTACGCGTGTCGGGAGACAAACAAATGACGTCACAGATCACGCCACCCAAATTTGCTATATCATAAACAGTTTTTTTTTTTTTTTTTTTTTTTTTTTTTATATCGAATATACCAGCATAACATTGTATTAGTTGGAAAAACTTGGAACTTTTTATCATCAACAATCCATCTATGGACGCTTGGCCAACGATCATCTTTAAACTTTTATGAGTCTTTATCTTCTAGGGTTCGATCTTGGGAACTCTTTCCATGAAGTCGCATACTTCTCAAACTTTCCTTGGCGGAATCTAGAGCGCTTTATTTTTAAATCATGGCGACATTTTACATCTTATCCAGCACTTAGGATGCTTAAATGAGAATTGGACCAGTTTCATACATAGAAAAGGAACAGTTGAGGACCAGTCTGGTCCAGCATTCATATTGGTTACGCAATCGCTTGCAGCAAGTTGAATTGGTTGCGTGGTACATAGGGGTAAACTGTACCTTCAAAATGAACAACTACGCTCTGCGCCGCGATTTGAGAACCCCCTTGTTGTTGTTGTTAACATAATCACCTTAGTTATGCTCACCTTGGTCCAGCTCAGTTAGTTATGCTCACTTGCAGTTTTTCTAAGTATTAGTATCCGCTCAGTGATTGCATCTCACATATATTCACATACGTGCATTGTCAAGTGTGTGTTAGTAGTTTGCACTTCCGTGGCTTTTCTGTTAAGTTAACATTTTGTGCTCGCTCGCTCATTTCTTTTTCATGCTAACACACTGCTCTGTTCGTGCGTTAGATCACATCGAACGCAACTTTTAGGTTGCAGCAGTGGGGCATTAATCAAGTCCGAACACTGTTCGAACCAAAGTTGAAGTAATCAAGCGAACATGTTGCCATACAACCTTCCTATGCAAGTGACGTTTCGAAGTTGATATCGCGCTGTGGATATTCGAATATTGCCTTCAAATGTTGACATCAGTAGGGTGGTCGTCATAAATCCCCCCAACCAGACAGAAGCTAACCGATGCTAGTCGGTAACCAGCTGCTGCACTCAAAATTATTTCATTGGTGTTTGCTTTATATTCGCTTATTTAGTTGTTAAAAAAAAAAATTGTGTTTTGTTAATTTTGTTTTGTGTATTTTCATGACCAGATGTCCTTAGAGTGGTAAGTGCCTTTATGACTGCTCCCTATATCCTCTAGCAGATAATAAGCATTTCCCATCTTCTTAACCACTTTGGCTTTAATACCTTTCGGGGCAAGTTTGGCGTTGAAATGTTTTGCCAAATTACTCTGCACAAAGTTTCTCCGTATTACGGTTTGTCCTGGCGTAAACTCCCGTTTGCGCGTGCGTAGGTTGTATGTGCGTGAGTTTTTCTCATATGCAAGCTTTATCTTGGAATTCACCGATTCGCGAATGAGAGCAAATTGATCTTCCCTACTAAGTCTCGTGCTACCCTCAGATAATAATCCCAGATTTTTCAAGATACCGTAGTCTTTTCCGTGTGTCACCATATTCTGTCCAAAAACAATGAAATACGGCGACTGACCAATTGTGCTGTGTAACCCGTTCCGTAAAGAACAATTAATACTACTAACGTAAGTATCCCAATTCCGTTGGTCTGTGCGTACAAACGATCTCAAAGCCTCGTTAATTGAGCGATTTACACGCTCTGATGCGTTGGCCTGAGGTGAATATACCGCGGTTCGGACATGGCTAATTCCATGTTTGTCAATAAAATTGTGAAACTCTTTACTGACAAATTGGCTTCCGTTATCGGATACTATTGTCTGAGGTACCCCAAAACAATCAAAAATATTAGTTTTCAGAAAATCTATTATCAAGTTGGTTGTGAACTTTCTTAGTGGATTCAAAAATGTGAATTTCGAAAAATGATCGAGGACAATGAGAATGCCTATGTTTCCCTTCTTCGATCTCGGAAAGGGTCCAATGAGATCGATGTACAATCGCTGAAATGGTCGCTCTGACTCGGCTTGCTGCCCCATCGGTGGGCGAAGCGAATACGATGGCGTCTTCGAGGTTTTGCAAAGGTCACATGATAGTACGTAATTTTTTATATCATTTACCATTCCAGGCCAATATAAATGTCTTCTTACCAGCTCAATCGTCTTGGCCACACCACCGTGTGCTGAACTAGGTGAGTTATGAGCCGAGTAAATAGCACTTTCTCTCAGTTCGGTCGGCACAAACAATTTCCATGCCTCTTCCTCAAGGGGCATATTGGTGTCGAAATTATTCCTATAATAAATGAATTTGCCAATCACTTTGTAGTCTGGCATATCACTGTTGGAAAACTTTTCCCGCAATTCTCGGTACTTGTCAGATTCAAAGTGAGGAGACTCTAAATCTATCTCTGGCAAAGTCTCTAACTCTATCTCTTCAACATTACCGATTTCCTCAAAAGCTCGAGACAACGCGTCAGCGACCTTATTTTCGCTCCCCTTTCTATGTTCTATTGTGAAGCTATAACCTTGTAGTTTTAGGGCCCACCGCGCTAACCTTCCGCTTAGATCTTTTTGGCGCATTAGCCATTTAAGGCTCGCGTGGTCGGTCACGACTTTGAAATCGTGTCCTTCGATATAAGGCCTAAATTTCTTAATTGCCATTACCACTGCGAGACATTCCAGTTCAGTGACGGTATAATTTCGTTGCGCTCTGTTCAGTTTGTGCGACATGAATGCAATAGGTTTTTCGTCGCCATTTTCATCAGCTTGAGCTAACAAACCACCGACACCGTACTGGCATGCATCACATTGGACAATGAACTGCTTAGAATAATTAGGGTGAATCAATAGGGGTGCCGTTGTAAGCTTATTTTTAAGTTGTTGGAAGGCATCTTCAGCTTCTGGGTTCCAAGCAAACTTCTTTTTCTTACAGAGCAGTTCGGTTAGTGGAAATGTTAGACTAGCATAGTCGGCAATAAAGCGCCTATACCACCCTGCCATTCCCAAAAATTGGCGTACTTGTCGAATGGTTTTCGGGGATGGATACTCAGCAATAGCCTTTACCTTATCCTCATCTACCGCTAGTGTGCCATTTCCTACTATAAATCCTAAATATTTCACTCTATTTAGACCAAAGCTACTCTTCTTAATGTTAATGGTTAACCCAGCTTTACGTAAGTGTGCCGCCACTTCCAACAGGTGCGATATGTGTTCTTCGAATGTTTGTGAGACAATTAACAAGTCGTCAAGGTATACGAAAACGTGAGTCTTAAGATTATAGGGGATAACCATATCCATCAATCGACACATCGTTTGTGGCGCATTACAGAGGCCAAAGGGCATCCGAGTAAATTGGTATAAAGGTCGATTGGGTATGGTGAATGCTGTTTTGGGTCGTGAATCCTTTGACAAACTAATTTGCCAGAAGGCATCCTTCAGGTCAATTTTTGATATGCAATGTACCGGCGGTAGCCGCGAAATCAATCCATCTATATTCGGGATAGGATATGCGTCTTTCACGGTTACTTCATTAAGTTTTCTTGAATCTAAACAAAATCTAATTTTTCCGGGTTTTACTATGAGTACTCCTGGAGAAGACCAAGCTGAATTTTCAGCCTTTTCTATTACTCCTAACTCAATCATACGATCTACCTCTTCGCACAAGAGCTTCTCCATTGCAGGCGAGATGGGGTAATAACGTTGTTTTATCGGGGTAGCCGTGCCAGTATCTATGACATGCTCTAAAAGCTTCGTAGATCCAAGGCCTTCTTTTTCGTAAGCAGGGAAAGCTGAGATAGCTATCTCCAGTTGGCGTTTCTGTAATGACGTCAAAGGAATCACATCTGATTCTACTGCTTCATGGGTAAGTTGATTAACGCAAGTTTCAGTTTGAACTTGCAGGCCAAATTTCTGCCAAAAGTCCATTCCGCATATGACGTTACTGGCAACAGACGGTACTAAAAGAAATTCAATCGTTTCTCTACGATTGTTGAAGTCTATAGAAAACTCTATGATTCCCGCTACACTCTGCTTTTTCCCATCTGCTGTTCTTACAGAACCTAAAAGCTTTTGGAACTCTCTATTGGGACTTTCAATAATTGATTTTGCTAACTCCGATCCTATGCAGCTTTTGTTTGCTCCACTATCTAATAAAGCTAAATAGGTTTTTCCTAAGATCTCTATATTTGCGTAGGGTCGAATGTCAGAATTATTAAAAACTATAGAAGATATAATGGAACTATGTAGTGCTTTCTTACGCTTCCAATAGGCTGATATACGCTTACTAGAACGGGTTGGAGTACGTTTGATCTCTAGGTCGGAGAATATTCTTTTTCTCGCACGGTTGTACTCCGCCAAACGAACGTGATACGGTTTTCTAGATAATGTCTTAATTAAATCTGTCGAATCTTTAAAAGGAGTGTTACTCATGGATTTATTAGTTTTTGAAAAATCTGGTAAAATTATCTGAATGTTGGCAGTATTGCCTTCATTTACTAAGGTTGTTTCACCAAAACTAAGTTTGGTGTTTAATTCCGAGGGCGGTATGATGGATGCTCGTCCGAGATTCGACGGACATCCCTCTTGGAGTTTTCCGACGAAACGGTGCACTTAGGACAAGTGGGTTTATACATATTTTCAGCGCCACATCCGTAGCAGAAAATTTTCCTTGGCTTGAGACAATCATGGTAACGGTGTCCCATCTCTTGACAATTCCAACACTTGAGCTTACTTGAGTCGATGGCTTCAATATTGCCAAGTTCTTCTTCTTGGTTGGTGCTGATCTCATCTGAGTTGAGCAACTCGTTAATTTGGTGACGTCCAGAATTGTGCCGGGATGATCCACTCTGAATATCATTGAAAAACTTTTCATGTTTCCGCGCTGCTTTCCTTAAACTTGCAATATCCGTTATTTCTAGGTGTAAAATTTCATGACGCAAGTCGGACTTCAAGTTGCGCATCAAAATCTCAACTAGCTCCGTCTCGTTCATTTGTATTCTCAATCGGTCGGACATTTGCATCACGACTTCAAGGAAATCATCGAACGGCTCAGCAAATTTTTGCTTTCTCCTTCGAATGTCGTCGCGTATTTCGGCGTCTGTCGAAAAATCTTTAAATTGGCGTCGCATGGCTTCGCAGAAATCAAACCACTCCAGATCATCAGTGCGTTGCCGGTAACGCCAGAACCATTGCAATGCCTTACCTTCAAATAACGAGTGTAGATGTTGGCAAAGTACGGTAAAACTTCCATTTAGGTGAAGGGCTGTTAAGGTGTTAACTCTATAAATAAATTGGTCTACAGATATACCATCTTTGGACCCGCTAAAACGAACCTGCCAATTTCGGACTAAGTTAGACAGTTTTTCGTTTGCAACAGACAATCGGCTCGCGCCTAACGACTCTGGCCGTCTTTCATGGCGCAAATTATCAACATAGGGTCGTTCCGGATAAGGAACGTCACGCGGCCATTCCACCTGTTCTTCTTGCCGAGAAACAGCTGGAGATGGTCTATTATTTCTATCCATATGTAAATTTTGTAGCATATTGTGAATGTCCATCGTCATAGCTGCCCGAAAGTTCTGCATTGATTCAGCAACTAACTGCTGCACTCGATGTTCGGTTATTCCGCTTTGGTGGTGATTTGTCCCGCGTCTAAATCGAGGACTATTTGTTTGACCGTGTCGGCGGTCAGTTTGCATAAAGGTTTGGGCTTGGGGGTTATTCTGCCCATAGAGGCGTGTAATCGGTCGGTCGCGAGGAATAGCGCCGGTTGCCATACTCACTCTTTCCTTTTCTAAAACCTTAAGATCTTTTGAGTAACAGGTGCTTCTACATATAGGGCAAGTGTCATTATCATTTAACCAGGTATTAATGCAAGTCAAGTGGAAACAATGATGGCATGCCGTTTCTCCCCTCTCCTGACTATTCAGCAAGATTTCAGTGCATATGACACAGTTGTTCACCTGAGCAACATCTGTGCCACCGCTGGCATTATCAGGACTACGTATCAATGGCATCCTAGGACTCAACCAAAAAAAAAACTTCAAAACAAAACTTTATATTCATTGGTGTATAAACCGATCAATCGATCGCGCTTTTCGATCAACTAATTAATAAAAAAAATAAAGGATGACTACTCTGTAGGGTAGGTTAATCACTTGGTCTTAATTATGCGTGGTTGCTTAACTCCTTGTTATAATCATACATATATGCTGGATAAAAACATGAGGTTAGTGGCTAAGCTTATACTTTGGTAAATCTCTACAACTGTGCAAAAGATCCAAAATCCAAAAGTAGAGGCTTCACCGTTTGGCGGAAATACTTGTCCGTATTTTAGTTTTGGTCTGTGGATCAAGGTCGGACACAAATATAAAAATATTAATTTCCCGCAGTCCTTGGTCTCCAACAGTCCCACGAACGAAAAATATTAATAAATAAAAAAAATATAAATCAAATGTAGTTTCGAGGACAGAATCCATATTAGGAATGTCAATCTGTAATCCATCTCAACTAACAATAGATTTCATACAAGAATACTAAATACAGTGAAAAAAAATCAGCGGTCAGAATCCGAATTAATCCAAACTCTGCAAATCCAGCGTTCTTTTGTTCACTGGGAACAGAAAATTATAAATGGAAGTTGGGAGCCTTGACAAGATAAAACCTAGTTGTCTTGGGCTTTCAGGCCGTCAGGCTTTCAGGCCGTCAGGCTTTCAGGCCCCACGTTGGGCGCCATTATTTCTGTAACGAATTTCTCCCGAATGCTGCCATATACTAATGAAGAAGGGTCAGGCGCATGCTTCCGAGACGGTTCTGCATACCTTGCTATGCTACGGTCTGGCTCAGGGAAAATGGGGGTGGGCTTGTCTCGGTTACATACAGCGAAACTCGTACGAAATAAAACTTGTATGCAGGGAATTTAAACTCTAACATCTCATGAACGGGAAAATAACGATAAATACAAACCAGCGAAAAATAAAGCAGCGAATATATACCAAAAATAATAAAGTGTATTAATACAGCGATAACAAGGAGTGGAAACCACCAGCCATGGAGGGATAGAAAAGATGAAATTTTCCCTCCTTGTCTTTACCCACCCAACCTGTTAATGGATTCCGACTTTATTTCCATTAACCCAATGAACATTTATTAATCCTGGAATACTAACCTTTCCCTACATTTCGTCATCCAAATGAAAAACTTAGAATTTCATATTGAATATTACAATGAAATCATAATTACATTTATTGAATATTTTTCATTAAGTATACCGAAAGTAAAAAAAATATTTTACGATTTAGGTAAGAAGAAAAGAAAATAACAAAAAAAAATGTATAGCTCAACCGGTCTAATGTAAATTTACTCTAATATATACATTTTAAAAGTTTAAGGCTATCAAATTCAAAAAAAAAAATATACAACTATACCGGGCTAAAGTCTAAATACATTTTTAATATATATGTGCATCCGATTTTCAAATATTAATAATTCTTTTGTTTTTCTTAACTTTACTAATTTTAATCTTAGACTAGAAAATAATTAATTTTTAAAAATCCTTTTTATTCGCAAACCCCAGACGAAACTCTGATTAGAATCATAGTCTCGAATTTTATGAAATAATATACGAATAGAAATATAGAAACGAATAGACTAAAGACACGAACTCGCGCCAAAGAAAAAAAATATGCAAACGAAATGACTTAGGAAACGAACTTGATTATAGTCAACCAAGTTTTATGCGAACCATCGTGTTTGAACGCAACCGAATTTTAAATTTCAATTCACTCTTCGAAAGAAACTAAAGTAAGTGTTTTTTTTTTTAAATTAACCCGTATTAACTAACCAAAAATCCTACCATATCGCCAAATGTTAAAGAATTTCAAGTACATAGTACATATGTATGTATATAATTGAGTATTAATTTTACTTACTTGATTTCCATCCATGCGACGTTGAGCTCAGCGACGATGACGGAGTGTTGTAAGTTCGATGTGTGCTAGCGACCCTGTATGCTAGTGCTGAAAGTTAATTATTAATTTACACTGGCAACATGTTAGGTGTTAAACATTTTCATCACTAAGCTCTGAACGAGTTTGATTAAACGAATGGTGATGATGAACTAAGACGTTTCCGGTATCACCAGGTACCGTGAAATTAGACCCGACAAGGCAAATTTGCGACCGTTCTAGACTCCCGAACCAAAAAAAATCTTTAAGAAAAATGGTTAATCCTATATAAATTCCAAACATTAATTTTCCATTTTACTCTAACCTTTCTTCTTTACTTATAAATGAATAGTTGGAGGAAAAGGAAACAAAAAAAAAAATCCTAGCATTTTAACTAACCTTACGCCAAGTAAACTACATTCTAAAATTAACAATTTCAAAAAAAAATATACAAAATTTAAAAATAATAAGAATGACAAATAGAAGAAATATTAAATTTCCTGGGGATCTCTGCATTGGGGCGTTTCCCGATAGGCACTTCCTGGGCTTCCAGCCGTCTACTCGAGCACCAGCATTGATAAGGTTAAAGATGATTTAAGTGGGCTCATTGGCCTCTTTACAATAATTGCTTTCTTTAGCAAGGTGTTTGAAATTCATAATTTCATTTACTTGTTCATTATCAACTTTTCAATTTTTCGTCTACATTTTTTTTTTTTTTTTTTTTTTTTTTTTTTTTTTTTTTTTTTTCTTAACGGTAGTGCATGTAATTTCTTTTTGTTTTCTTTCCCGATTCACAAAAAAAAAAGTTTCGGGATTTTCGGGGTCTCGTGGATTAATCTACCAAACTTTTTATATATATTTTTAGTTCATTTTTTTTTTTTACTCTTTTCCTTTTATTGGTTCATTATAAAATAATTAATTTCAAATTTTTTTTTTTTTTTTTTTTGTTTTTGGTTCCTCCAACGTTTTTCCACGTTATATAAAAAAATTTTCCTCTATTTTTTTTTCTTTTATGTTATTTTTGCAAATTTTCCAATTCTTTCTTTTCGGGATCTCATGCCCTCTTTAAAAGTTTTTTTTTTTTTTAAACATTTCATTTTTAAAACTTTTGGCCACTTAACACTTTTTTTTTCTAAACTTTGCTTCACTTATTTTTTTCTTGTTTTTATGCTGATTTACGGGCTAATAAGTTTTGGGGTCTTATGCCCTCTTTTAAAATATTTTTCGAATTTTCGAATTTTCAAATTCCCCCTTTTTTTTTTTTTTTTTTTTTTTAACTTTGGGGTGGAAACACTCGCGCGTTCGGGTTCGAGGGGTTTGTTCTCGCCCGCCGTGGTAGTCGATCCGCTGTCTGCAAAAAACTGTCTTTTTCGTGTCCGGCTACCGTTTTTATAGCCTCTGTTCCCATGCTTTTTCCTTAGTTATTCATATACGAAACGGGATAATCGCCTGATTTTCCTGTTAGATTTTCTCTTGATATGCCAATTTTTGTTCTTGTCTTACCTATTGACCAATCGCTTCATTACGCGTGTCGGGAGACAAACAAATGACGTCACAGATCACGCCACCCAAATTTGCTATATCATAAACAGTTTTTTTTTTTTTTTTTTTTTTTTTTTTTTATATCGAATATACCAGCATAACATTGTATTAGTTGGAAAAACTTGGAACTTTTTATCATCAACAATCCATCTATGGACGCTTGGCCAACGATCATCTTTAAACTTTTATGAGTCTTTATCTTCTAGGGTTCGATCTTGGGAACTCTTTCCATGAAGTCGCATACTTCTCAAACTTTCCTTGGCGGAATCTAGAGCGCTTTATTTTTAAATCATGGCGACATTTTACATCTTATCCAGCACTTAGGATGCTTAAATGAGAATTGGACCAGTTTCATACATAGAAAAGGAACAGTTGAGGACCAGTCTGGTCCAGCATTCATATTGGTTACGCAATCGCTTGCAGCAAGTTGAATTGGTTGCGTGGTACATAGGGGTAAACTGTACCTTCAAAATGAACAACTACGCTCTGCGCCGCGATTTGAGAACCCCCTTGTTGTTGTTGTTAACATAATCACCTTAGTTATGCTCACCTTGGTCCAGCTCAGTTAGTTATGCTCACTTGCAGTTTTTCTAAGTATTAGTATCCGCTCAGTGATTGCATCTCACATATATTCACATACGTGCATTGTCAAGTGTGTGTTAGTAGTTTGCACTTCCGTGGCTTTTCTGTTAAGTTAACATTTTGTGCTCGCTCGCTCATTTCTTTTTCATGCTAACACACTGCTCTGTTCGTGCGTTAGATCACATCGAACGCAACTTTTAGGTTGCAGCAGTGGGGCATTAATCAAGTCCGAACACTGTTCGAACCAAAGTTGAAGTAATCAAGCGAACATGTTGCCATACAACCTTCCTATGCAAGTGACGTTTCGAAGTTGATATCGCGCTGTGGATATTCGAATATTGCCTTCAAATGTTGACATCAGTAGGGTGGTCGTCATACTCCTTAGGTCAGTTATCGCTAAAAAGGAACAACTGGGGCTGTTAAATTTCAGTGCCAATCGCGCATAAGCTTTACGGTCTGGAACAACGCGACTATCTCTTTTGAATTGTGAGCGGGCCTTGGAATGTTCGGACCGCTACCTGATCGTTACGAATCCACAAACACCGGGAGTCCCAGCGGGTTGTGGCCCAATTACATAAAACTTTGTGAAACTTTGCCTCGTTTTTGCTCATTTGTTTCCCAATCTTTGTATGAAAGTGGAACCTTCAAAGTGGTATGTAATTGGACCTTTAGGGCTAAAGTCGGGCTAAGACATTCAATCAATACTGATTATTCCCAAAATTTTTCAAATTCTGGTATGCTAAATCTCCACTTTTGTTAAAGTTATGCCGGATTCATGACTTTGATTTCCGTATTTAAAAATATAAAAATTATATGAGCTGTTCGCAAACAATACGGAGTTACCAGATTGTGCGCTACTAAAAGAGCTGCATAAAAACCTGATACAAAATACCGGGTATTTTTTAACAGCACCGGTTTTTTTAAATATCGCCACCGAAGTACTCGCTACTTCCCAACACTTATTTTAAATACATAGTTTAACAAAAAATAGCTATATTTACCTTCTCAATCGGTTGTGGTTCGCCAACAGCATTTTCATTGTCATTTGTTTCATCGTCCAGCTCCACTAAACGTTTATAACCGCTTACATGTAGACCGAATTCGCGTTCCACCTCTTGCTCAAAGTTGCCTATTATATCCACTGGGGTCATGCCAAAGCCCACGCCATCATCTCTGCCGATGTCACTCAAACGTACTGGCGTAGTAGCATTGCTAGTTGCTGCAACCACTGCAAGTGCATTTCCCTTCACACCCGTCTCCTGTTTGCGGTCCCCACCAACAACTGATTCATTGTTGATATACACATTTTCCTCATGCGCCGTTTCGACATGTTTTCGTAGGGGTTGTGGACTAACACCACGCAGCAAATCAGGACGATTCTCTTTTTTCGTATGTTGCTCCGGACGCAAATTGCAATTCTTTAATAAAATATCGGGTGTTGTGCCGTACACCTGCGGTTCACCCTCACCATCAATTTGTGCTACCAATCGACACTTTTGATCATAACGAAACGGATAATTATCGGCCGAGTTTATAATGTAAGCATCTGTATAATTATCTGGTACATTCAAAGTGAGTAGTTGACGCAAGTTCTCGTGCAACTCATTTGCTATGAGTGCACCTAATTTGTTGTGCTTTTGTTGTTGTTGATTTTGCAGTTGTTCTTTTGGTTCTTGGTCTTCGTTAGAATCATTTTTGCTATTGACGGCGCTATTGCTATTAGCGTCCGTGTTCGATTGTTGTAAACTGTTTGACAATTCTGGGCTTGCCGATCTCGTATCTCCCTTATGACTATCATTGCTGCTACTGTTGTTGTTGAAAATATTCATTTTCACATTCAGCTCCTCACTCTGGTGCTGCCCATCATCATTGGACAAATCGTCACAACTATCACCACTCAATTCCATTTCACATTCAGACATATCACTGTCATACGAATCGGTTGGTGTACAACCTATAAAATGCTCAGAGAGTGTGTGCGCTAAATGTTGAAATCCAGGATAGTTTGGGTTTATAATACCACGCGGAAAGTAGGAGCGATGTGGTGCATTAAAAGAGACGCTCGATGATGTGGGCGACGTTAGATATTCATCTGAAAGTAAAAAAGCGATTGGTCAATTCAAGTTTAAAATTCTTACAGGACCGCAGCTTTTCCCACCAGCCAAGTAGCAATGTAAAAGGCTTGGGTGATTCCCGAATGAATGATCTAACTCTTTTAATTGAACTAGCTCATCCAGTAAAGTGAACAAAACATTTCTGTGCCAACATTGCTGGTGAAAATTTATTATAAATTATAAAATTATTTTATAACGCATGACAACTCACTTCATCGTTATCTACATATAAATGCGCAATGTTCAAAAGTTTTCTCCCTTTTTTTGCAATAACCACAATTCTAAGGTATATAAAATTTGATATGTATCGATAGGTCTCCCCGAGCAGGGTGTGCGACACCAAACCAAAAATTAAAAAAAAAATAAGTATGATATGAAATGCTAAACACGTATTCACTCCATAGGTAGGTTCAAACAGTGTTTACAAAAACAAAATCTGTGACTTGATGTTTTGAAAAAAAAAAGAAAAATACTAATAAGTTACATCGTTCACATCTCCCATCGTGGTTAGACTGTGAAATAAAATAAAATGGAAAATTGATAAAAAAATGTAAAATAAAGGAAAATAAAAAATAGAAAAATGATTGAAAGTAAAGAAATAAATTTGTAGGAAATAAAAGGAAATGAAATAATATAAGATAAATAAAAATAAAGCAAAACTAAATAAATAAAAGTATAAAAAAGGAAAGAATCTAAATGGAAGGTAATGGATAAAAAGAAAATGAAGGGAAGACAAGGTAAGGTAAGGTAAGGAAAGGAAAAGAGAGAAAAATCAAAGGCAAGCAAAGGTAGGGAAAGGAAAGGAAGGGAAAGAAAGGAAAGGTAATGAAAGTAGAGGAATGAAAAATGAAGGAAAATAGAGAAAGATAAAAAAGGGAATTAAAGAAAAAGAAAGGAAATAAAAGGTAGGGAAGAGGAAGGTATGGAAAAGAAATAAAGATAAAAAGAAAGAAAGATAAAGGAATGGAGAGGGAAAAAAATAATTAAAGGAAATGAATGGAAAAGAAATAAAACTAAAGGAGTTACGGAAAGAAAAAGAAAGAAGTAAGGAAACGCAAGGAAAGGTAAGGAAAGGAAATGACTGGAAGGGAAAGGAAAAGAAAGAAAAGAAATTAAAAGAAAATAAATAAAATGAAGGCATACGAAACAAAATTAAAGCAAAGGATATGAAACGAAACGAAAGAAAAGGCAAGAAAAAGAAAAAAAAAGAATGAAAAAGAAAGGAAAAGACAAGACAAAAAAGAAAAAAGGAAAGAAAAAAATAATAAAATGAAATGAAAAGATAGGAAAGGAAAGGAAAGGAAAAAGGAAGGAAAGGAAGGAAAGGAAAAGCAAGGAGATGAAAGGAAAGGAAAGAAACGCAAAAAAAAAAAAAAAAAAAAAAAACTAATGGCGGCGATATACCAAGAGGTCATCATAACCTCTAACGAGATTTTTAGCCGAGCTTCTCTTTCCAACTTGTGGTGTGTTCCTTTTGAGTTTTTCCTACAAGTTGGCGGGACCTACAGTTTTTTGCCGACTTCGAACGGCACTTGCAAAGCAAATGAATTTTTTGCTGAGAAGCTTCTCATGGCAGAAATACACTCGGAGAGTTTGCCAAACTCTTTTTCTAAATCATTTTTGATGTTACTTTTGCCGGGCATCGAACCGACACGACTTGGTGTAGAAGGCCGAACACTTAACCGCTACACCACGGCGGCCGCCCCAAAGAAAAGCAAAGGAAAGTAAATAAAACCAAAGGAAAGGAAAGGAAAGAAAGAAAGACGAATAAAAAGGACCTTAAATAAATTGTTATAAACATTGAAACTTTATTACTGAATGGCGTAAAGAGGGAGAAAAGGGCAAAAAGAAAAGGAATGTATAGAAACGGAAAATATAAAAAATAAGGAAAAGTAAGGAAAATTTAAGAAATAGCTAAAGAAGTGATAGTTAAGGAAACTGAACTTCAATAAGGTAGAGAAATTAAATAAGGTTTTGTGGTTGAATTTCAACCACTGGGCAAACTCTAGTAAATTGAAACAGCTGATCGAACCTCGCGGTAATTTTGTCAAATTTTCATATTTGCAAGAGGAGTGCAATAGAAAGTGCTTAAATTTTGTTTTTATAATTAAACTATCGAAAATCATCATTTGTGTTTAAAATGCAATTTTAACTGACTGAACTTATCAGATTGATGGAACTATAGTACAACAAGGTGATCAAACTTACCAACCTAAATAACTAGGTCAATTGATTGAACGAACTGGACGTGAAGTAATCTGTGTTTTCACCAGGGGAGGCTCTGCCGGGCTCTTAACAAAATAAAAGGGTTCGGCAAAGGGGAGTTGTGCGAGACCGGATGGCCGAAAATAACAAGAGTTACTTTCGACTGAGTAGGAACTGAGAAGTAAAGTCCTTTCTCCAAGAACTGAGATCACTCTCTATAAGTCTGTTATACCGGCCTAACGTACGGCTCGGAATCTTGGACAGTGTCAAGAGAAGATGAATTGGTTCTTGGAGTACCGAAGGAAATTGAATGGTGAGCTGTACGAGCTTTACGCAGTGCAGCAAATTAGGCGCCCAAATATCTGCTGGCTGGGCATGTTATGCTAATAGACCAAAAAGTTCCAGCTTCAATAGCTCTATGTGTCTTATTTATTAGAATCTGGTTTAATTAGCCAGACCATCTAAGCCTGAATAAATTTTAAATCTTGGTGGAACATTAAACGTGTGTCCACTTTCAAAAACTAAAATTATCTCGAGATATTACCACATTTTCCCCCAAACTAGTTATCACCTCACCTAGTTCATCGTTGTGCTGTTCGACGGCCGATTTATGTTCTGTCTCATTGCATAAGTCCAGCATAGATTGATCATTATAGTCGTATTCTGGATTATTAACATCCCGTATATAATCCGCTGTGTTCACTTGGTTTCCGAATTGCTGCTGATGATTCGAGTTAAGCTCATGTTGAGTGTTGGCTACATCTATTTTCATATCATTATATTCGCATTGGTAATCAGCTGAGCTAACGCCACTTGAGGCACCATGGATATGAGTCTGGTATTGTTGTTGCTGTTCGCTTATGTTATAATCAAAACCGCGATCGCCGTAGTTTTTCAAGCCCTGCGCATAACCAACATTTGTTTTTTCGTAATCATCCAAAGCTATTGCCGTACGATTTACATAAACCTCCTGAAATCCTTTATAGGCACTATTGCTATTGCTACCGTAATTCTCTAAGTAATTTCGTGTTTGCGAGTTTCTTTGATAATAGTCGCCGCCGTAACCGTGATCTTCAGCTGAAGTCGAATCATTATATTCGTATGGTACTGCTATAGAGGAGCTTAAGGCTCTTTGAACAAACTCGTCCGCCGAAGAGGTGTAAGCAGAGGGATTGCCATATTGGCCGTTAGGTGGAAAATTAAAACGTCCCGTTGTGGTGGTTTGAAATTGACGCGTTGTCCATGCGCCATTTTTATTAGGCTCATTCCGCACCACCGAATACTCCTCTGCTCCAGTGGACGTTGTTGATTGTGACTGTTGTTCTGTTAAATTATTGATGTGCGTAAATTGTGCAGCATTTCCAGCTGTTAGCGTGATGTCTGGAACTCGCATACCGCTCGATATCTGTGGAGAAAAGGGAACAAGACAAAAATAACTTGGTAAGTTGGGAAAACATTATATTATTTTGTTTGCTTTTGGGGTACAGTAATTTGATCCACAATTGCAGAACGGCCTCAGTATACAGATAACTGCGTACGGGATGGAAAAACGTTAGTGGTTTTTACGGGGTGTCAAATTGTTTTTTTTTTAAACGCTCTAAAAAATATATACGTGACAGATTAATTCATGAACATTTACATATGTATGTACGTAAGTATGCGTGCTCGCAATTTCCTTTCCTCAATAATTTTTTATAGCTTTTCGTTTATTTTTAGACACGAAGTCAATGAGTAATTTGAAACCATTAGCTTTTGAGTCCTGACTACACATACATGCCTACTTATGTACATGCCATAGATGGGCAGTTTGGGGTGCACTAACCTTAAGCAAAAATTGAACCTTATATGCGATATTAAGAAGACTGATTCCGCGGTAGTTGGTGGGGTTAGCGGGATCGCCTTTCTTGTGGATTGGGCGGAGCACACTTAGATTCCAATCTGTAGGCATGCACTCATCTGACCATATTTTGCATAAGAGCTGATGCATGCTTTTTACCAGCTCTTCGCCTCCGTGTTTGAACAGCTCGGCGGATAGTCCGTCTTTCCCAGGCGATTTGTTGTTTTTGAGCCGGGATATAGCTATCTTCACTTCATCATAGTCAGGTGGTGGGACGACTTTTCCATCGTCAGGGATTGGGGTATTGGGTTCGAAGGCTCCCTCGCAATTTAGCAGTGAGGAGAAGTGCTCCCTCCATAATTTAAGTACATTCTGTACGTCGGAACAGGTCTTTAAACCTTCCGTCATCCGCCGGATCTTTTCATAGAATTTGCGGGCACCATTCCTGTCAACCAGCATCTCAAGCTCCTCAGACTCACGCCTTTCGGCTTCACGTTTCTTTTTTTTTGAAAAGTCGTCTCTCTTCCTTCCTGGCCTCACTATAGCGTTGCCATACACTGCGGGTTGCGCCCATTCGCAACGTCTCCCTGTATGCAGCGTCCTTTTTGTCCGAGGCAGTGCTACATTCCTCATCGTACCAGTTATTCTTGCGGGCTCGCTGAAACCCTATAGTGGCCTCAGCGGCGGCACGTAATGACTTAGAGATATGCTTCCATTGCTCGGTAACATCGTTAGGTCGAGGATTGCTCTCCGATAGCAGGTGTGACTGGATAAATTATCAGCTGTCTGTGTTGTGCGCAGCTTCCCGACGTCAAACTTTCCTTCCGTTACTGTGCGCACTTTCTTCGATACACAGAGGCGTGTGCGTATCTTGGTTGCAACAAGATAATGGTCCGAGTCGATATTGGGACCACGTAGAGTACGCACGTCCAGAACGGTGGAGCTGTGTCTGCCGTCGATCATGACATGATCAATCTGGTTTCTAGTTCTTTGATCAGGGGACAGCCATGTGGCTTGGTGTATTCGCATATGCTGGCACCTGGTACTACTGATGACCATATTGCGAGCAGCGGCGAAGTCAATCAACCTAGTGCCGTTGGGGGATGTTATATCGTGGAGACTAAATTTTCCAACTGTAGGACCAAAGACTTCTTCCTTGCCCACCTTGGCATTAAAGTCGCCTAGCACGAGTTTGATATCATGCTGAGGGCAGCGATCATAAGTCTGTTCAAGTTTATCGTGGAAGGAGTCCTTCTTTGCGTCGTCCGTCTCCTCAGTCGGCGCATAGGCGCAGATAAATGTTATGTTGAAAAACCTCGCCTTGATGCGGATCGCAGCGAGACGCTCGTCCACAGGAGTGAACGCTAATACTTGGTGGCGAAGTCTCTTTCCCACCACGAATCCTACACCACGCCCTTTGCCGCGTGTCTGGCCACTATAGTATACGTCACAAGGACCGATGGTCGTCTTTCCTTGCCCCGTCCATCGCATTTCCTGCAGGGCGGTGATGTCGGCATTTGCGCCTATGAGGACATCAACCAGTCGGACAGCGGTACCGGCCCTTGAAAGGGTCCGGACATTCCCGGTACATGCCCTAATATCCAAATCATTATGCCTTATTCGTTTTGCCGGGTCGTCAACATTAAAGGGGGTTCTCATCCGAGGCTTTGAATTCGTTTTCATTGGAATTAAGTTTTTTACGCGGCGGGTCCCAAACCCAGCACACAACCCGTTTCGGGGTTTTTGGAAAATATTTACACATTTATATAGCGAGCCGCTTGTTTCAAGACAGACGCCCGCTTGCAGCCGCACCTCATGGTGAACAGACGCTACGCAAAAACCTCGGTGAGCCCTTAAACCAAGTATGTCAGAGTGGCCCCACCGGGGCTTCCTCTCTTTCTGCCGCGAGCCTAGATAGCTCACGTTGCCCAGAGTGTACGAACGGGGACGCAAGAGTCGGGATTGGGCAAGGTCGCACAGCAACCACCCCATTACACTCCAATTCAACTACACAGTTTTATTTTATTTTATTTATTTGCTGTTCCTTTCCTTCCTATTTTTTTATTTCCTGTTCTTAATTTTTTACACCCTTAAAAAAAAAACAATTTATGTTTTTAATATATTATGTTTATTTTTATCTTTTCCTTTCCATCTTGAATTCTTTGTTGTGGCTTTCCATTATTTTGTAATCCTTTCTGTGTCATTTCTTTAATTTTTTTATCCTTTCCTTCTCTTTGTTTTCTTTCCTCTCTTTACGTTTCCTTTCCTTCCCGTTCCCTTCCCTGCTATTTTTTTCCTTCTCCTTACATTTCCGTCCCCTTCCTTTATTTTCCCTTCCCTTTCTTTTTTCTCCTCTCCTTTTTTCCTTACCTTTCTTTACGCTTCCTTTTCTCTCCTCTCCTTTCCTTTTCCGTCCTTACCTTACCTTAAATTTTTGCCGTTTATTTTCTCCAATTGTTTGTCACTTTCTTTTCTTTTTGCTTCCTTTTATTTTTTTTTTTAATTTAAGAGTACAATTTCAGTATTTGTTTATTAATCTTTATTTCATTTTTTTATTTTATTTTATTTTAGTTTGTTATATCTTATCTTAATTTATATAATTTTATTTCTTATGTTATTTTATTTTAATTATTTTCTTTTATTTTATTTTATATGGTTTAATTTTATTATGTTTTATTTTATTTATAATGCAAACTGCCCATTTATGACACACATACACGCATGCATTCACACATAGACAAGTGTACTATATGTGCATACGGGTCATTTCATGCCAAATCGACAAATTTTTTACCTGGCCCCTTTCGATTTCGCTAAAAATTTGCTATCATTTTCTACCCCCCGTAAGACAGTTTTCAGAAATTTTACAAATTTTTTTCCCCAAATCAAAAAATGTTATGAACTTGAAAAAAAGGGGCCCTGCACCCAGTTTCTGTAACTTTTTAACGAAATTCGTCACTGTCGTTAACATTGATTTTGACAAATTTTGTACAGAAAATTGTGTCAAAATTAACGATTTTTATGTAACGAACTTCGTTAAAAAGTTACAGCAACGACGAGCAGATACCTATATACATTTTTTTTTCGAAAAAAAAGTCCGGCCTTTTTTTATTTTTATTTTTCTTTTAAACTCCAACTAACTCTGCAATAGCCCCGCTAGTAACAAGATGTGCCGACAATCGCTTCTATTTTTTTTTTGATTGAAAAGTATTTTTTTTTTAAACTTGGCTCATTTATATCACAAGATGTGCCGACAATGTCTTCTATTTTTTTTTTTTTATTGAAAAGTATTTTTTTTTTAAACTTGGCTCATTTATATCACAAGATGTCTTCTATTTTTTTTTGATTGAAAAAAAAAATTTTCAACTTTGGCTCATTTTATATAATTTTTTAATGAATTTTTTTTAAATGAAAATGATAGCAAATTTTTAGCGAAATCGAAGGGGGTCAGGTAAAAAATTTGTCGATTTGGCGTGGAATGACCCATACATATATGTATGTATGAAGGTATTTAGTTGCAAAAAGGCCTTGCAAATCGATTTTACAAGTCGTACTAGTGTTTTCCAGACCCCACATCCAAAATTGGCAAAAATCAAGCCACAAATTAAAAAATTTCAAATAAAAATTGTATTCGACAAAGAATTTTACGCCCGCACCTAAAATCCGTGATATTGTTGGTTAAAAAATCGATATAAATAACTTCGCAGGATCAAAAAAATTTCACTGTGCCCATCCTTGTTTGATGTATGTTTTCACTTGGTTTTTTTTCTTCAATTTTACATACCCTTTTCTATATCAATCAGCACTTTTATTAAATGCTTTGTATACACAATTTCTTTTTTAATGAAATTTTTAAATACTTTAATTATTTTAATATCACATCCTGCTCGTTATATATGACTTGCAATTGAGAGAGTTTATATTTTTAATTCCAACTCACACCCGTTTTTCTTATATACAGAATTGATTTTACTTTCGTTTTCCATCGTCGAACTAAATTACTGGCAATCCAGTCTATGGTATGTCTTCTCTGGGATATTCGTTGAATGACACATAGTAACGACTTGAATAGCAACCCCATGTTACTTGCAGATAAACTGCGCCTGCGCTCACAATTGACACATGTCAAAATTCTGAGGAATTTCGTTGTTGAACTAGCTAAAATGTATTTAGAGTTTTTGAAGTTAACTTTTTGGGCGGCGATGCAAAGTTTAGAATTAGAGTGAACTTTCAAGTTTTTTTGTAGTAGAATGAAATTTGTTGAGTGTTGTAACGGAAATCGCAAATTGTAGCAGAGTAAATCTAAAATCATATTTTTTATAGTCTACTTTTAGGCACCTTGATACAAATCCCTGTGGGAAAAATCTCTTGTATTCTCTTATGCCTGACGGTGGCTTCGGTCTATATGCCCTACGACGCCGAAGAACCCCCACCACAAACGGAGGTGAAAGACCTGGTGTCAAATTTCTGCACGGGTAATCTTATTATTGGAGCGGACGCTAATGCTCACCATGTCCAATGGGGGAGCTCCGACATCAATGCCAGGGGCGAGTCTCTTTTTGATTACCTCTTAACAACCAACCTGGTGATTTGCAACGTGGGTAATGAGCCTACTTTTATCACTAAGACCCGCAGGGAGGTCATAGACCTCACTATCTGTAGTGAAGGCGCTTATGAGTGGGTCAGAAAATGGCGGGTTCTGGAAGAACATTCTTTCTCCGACCACCGTTACATAGAAATGGTTTTAGACTTTATTGTAGAACAACCAATCATGAAGCGCAATCCACGTAACACTGATTGGCAGTTACACAATGAAATATTAGACAGAGACCTACCAGTACTGCCCTCACAAGCCCCCTCATCAGTAGAGGAGCTGGAGGATCTTGTTACTACATTTACATCGGCGCTCTCAAATGCTCTAGGACAGGCTTGTCCAGTGCCAAAACCACGCGGTAAACACAGGCCACATTGGTGGTCCTACGATTTGGACTCGCTCCGAATATCATGCCGGAAACAATTTAACAAGGCCAAGAGCTTCGGCTCTGAGCCTCATTGGCACGAATATAAAGCTAAACTAAGGGCCTACAAAAAAGCTCTGAGACAGGCGAAGAGAACCTCGTGGAGAAATTTCTGCACTGGCGTCGAAAAGGTCGACGACACAGCGAGACTTAGACGAGTCCTCTCGAAAAGTCAAACAACCATCAGCTATCTGCGAAAACCTGACGGATCCTGGACCAGCACGGAAGAGGAAACCCTTGAGCTGCTCTTGAATACACATTTTCCGGGGAATCTGCATGATGCACCACTAGCACCTGCAACAAACCTGGCAGTAAATATACCCATCACTGAGGAAAGAGTAAGGTGGGCAGTTAAGAGCTTTGAACCGTATAAGGCTGCCGGGCCGGACGGGATTATCCCCGCGCAACTTATAAACACGTTGGAGACATCAGCTAAATGGCTGGTATTTCTCTTCACAGCCTGCCTGGCTCTCAACCACATTCCGGGCTCCTGGAGAAGCGCCACGGTAGTGTTTATCCCTAAGGCTGGGAAGGCATCCCACTACGAGCCACAAGACTACAGACCGATCAGTCTCTCGTCCTTTGTACTAAAAACCTTTGAGAGGATACTAAGCGACTACCTCTTAACAACTATTGATAGCAATCTTATCTCTAGCTATCAGCATGCATACACCAAGGGTAAATCAACAGAAACCGCTCTGCACAGCCTAGTGTCTGTCATTGAGAAATCGCTGTGTGAAAAGGACTACTGTCTCGTGGCCCTCCTAGACATTAAGGGGGCTTTCAACAATATAAGCCCGGAGGCTATCAACTCCGCTCTAACTAATCTGGGCGTAGATAGACCTCTAACTGATTTAATTGACCAACTTTTAAGGGGAAGGAAAATAGCTTCTTCACTTGGTACGGTTGAGTTATCACGTTATGTCACAGGGGGAACACCCCAGGGTGGTGTTCTTTCCCCGCTTTTATGGAACCTCACAGTCAACTCGTTGCTACGTGACACAAGCTGGGGGGGCGGGAAGATAGTGGCATACGCAGACGATTTAGCTATTGCATTCAGAGGCAAGTTCCCACAAACTCTGTGTGACCTGATGCAAGTAGCACTGCGAGAAGTTTCGACGTGGTCCTCTCGCTGCGGACTTAGTATCAACCCAGGGAAGGTGGAACTTGTCCTCTTCACCAACCGGTACAAAATACCGCCACTAAGCCTACCAGAACTAGATGGCACGCGCCTGGGCTTGTCGGATAAGGCCAAGTTTCTAGGCATAGTTCTGGACAGGAAATTGAATTGGAAGGAGAATGTTCTTCAGCGCCAGAAGAAAGCTTGCATCGCTCTTTACACATGCAAAAGAGCCATTGGCAAAAAATGGGGGCTCAGCCCTACAGTATGCAGTTGGATCTACACGGCCATCATTCGCCCAATCATGCTTTATGGAGTCGTCGTATGGTGGCCTGCGCTGAGCAAGGCAACATACCTGAATCTGTTGCGGAAAGTCCATAGATCCAATATGATCTGTATAAGCGGTGCGCTAAGGACAACGCCCAACGAAGCCCTCCAGGTCATTCTGGGCATTTTGCCACTTGATCTGGAAGGGTTTTGGTCAGCGGCGGCATCAGCTCTGCGCCTAAGAGAAACCTCCAGTTGGGCTGCGGGTACTATTGGACACTCCAGTATTCTGGAATCTTACAGCTTTCTCCCTCTAAGCACAGATCGTTGTGCGACTACTACAGTCGGGGATAGCTGTTTCAAAATAAACATTCCCAGCAGAGAAGACTGGGAGAGGACGGATTGGTGTCCCGAAACAAATGGTGGCACTTCCATATACACCGACGGCTCGAAGTTGGACGGCAGAGTTGGAGGAGGAGTTTATTCAAGGGATTTGGACCTTGAGCTCTCCTTCAGACTACCTGATCATTGTAGCGTCTTCCAGGCGGAAGTCTCGGCAATCCTGGACTCCGCGGCCTGGTTAAGCAAACGTGTTATCGGAGAAGATATCGCTATTTTCAGCGATAGCCAAGCGGCCATCAAATCCCTTGGCTCATACACGTTCAACTCTGAACTGACGCTCAGCTGTCGTCGATCTCTTCAGGAGATGGCCCAACAGAACCGCGTAAACCTCATATGGGTCCCGGGACATAGGGACATTGAGGGAAACTGTAAGGCAGACGAGCTTGCCAGGCAGGGCACGACCAAGCAGGTTCTTCAGGATAAAGAGCGCTTAGGTATGCCGTTTGCCACATGCAAACTAATGTTGAAGGAGCACACACTCCGTCAAGCCAAAGAAAGATGGCTGCTATCCCCAGGGTGTCGCATATCGAAACAAACCTGGCCAAAATGGGATCTTAAAAGGTCTAGACGCATTTATGCCCTAACTAGGAGGGAAATCTGCATATTGATAGGGGTATTAACCGGTCACTGCCTCATTGGTAGGCATGCAGAAAGGCTAGGTGTGCCCTACCGACGATGCTGCAGGAGTTGCAATGATGATGAGGAGGAGGAAACAGTGGAGCACCTCATCTGCAACTGTCCGGCTTTAAGCGGCGCGAGAACGCGCTTTTTGGGAGTTCCGTTCCTGGATAGCCTAAGCCAGATCGCGGAAATGGACATAAAGGACTTGATGGGCTTCATAAAGTCATCTAAGTAGTTCGAGGAGGAGTAACGGTGTCGGTTTAGGAGTGTCAGTCCCGGGATTCTGCTATGTGGAAAATCCCAACAACTCAGGGATTTTCCATATGGCTGGGTCCCGGGACTGACTTTCCTTGTGTTGGTGGTATCACAACGGGCCTTTCAAAACTGGCCTAAGTGTGCCTCTGCGGCAGCCACTTGAACCTAACCTAACCTCTTATGCTAGTTCGTTTTCAATCTCTTATGTAAGCAAGGAACTGGCGAATTTAACATGGGGATGTCCTAGGCGGTGGAAATTGTACCCCTCTGAATCATCTTTTCACCAGTTCCGAACATGGCTATGTCATAGGCAGTGAGAATTATCCCCCGCTGCATTACCTTTTCGCTAGTTCCGAATTATAGAAAAAGTAATGCAGCAGGGGATAGTTACCTTTTTGCGGTACAGTGCACTCGCGATAATATGAACTAATTAAAACCAGCAGGCGAATTCCAGAAATCTCCATCCATCTCCATCTCGTAAATGCTAAAATATGCTAAAATGCTTAAGCAAATGAACTCTCAGAATTTTAGGAGATGACGCTTATTTGCGATTCTGATCCACATGCCGCCTAGCTATGATAATAGTGCGTTATCTGCACTATAGATGGTGCGCAGGCATCACTGCAAGATGTCAATTTAGTTGTGATCCTTTACAACTCAGAAAAAGCCAGAAGTAAACCGAAACGCCCGAAGTTACTAGCTACTAATCCCTTACTTTTCAGCGTTACTCTACTTTTTTAATTACAAAATAAATTCCATTTTCGGTAAAAAGATTTGTTTTTGTTTATTAAAGTCGGTTAAGAACAGATTTTAAATTGTTATATACACCTTAATTTAATTATTTATTGAGCTTTTCTCTATAAAATTATTATACGGAAACAAAAAATGTTTTTTAGTTAAAACTTTTAAATGATGAATAATATTACTTTTGTGACTCCGGATTATGATTTCTGGGACTGAAACTCGACTTTTGATACCTCTCCCGACTTTTTACGACGTGGTTTTTGCAGTTTTAGTAGGAAAGAAAAAAATACAATTTGCAAAATTATGGGCAAATACATAATTAAATATCAATTTTTCTTATAAATTACACATATTTATTGTTTTTGAGTAATTTTAGGGCCTAAAACAACATAGTTCTACCCTTTTTCCTATTTTTTTGCGTTTTAGCAACAACTTTTTTTCGTTGTTGTTGTTGTTGTTGTAGCGAGGTGTAGCCCTGCCTAAATGTCAGACAGGGTCACCCCGAGTGTATTGCTCTTGGCCGGGTCGATATAAGAAAACGAGCCGGGTCGTTTCGGCACGATGGGTACAGCACAAGTACTGGTACCGTTCTCGTAGAACCGGCAATACGAGAAACTAGCAACTCAAAGATCTAATCTTAGTGCCGTTGCAGTGCAGTTTAATTCTTGCAAAATATAATAAAAAAAAAAAAACCAAAACCAAAAAGGCACCGGCATCAGGAACAAACAGTCCAGTCGACTCTCGACTTCTGAAAAGCCTCACAGCAGCAGAAAAAGTGACGAAGATGTCAGTAACGAGCAGCAGTTTTAAAATGAATTTAAATTGTATTTTTTTTTTTTATGTTTGAAGAAAATTAATGTTTTTGTATACGTGAATTTGCATTAATTTTGAAGATTTAAACAAAAAAGCAAATAAAAAGAAACAAATTTTTTTTTGAAGTTTTCAAAAATTTATTTTTTCCTGACTGAAAATGGCTCTGCTCTGCTTTGTGATCTGGATTACTCTAGTTATGTTTTGAGCGTTCTCATGAAACAAAAGCTAGAGCAAGCTAGAACAAGAAAAGTGTTCATTAAACACAATTTTGTGAAATATCTCTATCTGGCGCATGGTATAAAAAAGAAGTTTTCTGTCATTTCCTTTGATGTCAATAGATAGCATAGCATTGCCCAATCACATATATTTAAAAAAATGTATTTTGAAAAAAATAAATTGGGCATTTTCAAATAAAGTTTGTTTGTGTACTGATTTTTTAAGTTTATTTGTTTGAAGGTACTCATAGAATTTTTTCCAAGCCGAAACGATTCGGAAAGCTCAAGTAGAGAGTATCGGTTATTGAAGCATAGTTCTTAGCTTTATATCTTCATTTTTAAATTAATTTTAAAATAAAAATCAAGCCCAAGGCTGATTTACATGGGTTGATTTGCTATTCGGTTTTTGCCGTTTCACCGTTTAAATAGCCATTCGATTTGCTGGTTGATTTTCTCGTCGATTTTGGTCGAAGTGCTATTATCACGGTGGAACCAAAAAATCGTTGGATTATGTGTCCCAATTTTTTGATATTGGAGTACTCCAATAGTAATCCTTTGTATACCTCATCGGACCACCTTCAGCTTTTTGAAAGCCGACCATTGTGACGAAAATCACAACACTATTGCAAAGTACTCTGACTGTGGGTACTCCATGGAGGAAAACGAGGATTGGAGTAGGTGGTCCAGTCCTAGGATATTGCAATGTTATTTGGAGTACTCTGATGCTCTAATTGGAGTACTCTTAGGATAGAAAATAGAATACTCTCGATTTTCGCAGGGAAGGTGAAAGAATGGAAACAATATACATACACAACATTTTTTTATTAATTTAAATTTATTTATTTAAGTGGCCTTTTATTTAGTGATTTTGTGGTGGTGGTTTTGTAAAAAAAAACTATTGGTGATTGTTATTGTTGTAGCGCGATTTATGCCAGCAAACATTAAGGTTAGAGAACGATTAGAAGACTATTCGAATTCTAATGACCTTCTCTAGGGTAGATTGTTAGAGAGCGATTAGAGAAACTGTCGAGAACTATAGCTTTGTCGACAAAAACGGAACTTAGTTCTCGATATAGAGAAAAGGTTAGATTTCTAACCAAATTCTAATGTATTTCTCTAATGCGATTCAAATATGCACGAATTTGCGTTAGTTCTATAATCGTTCAAGAGTCGAAAACTAGTGTAGATTTCTAACAATTTTCGCTACTCGAGAACTACACCATTTTGTAATGTGCAAAACTAAAATTTTTCTAACGCTAGATTTTGTTTGCTGGGAAAGCGCTTTTGTTGTTGGTTGGTATTGTGGCAGCAGGCCTATACAATATACGAGGCGGTCCCGCTGTTGTTGTAGCTGGTTATTGCAGTGGCCCTATAACAGCCCCTGCTGTTTTCAAGGTTGGTTGTTGTGTTTGTTGAGCTCTTGCTGCTAGAGCTTTTAGTTTCTCTAGTTAGTTGGTATTGTTGCAGCGGGCTGATTTTGTTGTTGCTACATACTCGCAGTTGTTGTAGCACGTTTTTGGCTCGCGCAGTTGTTCCAGCGCGTTTATGCTGCAGCTCTGTTTTTGTTGGCGCTATTGCGTTTGCAAGCGCTGTTGCTGTGGTTACCACTATTGTTGGTTGTAGGTGCAGTGCGTCTTTAAGACTGCGTCTTTTCGCAGTTGTTGTTGTGCGCGCTGGTGTTGCAATGTCGTGTTTGGGGTTGCACGGCTGATGTTGATGCTTCTGGTGTTGTAGGCGGTGTGTGCTTTCTATTTGTTTTATTTAATTTTCTTTTTTAAATTTTTTTATCTTTTCACCACAGAAAAAAACTGTTTTGAAAAATCTTTTTATTTGTCAATATTTATTTGTATATGACAGAAAATGAAGGATTTTCGACACGAATAATAATTACCCAGTATGAAAAGGTAATGTATAGCAATGCATAAAGTAATGTATAGCTCCTATAGACTATACATGAAAACATGCATGAATTTTTCTACAGCGATGTCATAGGAAAAGTAATGTGTCGCTCGCCTACAAAACTAAAGCTACATGTTTACATTACTTTTTATAAATGAAAAGATGCATTACCTTTCATGAATGAAAATATTCACTACAAGGGATACATTATATCTTGCATTGCCTTTCTTGAATGAAAAGATGCTTTACAAGGGGCATATTAAATTTTGCATAAATTTTATAAATTTCCTTGGTGAGTAACAAGGACATTAAGACGCAGGACACAGTGAGGCTCTACAGCGGGGGAAGAGTTAAGGTCCTATTTTAAATGTTTGAATAACGAGCTCGTCATTTGCTACGACCAAGATGAGTGCACACAAAAAAATAACATAAAAAAAAAAACAAATCAAAACCAAACAGGCAACGGCATCAGGAGCAAACAGTCCAGTCGACTTCTGAAAAGCCCAGCAGCAGCAGAGAAAGCGATGAAGATTTAAAAAACGAACAGCAGTTTCCAAATATGTAAATTTAAATTGTATTTATTTTTTCTGTTTGAAAGTTTTGTATTTTTTATTTTTGAAGTTTACAATTTTGAAGTTTACTCATTACTCCCTTCCTTGCTTTTGGTATGATCTTTTCTTATATCAAAATTCGTACATCTTTTCATGCACGAAAAACTATTTTATTTAAAACTACAAATCAAAAATTGAGCGACACATTACTCCCTTCCTTGCTTTTGGTGTGATCTTTTCTTATAACAAAATTCATACATCTTTTCATGCATGGAAAAAGGTAATGCATTACCTACTTTCCCACTGGGTAGTAGCATGAACCCAGTGGGAAAAGGTAATGTACAGCAATGCATAAAGTAATGTACAGCTCCTATAGACTATACATGAAAACATGCATGAATTTTTCTACAGCGATGTCATAGGAAAAGTAATGTGTCGCTCGCCTACAAAACTAAAGATACATGTTTACATTACTTTTTATATTACTTTTTATAAATGTAAAGATGCATTACCTTTCAAGAATGAAAGGATGCTTTACAAGGGACATATTTAATTTTGCATAACATTTTATAAATTTCCTTGTGGAGTAACAAGGACATTAAGACCCAGTGAGGCTCTACAGCGGGGGAATAGTTAAGGTCCTATTTTAAATGTTTGAATGACGAGCTCGTAATAAGCTACGACCAAGATGAGTGCACCAAAAAAAATATAATAAAAAAACCAAAACCACAAAGGCACCGGCATCAGGAGCAAACAGTCCAGTCGAATCTCGACTTCTGAAAAGCCTTACAGCAGCAGAAAAAGCGATGAAGATGTGCGTAACGAGCAGCAGTTTCAAAATGAATTTAAATTGTATTTTTTTTATGTTTGAAAGTTGTCTATCTTTTTTTTTTTTGAAGTTTTCAAACTACAAATAAAAATAGAGCTACACATTACTCCCTTCCTTGCTTTTAGTATGATCTTTTCTAACATCAAAATTCGTACATCTTTTCATGTATGAAAAACATTTTTTTTTAAACTACAAATCAAAGATTGAGCGACACATTACTCCCTTCCTTGCTTTTGGTGTGATCTTTTCTTATAACAAAATTCGTACATCTTTTCATGCACGAAAAACAATTTTTTTTTAAACTACAAATCAAAAATTGAGCGACACATTACTCCCTTCCTTGCTTTTGGTGTGATCTTTTCTTATAACAAAATTCATACATCTTTTCATGCACGAAAAACAATTTTTTTTAAAACTACAAATCAAAAATTGAGCGACACATTACTCCCTTCCTTGCTTTTGGTGTGATCTTTTCTTATAACAAAATTCATACATCTTTTCATGCATGGAAAAAGGTAATGCATTACCTACTTTCCCACTGGGAAATGTCATGATCTCTTTTAATGTCAGGTGGTGAGCAACAACAACGAATTTTTGACAGCGGCATTACCTTCCCTGCTAGACAGTCTTTTGACATTCAGTCAGCTTTGTAATGTTGCCTTTGAAAAAGTGATAGAAAATCGTGATGTAAATATAAAACAGCTGATATTTACATCACGATTTTCTATCACGTTTCCTAAGGCAACATTACAAAGCTGAATGAATGTCAAAACACTGTCTAGCAGGGTTCTTAAATAATCTATAATTTTTCTTGGGGTTTTCAATCAGTTTCATTCGGTAAGGTTAGGGCAGCGGTCCCCTTTTTCCCCGCGGCTCTTGATACCAATCCTTTTAAATGTAACGACAAGGTTTCAACCGCTTATGAATAAATGTGCTAGCTCTCCCTTGTGGCAAGTTTTATTCCATCCATCGACGGAAGACATCCCCAGAGGTTGTTAGGCCCGATCTTATCCGGTTTTACAACTCGCGAAACTTCACACTGTCACCAACAAAATCCTTATCTGGACAGCGTGTACTCTTAGCTACCTAGACTAAATCCCGACGGCACGTAGAGGATTCCCCTGTTGACTTCTATCATCTTGTTCAAAAACAAAATCGCTATGGCTCAACCCAACTGATGACAATGGATGACTTGCGGGTTAGGAAGTGAGATATCCCAAGAAACAATTGGAGTCATAAATGAGTCAGAAAGGAGTCCTAAATATGAGCGCTTATGCTCTTTATGAGCTCATTTATGAGTCCGAAATGAATGTATTTCCCTTCCTGCAATGGTCGTCCGATATGAGCTAAATTTCATATATTATATGAGCCTGAATAGGAGTCGTATATGACTCTTATTGGCCTCAGAAACGGCTCATATACGGCTTAAATATGAGTCATATATGACTCCTTTATGAGGCTTTTCGGATGCATTTATGACTATCACAAAAGTCATATACGCATGAATGACGACTTTTTGGCATTGGGAGGGAAGGGTGGGGGGTCTGGAATTAGGGAAGCATACATGACATTACATATTTGTGGGGAAAGTTCTTGAAATGTGGGGAAAGTCCTTGAATGAGCCATGTGGTCTGCAAATATCTTAATCATACACACGTAAAAATGCACTGAAAACACACACACTTATACATACATATGAGGCCGGAAATATCTTCAACAGTTTGTAATAAAGATGCCCAGCAATATTAAAATCGAAGTCCAAAATGATGTGTTATAGCAGGAACAGGCCGCACATTAAAAACGATAATGTTTAGAAATGAAATTTTATGTGAAATAAAAAAAATTTTCACAAACAAAATGTGAATATTTGTTCCAAAGCTGCTTTGTTCAGTGAACAGTCTCGGTTCATAGCTCATAAATTTCATCATATCGGAGTCATAAAAGACTCATATATGATCATATTTCGGAGGGTCATATTTTATACATATTTCGGACGCTGAAATTATGAGCGCTCCTAGAATGTTTGAAGGGATACTGCGGCTAAATATTTAAAACTTTCGTGGTGTATGTTTTTGCCTGTGTAAGTATTTCTTTATGAGTTCAATCAGTAACTAAATAACTTGAATATACATTGAAATTTGGTCAACTATGTACAGGTGTATATTTGTAATTTTAACTATTTGTTGCAAAATATTCTCGTTCAAATGCCAAGAAATCCTCCTCCGTGAAAATAGATTTCGGTTCTTTCGCTTTCTTTGGTTTTTTAAATGTTTTGCCTTTATTATTGTGCTTTATAATCTGAAAATGACTATGATATTTAGTTCAATTGATTAATTAATTTGTATTTAATATCTACCTTGTCAGCATCAATTGCACTAACTGTATTCTGTGACAGCGCCAACAATCGTTTAAGGTTTATATTAGTTTTCTTTTTGTTGGGAAGAATCTCTTTGCGTAGTTGCTCGATATTCTTTTTTTGCTTGAATGTATGGTCCTTAAAATCTGTTGCTTTGGTTTTGCCACTGGGTCGGGTATCTTTGGTTAGCGATCCCTTTTTGCGTTGTGCTGCAGAAGATGTACAAACATAGAAACATGTTGGATTGGATTGGGACATTGTAGCTCCAACTTCATACACACCTTGCTTTTCTTTAGATAATGGTTCATCTAATATGTCCAAACTTTGCTTCAACAGTTTCAGAGACATTTTGGGACCTTTTCAATCTTTTTGCATGTGTTTACAAATTTATATATTAATAAAAAAACACCTTTTTGTTTATTGTACATGTGCAGCTGGAAAAGAGTCGATGGCACTATCGATAATATCGATAGGTTTTTTGTGGAGCACTATTAACCCTAGTTCGGCCGACGAGTCACCCGGGTGACTATTTCACATTTGAGGCACGAAAAGACCAATTTTTAATCATCTCAGTTAACTTATTTTCCCAGACATCTAAGAATAATGAATTTCAAGTAGAAAAAATACAAAACAAAGTTTAAAGAATTTATTTATAGCCAAATATTAGAAGTTGAAAATTTTTTTTCTTGTTCTGGCCGACGTAGTCACCTGGGTGACCAAATCAGAAGCTATACAGATATGAATATATATATGCGTATATATAACAGCTGATAAGGTTACCAGATGCTGATAATGTTACAATATACTCAACTGCACTATTTCCGCATACTTGTTTTTACCTGTTGTTCATTTACTTCTGACTTTGCATTTTATTAAATACAGTCACCCGGGTGACAGCGTTGTCCCAAATGAGTTATAAAAATCGTCGGCCGAACTAGGGTTAATGTGTTTTCTACGATGGCGATATAACGACCCTTTCATGTTTTGGTGTTTTATGCAAGGAATAAAGCTAATCTAGTGTTCATGCTCAATTTTAAATGCTGCGTTTACCATTTTCGGACATACATTTCGAAGATATGTTCATGGTGCCGCATTTCTAATGCATTTAGCTGACGGTTGCACGTTATGAGCATGTTTACAAAAATTCGAACTTTTTTTATACATTTGGTCTATTTATATTATTTCACAAGCATCACTTTAATTGTAGTTTCACGTTTTGGTACCATTTTAGAAGACGGTTCAATGGTTAGGGGTGGTCCAAAATTATCGATGTTGGTATCAAAAGACGCGTCTTGACTCCAGGATCAATAATCCGAAAAATTGTATTTCTGTGAAGAGATATTTGCTATCAAAGTTGCAAGTTTTCATGTGGTTGTTGTAATGCCCCTAAAATTATGCCATAGAATGCGTACCGTGGCACGTTGCCACGGTTCAGGCAACCACCCAGACTTGGGATGGCATAGCCCAGGGTTATTTTTTATAAGCGCGGCCGAAGGCCGCCAATTCGGAAAGGTGTTCTGCACATAAAAAGTATGGATTACACCCCCGGTTTTGGACCGATTTTTGGTAATTTTTTTGGTTTTTTGCCAATAACTTTTCACAGATAAAATATTTTTAATTTCCGCTTTCGGATTATTGATCCTGGAGTCAAGACGCGTCTTTTCATACCAACATCGATAAATTTGGACCACCTTTAACCATTGCAGCGTCTTCTAAAATGGTACCTTTGATTTTATTTGAACAGACGCGCTCGAATTTGCTAGTTTTTCAACAAAATAAAAATAAAAAAGTGACTAGTGATGGAATTTTTTTAAGTTCGAAGCGATTATTTCGTAGCAGAACACAGAAGTTTAGTTCCAATTAAACAGCAACCCAGAACTGTATAAAATTTTACATAGAAATGCAACAACAACGTTGTCATCTTGCTATTTTTCTGGGTTGCTTTCAGACCCGCAAGCAGTTCTGTTCGTTTTGTTTTTTTGTAATAGATTTTTTGAGAGTTTTCCTTTCATGTTTGGCAGCACTGGCCAACATATGGATACACAACAACATTTGTATGTACACAAAACGATTTCGCCATTCTTTAACGTGAAAATAAATTAACTAATTAACAGATTTGCCGTTGATCGATTTAATCTAAAATGCTTTCTGAACTCTAGGTCGGTATAATTTTCTATAACTTGTACAAAGTTATCAATTTTTTCTCGCTCCTCCCCATTTTCTGAGACGCTCATCGTGCTCGCAGTATAATTTAGAAAATACTCCGTCCTGCCGCTTGTATTTGTCGATTCCGACGAAGATGATTCGCATATAATCTATAAACAAATAAAGTATTTAATTACTAATTTTAATAACAACTTTTATAAGTTAATACCTCTAAAAATTGCTCCATTTCTTTTATATTTTGCTCTTTTTCTCGATACTCAAAATGTTTGTTTATTATTTTTCTTTTTCTTCACAACAAAACAGCTGATTTGTTTTAGTGTTGCCAAGTCTCATGCATTTGACCCGCATCATGATTCAATAATTACTGGTTGTATTGACAGCTGTGGCTAACGGTTCTTTCATGCTTTGTTGATTTTTTATCACTCAAACTATCACCCTTTTTGTTTTCTTGTTTACATTCTTTGAAAAGTTCGTGGAAAAGCTACGGAATTCGTTTTTTTATGCGTTTGTTGTTTTGCCACTGCTTTTGACACAAAAATTCGGGCCAAAACGGTAATTTCGTATTCTGTTTTGGGCTGCGATTACCATTCAATTATTTTGCCATGACCCGCATCGAGCCAGTTAAATTATGACCGTGGCAAAGAGAATATATCAACAAGAGCCGTCACTCGTTATAAATGCGAGGAAAAAGATGGATGCCGTTTTCTTTCAGGGTTTCGGTAATTTTGTTTTCCTCAGTTTTGTAAATTCGACAGCTGGTATATTTTTGTTTAGCCTCTTGTGTCATTTCATTTCCCGTCTATTTTCTTTTACACATTTTGTTTTGATTAGACAATAACATATTTATATCGAAATTACCGAAACCCTGAAAGAAAACGGCATCCATCTTTTTCGTTGCTTTCATAACGAGTGGTGGCTCTTGTTGATATATTCTCATTGACTGTGATACAACCAAAGAGAATATATCAACAAGAGCCACCACTCGTTATGAAAGCAACGAACAAGATGGATGCCGTTTTCTTTCAGGGTTTTGGTAATATCGATATAAATATGTTATTGTCTAATCAAAACAAAATGTGTAAAGGAAAATAGACGAGAACTGAAATAACAGAAGAGTCGAAAAAAAAATTTACCAGCTGTCGAATTTACAAAACTGAGGAAAACAAAATTACTGAAACCCTGAAAGAAAACGGCATCCATCTTTTTCCTTGCATTTATAACGAGTGACGGCTCTTGTTGATATATTCTCTTTGATACAACCCAGGTCAAGTTACTGGAACGCCCTTATGGGTCAGTTACATAAATCTTTATTTTGACTTTACCTCAAACTTTGACTTTGACAGAAAAGTTCAGTAACGTATTTGAACGAAGCATGGCAAATTGGAAACCTCAAAGTTGAAGCAAGGCTAAAATTTGGCAAACTCTCAAATTTTGCTTGCTTTGCTTGCTTTGACAATCAGATGTTGATGAATTTGCTTTAATTAAAGAATAAAAAGTTGGAGGAAATAATAATTAATTAAATTTTTCTCTATTAAATTAATAAATTAACCAAAACACTCTGAATGCAAAAAAATAAATAACGAAAACAAATGTATAAAAGAGAAGCATCAAGGCGGAATACATAAAGCTTTGTTAACCTCGCCTGACATTTGCTACCTCAAAACTTTGCGTCCAACTTCAGAGGTATGCTACAATGAACGCCTTGACGCTTCTCTTTTATTCATTTGTTTTCGTTATTTTCTTCTTTGCATTCGTAGTGTTTTAGTTAATTTATTAATTTAATATAGAAAAAATGAATTAATTATTATTTCCTCCAACTTTTTATTCTTTAATTAAAGCAAAGTCATCAACATCTGATTGTCAAAGCAAGCAAAGCAAGCAAAATTGGAGAGTTTGCCAAATTTTAACCTTGCTTCAACTTTGAGGTCTCCAATTTGCCATGCTTCGTTTAAATACGTATACTGAACTTTTCTGTCAAAGTCAAAGTTTGAGGTAAAGTCAAAATAAAGCTTTATGTAACTGACCCATTAGAGTCATGGTTCAATAATCTATGGTTGAACTGTCAGCTGTGGCTAACTGTTCTTTCTTGTTTCTTATGATACATTTACACTGCACCGAATGCGTCGCATTTGGCGAAGTTATTTCGAGAATGTTTGTCCGCAGAATGAATTTGTTTGCCAAATTAGATGAATTTAATTTAGTTTGATCTAATTTAGAGATCAAATGCAATCTGCGGATGAACGGTCTCGAAAAAAACTTGGCCAAAAGTTACGCATTTGGTGCAGTGTAAACGTAGCTTTAGTTTTCGATCTCTCAGGGGTCAGTTACATAAAGCTTTATTTTGACTTTACCTCAAACTTTGACTTTGACAAAAAAGTTCAGTATACGTATTTAAACGAAGCATGGCAAATTGGAGACCTCAAAGTTGAAGCAAGGTTAAAATTTGGCAAACTCTCAAATTTTGCTTGCTTTGCTTGCTTTGACAATCAGATCTTGATGACTTTGCTTTAATTAAAGAATAAAAAGTTGGAGGAAATAATAATTAATTCATTTTTTCTATATTAAATTAATAAATTAACTAAAACACTACGAATGCAAAGAAAAAAATAACGAAAACAAATGTATAAAAGAGAAGCGTCAAGGCGTTCATTGTAGCATACCTCTGAAGTTGGACGCAAAGTTTTGAGGTAGCAAATGTCAGGCGAGGTTAACAAAGCTTTAAAGGGTGAAATACATAAAGCTTTGTTAACCTCGCCTGACATTTGCTACCTCAAAACTTTGCGTCGAACTTCAGAGGTATGCTACAATGAACGCCTTGACGCTTCTCTTTTATACATTTGTTTTCGTTATTTATTTCCTTGCATTCAGAGTGTTTTGGTTAATTTATTAATTTAATAGAGAAAAAATGAATTAATTATTATTTTTTCCAACTTTTTGTTCTTTAATTAAAGCAAACTCATCAACATCTGATTGTCAAAGCAAGCAAAGCAAGCAAAATTTGAGAGTTTGCCAAATTTCAACCTCGCTTCAACTTTGAGGTCTCCAATTTGCCATGCTTGGTTTAAATACGTATACTGAACTTTTCTGTCAAAGTCGAAGTTTGAGGTAAAGCCAAAATAAAGCTTTATGTAACTGACCCATAATCATCGATTAGCCGTAATCGGCTTTTTTTTAGCGTCCCTTACCCACTAAACAATTACCCACCAAACCAAGATTTCCGAAATAGTCTGATATCAGACTTTTCTGAAAAAAATTTAAAGAATTCCTACTTTACTTAAATAATTCGTAATCGCTTCGTAAAATAAAAGTGTAACAAAAATTTGGTTATCAGATAAAAAAAAAGTTATGAAATGAAAGCTATTGACTATTGCCCAAAGAATTTCATTGTACTCTGTAGCTGAGTGGATAGCACTTGAGTACAAGTATGCAGGCGCGTCGGTTCGATACCTGCCAACCCATTTTCAAATTAAATTTTTTTTTTTCATAACGAAGTCGCGTCAACCCTCCCATACAAATTTCTCAGCAACTTCGAAAGCAAATCGGTTGCGATTTCGGAAAAATCTTTCGATGCAACGTAAAGACTTCGGAAAAAAGTCGAAATTAATTGTTTGGTGGGTAATTCGAAGTTGCTTAGAAATTTGTTGAGTTGACGCGACTTCGTTACGAATTTTTCGAAAAAAAATCTGTGGTTGAAAAAAAAAATTAAAATTTGAAAAGGTTTTGGCAAGTATCGAACCGACTCGCCTGCTTACTTGTGTTCAAGTGCTATCCACTCAGCTACAGAGTACAACGAAATTCTTTGGGCAATAGTCAATAGCATTCATTTCATAACTTTTTATTATCTGATACATACATTTTTCAACACTTTTATTTAACGAAATGATTACGAACTATTTAAGTAGAGTCGAAATAAATTCAATTTTCTTCAGGGAAGTTTGATATCCGACTATTTCCATAGTCTTGGTTTGGTGGGTATACTTCCTTACCGCGAATGCCATACCCATAACGCTAATCAGCTGTTCCAATCAAACTTTTGGAAATAAATGTAAACGATTAGTGATTTTATACCATAATGCTACCGCGTTAACCATACCTTAGCCAACCAATTGGTTCTTGGTTGTTTGCCTTATCCCTAAAGCGGGCTACTCACCTGCAAAGAAATGTCAAACGCCATATAAAAAACGCTCAAGAAATGGTCAAGAACTGTTTTCACACGTCAAATTTTCTTGAGCCAATACTCAGCTCATAAGAAAAAATACTACAATATTCGATGGTTGGCAACGCCGTCAAAGATGAGTATATACTTCGCTGCACATGTTTTATACATTTTTATATTAATAATCTGCAATAAAATGGAAAATGCCATAAACGTCAAAATTTCTTGACCAGGTATAAGAAATATATGCTCGTTTTTTTCTTTTTTATTGCAGATTATTAATATAAAAATGTATAAAACATGTGTAGTATTTTTTCTTATGAGCTGAGTATTGGCTCAAGAAAATTTGACGTGTGAAAACAGTTCTTGACCATTTCTTGAGCGTTTTTTTATATGGCGTTTGACATTTCTTGGCAGGTGAGTAGCCCGCTTTAAGCAGGATCAGTCCATCAGTACGTTGAAACAACTGACAGCAAAGTAGACTGCGGGGGTTTGTATTCGTAAAGCTTTCGGCAGAATCAGTCCGTCACGTACGTGCTGGAAAAGGAAGAAACTGACAGCCGAGTAGGATGTGTGTATTTTGCATGTAAAACGCTACATTGACAAAGTATAAGTCAACGGATCCGGTATCCTTCGCCAATTTTCTACTTTGACGGAACGTCAGCTGCGTGACAAATGTCAAAATCAATTTTACCGCCAATTTGACAACGGGATTGTGAAAATTGTGACTATAACAAGTATTACTTGAATGTTTTCCATGTTTTTAACCGAAATTTTGCTTTTGTTATGTTTTTTTTTAATAATTTTCGTTTTGCGCCAATTACTTTGTTGACATATCTGTGTACTTCAACATGACGTACGTCAATCGCTATGTGCCATCCCTGTACGGCACGTACGTTTTGTCACGACCATATAAAAAAACGCTCAAGAAATGGTCAAGAATTGTTTTCACACGTCAAATTTTCTTGAGCCAATACTCAGCTCATAAGAAAAAATACTACAATATTCGATGGTTGGCAACGCCGTCAAAGATGAGTATATACTTCGCTGCACATGTTTTATACATTTTTATAATAGTAATCTGCAATAAAATGGAAAATGCCGTAAACGTCAAATTTTCTTGACCAGGCATAAGAAATATATGCTCGTTTTTTTCTTGAGGCATTTCTTGGCAGGTGAGTAGCCCGCTTAACGCTTTAAGAATGCAGCGAAGATATACTCATCTTTGCCGTGAATCTGCACGTTTACCTCAAGAAATATATACGAACTTACTTATTTCTTAATGTAAAACGGCGTTGCCAACCATCGAAAATTGTAGTATTTTTTCTTATGAGCTGAGTATTGGCTCAAGAAAATTTGACGTGTGAAAACAGATCTTGACCATTTCTTGAGCGTTTTTTTATATGGTGCTTGACATTTCTTGGCAGGTGAGTAGCCCGCTTTAAGCAGGATCAGTCCATCAGTACGTTAAAACAACTGACAGCAAAGTAGACTGCGGGGGTTTGTATTCGTAAAGCTTTCGGCAGAATCAGTCCGTCACGTACGTGCTGGAAAAGGAAGAAACTGACAGCCGAGTAGGATGTGTGTATTTTGCATGTAAAACGCTACATTGACAAAGTATAAGTCAACGGATCCGGTATCCTTCGCCAATTTTCTACTTTGACGGAACGTCAGCTGCGTGACAAATGTCAAAATCAATTTTACCGCCAATTTGACAACGGGATTGTGAAAATTGTGACTATAACAAGTATTACTTGAATGTTTTCCATGTTTTTAACCGAAATTTTGCTTTTGTTATGTTTTTTTTTAATAATTTTCGTTTTGCGCCAATTACTTTGTTGACATATCTGTGTACTTCAACATGACGTACGTCAATCGCTATGTGCCATCCCTGTACGGCACGTACGTTTTGTCACGACGTACGTCACGTACGTGACGTATTGACGGACTGATTCTGCCGAAAGCTTAACGCCTGATACGACGGATCCCACGATCTATTACATTATTATTAGTCAGCAACAAGACAAATAGTGAAGCGGGTAAAGCACTGTTAAATAGAGATTTCGGGTATTCGACGCTTCAAAGCGTACATTTCTCGAGGCAAAGACAGCAAAGCTAGCATGAATTGGGCCAAAGCCTTAATTTTATAAAATGTTTTTTGAGTTCGTAAGTGTGCTGGCAACTCCTCACTTCTTCCGATGAATCAAGTATATACCAACTGAACGAAAGAAAACACGAAAATAAACGAAAAACTTAACGCAATGAACTCGAGTAAACTGAACGAAGTGAACTAATACGCCGCCATTTTCTCTTGTGCATTTCTGTCAATAGTTTACTAATATCAAAAAATTTGGTGGGGTTCTGTTGGGGTAAACTGCACATTTTGAAACATAAATTTTAACAATTTTGATTTTAAATAGTGTAATGTAATAACTTAAAAATGTTCGTATGTCAACTGTATTATGTAATGACGCATCGAACAGACCAATAAATCCATTCGAAAAGTGAGTGAAGAATCGTGCGTGTGAGCGAGCCGAGCTGTGGCCAACGGCAACAGCAGCAGCATCAACATTCAACAAAAATCGCTAAATAAAACTACATACAGCCGCAAATTTTGTGTAGGCACATAATAAACGATAATAAATGAAATATTAGTAATTAATAAACGTTTAAAAGTGGGGTCCTTAACTCAATGTGCAGCCTAGCTGCTTGGTGTAAAAGATTTTCCTGTCCCCGTAATACCCGCAAGCAAGAATTATATACCCCGTATGCATAAAAGTTGTTTGTGTTGCCGTGTGTAGTACGTATGTTCAAAGACCGAGGAAACTTCCTCGAACTTTACTCTTGCGAACTAAGCTCGTTAATACCTGTTCAAAGAAGTTACAAAGCAGGGGTATAGAAGGGGCAAGATTAATCTTGAATTCACTCACAAAACTACAACGACGAAGACAATAGGAAAGTAGAAAACAACAAAGGCTGGAACAATAAAGTGTAGTAAATCTGAAATCAAAAGTGAGTATATGCGATTATTGGTGTGAAGTTGAGAAGGTGGCTGTCCCCAGCAGTTCAATATATGAAAACTAATAAATAATTTATGAATAGTTAAATACACATGCAAGTGTGTAATAATATGCTATCTTTATTGGCCACGTATCCTTTGAATATTTAGTATTCTAGTATCTCTCGCTTTCCCTAAATCTAATAAATTGTTGAGAAAAATTTTAAAAGTCCAAAATTAGCATTTCTAATTTGTTTCCTTTAGAGGTCAAGTGCTAATAAATTAGTAAAATTATGGGAAGGGCTTAAAATAAGGGGCTTGGCTTTTTTAATATTTTGCTTCTCTGAAGAGATATGTATTTGCAATCAAAGTTGCAAGTTTTCATGTGATTGTTGTAATTAAATTAGGCTGTCCGTATAAACGGACTAGGCGGAGTGCGCCCCTCTTAGGGACTTCTACCGGAGCACCGTGCGGACTCCTCTGGGGGGCTGAGTTTTTATTTTTTTTTTATTTTTTCCTTTCCTTTAGGGGTCTGCTGCTAATAAATGAGATAAAATTATGGGAGAGGCCTCAAAAACATGATTGGCGTCGAGAACCTGAATCCGGGAGCGCTTTTTTAATTTTTTGTTTCTGTGGAAAGTTATGGTCAAAAAACTGAAAAATGACCCGGGTCTGATACTAAAATAGGGTCGGAATCCATGGCCTTTATGTGCAGAACACCTTTCTGAGTTGGAGACCTTAGTCCGCGCTTATAAGAAATAACCCTGGGCTACGCCATGGCAAGTCAGGGTGCTACCGAAACTGCGTACACTTTTTTTGCACGTTTTTATGGACAGCCTAATGTAATTACAACAACCACCTAAAAACATGCAACTTTGACGGCAAATATCTCTTCAAAGAAGCAAAATATTAAAAAAAGGCCGGTTCCGGATTTGTGATCCTGGGCCCAACAAACGTCTTTTGAGCTGTCTCCCTTAATTTTGGCTAATATTTTAGCAGTTAGTTGCTAAAGGAAAAATACAAAATTTTTTTCCTAAATAATTTTTGATGTTACTTTTGCCGTGCATCCATACCGCTACACCGCGGCGGCCGCCAAAAACAATATGAAAAATTGCAATTTTTAAAGCTAATAACTCTTCACAGAAGCAAAAAAATTGAAAAAGCGCTTCCGGATTCGAGATCATGAGGCCAAAACACGTTTTTGGAGCCCTCTCCCACAATTTTAGCTAATTTTTAGCGGTTGACCAAAATACCAAAAAATAAGTCAGGAAACAAATAGCAAACAATAAAAGTCACTCCTAGACGAGTTCGCAGAACTACTTTAGGAGTCGCTAAGGGTTGCCCTCTCCCTCCTTGAATATCCAAAAAGCCTCCCAACTAAGTGATTTCGGAGCTCCAGAAAGATCCCTGAGATAGCTGTAAAGAATCCGTGCGGCCTCCACAAGTGACCAATTTAGGAGTCCGAAAAAACAATCAGGCAACTGATTCCTCAGAAGATCCTATAAGATTCCGTCGCGACGCTCCCCGGGCTCCTCTAATGAGTCCGAAAAACCTCCATAATGGCTCCTTGTGGACTCCTCAAAAGACCTAATAGGACTCGTCCGGACACTCCGTCTTGGAGTTTTTTCAGATTGGCTTTACAATCGCATTTGGTTTATTTTAGGCATCCTCATATGAGTTACATAGGAGTTAAAAAAAATCCCCCATATAAACAAAACAAACGATCTCCTCAAAAGATGCTATGGAGATCTGTCTGGACACTTCTCTTGTGAGCTCTTTCAGAATCCATGCTTCTATTTAGGAGTATTTCGTGCTTGATTGGCTGGATATGCGACGGCATACGCTGGGGATGTGCCATACTGAAATAGACTCGAATGCTTACATTTTTAATACTTCCCATTTTAGCAGAAAAATTGGTCCCGAACTCCACAATGGCAACCAGTGATGATGAGCCCATGCACCTATATGAGGTATTTCAAAATTGCTTCAACAAAATTGCAAACAAACAACCGTCCACAAGTGGCGCCGAACGAAATGGTGGCTATCAATCACCGTATGGTGGTCTTGGCATGGAAAATGGTATGTACCCAAACGATGACTTCAATCCAATACACGAAACAGCAGCCGGTAGCAATCGTTTCGGCGATGGCGGTGCAAGCGTAAATCAGTATTTCGATACCAACCTTGGTAATGGTGGTGGTGGGGGAATACCTGCTGGCGGTGGTGGTGGTGGACCCGGTGGTGGTTGGTATGCGTCTCCAGTTGGAGGCTATGTCAATCAAAATTCATATCAAAACAATGGTGCTTTGGATCCACATCATTTGGCAGCACAGCATCAACATAGCGCTGAAGCGCAACATCATGCCATGTCTGGGCCAGCTGGTATGGGTGGTGGATTACCAATTGATAATGTTGGCATGCACAGCCCTGTACCTACATCTCTACCACCAATGAGTTCGTTTCGTAGTGGTGGTGGTAATAATAATATACAGCAACAAATAAGTGGTCCAGCGACTCATTCCCCTGCAGCACTTTATAATTCACCACAACATAATGCCCAACACAATGCGCTAGCAACAGCCAATGCTCACTCGCATCACCCTTTAGCGCATGCACATCATAATCAACAACATAGTCCAGCGGTACAAACGGATGCCTTTGGTGTCGGTGTAGGCGGTATGGGATTAGGACCAAAAGGACCCACTGCAACGGCAGGTAATGCGTCTGCTACATTGCGACAACACATGTACATGACTGCAGCAGCAGCAGCGGCGGCCGCCGATCAGAGTATTAGCAGTTTTAGTTCAAACCCTTCAACGCCAGTAAATTCGCCACCGCCATTAACACAAAGTGGTCTAACACAATCTTTGCTTGATAAAACTGTTGTAGGTGGTAGTGGCCCTGGTGCACCATGGGGCGCTGTTCTAAATGGCGCTGGTGGCAGCGTGAACTCTGTTAGTGGTGGCGGTGGTGGTTTGGGTGGTAGCTATGCAAATGATGTTGGCCCATCCGGTTTACATACCATGGCCGCGGTCTTCCAGGGTGCGCGTATGGAGGAACGTCTTGATGACGCTCTAAATGTGTTACGCAATCATTGTGAGCCTGAGCTGCTGAGCGGCGTGGGCGCAGCACTATCTGCCATGGACAATATGGATGGCTTGCCTAATTTTGTGCCAACATCTCCACCCACGCATATGGTTGGTGGTGTTGGTAGCACAAGTGGTGTCTCGGCATTAAATTCACCACACGATGTTTTGGCAGGTAGCGGACCCTCCGTGGACACAGTTGGCGGCATGAGTGGTGGTCCAGCCACACAAATAAAAATGGAACGTACGTCCACCGCAACTTCGAGTGCTTCTGGAACAACGACGAAATCTAAGAAACGAAAAGAGTCAGCAGCTGCTGCCGCCACAAGTGCCATGTCAGCCGCATCCGTTAACTCTGGAGGTGGCGCGTCAACATCATCTATGGGCGGCTTAATTGACGCACCCGATACAAAACCAACGAGTTCAATGGAGGCTACGCAACATAATCAACAGGGTGTTGGCGGTGGCAAAGGCTCAAAACGGCCACGTCGTTATTGTTCATCAGCAGACGATGATGATGACGTAGAACCTGCGGTTAAAGCAATGCGGGAAAAAGAACGTCGACAGGCAAACAATGCAAGAGAACGTATACGTATACGTGACATCAACGAGGCGCTAAAAGAACTGGGGCGTATGTGTATGACACACCTTAAATCAGATAAACCACAAACAAAACTGGGCATACTAAACATGGCGGTAGAAGTGATAATGACATTGGAACAGCAAGTGCGTGAACGTAATCTAAATCCGAAGGCTGCATGTTTGAAGCGTCGCGAAGAGGAAAAGGCAGAAGATGGTCCCAAATTAGCGGCACAACATCATATGTTGCCACAACCACCTGGTGGTGGTGTATACGGGCAACCGCCCCTGTCACAGGTGTCATTACCGCCCGGCGCAGGACTGCCAGTACCACCGCCACAAGGTAGTGGAGTACAATTGCCACCACATCTGCAACAGCACAATCAACAACAACATCCGCAACAATAGCAGGCGGCAGCTATAGCAGCAGCTACGGCACTCATGACTGATCCTCCCACTTCCCAACTATCTTTTAGCACCACACAACATCAACAACAACAACAGGAGGCCATCATCAACAATAGTAACCCCAATACAACCAGCGCTATTGAATTGGAGCAACAAATATTAAATAATCTATTTAGGCGTAGACATCCACCGCCACCACATTTACAACATATTAGTAGTGGAAACAATGCGCATGCGCAATTGCAACCCCAACATACACAACATCAGCTGTAGGCGCGAAAGGCACATACATACAAATATATCGAATGAACAAAAGGATTGCGATTTTTCCTGTTGAATGATTGTAATGATACGACGAGACGGTTATGGCTGGTAGACAAAACTCACGCGCCCACCACGTCACACATGCACTCATTTGCCGACACACACACATGCATACAAACAAACACGCACGCATATGGAAGCGTCACAATTGTATATAATTGATAAATGAGTAAGATAAAAAGAGTACATATTTATGTATACATACATATATATACTGTAGGTATATTTTTGTTTTTCTAGTAGGTACATACTTTTCATTTACACTGCTAATACTTTGCGCTTAAGTTCGTGGTTTACACGGTTTACGCATTTTTTATGTTTAACATTTTAAATATTTTAATTTTATTAGCGCATATTTAATTTTTTGCTTTACGTTTTATATATTTTATATACATGCATACTTTGCCGATTTGTTTTAAATTTTTTTTAACAAAATCTACTTTTTCTTAATATATGTATTTCTATAAATTTCATGCTATAATCATGTATCTATGTATATGCGAAAGCCATATTTCATAAATTAAGTAGTATAATATTTGATAAGTAGATTTTATATCGCTTCGTTTGTCGTTTATTCTCCATAGTTGTTTTATTTTTTTTTGTTCGTATAAATCAAATCATTGTCATAATTTCGTCTTATATACATATGTTTATGTTTAAGAATATTTGATTTAGATAATACACACAAAATCAAAGTTAGTAGAGCAAAAAGAAAGCTAAAAAGTTCAATACCCACACTCCACACCACCTTATACATATTTTTTGTTTTTAAGTGGTTAGTAATAAAACTGTTGAAAGGCTTATCGCTCGATGGATAATAAAACAGTGCCGATTATACTTATCCAGATTAATTTTAGATTATAATAGGTCGGGGGATTTTAGGTATTTTCGTGCGTAAAATTATATGCTTCAAGAAACTTCTCAAAGACTTTCCAGGGTGCGGAATAACAAGTATTCATGAGCAGTAGATTCGAAGTACATAATATTCGTTGGTCTGGTAAAAAAAACTTCCCAATGTTGCTGCACGCTCACGAGGCGGACAACCTTCTATTTCAACACATGATTCAAGTGAGGCTAATTTACTGTCAACACCTATAACCCATTGTACACTGTATTGTAGCCTTCTGTGGACAAACTCTATTAGACGCGGCAAAATTTCTTTAGAGATCAGTCAAATGTTTTTTGCACGAACTATTTTTTTGGTTTTTACTTCGTATATGTATTGCAGAACCCAATGTAGTCGAAATTACTTATATATGTACATATTATATACGCTTTCTAAGAAAAATTCTTTAACATTTGGCCACACCCACCTATCATAACAAAATTTTAACTGTTTTTTTAGCCATCGAGCGTTAAGTTGCATTATAAACAAACACAAAAAAAAAAAAAACTAGAACTGTTTTGTAATATAAAAAAGTATAAATACACAAAAAAGGTGACGCGAATGGAGCGATTAAAGCATGGATATGGGCTTAAACAAAAAAAAAAAAACAAAATCACAAAAAAATAAGGTTACATATCGCCGTGCCATACGAAAACTAACACCAAAAATTTTGTGTCTGAAGAAAACTAACACTTTTATTTTGTGTCTGACGAAAACTAACACTTTCAATTTGTGTCTGACGAAAACTAACACTTTTATTTTGTGTCTGACGAAAAGTAACACTTTCAGGTTTTCTCTGAAGAAAATGTACTAGCCAAAAGTGTTAGTTTTCGTCAGACAGAAAATAAAAGTGTTAGTTTTCGTCAGACACAAATTAAAAGGGTTATTTTTCGTCAGACACAAAATAAAAGTGTTAGTCTTCTTACAGAATTTGAAAAGTGTTAGTTTTCGTAAAAAATTTTAAAAGTGTTAGTTTTCGTATGGCACGTCGATATATACATAGATTAATAATACTTAAATATTAGCAGCATATACATACAGATATACACAATATAAATAGGTACATAAAATCATATGTATGTAATAATAATTATATATAAAAAATATATGAAATGGTTTAAATTTAATGATATATCTAGCCTACATACAAACATATAAGCGTCCGCACAACAAAAACAAAAATCAAACGAAAATAATACAAGTTGAATGTTTATCAAAAACCGTTTTAGAACATTGAAATGTAACTAAGAATTGTATGGTAATTGTTGCAAGTTTCAAAGAGCGCACCAGGCTAAGCGTAGCTAAAAAGTGCAGAAAAACAAATTTAGTCAAAAAGTAGCTGTGCTGAACCGCGAAAAGTTCTCGTTTTGGTGAAGATGTGTAGGGTATGCAAGAAAAACTGAGGTTAAATTTCGATTAGAAGTTTAGATAGTACAATTTTTTTAACTGTAACGCAAGAGGAACGCTAAATTTCTGATCCTCAAAACCAGAAAATTTTAGGTTTCTCTTTTCGAATTTTTTTTACGAGAATATAACTTTTAGCCTTTGAATCTAGACATCAGTATTTACAAAGGACAGAACTTCTTAAAAGGGAGTTCTTTTTAAGTAATTATAGTGGTAAGAGAATTGTAACACCATCTTAGTTATTTTAGGTAGAGAGCACAAAATAAACAAAGGAATCAGGGCAAACAGAGGAAACACCTCATACATTCATTTCACCAAGCGGAAAATAAATTTGACGCGATAAGAATTGAATAAGATCAAATTTTCTATTCGCGAATTATTAGCATGCGTTGCAACGTGTTGGAACTTTTCTTGTGGCTTTCTGGGCTTTGCTTTAGTTCTATACTAGGAATTGAAAAAATTAAACATTTCAGCCTTCTCGAGTGCAGATTTTCAATGAGCAATTCAAGAATCGTCCCAGAGCTCCATCTTTTTGCCATAGTCTATTTCAAAATAATTGTCAAAAATCTGATATTTCCGAATTTAAAGTGACTCAGCTATCCAAGCAAAACGCACCTTCTTAATGAAAACTCAATGGGCCACATGCATAAACGGCGATCATTTGCTCGAATTTTTGAGTAAAAGCTGGGCACTTTTTTCTCACATGAGCAAGTTTTATGCTTCTCTAGAGGGATTTTGAATAAAATTTTGAATGAACGCCCAATGTAGAAGTTATGTCCAGAACACTTTTTCTCTTAATAACTTGCAAAAACTAAACATCATATCAGATCATACCCATTTTCCACTGATATAGGGCATTTTTTGCATCAATTTTTTAAAAAAATATTTTAAAATAGTTTTTAGTTTGGCCTACAACTTCACCAAAACGATCAATTTTTGCCTTAAACATATCAAATGGCGTTTCAAATTTATTTTTAACTAAAAAATTTTGTAAATATCGATTTTTGCGCTGCTAAAAATAAAATATTTATAGAAAAAAGTGCCAAAGGTTTTGAAATCTTAGCGAAACTCATAACAGTAAACTATATTTCGCGTTAAGAAAATAAATTTTGAATGCCATTTAAACATAAAAAAGTATCGAAAACATTTAACGAAAAAAGCTGTAATAGCATTTCGAAACGAGTTGGCCAAATTTTAGTGTAAAATAGTAAAAAAAAGAAAATGCGAATGTCTTAAACAATTGTTAACGCCAACACAAGTACACTAGCCCTTAATTTTTTTTATTTAAAACTTAAACCGCAAAATGGTAAACTAATTATGGCAGAGAGAGCACAAGAGAGCATTTCACTATTATTTTCGTCTAATACTAGGTTCACATTAGCATAATTTGGGGACAAATTTAAATTTAAGCTAAGCCTAAGAATATTTTGGAAAACCCACTAATTGAAATAAATAAAAATTATGAAATAAAAAAATCAAAATAAAATATAAAATAAAAAAGATTAAAATAATAAAAAAGTTTAAAACAAAAAAAAATAAACTAAAAAAAAAAAATAAAATAAACCCAAGGCGAATTCATTTACATGGTGCACGCAAGTGAACAGCTGATTGCTTGTTCTTCTTGTTTTCGCATACAGCAATTGTCATTAAAAGGAAATCGGAAACACGTTTATTTACGTTATTATTTACACAAAACATAATAAAACTCACGAAATGTGCGCGATGACCACGGTTTAAGTAAATGGTATATATTTAATAGCATTTATTGCCGAAACACGCAATAAATTTACTTTTCTAACAGCAATTGTTTGTAATTGAAAAGAAAACACGTGATTGTTGATATTTTGTATCCTCTTTCACTTTGACATTTTATGTAAGGGCGAACTGAAGCGAATATTGCCCAATTCGCCGTGCTACCGCCATTTATGAATTCGCCTTGAATAAACCGACGATATGAAAAAAGACAAAGGAAAAAGGTAGAAAGCTAGACGTTGTTTTTTTAATAATTCTGAAAAGTGCGTTATAAAAAAAAAAAAGAAAAAATTAAAAATAGGATGTTTTAAAACAAATTTTGTGTTTTCAAACGTTTTCTCAGTTAAATATACCCAGTATGAAACTACCTGATTTATTGCATAATGTGAACATAGTGTGAGACGAACTAAAATTTTGTGGCCTATGCTAAATTTTTGCTAGTTTATTATTTTCTGGTTGAAACAAACACTCTTATAGACTCTTCTTTTTTAAATATAAATTTTCGAAACATTTTCTTTATGTAATCTCATTAAAAAAAAATAATTAGCCTTCCTGCCTCTATATGTGCGCCATTTCATGACATTAGTTACATTAACAAGAAAATATTAAATGGATTGCTAAGTGAAAGAACGCTTCTCTCTTCGAGTTATAGCGTTCTTTCATTTAGCCGTCGAATAACAAAATACCATTTGATAGCCACAATTATGTAGAAATTAAAATAATTTTTTTTTTAACAACCATAGTTAATTTTTTTGTTATAAGCATAACATTTTTAGTATGTAAAATGTTTTGGTATTTTTTAGTATTGCAAAAAAAAAATTAATTAATTAATAAACAATTAAGCATAAGTTTATATATAAAATCAGTTATTTTTTATAACACATAAAGTAATACATACAAACATACAAATACATTTATAAAAAGAAAATGAGTATTTTAATCGAGTTACATCCAATTGTTCAGTTACATATTTACATAATGATTTTATAAGCATCATTCACAATTTAATTAATATCTATGATAAATTTTATTTTTATATTTTTTACATTGATTTAAATTTTTTTAATTTGTGAATTTGCACACAAAGGGCCACGCGTTAATACGCACGTGAAAGCGAGAGCGAGCGAGCGAGAGAGAGAGATGTATATGTATAGCAAACGAAATTGGATAATGTACTAAGGAAATTCTATGTATTATTAATACTATTAAAATGATAAAAAAAATATATCAAATGTGTATATTATATGTACTTAATTTTTCAATTTTGTTGTTGGTTTTATTTTTTTTGCACAACTTATGAGAAAACTTAAGCCCTTAACAGCGAAATATGAATGGCAGAACAACAGCAACGCAACAAATGGGACATCTCCACATAGGGACGTGCATACCACAGTCGAGTATAAGCACTGGTGGAATGACTACGTTTCATAATCGTCCCATGATTTTCACAGCAAAAGTCTTCGAGCATTATTTTTGGATTAGAGGAATTCAACGGAGGAAGTTCTATGTCGAAAGTGCCTATTGAAGTTGAGATGGCCCTTTGATTAGGGCAGTAGGTAGAAGTTCATTCAATTTAAGAGCAAATAGGAGATACGGTTTTGGGTACATTGAACGGCGACGCACATACCGGAGTATCTCAGTTAAATATCGACCGGCCAAGAGCAATAAACTCGGGGTGACCCTGTCTGACATGTAGGCAGGGCTACACCTCGTTAACAACAACAACAACAGCAACAATAAAGAAGACTAGCGAATGTACGTAATTCAAAGCAACCTATCTAATAACCGCTTTTGAACGCGCGTTAACGCAGATACTTGACCAATTTCTATCTTTTTGCGTGCGATGACATAATCAAAAGCCTTTCACTGAATGAAATTAGGCAATATCACCGTATAAATTGACGGTGCCAATCTTCAAGATTTGGACTGCACAAACGAGATACGGGTGAAACATCTACGTTGAACGCAATAATCTACCAACTGTCACTCACCCTAAATATGTTAAAATGTTAAAACAGTGGGGGTGACCTTGGACAACAGTCTCATATGCGAGTCCTGTGTCTGCGCAAGAAGATCATACATAGCGACGTGCCATACGAAAACTAACACTTTAAAAATTTCTTACGAAAACGAACACTTAAAATTCTGTACGAAAAGTAACACTTAAGTGAAATTTCGACTTGTAAATATCTTACGAAAACTAATTTGTGTTTGACGAAATCGAAATGAAAGTGTTAGTTTAAGCCAGACACAAAATTTCTGGTGCTAGTTTTCGTATGGAACATCGATATTAGGATATTGATCGGCCGATCATCCACTTTGCTGCACCCATATGGTCGCCTAACCTATTTGACACCAACCGGAGGAACTTACAAGTGTATACCGTTATCAGAACTCCTACGGGATTCCCAGCCAGTTGACACCGCGGGTTTTTCAGGACCGGCCAGACAATTAGGTGCGGTCCCTAAAAACAATGCTTGCCGCAGGGAGGTGCTCTATCTGATGGTTCCTCGTTAACGGTGGTGGGTTGTTGTGGTGGGTCGATTTTATTGGCTTCAAAATCTACGGCTGTTACTGATGTGGAAGGTCCCGTGTCGGATATGGATCCAATAATACCATAATGGAATAGACTCAACCCTTTCTTATGCAGATTGTACAGCGCATAGAACAGAACCTGGGGTGGCTTTCCGTAATTTGATATCAGGCATAAACGAGTGTTAAATGATCGTTTTCGCTTTCCGTAGCATAAAACGTCGATTTTTTTATATGAAGTCGGACTTTTTATCGAATTCAAAAAAAAAAAAACGAGACAACGAGTATCGACTGTCGAATTACGGAAAGCCAAAATTCCTGGAAGGCTGACCCCTTGCCTTGAAAATAACACATCTAACTCCCTTTCTTTTTGTCAGGTAAGCTAAAAAATCATGAAGATTTTGCTAAAGGAATAGTTTTCTAGAAACCCGGGCTTTTGATAGTACCAAATTTCCATTAGGTCAATGAAATAGTTATCGACTCTCCACGACCACTTGCATTTACCCAAACATTTACCCAAACCAGAAAAATATATTTTTATACTAGTTTTTTTTTTTTCAACTATCGATCTCTTTACAAACCACCCTGTGGAGAAATCCGGTGGGATTTTCAAAAACTTTATTTTTGTTGTGTTATTTAGAAAAAATCATTTTTAAATTTTTTCAGTCGGTTCATCGCATAGCCCAAGTGTTTGTAATTAGTCTCCATAGTATAAGTCAACAGGTTTGATTAGCCAGAAAACTAATTTTAAAATTTTTTCCGATTAATCGGACATTCCTAGTGAATGGAATTTAGGTAAAGGATTGTCTTTTAAATTTTATAAAGCTCAAAATATATTTTCGAAAAAAAGTTGAGGCATACGAAATCCATATAAAAAAGAAGAGTTTATTTCACGATCTATGCGTATCAATTAATCCCTAAGGACTTGAGTTATTTTTGCAAAGAATTTTTTCTTCTCCGGAAATTCGTTAGTCAAAATTTGTACAACATCCAAGAGATTATCATTGATTTCCATTTGCTTCTGCACCAGTTGACCCAATGTGGCTTCCGAACGTATTTTCGGAGCAGTCGGGCCCACGCCCAAGCGACGATACGACTTCGCACGATTTTGTTTTCGTACAATACGTTCCAAATTGTAATGTTTCAACAACATACCCTCATCGATCTTTTGACGCATTTCCTCATCCCGCTTACGCTCGTGCTCAATTTCTTCGTACAAACGATTGAGATCAGCGCGTATGCGTTCGTTTTCTTGTGTCACTTTCGTTAGCTGCTCATCGCTTATAACACTTATTTCATTTTGTATCTTCTTCAAGCGATTACGCAAATCAGTCACTTTTTGTTCGGATGAGATGCCAGTTTTCAAGCGTTGCGCTTTAACTTCGGCTAACTTTTTAGCCGATGCGGCTACATAAATATGCTCACGATGTGCCACACCATGCTGTAAGTCTTGAGCGAGTTTCTCTTGAGCGCGTGATAGCTGCTGAAAACGTATACGCATACGATGTATCTCATTCTTCATTGTGCCAATTTCGCTATTTTCACTCATTTCGTCTTTACGCCAACGCAACGTCTCTTCGATGAGTTTATATTTGGTTTCCCATGAAAGGGATTCACGATGTTTATCGAGCACCAAGTCCTTGTATTGCTCGATTTCGTCTTGCAGCTCATCGATTTCGGCTTCAGTATTTAAAACATTCATTTCGTGATCCTGAAAGAGTTCGAAGGAGCAGGAAAAATATATGTAATAAAAAAATGTAAGAACTCACCTTCAGCTTAAGTACGAGCTCAGCGTGTTCTAGTTGACATTCGCTCTCCTCTACATCATGTTGCTGTTGCGCTTTACCCATCTTTGTATTCAATAGTTCCAGCTTAGTCAAGTACGTTTGTATATCTCGCTCGAGTTCTCTCGTAACTTCCTCCTGCTTTTCCAGATCTACATCGATTTTTAGTGATTTCTGCTTCACTATACCTAACTCTGAAAGGAAACATTGAGATTTTATAGCATGCATAATGCTGGGTTCTCGCAGTTTAAAAATTGAACTCATCCTTTATTTCAGAAAAAAAGCCCGACAGCATGTAAGTACCCAGGACTGTTAATCCGATAGCACTCCATACACGATAGCGAAAGTGGTTTGAAATTACAACTGTTTGCTAGTGATTAAAGATTCCAAACCAGATCGAGACTCGATACAAATTGTAGACTACCTCTATTTTTCCGACTGTGCAAGCGAAAGTTTGTGGTAAAGACTTTCTGTGAAAAGCCTTATCCTCAACCCGAATACCCATACGCTAAAGCGACAGATTGATAGGTTTCAAATCAGATTGAGACTCAACGGAAATGGTAGGTTAGACTAGATCACTATTTGTCAGGCAGTGCGAAGGTAAAGTCGAACCAGATCGACACTATACAAATAGGCTAGGCACGCTCAGACAGTGCGAGGTCAAAGTTTGCATCAAAGAGCTCCTGCGAAGAGCCTTATTCTCAAACCGATCTGTTAACACGGGTACTTAAAAAGTATTGATATAGCATAGGAAAGGTAGAGGATCCGAAAGGCGTGCGAGTATCGAGATGTGCTCGAGCAAATAACAGTCGATAATACCGTAGGGACAATGTTGTGGGAATCTGGACCCAGACAATGGAAAAAGTGGTATCGGGCAAGGTTACGGTTCTTTTACTCGGCTAACACTTTGCTCCGAGATTGAATAGACCTGTTTAGTGAACAAGCGGTCTTAATTCCATCAAAAACAATAATAAAATGTATGCTAGTCCGTCGGGTGAAGAAACTAGATAAAATTTGTGAAACTTATCGGAGTCCAGTGCTGGGAATTAAATACAAAGCCTTGAGTATTTAATGTATATTTTAAAGTGAGCAATTATTAAGGGAGAATCTTGGGACAAATAAAAAAAAATACTACCCTACCCCTTGATACTTACGTTTTTGTGTCACCTGTATTTCGGTAAGTTGATTATTACGCTTCTCCGACAAGTTAACATAATGATTCTGCATCATCAACCAAAATTGTTGTAGTTCGCGTATTTGTTGTTCCATGGCTTGTATCGATTTTTCCAATATTTTGATCTATATAAAAAAACTCCCATGAGAATTTATTATTTCTTCATTTGAGATAGTGTAATCGGAGCTGCCGTCTCTAAGTGCTCTAGCTCAGTTTTTTTTATATCCAAAATGCCATGACTAAATTTATTTTATACAAATATCAAATAGTTAGGTGGTAATCTTGTAAAACATAAGCACAAATCGAAAGACCTAGAAAAACGAACTTGAAACTTTTTTGACTAAAGTGAACACTGTTTCTAAAACTAAGCGAGTTTTAGAACTTTTTTTTTGAATAAAAAGGACATCATTTCATACATCCAAAGACTTGAGAACCGAAGCTATGGCCTTTTTCGCGTAAAAATCGAAAGACTTAAGCAACGAACCTGGAATTTTTTTGAGTAAAATGGGCGTTGCCCCTTAAATGGAAAGACTAAAGAAACGAACCTGAGTACGAACGACGTAAGAAAATGGGACTGTCTCACAGATCGAAAGACCTATGACACGAACCTGAGAGTTGTTTTGAATAAAAAGCACATGCTCTCATGAATCGAAAGACTTAAGCAACGAACCTTATTAGTATTTCCATAAAAATAACACTGTATGTATCAGCAATCAAAATACTTCTGAAACGAATCTAAGTATTGTTTTGAGTAAAAAGAGGTGTTCCACAAATGGAAAGACTTAAGAAGGGAACCTTACAACTTGTTTGACTAAAATGGACACCGTTTCATGTACCGAAAGACTTAAGAAATGACCTCAGGACTTCTTTGTCACTGTCTCATAAAATGAAAGACTTAAGAAACAATGTCTAAAAAAATAGAAAACAAACTTTAGAAGTAAGTAAGTGCATACATCATCGAGGAAAACAATTAAATAATAAACTTCGAGAAAAACAATTAAATATGATTAGGTGGCAGCCCTAGTTGGTTCCCTAAATTTAAACAATTATTGTTGATACCACGTAAAATACCTTTCGTTTAATACCTATATTGATATAGGTCATTTCATTTGAAAATTTTTTTTAAGATAGATGGTAACCTTGCGAAACTTCCTAAGTGCTGAAGTGTTGCCACTGGAGAGTTAAAAATGTAGCTAATTACTTATAGTCAATGGGTTAAGTTGTAATCGATATACATAATAGCCGGTATACAATAGAATAAATAAAATGAGATTAGGTGGAATCCTTAGGTACAGTATATCTATTATATATAAATGCGCAAACATAACTGGTTCATCCCTTTTTTGCAATAACCACAATTCTAAGGTATATAAAATTTGGTATGTATCGATATGTCTCGCCGAGCAGGGTGGCCGAAAACAAACCAAAAATTAAAAAAAATTAATTATAATATGATTTGAAAATCACACCACTACATGTGATATACACGCATTCGCTTTATAGAGCCGCTGTTATGGGTGTATGTATGTAGGTATGACCACTTGAATTGTTGTGTTTGCATTCATTGCAGTAGGGTGAGTTGTTTTGTTGGCAGCAATAAGATAACATGAGCCAGCGCGTCAACTTTATTGAGCTTAGGTGGTACAAACAGTGTTTACAAAAACAAAATCTGTGCGTGGGGATTCAGAAAAGCAAATGCTTTTGAAAAAAAAGCACAAATAAGCTAGATCATGCACAAGGCCCTTCGTGGCTAGACTTAGTGAAATAAAATAAAATGGAAAATTGATAAAATTAAAAAAAAAGTAAAATCAGAAATAGAAAAGTGATTGAAAGTAAAAAAATAAAATTTGTTGGAAATGAAAGGAAAGGGAATAATATAAAATAAATAAAAATGAAACAAAATGAAATAAATAAAATATTAAATTAAGAAAATAATAGGAAAGGAAAGGGATGGATAAAAGGAAAATAAAGGTAAGTTAAGGTAAGGAACGGAAAATATGATAGAAAAATCAAAGGGAAAGGAAAGGAATGGAAAAGAAAAATGGAAGGGAAGAAAGGAAATGTAATGTAGGTAAAGCAGTGGAAAAGAGAAGCAAAAGGAGAAAGACAAAGAAAGGAAAGAAGAAAAAAAAGAAGGGAAAGAAAAGGTAGCGAGGAAGGTATGGAAAATAATTGAAAATAAAAAGAAAGAAAAAAAGGAAAGAAAGGTAATGAAAAGCTAAAAAAATAAGGAAATGAATGAAAGAAAAAGAAAAGCAAATGAGTTGCGGAAAGGAACAAAAGAAAATAAGGAAACGGTAGGAAAGGAAAGGTAAGAAAAGGAAAGGTAAGGAAACGAAATGACAGGAAGGGAAATTTAAGAAAAAAAGTGAAAGAAAGTAAAGGTAAGAAAAAAATAAAAGAAAAGAAATGAAATGAAAAAAAAAATGAATAAAATGAAAGGAAACTAAAGCAACGGAAACGAAAGGAAAGGAAAGAAAAAGAAAATAAAAGGAAAAAAGGAATGTAATGGAAATGGAAAGAAGGATCAGATAAGAATATAAAAGAAACGAAAAGAAAGAAAAATAAAAGAAAAGAACAGAGAAGAACAAAAAAGAAAGAAAGAAAGAAGGGAAATAAAATGAAATGAAAGAAGAGAAAGGGAAAGAAAAGGAAAGAAGAGAAAAGGAAAGAAAAGGAAAATAACGGAGAAGATAAGGAAAGGAAATAAAAGGGAAGAGAAGGAAAGAAAAGCAAAAGAAATAAATTGAGATGAAAGGAGAGGAAAGGAAAGGAAATAAAAGCAAATGAATGCTAAGGAAAGGAAAGGAAAGAAATACGTATGAAGACGACCTAAGAAGAATAAATAATTATCAACATTGAAACTACATTACTGAATGGTGTAAAGAGGGAGGAAAAGGCAAATTGAATAGGAATGTATAGAAACCAAAAATATACAAAATATGGAAAAGAAAGGAAAATTTAAGAAATAGCGAGAAGGTAGGAAAATAAAATAAGGTTTTGTGGTTGAATTTCAACCACTGGGCGAACTCTAGTTATATTTAAAATACGATACGATAATACCTTTTGTTTGTTACCAATATTGGCAATAGACATTCAAGGTAGGTGGCAGCCTTGTCAAAAAAACAACACTAAAGTAGTAGAAATACACTGGCTCACTATGCTAGCATTACCTACCTTCTTCTTTAGTGAGCTGTAACCATCTTCTTCGTCATCATGACTCAGACGACTTAGGCGCATCGAAAGACGATCCAATTTTTTCATTTTAATATCGATTTGTGTTTCCATTGTACGCATTTCGGCTTGTATTAGATTTGCAGTGTTTTCAACATTATTCAGCTTTTTTGTGAGCTCATCCTTATTCTGATTCATCGTAATTAATACACCTCTATAGTGTTCAGATTCGAGTAGTGTTTCGGACAACAGACTTTGTACTTGCGCCAAATTGAGTTCGGTGCCACGGCGTGTCTCCTGTGCGTTACGCAATAATTTTAAACGATATTGACTAGCCTTATCTGTGATCAATTGCTCTTGTGCCAACTTAAGCATGCTCTCCTCGATTTGATATTTTTTGGCATAGAATTTTTCGCTTTTCCATTGTAAACGTCGTAATTCGATTTCTAGACTATTTCCCTCACGGTTAGCTTCGGTTAGATCTTTTTCGTTTTGTTGCAGCCAAAGTGGCAGCTCGTCGAGTTTCGATTGGAGCGCTACTAATGCCTCGTTTTGCTTTTGACCTATATATGTTTTTTTTTTTTGGTTTAAGTTGGGCTTAATCAATGATATTCACTTTTGTACTTACATTCTCGCCTGAGGTTTCCACAATCGGTTAGAAGTCGCCCCTTGAAAACTTGTAATTTTTCGTTCATCTTGGTCTCCTTCGATATCTGCTTTTTGATAGCTTCAATGCTCATAGTGTTCAGCTTTATGGACTCTCGCTCTTTTCTAGAAAGGGACAGAGTATATTAAAAAGAACGTTTTTTTTAAATAGATCAAATGGTGTCAAGAAAGTTCATTGAGCTCATGCGTTTCGTTGTGGTACCACACTTTAAAATCTGACAAAAAATGCCGAAGATATGAAGAAAAATGCAATTGGGCGACTTCTAGGGCTACCAGAAAAAAAATAAAATTTTTTTAAATGATTTTCAAAAACACTTCATTTGAGGGGAGGTACGGCCGAAATTATCGGAACTATCGATTATATGGGGCCGATGTGTTATATTCCCTGCAGCGGAACCTCAAACTAGTCAGAAAAATACTAGTATACAACTAGAATTTTCTGGATGAACTCATACTAGTCAGGAAATATCTAGTTCATACTAGTATATAACTAGATTTTTCTGGATGAAATCATACCAGTTAAAAAATACAAAATTCATTCGTTTCGTTTGCTTATTTTTTGTGTTATAATTCATAGATGCTTTTTCGTGTAGGGTAAATACAAATACATAGTCGCTGCTTTCTTAAGAATAAACATGAAAAAAGTCAAATGATAAAATAAAGGGTAAGTCATGAAAATTCTGGTTGAAATCATACTAGTCCAGGTTCAATGCTTTTTGGACTAGTATATTTCATACTAGTCCTTTTTGGACTAGTATGGGGACTAGTTCATTTTATGGAAATCATACTTGTCCATGTTGAACTAGTATGGAACTGGTATTTTACAACTAGTATAATTCTAGTATTGGCGGCCGCTGTGGTGTAGCGGTTAAGTGTTCGGCCTTCTACACCAAGTCGTGGCGGTTCGATGCCCGGCAAAAGTAACATCAAAAATTATTTAGAAAAACAATTTTTCTAAACGGGGTCGCCCCTCGGCAGTAGTTTGGCAAACTCTCCGGGTGTATTTCTGCCATGAGAAGCTTCTCAGCAAAAAAATTCATTTGCTTTGCATGTGCCGTTCGTACTGTAGGTTCCGCCAACTTGTAGGAAAAAACTCAAAAGAAACACACCACATGTTGGAAAGAGAAAAAAAAAAAAAAACTAATGGCGGCGATATACCAACAGGTTATCATAACCTCTAACGAGATTTTTAGCCGAGCTTCTCTCTCCAACTTGTGGTGTGTTGCTTTTGAGTTTGCCTACAAGTTGGCGGGACCTACAGTTTTTTGCCGACTCCGAACGGCACTTGCAAAGCAAATGAATTTTTTGCTGAGAAGCTTCTCATGGCAGAAATACACCCGGAGAGTTTGCCAAACTACTGCCGAGGGGCGACCCCGTTTAGAAAAATTCTTTTTCTAAATAATTTTTGATGTTACTTTTGCCGGGCATCGAACCGCAACGACTTGGTGTAGAAGGCCGAACACTTAACCGCTACACCACGGCGGCCGCCAATACTAGAATTATACTAGTTGTAAAATACCAGTTCCATACTAGTTCAACATGGACAAGTATGATTTCCATAAAATGAACTAGTCCCCATACTAGTCCAAAAAGGACTAGTATGAAATATACTAGTCCAAAAAGCATTGAACCTGGACTTGGAAAGAGAAGCTCCCTTGCAAAAAATGCGATTAGTCCGGGATGCATCCGGGATCAATCCCAGAGGAACAGGAGACTACTACTTTTTCTAGTCTCTTTGTATGGAGAGTTTTGATCGCATTTGTTCGAGCATGTCCTATGGAGAGACTAATTGTACCCCTTTCATACCAGAACGGGTATGAATGTAGATTCGTTGCTTGTGTAAAGTGTAAACTAAAGTTTTCCCCATTCATATTTGTAACAGCTCCTAGGAGCTTTCACGGGTAAGTGTTATTGAAATTATAGTGTCCTATTGGATTGGATAGGATATAACCTTCCAAATCCCCAAGATATCAGTCTGATTAATCCCCAACTCTATCCGTTAGGCATGTGTTGGGCAAATTGTAGACCAGTTGTACCCGAAAGGGATTAAACCCCCTGCGGGTTAGGGGTTTAGAATATGCCCGAGGTAGGCATACCGGTCGTAAGAGGCGACTAATATGCACATAGGTAATTGACGTGCTACTCGATGGTTGATCTACGGATATGATGCCTCTCACCTCTCATTACCCATCTTCTCCTTCCTCATGGATGGAGGGATGCCATGACCTAGAAGGTTCCACTGGTCATACAAAATCGCTACCACGACAGTCGGGCAGTACCGCAAGGGAGTACCGCAGCGTACCGGGGTCATATCCGGCCAAGGACTGTCAACTTCGGCATCACTCCCCAAAACCTTCGGCGAGTGTTTTGTTGTTAACAACAACAACAACAACAACAACAATCGAGGACAACTCTCTTTAGGGATTAATCGCACAATTTTTTGCATGGTCGGCTAAAAATCTCGTTAGAGGTTATGATAACCTGTTGGTATATCGCCGCCATTAGTTTTTAGTTTTATAATTCTAGTATATCATGACTAGTAGACGACTGGTATGTTCTGGTCGAAATCTGAAAATTGACATTTCGTAGGACATCAACACGTAAAAAATACCAGTTGCTTATATGAAAAAAAAAAACAGAACACTGACTAGTTGGGCCCGGTGCACCAACTAGTTGTAAAGTAGTTTTCAATTAGTTGCTTTCGCTGCAGGGTATTGGTCCAATCTCATTGATTTTTAACATCGATTGTTCCGATAAACGGATTTTGGTAGATAACTCCTGAATATTCCACATTCTAAAAGAGCAATAGTTACGAAATTTCACGTTTCTACCTATCTAATTACAGGAGTTATCTACCAAATTCCGTTTATCGGAACAATCGATTGTGTGGGGGCTATGAGAAATATTTATCCCATCTCAATGATTTTCAATATCGATATTGCACATATAAAAATATCAATAGTCACAAAATTTCACGTTCCTACCTCTTTAATTACAGGAGTTATAACTACGGTGACCATAATTTTTTAAAAAACAGAACTCTTTTTACCATCAAATATTCCGTAAGCGCATCTGAAAATTGAAAAAAATCTGGCAAAAACTATATATTTTTCCGTTTTTACGCTCCATTTACAGTACTTTTCCCGATCCTTTTCCAACTAATTTCTGCGAACGAAACGTATGTTTGTAAAAGTACAAAAAACCTTCCTATAATTTAGAATGCATCAGTTTTTTTGTGTTTTTACACGTTTTCTGATACGATTTCTGATGTTTTTAGGATAATGATTTGGTGTTTTTGGGATCACTGTTTTTATCAGTATAGTATCCGAACCACTTTCGGATACGAAAAATTGTGGAAAAGCGAACCAACAGTAAATCCAGCCCAACAGTAAAGTTTCCGGACCGTTTTCGGATACGAAAACGATGGAAAAATATACGATCGGTAAAACGTACGTTGCTCTGCTGGCTGGTATTGTCTTCAAGTGAAATTTCGCTACTCGCCTATAAATTTGAGGTTACACTTTCAATGTTTGAAATAAAAAAGTGATCCCGTTTTTCATGACGTAAAAAAAAGCGGAATTTAAACGTAAGTACGTTAAGACCGATGAGTCCTAGTCAGGGTGACGAAATGTCTATTTTGGAAGTTTCGGTACATACGCCGTATGGCTTTTTGCAAATATGTGGTATTGCGCGCCGAGCGATGATTTGTTGAAAAGGTTGCTGGTACAGAAAAGCAGAACTAAAACAGAACATTTGCTTAAAAACAGAACATTTCTGTTATTTTAAAAAAAATACGCAGAACAAGCTCCTTAAAAACAGAACTGTTCTGCCAAAAACAGAACGGATGGTCACCGTAGTTATAGCCCAAAATCCGTTTATCAGAACAATCGATTGTATGGGGACTATGTGAAATATTTATCCCATCTCAATGGTTTTCAACATCGATATTGCACGTATAAAAATAGCAATACATACAAAATTTCACGTTCGTACCTGTTTAATTACAGGAGTTATAGCCCAAGATCCGTTTATCGTACCATCGATTATGTGGGGGCTATGTGAAATATTTATCCCATCTCAATGATTCTCAACATCGAAATTGCACATATAAAAAAAGCAATACTTGCAAAATTTCACATTCCTACCTGCTTAATTACAGGAGTTATAGCCCAAAATCCGTTTATCAGAACAACCGATTGTATGGGAGCTATATGTAATATCGGTCCGATCTGGCTGGTTCCGACAAATAATTTCTATATTAGAAAATGGTGACCACATACCAAATTTCAGTCAAATATCTCAAAAACTGAGGGACTACTTTGCGTTCAAACAGACAGACGGACATGGCAAAATCGAGATGAGTTGATTTAGCCATCCTGATGATATCGGTATACTTATTGATGGATCCATCTCTTCTTCTTCTCATACTTACATACATCGGACCAAAGTTATAATACCATTTCATCTTCATGAAAGGTATACAAAGTTATTGGACTTGAGATTGTTTAGTACATCGAAATGTTCTACTCACCCCATGGCCTGTTGAGCCTGATAGAGTATTTTATCACGATGTTGTATGGCAACAATAACATCGCTCCACGCTTGACTCAGGCGTTTGTGCTCTGTTTGTAGCACTTCCAAATCGGTATTGGCATCATTAATGCTCATTTTTAAAATATCCGTTACGCCGCGCATATCCGACACTTCACTACGCACCAACTCGATTTCACGCTCCTTCCTCTTTACCTCCATATCCAAATGATAGAAGAGCATATCCGATTTTTTCTTATCCTCCGATAGTTGTTTTTGCAGTTGGGTATCACGACTAACGATACGTTTAGCGTTTTTCACCTCATCCTCGACCTCATCGGCCCAATGACGTATGTGACCCTCCAGCGTATTCATATTTTCCAATTCGACCATACGTTTATTATAATTTTGCTTTTGCTCTTTATTGACCTGTAATCGTTCTTCGTATTCTTGTTTGAGTTGCGTCACGACAGCTTCCATTTCTACGCGTTTTCGTGTATTCGTTTCGATTTCCTGTACATATTCGTCCAATTGCTCGTTCTGACGATTGATACCCTGTTGTAAGTCGTATAGCTTGGCACCTTGCTCCTCGCGTGCCGTCTCTTTTAGCTTTAGCTGATATTTGATTTCGGCAATCTCATTTTTGAGTTGCTCCTTCGTGCGTAGCAGATATTCTTTCAGGTTCGCTTGGAACTTTTTCAAGAGTGGATGGTCTGGCGGTAGGAGTGCGAGTCGTACTGGTTCCGGCTCAGATGGTGGGCTCTCTACTGGTATGCGTGCGAAATCACATTCTTCCAAATTATCGCTTGGATGTCCCGGATCAATACCGTCCCCGACGTCGTTTATGGCCTCGGTGTCGGTTGCATTGGTTAGAGCTGACGCGTGCGGCTGTTGTAGCGCGTTTTCGGTTTGGATCTCATTATCCATAATGGGTTTAAGTGAGTTGGGTTTATAGGTTGAATAATTTAAATATTTGGAACTCACACAAATCTTTTCCTGCGATTAATTGGGCGTTTGAAAAATAGTTTTCAAGTTACTTCGTTTTTTCTGCAGCAAGAAAACTGAATCAGTCGTTGCTTTGGAGATTTGATATGTAAAGTATTTTCACCTCATAAACAGTGTTGAGAATCAGTTACTAAGCAGTTGTCAGGAGAACAATCATATTGAGATTGTTTGGGTTTGATTGGGGGTGTTGCATCGCTTACTTTTTTATGCATACTTGTGTTTGTACATATGTATGTGAGTATTGGAGTCGCTCAGCAAGACCAAGAGCTCCTGAACCGATACTTCTATTTTTTTCTTGAATCGAAAAACGGTTTCATTGATAATTTTTCAGTTCCAATATAACAGAAGATGGAAGCCAGCAATGATGTCAACTAGATTAAAAAAAGAAGATGTACAGGAACCGAGCTTTTGTTCTCAAAGACCCAAAATTAGGTTCCAACGTAACCACGAAACCGGAACCGGAGAACCGGGAACTATAAGAAACCGAGTGATCCGGTGTTTAGAATAACTTAAAACTTGCTCCGGAAGTACTAATAATTATTAGAAGATGTTCCATTATAATGGAACTTTGCTGTACAGGAATAGAAATGGGGGTCGAAAGGGCCGGGAAAAGGATCTCTAATGGAATCAATTAGTTAGGTTTCATGTGAATCGAAAACGGATAAAAATGCCCCCGCTTCTAAAATACCCAAACACCGATTCTCATGTAGACAGAGCCGGATAACTAGGTTTTTTTTTAAATACCCAAAACACTTGTTTCTGAAGCAGGTCCAATTTAAACGAGACAGGGGTACAAAATCACGGAAAATCTGTCTAAAGACATCGAAACTCGGTGGAAATGGAATCAATACTAAAAAAATAAAAACCTATCTGAACTAATCGAAGCTGAGTCTGGAACCAGGTCTAATGTAGGTAAGACGAATCGAAATTTGGATCAAAAACTTTTAAACAGATTGTAATGAAACCTGGACTAGATCAAATCCCGGAACCTGTCCAATGGTACCTAGACTTGGATCAAAAAACAGTATGACGATCTAGAGAAAGTGGCGCTAAAGTACCCAAACGCTTATTCCAATGAAACCGCGCTGGCGGAACCCGACAACCAGATTCTTTAAGAAACCCGCGACTTGTTTAAGACCGCAATTATTTTTCCTGAAGCGGGATAAAGGAACCGACAATTGTTTATACCCACAGAAAAAGGGTGTCCAAAGTGGCCGAATCTCGGTTTCAGTGAACCGAGCCTAAATTTCGAAAGAACCGAAAAACGGCTCTGAAGGTGTCGACAAGGGTGTATAAAACCAAATATAATCGAACTGAAACAAGTAGAAACAAGAACAGAAAACGGATCTGAAACAGTGGGGATCTAGGATTTTGAGATGGGGGTCCAAATTTTGAAATTTCGAGAACTTCTTTTACATGACTTCCTGCTAAATTAATCATTATCTCATGCAAATTTAACAGGATCTTTATTTTTAGCTTAACATGGTTCATGTTGACAAAAATTATTCTGTGTGAATAACAGGCTTATCTTATTCAGGCTTTCGGGTCAAGCTGGAGACCCTGGGCGAACAATTTGGCTAGGGGGACTCTGTACTCTGGTCCAAGAGTGACTGGACCAGAAACCAGCTCGTATACTCTACTCAGAGCCAAAAAGTTCACCTATTTTTTATAATCAAAGTGATCGCTAAAAAAGCTTTTTGGCCGGGGAGAACGAGTGGGGACAAATTTGAAGACATTTGTGCTAGGAAATCTTCTAGATTTTAGCTTGAATTTCTTCTCAAATTTATTGAAAAGGAAATCGGCTTAAAGAAGGAGTTAGCTTCTTATTTATGAATTTTTTATGTACTTTTGTCCAAAACGTTCAATTGTTAGAAGAAATCTGCTTGTTTTTATGAGAAAATTTGTATAATGTAAATTAATGAGAAAATCCTCTTATTTTCACTAGATTCATATTGAATTTATTGAAAAGGAAAACTATTTATTTTTAAAAGATCCCTTATTAATTCAGGTATGCCTTCTTCAAATGTGTAATTCGACGCTACCAAGCACAAGTACACGATAGCATCATGGTAGAGATCTCCGTTCAGCAGTTAATAATTCTTAGTTCGATTCGACGCTACCAAGCACAAGTACACGATAGCATCATGGTAGAGATCTCCGTTCAGCAGTTAATAATTCTTAGTTCGATTCGCGGTGAAGGCATTAAGGCAAGTGGACATGTGGTGAGGCAAAAAGAACAAAGGTGTAATTAGATGTTGGCAAGTTAAGTATACGATGGCATGGTAGTGTAGATTAGACTAGACTAGATAGACATCTGGGTTAAGCGTTCATTTTTTTTTTTTTTAATTTGAAATATTAAAAAGAAAATGTTCTTAATATTATGTGATTATCTACTCAGTTTTAGAGACACTCAGTCATAATAAGACGGGCATCTTATTGGAAAAATATCATAGAGAAATCCTTCTGATTTACAGGGCATTTTATGTGACTTTTTGCTCTGTGTACACTGAACCAAAAAAGTTCATGTATCCAATGAAAAAGAACATAGATTTTAAGAATTGTCCGTTAAAACCTCTCCAAAGAACTTTTTCGTAGAAATTTAAGAACATTTCCTAGAATATACGTACTTTTTCGTAAAATATGTAAACAAATCCACAGAAAGCATGTATTCATTCATAAATTGTAAGAAAATTTTCTTAGATTCTATGAATTTTTTCTTATATTTTAAGAAAAACCAGCGTCAACTTCTATGAAACTTTGTTCGTAAAAAACATGTACGTTTTTGGTTCAGTGTATCTTTCGTCCATTGGAACCGAGGTGATGTAGGTATGAAAGCCTCATGATGCCATCAATCTCAGAAGGACGAGTCAACTCCTTTTGTCCTATGGATGATAGTCGGCTGAGCAAATTCTGTCCGTCTCGTTTTAAATTAGATCAGTTGAAGTACTGAGTCCTTTTTTTGGCACGAGGGGCGAAATATAGAGGGAATGCTGGTGAAAATTGGAGAAATCCAATGAGATAATTTATTGTCTTTACGAGATAAGGATAAGGTTAAGTATAAGGAAAGGGAGAGATAGGGGTAGCGGTAGGGATAGGGATAGACATAGACATAGGGATAGGAATTGCGTCTGGCGACTACGCCAACTTTTCGCTAGTGTTAAAAGACAAATTTCCAATTCTTCAGCCTATATATTCTAGTAGCATGGATTTCTGTGCCCGGTCCTGCAACTCGCCACATTACAACATCTTTTCTAAGGTAAACGCTTTCGTAAAAAATCTTATAAATAATGATTTGAGTTTCAAATAATTTTTATTTTTTTTTAACCCTCTCTTAACTAAATTAACTAAATAATTAAAAAATATAAATGCGCTATTTTATACAACCTTAAAAAGTTAAATTAATTCTAATCATTTTTATTTAACATATATATTATTTACAAAGTTTGTTAGCACTATATTTTTATTTAAATAAATAAGTAGGATTGTAATATAATTTATATACATAAATACATATATAATATGTACATACGTATAACGTAAATTAATTCCCTAATCATTGTCTACAATTAGTTCCTTTACTTTCAAACGCTCATCCTCGAAAACATAATATTTGAAATCATCATCATTTTCCGGATAAAATTCATATGCTAAATCGTCAATATCAGAATGGCAAACAGCTTCATTGAATGCACCCAAAGTTCGTAGGATTCTCACCATTGTGGAGCGTCGCTCTTGCACTTCGTGTCGCTTCTTCTCATAACTATGCAAGTATGAGAGTGGCATCTCAACCGCTCTCGGCACACTTGCTATGGCTAATTGATCGGTTTTTTGTAGCTCCACATCCATATTTGCGGGATTCGCTAAACCCAAAATCCACGCGACCACATAAAAACAGGCTGCATTTGCGGGGAATGCTCTTATCACAGTTGAGTTGAGTCCGCGAAAAAAGAAATGTATGCCATCTTTGTGATAGTTTTTCACTGCACAATCCCAAGCGCCTTTATAAACTGGCGCTGAGCTTATACCATCTGCTTGTAGCAATGTTTTCACAACATCTATCGGATAGCATACGAGCCACGAAGCAATACCGGCTAAGCCACCAGCAGTTAGTGCGTGTGGCACACTCGGCTTTTCTCGCAATCCCATAAACCATTCGTAACTGACGAAGTAAGCAGCGAAACCTGTGATGGAGTGGAAAACAAGAAGCTGGTGAATAATTGATATGGCAGTAGATTGTGTCAGTCGACATCCTCTAATATGAAGTATTTTTCAAAATCAGCTTTTTGCTCACCTCAGAAATATGTTTGTATGTAATACTACAGGGTCTGAAAGACCTTGTCCTGCCCAAAATGTCAAAACTAACTGCTTCCCTACTTAGCTACCCTTTCCCATTCTAATCTCCGCCTTGCCGTTTCTCCTTCTTTTCCTTTTTCATATCTCTTCTTTTCTTTCTATTCTTGATACTATCAATATCCTCTATCTCTGTATCTATCTTTATCCCTCCCCATCCCTATCCATATAGCTATTCCTATCCTTATCTCACACCATGTCCATCTTCTCCTTTCCACCCCACTTTTCTCAAGTTGTTAGCCATAACAACTTTTGTTCTTTCTCCATTTTCAATATTCTACGATGAATAGGTGTCACGCTCCTTTCTTCCTTCCTCCCCTTTTTTCTTGATTTGTTGCAGATTAATCTCGTTTACATTTTACCCATTTCCAATATTCCACCAAAAAAAATACTTTCAGAGAGTACGACAAATCTAAAAAAAGGTATGCAACCATAAAAGAAAGAGACCAACTTTGGCGAGAGTTGCTATCTGTTCCGAAATTCAAATATAACCGAAAGCTGATTTAGTAGGGTCGATAAATACGTCATATTGAGAATAAGTAAAAGGACTTCTGCCTTTCATAACTCACCTGGTACATCCCTTAGCGCTGTCATGCCCAACCCTCGAAACGCACCTCTATAACCTTCATTCTTTATAACATGTCGTATACATTTAAATGGACTTTTAAATTGTGTTGCATTTGGGTCAAGATGTTGCACCTGCATACGGGTCTTAGCTAATTCCATTGGTGAACAAATTATACTTTGTGCAAAACCCGAAATACAACCCGCTACACAATGGGAATATAACGATGTTGGGTCGGCCATTTCTCGTTGCACATTTCCGTAAATACCAAAGACAATAGCATTGACAAAACTAATTCCCATTAATGGACTGGACATGCCACGATACAAACTTGTAAAACCATCCGTACGCACCAGAGTTGATATGCAATGGAAGGTGCCGCGATAAATGGGCTTTTTAACATCCTGCATTTGTAGATGTACTTTGACGGTATCGAACGGATGACCAACTAAAACACCAGCACAGCCTGGGAAAATAAAAATAAAAAAAGGGTGGCAACTCGTAAGGTATCAATCTTGTATATGACTACACTGGCGGCGGAGCAAAAAATATCACTGCATAGAAATTTTGATAAAACAAGATGAACTCTATTTGATTTACAAAACTTAAAACAGTAGTCAAAAAAAACTTAATTAGATTTTTTAATTTCCTTCATTACCTTATCTACAAATGAATTTAAGTTCGAATCGTAATCGTCAGTTATAGCTTGCCACCACTGTGTATATATATTTGTTGTATTAACTTACCACCCAGACAACCAGCTACAAAATCGAACGCCATTCTAACGATTATACTATTTACAGGAACTAGATTTCTTAGATGTGCGCCCTCTTGCGGGGTCTGGAATAAAGAAATGAAAAGAAGATTTTAATAAAACATTATTGAATTTGACAAGTCCTAGTTAGAGGGGTTTCATCTGGAAGGAATGCTACAAAATATACCTACCAATTAGCGTTTCTACGATTCTACCCGGGGAGTGATTATAACAGTTTTTTGAAACTTGAATTCAAAAGTCAAATTAAAACAAATATTTATTTTATAGAAAGAAGCCTGCGAAACTTACAAAAAGTAACCATACGTCTTTTTTATATCTCGACGCTAGCGTTATCTAGCGGCTTTATTTTTTGTAAAGTATGATTTACACGGGTCGATTTTCTGGTAGATTTTTGTCGTTCTATTGCTATTTACACGACCCATAAACATATGGGCTAAAAATTTGCAAAATCGGATTATAAATACCGATTTTTCAAATATAGCGACTCCAGCGAAATCTATAGGGGAAAGTATACCCTATGTCGAGAGGACTTATCCAAAGAATAAACTGACAAAATTTGGCAAAAAACCGTTCAATAGCTTTAACCGAATTCGTCAAACAAAAACTTTATCATCAATGTTTGTATGTGAAGATGTCCAGACGTTTGCCTTTGTCCATCAATCACGCGAGAACGGGTGAACGGTGTTATATGATTTTTGGCATGCATATAGCCAGTACTCTGGAAAGACGGATAAGATTTGTCTTTTGGGAAAATTGGCGGTCTTGGGTCCCCTAGGAACAGTTTCTTTTCGAAAAATATTTTGGGCCGTTCTCTCGACTTGTCGGCAACTTTAATGCTCACCATAAAATTATCGGCCAGTCACCTCATGGACCCTTCCCCAATCCAATTTTCATTCAATTGGTATCAACGAAAGGGGAAGGCCAAAGGTTTCATTTGGACATATGTATAGCTATCGATATGTATATTTATCGATAAATGAAATATCAGTGAAACCATATAACCGTTGATGGAACTTCACAAAGTACCTCCCAAAATACCTCATAGTGCGACGAACAGAAGCCCAAAGTTCTATTTTCGCAAACCGGTTTCCAATACGCTGTTCTAGAATATTTTTTCCATATCCTAATATTCTTACATTGACAAATAGTGTATCATTCAATAGGTAGTCACTCTAGCTTTACTCGTTGATGAGTGGTTCCCAAAATATTGAGGTATTTGATGAAAAACCCAAAATATTATATTTTCCCAATCCGGTGGGCGTTCTTGCTCGAGTGATATTGTTAAAAGTATTGCAGGAAGACTAAATTGAAATGAGGCTGGGTTACGCCCACTTTACAAAGTCTAAGCCTAAGGTGATACAATTTTACCAATTGCCTAATTTTTGAGATATACAAAAAAGGGGCGTGGATTTCCATTCATGACGTTACAGCCTACCATTATGTACCAGTAAATAATTACGAAAAAATTCCGAAATGATACCGGAAACGTCCCAAAAGCAATTACGAAAAATTAAAATAATATTGAAAACAATCTCCAAAACAATCGCGATAAAGTCACGAAATGATCTCTCTGAAGTAGCTCTAAAAAACTTGAAACTCACTGAATTGTCATGTAACCGAAAATAGCTCAAAAAGAACTCGTCCCTAAAATTTTGGTTTTAACATCACGAAGAATGTACATTAGAGCGTATCACCAAAAAAAAGTCGGTCGTACCTCCCCTCATATGAAGTGTTTTTGAAAAAACATTTAAATTTTTTTTTCTGGCAACCCTAGATGTCGCCCAATTACATTTTTCTTCATATCGTTGGCATTTGTTGTCGGATTTTAAAGTATGACACATCAATTTTTTTGTCTCAAAGAGGAGGTTTTTCTCAAGAAAGTTCATTGAGCTCATGCGTTTCGTTGTGGTACTTACCCATAACTCATTTTCGACCACCTAATGTAACGACCTAATGTCAGTTAATTGAAGACCGTAAAAGATTTACGATTTTTTACAGTCTTTAATTTGCTGTTATTAGATCGGTACATTAGGGTGGTAGCAACTGAGATATGATGGGTAGGTACCACAACGGAGCTCCTGAGGTCAATGAGCTTTTTTTTAAGGAAAAACCCATATAAAAAAACGCTCAAGAAATGGTCAAGAACTGTTTTCACACGTCAAATTTTCTTGAGCCAATACTCAGCTCATAAGAAAAAATACTACAATATTCGATGGTTGGCAACGCCGTTTTACCTCAAGAAATAAATATGCTCGTATATATTTCTTGAGGTAAACGTGCAGATTCACGGCAAAGGTGAGTAAATATTTCACCAAACATGTTTCATAAATTTTTATAGGAGTAATTTGCAAAAAAATGGAAGATTTGATAAACGTCAAATTTTCTTGACCAGGCATAAGAAATATATGCTCGTTTTTTTCTTGAGGCATTTCTTGGCAGGTGAGTAGCCCGCTTTAGGCGAGACGCTGTAATGTACATATGACGAATTTCATATCAAACCCAATATGCACTGAACCCGACCCCCTCAGAATTTGATGAAATTTTGCATATAGGTACATCTTACTTACCCAAAAACAACCTCATTTCTAGAAATTACATGTGTAACAAGGGCGTGACAAGGTATCGAAATATTCGAAAAATTACAATAGGCACTTTTAGGCGATTTTGAAAAATAAGAATTTATTTTATAAAGGTCTATTAAATATATACATATAACATATCTGAAAACTAAAATGGTTTTTTTTTCCTTTTTTTTTTTTCTTTTTTTTAAATTTACTTAAGTAAATGCATCTCTTGGTTACTTTCTTATATTTTGATATCACATGTGAACTAATCAACCGATTTAAAAAATTTGTATACCGTTAGAAAGGTATTAAAATTACCTTTTGAAAACATACACTGTAAAAATTATATATTACATTAAAAAAAAATATTTCTAATTTATTTTGGAAAACTTTTTTTTTTCAGTGTACTAAAAAATTTGTAAAGTGTATTATTTTGAGAGCAAATTTCAATACCTTTCTTATGGTATGAAGATCTTTGAAATCGGTAAAGCCATTCCGTAGTAACCGCACTTTAAAAGTACCTATTATCGTCATTTTCCGAATATTTGCGAATATCTCGATACTTTGTCACGCCCACAATTTTTTGAAAATACAATTTCTAAAAATGAGGCTGTGTTTGGGTAGGTAAGATGTACCTCTATGCAAAACTTCATCAAATTCTGAGGGGGTCCGGTTCAATGCATATGCATCCCTGGTTTTCGAGGTAAACTTATTACATGAATAGTGGTATTATTACTACATATTTTTTTTAGATATAATATACAATTTTTATAATTTGAACGAAAATGTTTCATATTTTTATTCCAATCGAACTATTTTTTTAACAAAATTTTTTTTTAATTTTAATATTTCGAAAATTTTATTTTAATATTTGTTAAGCAATAATAATATTACAAATCAGTATACATTATAAGTATTACAATTTTACAAATTCTAGGTTTAAATTGAATCATTTACCTTTTAGTATTTAATATGTTTGTGATCTCAGCGACTTGGAATATTTTATTTTATTAAGATAATTTTATTTGTTTACTTTTGTTATTTTATTTTTTAACGTATATTTTTAATTTTCCACTTTATTACGTTATGTGAACTTTTCAAGATTTCCTGATGCACACCAACAATTAATATCATAGTAAATTTACAGTTTTTAAATCCTTCTTTGTCAAAGCCAAATTTCGACTACTTCCAGAAACTGGAACACGACAAAAATTACACCCGAATCTGTGCTATCGTCGTATTATCACTAAACTATCTCTATTTCCGCATAATAATGATAGCATCAAATTAAAAGACACAAATATTTTTGTTTCTAAGGCATTTGCGTCAGCGAATTAAATATCAGAATTTTTTTTCTTATTTGGAAAAAATTACAGCGTCTGATAGCAATATTCAGGCTCGACTTGAAACAATTCACTAATAGTCAATTCTTTAGCGTCGAAGGGAGAAGCGCCCATTCTATTTGCTCTTCCATTGACGTTTTACTGATAACAAGTTAATCAGGAGAAATTACAAAAAAGTATACCGTAAAAAGCAATTTTTGAAATTTGTTTGGTTATGTTGAAGGCAATATTCAAAAACAAAATAAAATTTGGGGTTATCAGCAGATAACTTACATAAATTAATGATAATATTAATTTGTTTTGTTTAACATTTCAAAAATAATTTTTAATTGCGAACTTTCACTTTTTGGGCTAATCAGCTGTTTACAAAGTTAAGCATTAAAAATGATTTCAGGAGGGGAAAAGTTGCATAGGAAAATTTCAAAAATCACCTTTCAATAAAAGTAATAATTTACTTTTTGCGATACAAAAGGGACTTCCTGAAAAAAGTTACAAATGTTAACATACATTTTTCTCCGTGTAAATACACTTTTCCGTCAACACGTTCGAATCACTTGATCGCAGTTTGCCGTCACGAGTACCGACACTGATCTTCATTATTTTTCCACAAGCTGATAGTGGAAAATAATAATATATTGTAGGAGTGAGCGGGCAAGTGTTTGCCAGTACAGTCCCCAAACATTTATGTATGTTCATTAGGGTGATACTTACTTGTAGGGATGCAATTTAAACATCAGATTTTCTAAGGGTCAACGCATGTTGTTGTTGTTGTTGTTAGCAACAAAACACTCCCCGAAGGTTTTGGGGAGTGATGCCGAAGTTGACAGTCCTTGGCCGGATATGACCCCGGTACGCTGCGGTACTCCCTTGCGGTACTGCCCGTCTGTCGTGGTAGCGATTTGGTATGACCAGTGGAACCTTCTAGGTCATGGCATCCCTCCATCCATGAGGAAGGAGAAGATGGGTAATGAGAGGTGAGAGGCATCATATCCGTAGATCAACCATCGAGTAGCACGTCAATTACCTATGTGCATATTAGTCGCCTCTTACGACCGGTATGCCTACCTCGGGCATATTCTAAACCCCTAACCCGCAGGGTCAACGCATGATCGGTAGTACTGTAGCCGGAGATATCATGCAGACATTTTTGACCCGAATGAAAACGGTTAAGCCGTGTGAAAGGGGGCCAAAGTTCCGATTACAGTATGTAGACTCAATAAATTAAAAAAAAACAATGACTTCTTTTTTATCTAATACCTAAAATCGACATTATTATAGTCAGAGATATCACCTATAAAATCTGTTTACGATCGGAGGTCATAAGGTAATCTGATTTGGAAAATGAGAGTGAAAAAAATTTTACATTTGATGATAAGGACCACCATACTGTAGATTAGACTGGGCCAAATATTTTTTTTAATAATAATGATGTAAATTTTCGGAAGAGCGAAAAAAATCTGTGAAAGTTTCAGACCTTAATATTATTTTTCCATCATTGCTAGTTTAGATTTTTAAGGACTGATTAGAGTTTTACTTAAAAACTGCCAAACCAATAAGGCAAAAAAAAAAAAAATCGTTCCGAAAGAGGTCAGAATGAAAAGTTTCTGCAGGAGGGTCGTGGCCAAAAACTCAGGTTTTGGGCATAGTTGATTCTCCGTTGAATTTCTAGACTGATATTATTTTCGGTGTTAATGTTGGTTCGCAAATAGACGAAGTCCCTCACAGTTTAATATTTGTAATTATCAATGGTGACTTGGCTGCCAAGGCGCCGATTCTTTTCTTCATGACAGCAGATTCTTCGTCTTGTCGTCGTTCACCGCAAGACCCACCTTTTTCCGCTTCTTTATCCAGCGCAGAGAACGCAGAGCTTACGGCGCGGTTATTAAGGCCAACGATATCAATATCACCGGCATACGCCAGCAATTGTACGCTCTTGTAAAAGATTGTACCATTATTATCTTCTCCAGCATCAGGTTAAAGAAATCGCACGAAAGAGGTCTGAAGCCTCGTTTGGTTTCGAATGACTCAGAGAGGTCCTTCCCGATTCTGATGGAGCTGTTGGTATTGCTCAGACTCATATCGGCAATCACATATTTGACAAAATTTTTCTGGACGACAGCCCTACTGGAGATGTCACCTACTGTGGACTGGGATTCAAAGGGAGGTAAAGTGAATGACTTTTGCACCTGCAAAGCAATGTACGATTAAAAGTTTCTTCAATAGCAATTTTTTTTTTGTTTTTTTTTTTGCCTAGATGATTTTTGGTGATTTGAGTTTCCGCCAGTTGTGAGTTTTTTGACTGTACGACCAGAATGTCGTTGGAGATTTTAATTAACAATATTTTTTTGGAACGTACGATTTTTTGGTTTGTTTACTGAATAAAATAACATAGTATATGTACTAGGGTAGGCCGTACAGGAATTAAAATGCAGATTGCTTTCAAAGTTATCTGAACTCTGAACGCTGTGCGACATAAGTTATCCGTCTCCAATCCGGTCCAAAACATATTTGGAATATGCTTGACATTGGTTCAATATACTTGGTACACGTCTTAGCCGCCTATATACGCGGCCTTAACTATATGTAATGTCTTTGTGAAAAACGTTTCCATACAGTAAGGACCACCCTAATATGTTTAATATTATGTTATGATGCTTTCGAGTCTATAGGGCAAAATATTGTAAGAACGACAACAGCGATCTGGTGGACTACCTATTCGGGGTAAGGAGCACTTCGAACCGATTTCAAGGTAACAAAAAAAGAAAACGAAGAACTTAAGAGGAAAGAAGAGCATTCAAAGTATGATCTACAAGTATAGGCTCCAAAACACTTCGGACTGAGTAGACAATTTAGAAGTTAAGCCCTCTATCGAAATTCGCTCCATAAGTATTTTATAGCACCCATCTTGCTATTAAGTTGTGAATAAATAATCGATTTTTACTAAAATCGAATTTTCTTTATGGTCGATTTTACAATTTAAATCATAATCGAATACTGTATAATTGATTTGATAAGCACAATTATTTTATTTTAAAAATTTTGTTATTCAAATTCATATAAGATTTGTTGGGGTTTTGTTGCAGGTTGTGAGTGATAACCTTTTCTAGCAAAATTTCTGGTGACAGAAATATTAATTTACTTGATAATAAAATGGTGTTTGCATGTGTACATTTTTAATCCTAGCATTCAATGACCGCTGCAGAAGCGAATCTTTATATTTGAAATCGTGTTTGCGAAATAAGTTTGAGCGATGTAAACTTTGATCAGCATGTATTGAAACTCACTTCTGGTAACTAAAATCGCGGGATGAAGGGAACCATCGTAAAGCGAGTGTTGCCGCAAAGGGTAATGTGTTCCATCTCTATGATAGATTTGCGTTTATGACGACTTTTAGCTCCCGTAAGGGTTGCGTGATTTCGAATCATTTTGATTTCAAATCCTCTTTCCAATGAAGAATCAATTTGACTTGTGATTTGATCCACCTTTCAAATCAAAGATACTTTTTAATAATAGAGCGACCTGGGCGCCACCTTTCGGAATTTTCTTATTTCGTCTAAACTAGAAAATAGTGAACATTTCAAGACTCCAGCTCAAATCGCGATCCGTGCGCCACCTGTCGCTTTTTTTTGTATATTGCGTAGGTGTAGAAAACTAAAGTAACTATGATGAAAATTTCAAGTTCTAGCTTCTAGTTGAAAGATGACACCTAAAAGAGCGACTCATGCGCCACCTACTGGGTCCATATTATTTTTTTTTTTTAAAAGTTGATGAAGTAATACACACTTTCAACATCAATCCAATCACTCCATAAATACGATTTTAAGTTTTTATTACTCCGATCTCAGCGCCACCTAGCCGGACTTTTGTTAAGAAGAGTTTTTGTATATGGTAGTATGTAATACAGGTTCCAAATTTCAGCCAAATCGGACCATAAATGTGATATTTGCAAATATAGCGATCTACCCGCCATCTATCGGAACTTTTATTTATATTGCATTGTCAACAGGAAGTTGGTTTGAAATCCAATGCAAAAATCCGATCAAAAGGGCCTATTAAAACATTTTAAAAAGGCTGTTGGTTACCGAGGCTTAAGTTCATACTAACTAGTATAGAAAAATTTACAACTATGTATATTAGGGTGGTCCTTATGATCGAATGTCCGACTTTTTTCAGTCTCACCCCCTAGATCGGTTCCATTATGGTCAAATATAACGCATATAAATTTTTATCCCGATTGGATACGGTTAAGGGGTGCTGCACGGAGGTCAAAGTTTAGATTACCCTATGGAGACTCCAAAAATAAAAATGATTTTTTTTTTAATCTAACACCCAAAATCGATAGCACAATAGTCGAAAATATTATATATAAATTTTGGTCCCGATTGGACACTGTTAAGACATGTCGCAGAAGGGTCAAAGTTCAGATTAGCCTATAAGGTATACAAAAATACAAATTATTTTTTCTTTTATTTCATACCGTAAATTGATAGCACTAAAGTCAAAGTAATCACATATAAAATTTGGGTCCGATTGGACACCGTTAAGGCATGTGGCACGAGGGTCGAAATTCAAAATTAGCTTTGTATAACCCAAATCGATAATACTGTAGTCGAAGATATCACATATAAAATTTACTTTCGATTGAAAACCGCTTAGCGGTATCGGAAGGGAGTCAAAGTTAAAAGAAAAAATAACAATATTTTCAATTACATAACCTTCGAGACCACCTGAACCTATTTACGGAAATAATACTGAGTAATATCTTCGACTATAGTATTATCGATTTGGGTTATAAAAAGCTAATTTTGAACTTTGACCCCCGTGCGACATGCCTTAGCGGTGTCCAATCGGGACCAACATTTAAATATAATATTTTCGACTATTGTGCTATCGATTTTGGGTGTTAGATTAAAAAAAAAATCATTTTTGTGCTATCGAGTTTGGGTTTTACATAAAAAAAAATTATCCTTTTTATTTTTGGAGTCTCCATAGGGTAATCTAAACTTTAACCGCCGTGCGGCACCCCTTAACTGTCTCCAATCGTGCTAAAAATTTATATGTGATATCCTTGGCTATATTACTTTTGATTTAGGGGGTGAGACTAAGGATACGGATGTTCTGTTTTTCTCCATACAACTTAGTATATACATAGTTATTTTCACTGCTGGGTATGATTTCATGACTGGCTCATATTGGGTGCGCCTAAAACTATACTTTGAGTAGCAAACTAACAGATTAACTGCACTAATAGGTTGTAGGTATGAACAAGGGATGACACCATAACAGAAATTTTGATTTGGCAATTATCGGCACCGAAATTGTTTAGATCTGCGGAACGGGGAAAGTCGACTTAGTGAAAACTATAACAAATCAGCTGCAATATGTTCTACCAGTGTTACCTAATCGTGCTTGCTTTCACATCGATTTATTGAGAATGTTTAGCCTGAGTGATGTATTGCAGTAGGCTTGGGTATTTTTGGAACTAAAGAAGTAGTGAACTTAATTTTTTTAATTGTATTAGTTCTTTATATGGAGCGCCCTTTCCCTACATTCCTGGGGAAAAGGAAAATAAACGTTGCTAGCAACATTCAAGTTAACTGCCGGCTAAGCAAAAGCTCCCCCTGCATCGAAATCAGAACTGTTACGGGATATTGGGATCTATCAGCTATTACGGCGAAGATTTCGGCGGGAATAATTGTAATAGAGATCACATCGATTTTATCGAAATTCATTGACAAATTCCGTTGAAATCGAGTGAACTCTCTATGGTCCAGTACATATTCTCCCGCCGTGATCTCGACCTGTATAGATGATAGACCCTGTTCTCTTCTCTTGATACCGGAATATAATCTACATAGTTGTTTGTATGCTTCCATCAGTAGAATGTTATAATAGCTGCTCAATCACCTTTGAAAAAAAAAGAGTAGTGAGCTTCAATCTTAATGCCGTAAGCTATCTAACTCCTAACTAACCGGACGAAACCCAAAGATCTTCATTTCACGACACTTACCTGTTTTAGGTTGTGGATTTTACACAAAGACGGATTTGTTCCCATTTTCACGGTTATAAATAGTTGGTTTTATTAGTGATAATTCTCAGTTTATTATGGGCTTCAAGAAAGAAACGAAATTGTTGAAATCACAAAAACAAAATAAATGAATTTGTCAACATTTTTTTATACAGAAAAAATTATCAAAGAATAAGAGTTGTTAAACGATAGAAGCTCTGGGAAATTTTTTTTTAGAGTCATACTGTGTGAATAATTTTTTATGAACGGATCTACTTTTTATTCGAAACGTGTTTAATAATTGGCTGTTTACATTACTCAATTTTGCAATTAATTTTAGTTGCATATGAAAATTGATTCCAGGAATTTGACCTAACCGTTCACATTAATCAATTTTTTTGAATACTTTTTAATAATAACAACAGTATAAAGAACACGATCGCCCCAGATAGCCCAGAGGCTTTCTCGTTCAACTGTGATCTAGGTAATGTAATATGCGAAACTTATCCAAACTGATTCCCGAAGGGCCAAAATGTTTGCGCTGCATGCGGGGTTTCTCCTCACGACACAAACTCCAATCATCTGCTCCTCAGAGCATACTCTTTTAACACCATTTTCACTCTGGCCTAACCCTATTGAAACTGCTTATTTCCTTGGAATCCTATTTAAAGAGCTTGGTGACAATTTAGGGCAATAAGCGCTACTTCTATGGGTAGGGCAACAATCCGTTACAACAACAACAACAACAACAACAACAACAGTAATATAGATCTAGTCAAGCGGTTCTAAAGTGATGCCGAAATGATTTCACAAAGGCACCTAATTTTGTTCAGAAAAGGGGTTCAGTCTGGATAGGTTTCGCATATTACATTACCCAGATCAGAGTTGAACGAGAGTGCCTCGGTCTATCTCGGGCGATCGTGTTCCTCTGCAGAAACCGGTTGTACTTGTTGTAGCAAGACGACATTCGCGGGACGGGAGCTGGAAAAGGTGTTCACCGTCTCTGTGTGAATACTGTTGAGGACCTGTCTATGAATCCGTGAATCAAAGGCGTTGTTTTGTGGTGCCGTTGTGAGAAAATCAATAAATAAAAACAGAATTTAATTTTTTTTCAATGAAATAAACAACAGTCAAATAGTTTTCAAAAAAATTTATTTATGTGATATATAGCCGTTCCTGAAATCAATTTTCATATGCAACTAAAATTGATTACAAAATTGAGTAATGTAAACTTCTCGGACTATTCTGATATAGGGATTATCTCTAGACCGCATTGTTTAATTTTGAGGACATTTTCTAGTTAATTCCAGGATTGTTTACGGAATAATTCGGAACTTTGCAGTATCTCGAGGTGCTTATTTTTTTATTTGCAAGCGCTTGAACAAAATTGAAATTCTATACGCTATTCAACATTTAAAAAAAAAATCACTCAAATATACATACATACATATAAAGAATTACATTTTTTTTTATTATTCAGGGCAACTCTAAATAATTTTTCATTGCGAACCGTTTCACCTTTTCATAAATTTTTGCTCACAAATCATATGAGAGTGCGAAAATCCGCAACGTGAGAAATTAATTTTTAGATTTTCCCTGATTACTTTACTCGTCACCATAAATTTTTAAATTGCGCGTTCCTTCTACATAATTGCAAATTTCAGGATATGCATACACAATTAATTTTACTAGAAAACTAATTTTCCCGAAGTCTACTAAAATACTTTTGTAATTGCAATGTCCTTAAGGTTGATTTACGCGGCACGATTTTCTGGTCGAGTAACAGAGCAAGATATGCCGATCTAGGTATCAGGGGAAAGGTATTTTAGGCGGTATGACAACTAAGATATTTTCAAGTAGGGTTGCCACCTAGCCGCATTTTATTTATTCCTTCCTAATTCGACCACTATCTCGGCAAGCTGTCGACCAATTTGGATGGAAATCGGTTTAGGGATAGGATGCTTCATTCTGAGATATTTTACCTGGAGGTTGCCACTTCGGCCGATTTAAGGGTGGCCACCTATCTCAGTTCGTTCAATATAGAGCAAGATATGCCACTATGTGTATCAAATGAACGAAGATATTTGCAAGAAGAGTTGCCACCTAACTCCATTTTATTTACTCCTGTGTATATCGGCCAATATCTCGGGAATATGCTTCAGTTTACAGGGCTGCCACCTATCTCAATTTTATTTTAAATGCTTAGTTAGCAAGATATACCAATACGGGTATCAATTGAAAGGTATTTTCAGCCGCATACCAACGAAGACATTTTCAGGCGGGGTTGCCACCAAACCCTATTTTATTTATTCTTTTGTGTATCGACCAATATCTCGGGAACATGTGGTGCAGCTGAAAAACGCCATCACAAACATTGCTTAACAACAACCTTCATTCAAATGCTTGCCGCTATAAAAGTTCATTCTTCAATAAGCAAAAGCCAAATGCAATATGACTCGGCAAATACAAATAAAAGACTGGCAAATTAAATTGAATTACATACATATGTACATGTATGCATGAAATATGAAATAAACAAAAATAATATATATACATTAGGGTGATTCAAAAAAAAATTTCGACTTGGTCTTATCCACTAAAAAAGTTAGGTATTGATGAGAAAATAAGCCTTGCAAATAATTAGCGTTCTAACTTAACCCTTAGGGGTGGCTATTTTTTTCGCCCTTTCCCATACATTTTGTGTGGGGATAAATGACATTTTTTTCAAAGTGAGTTTTCTTTTAATTTTTGAAACTTTTTTTCAAACATTTTTCCACACTCCTAAAGTTGAAGCTTTGAAGCTTCCAAAATGGTATACCATGTGCGATTATCCTAACTATTAAATTAATTACAGCCATTTCAATATGACTGAGTTTTGTACTATTGCACAAAAACTAGTAAATTTTGAAAGGCTGTAATTATTTTAATAGTTGAGATAATCGCACATGGAAGCTCCAAAGCTTCAACTTTAAGAGTATGAAAAAATGTTTTGAAAAAAGTTTCAAAAATTAAAAGAAATTTCATTTTGAAAAAAAAGTAATTTTTCCCCATACAAAATCTATGAGAAAGGGCGAAAGAAAAATAGCCACTCCTAAGGGTTAAGTTAGAGCGCTAATTTTTTGCAAGGCTTATTTTCTCATCAACCTAAAGTTTCAGGGGTTAAGACCGAAAAAAACCGGATTTTTTTTATTTGAATCACCCTAATATACATATATATTTAACTTGCAAGATGTGCACATTCATAAAAAATAATAAATATGGGGTTTAATTCCCCTACGAACTAGTACACTCAGAAAAAAGCATTTCCTTGAAAAAAAAAGAACCAGCTTCCTTATTTCGATTTACTTAATATAAGAAAAAATATTCTTAATTTTAAGACTTTTTTCCTCAATTTAAGTTAATGTTGTCCTAAACTTTAAGAACTCAATTTCCTCAATACAAGTAATAATTTACTCAATACAAGTAATAATTTCCTCAATACAAGTAAAAATTTCCTCAATACAAGTAATAATATCCTTAACACAATCAATCCAACAGCGACGGTACTGTCATAGAACAAAGCTGCAATTAGACGCAGGGCCGTCGACAGGATTTCCGGGCCCGGGGGGATCGAAATTTCCGGGCCCTCTATATGAAGTATTTTTTTTTAGTGAACTCATTTTTTATTTAAAAGTAATACATGTATACAAGAAGGTTTTATACATATGTGGCTAAACTTATAAATTAACTTTTCTTGATTTTTTGGCGGCGAAATTCCGAATTAAAGCATTGTAGTCTAGTTGCCTTGCTAAACGAGATTCTATACAAAGAGTAGCTAGCCCAGAAACACGATCTTGTGCAGAGCACGAGCGCTGAAAGTTCTTTATCCTCGCAAGAACACTAAATGAGCGCTCAGCACCAGCAACTGTGACAGGTATTGTGCAAAATAAACGCAGCGCGATACAAATATTTGGAAAAAGCGTTTGTAAATCCTGAGAAAAAATTGCATTCAACAAATTGAATGGTGTATTTCAAAATTAGTTTCGCATATGTGTTTCAAATGGATTATTTCATCTTCTAAACCCTTTTTAACGTCAAATTCATGTACTTTCACAAAAATCGTAGCATAATTTCGAAGTTCGTCTTCTTCCATCGTTGGGAATTGCCATAAAAAAGCAAATGTTGTATTCAGCTTTTTCATGCCTTCAAATCGACGAGAAATTCCTGAAATCACTGAATCCACTATGACTAAAAATGTGTTCCTTTTGAAATCAGTTATGGCATCTCGTTGATGTTCATCTGAAGATATTCGGAGTCTGTTCTTTCTGGTTAAAGGGAAGGATGTTGAAACATCTAATCCGCTGGCTACGTTCTCACATTCACGCAAAATGCTGCCCCATTGGTTACGAATGACTTGTAAATCTGAGAGTAAGCTGTCAAGATTTTTTACTTCAATATCGACAGTGACGTCTGTGCCTTGTAGAATAACGCTTCTTTCATTGATGGAGCTCAAAATCTTGCACCAAATCGACGACATGAGGATACACTCAAACTTGGTTATGTACATTAGGACTCCGTTTATATCACTCCTAGTTTCTGCAGTCAAATCGAATTTAGTTAATTCTTCTAGAGCGTTTTGCAATCCTTTGAGATGTTTTGCAAAGGGTTTGACTGCGTCGATTCTTGCAGACCATCTTGTGTCTGAGAGTTTGTGAAGTGAACCTGGTACATGTTTTTTGAGAATTTCCCAACGTTTTGCACTACTGCTGAATATGTTAAAACACTTTTGAACCACTCCGAAAAAGGTGATTGAGGCTGTACAACATTCTGCAGCTACGACACCGCACAAGTTCAGACTGTGAGCGGCGCAGGGCGAATAAACGGCTTTCGGATTTTTCTTGATAATATGACTTTGTGCACCATTAATTTCACCTTTCATGTTACTACCGTTGTCATAGCCCTGCGCACACCATTCTTTCAAAGGAATGTTATATTTTTCCAGAGTATCACAAATCAAATTGGCGATTTCTGCTCCAGTTTTTTTAGTGTAATCGACGAAACACAGAAATCGTTCTTGGATAGTAAAAGTCTTTTTCAAAGAGTTAAAACTAAGGTATCGCAAAACAAAAGTGTTTTGCTCGTCATTACTCGTATCGGTCGTAGCATCGACGATAATAGAAAAGTATTTGGCCTTCTTTCTTTCTTCTAATATTACTGAAATTACCTACGTGTTGAGCACAAATATCTATGAACTCATTCTGAATAGATGCAGAAAGATAATGCACTTGGAGACGTTTGTGTTCTTGTTGAGCGAATCTAACTTTTTCCAAATGCTCGCGAAGTATTGGATCGTAATAGCTGATGTGCTCCAGGATACCCAAAAAATTGCCGTTGTTTGGTTCTCCTACAAGATTGCTTCCACCTCTCAAAGCTAATCCTCTTTCACCAAGGAAAATAATGGTGTGCAGAATCCGCTGTAAGATTTCTTGCCATTTTTTAGTTTTGCTGATAATATGCTCATCAAGAAGTGTATCAAGTGAGCTGTCATTCTGGATACGACGTTGCGTTGAGCGCCATTGAAGGAAGCACTGAACGTAATCGGGGTTTCTTTCGTGTCCTGGCAGTTTGTCATACAATTTTTTCCATGATTGATGTTTCGAATATCCTTCTGGACTACAAAGCTTAGAACTATTTAGCTTATTAGTATTTAGTAATCGACAAGGTAAACAGTAAAATGCATGCATGCTGCTACTCCATACCAACCAATCGCGATTGACGATTTCACCATTAGGGAAGGTTATGTATAGGAGCGAGAACGGAAATGCCTCTTTTATTGGATCACGTGGAAAAAAAGCGGACGACTTCGTTTACTATATCGGGCGGCACAAATTCGGTTTTTAAGGTTCCAATATCGTAATCGTAGAGATAGTGTTGATCGTTTTGTGATGCGTCTGGTGAATTTGTTTTTATAGCCTTATCTTCTCCGTCAGAAATTGGCTCTTTTTCAATTATTTCTGTAGAACAGTCTTTAGAGTTAATGGTTTTTTCGGGATTCTCAGTTTTTCTCATAGCTTCAGTTATATTTCCCGAAGAATCGGAAGCGCTTATATTAACACTGGAACTGGCTGTAGAAGTCATAAGCTGCAAATCTCTCTCAGGTGTTTGATCGTGGCTAATATCAGTAGTATTATTCTGTGTTTCGTCGATTTTCCCGGCATTTGAGTTGCCGAAACTAAATCCAAAAAGGGTTTTTTGTTTTTTTTTGCCATTTCTTTTTCATTTTTTTTCTTCTGTTCTCGTTCTTTTCGCTTTTGAGCTCCAGATTTGTGGCGATACATTATGAGTTCAGACTGAAAATGTTAGTTAATTTAACAAACAATCAATAAATACAGTATAATGTGGGTTTGAGCCTAAATTTTAAATTTTTTTGTACTACATACATGACCAAACCAAATATGGTTTCAAATTTAAACTAGACCAGTTTTCAAGAAAATTCGTTTAAATTTTAAACCAGTAATTTTTTGACAATTTTGTAAAGAAAAAATAATATTTTGTCCGTTGGCTGGGACTCGAACCAAGACACCCGCAGCATGCCGGTCTGCTCTACCACTGAGCTACATCGCACACATAAATTTTGTGGGCAAAATTCAATCTTGAATAAGCTTTCAAAAATAAATGAAAACAAAACAAAAATTTTAAACAAAAAAGTTTTAATTTTAAACCGAAAAGTTTTAATTTTAAACCGAAAAAATAAATAAAAAAATTAAAATATTCCAAAAAAAGTTTAAAAAAATGGCTTAAACTTTAGACGGGCTTAAAATTTAGGCTCATTTTTTTAACCGTGTAGTTGGCCACTCATATTTACTTCATACTTCAAAAAATTATTTCTGTCATAATAAGTATAAAGAATAACGATACTAAAAAATGATTTCTATAATTATGGAGATATTGCAAAATCAATTAATAAATTTGTAGAAAAGTGGGCGGTGTCACGGTATATAAAATTTTCATTTGACCATTTCTGAATGTATTTAGATATACATATGTAAGCTTTAATAAAGATTTGCACAATTAAAGAAAATTAAGCTGGGTGGGGCACTTACCTGGTTTATAAATAAATCAAATAAAAATAATTTCACTTTCACTTTCTGCTTAAGTTCTGTCTTCACTCACTAAACACACACTAATTACTCCACTTGCAGCATACTGAGCTGATAAACACACTCAATTAATTTTCCTTAAAAAATCAAATTTCCAAGGAAATCTAAGTTTGAATTCTAAACTATCAAAAATATGATGCTGAAATATCACGGAATTTATGTACACGGTTGCCAAATGCCTAAAAGAGAAGATTACCAAGCTGTTGAAAAAAAAACCCAAAAAATACCAAGATGTTCAAAACGCAGGTTCATTGTGTTAACAAAGAAAATAACAATTTAAAAAATATATTTTACTTCGTATGCTTCACATATCAGCTTTTAACTTTAATTCAACGATATCGGCATTACAACATAAAATAACTTTTTTCAAATTATAAACACATCTGCACAATGAAAACTGTTAAATAATTGGAGACACTTCTTTCTAGCGTCACATATTTTTCTGTCAAAATACAAAATTATATGCCCTTTTTATTCAAAGCCGTCTCATACTTGCTACGAAAAAGTTTCAATGCAAGAGCAAAAACAAACTTGACAAGCGAGTAAAATTCTTAGCAATCATATGCAAAGATTCTTAACTCGAAGCGACTTATCCTTAATGAATTTCAAAAAACTCCATATTTTCAAATAAGGGTTTTTGGTTCGTTAAGGATACATTTGTAGTTCAGCTTTATGGTATTGATAGTATGAAATTCAAAATTATTTCGTAACCTAGTTTTAAATAAGCTTAGTTCGAAAAATTTCCGTTCCGCAGTAGCTGAGCTGTGTGAAAAGATTATTAAATAAACGACAAAAAAAACCACCTACTTTGGTACTTAATTACAGAATTTGGCAACAGTGTGCGATTTGATTCGAAATAACGACGAAGCTAGTTTGTGCACTTTTTATCTTGTTTATCTTATTTTATCTGTTTAGTTTATATATTTACCAGAAACAAAGTAAAAAAAAGCGTAGACACAAACTACGGTCGGAAACTCGGATAGATTGTATGGTTGCTATTGGAATAAGAAGTCATTGTATGGTGAGAATATTCAAATATTGCGTGGTGAAATTGCGATTTATAGGGCAAGCATGAACGAATATGGGACAAGTGTTGTACAAAAATAATCGAATTATGCGGCGCTGTTAATTTTTTCCGAGTTATTCAAATTCCCGGGCCCCTAAAAAATGCCGGGCCTGGGGGGTTTCCCCCCTGCCCCCCCACCCCCCCCCCCTCCCCTCTTGGCGGCCCTGATTAGACGCCGACAAACATAAGTACTCGATGCCATAATGGTTGAAATCTGCGTACAGCAGTCAAAGCAGCCAAAGCTCGATTCTCGGTGCAGGCAACAAGGCAACGTGAGAAAGTGTGATGTCATTTAAAGTACATTTACACCGCCCCAAATTGGGTAAATTTGGCGAAAAATTGCGAATTTGGCGCTTTTTTCTATACAAATCTCATTTTCCAAATTTGGAATTCCATTACATTTGGCTTCTTTCGCCGAACAATACAATCCACAGTTCATCCAAATAGCAACCCTGCGGGTGTTCCACATTTAGATTTGCCCAGCAAGAACCTTAATGGGTAATTAACGTGTGATAACTTTTGCATTATGAACAGCTGTAAATAACAATTTCAACTAGTTTTTTTAAGAAAATTTACCAACTCTACCAAGAAAAGACAGAAGCCTTCTTGACTCTTCATTTATTATTACTCTACAGGTGTTTAAAACATCATGGTTGTACATTTTCTTTCGGTGGCTTTGTGTTCTGGTAGAAGATTCTTGCAGGGAAGGTGAAGCCAAATGCAAATTTGCCAGTGTAAACAGGTTCAAAATGACTCATTCAAATTCCGCCAAATTTGGTGCAGTATAAATGTACTATTAGATCAAAGCAGTAATTAGACGCTGGCAAGTAGAGTTGGGAATTTTAGTTCATTAGACTGAGATTTTAGTTAGGAAATAACTGCTAAAGCACGTCCAAAAATGTTGGGAGGAGTATCAAAAGATGCATTTTGGCCTCCTGCTACATCTTACAACGGCTTTTTGTAGTTGACTCTTAAAGGAGACAAATGCCACCTTATGTACTAGAGTAGAACCCGTGCACTTACCACAAAAAAATGTATAAAAATGTGGGCAATTTTGTTCAGCGAGGTCTTTTTCGCCCCTGTTGGAGTTGCTAATTCTTGTCGAAAATTATCGAATTATGCGTAGTTATTTCGATCCCTCCTCTAAGCCGCAGTCATTTTTGGTATTGCACAGCACTAATTTGTAACTTAACTTTAGTTTTGGTCTATAAGTTTGAAGAAAATTTTGCATAGTTCAAGTAGTTCATTTGAAATTTTGAATTTTTTGATTCAGTTCAATGAACTACTTAGTTCATGAACTACCCAAGTCTACTGGCAAGCATAAGTATACATGGCGTCATCTGGGTTGAGCGTTCAAGACACCCGTGCGTTCAAGACACCCGTGCGTTCAAGACACCCGTGCGTTCAAGACACCCGAGTACGATTCTCGGTGAAGTCAATAAGAACTCTGAAAAGTACTTTTTTTTACTATGTTATATATAAAAAACTAGTGTATACCCGCGGCCTTGCCCGCCTCTTCGAAGTACCCTTTCAACATTTTAAGTAAAAATTCGGTCGTCGAAGTTCACCAAGTTAGGCAGATTGGTCAAATAAAAAACTGTTGGAAGATCAATTATTTGCCTATGTTCCTAGAGTTTTGAAAAAATAGTATGTATTAAAAAACAGTTTTCAAAAATTTTATTTAATATACATCTCCTTGAAATCGATTGGAAGTGAGGTTTCAAAGTTAAATATTGCTTTGGCTTTAAGTATGGATATAAATGTCTCAGAAATAGTTCATCTAAACTTCAAACTTTGATATTTATATAATATTATTGAATACTGACGCGGGCTGGCACCAAGGTCAGATCAAAATATTCGCGTGCGAGGATGCAAGAACTGTCGCACTGTATAATGGCAGCAGTTGCAAGACTGGGTGAAGTCTATCCAGGGGCAAGACTAGATGTCGTCGACTGGAAGGACATTCCTGCTCGGCCAAGGGCAAGGGCATGGATTCCTGCCGTCCCTGCAGAACCCGAGAATATTCTTGAGATGCTGCAGGTCTGGAATCCGTCTCTCCCGACGCAGGATTGGGGCGTCAATCTGGTCGATGATGTGGTTGGGCCCAATAGACAGGTGGTTATCACTCTGAATAAGGAGGCGCTCGAGCCCCTTAAACGGTGCAACGGACGAGTGCATTACGGCTTGGGTCAGATCGTGATCCACGTATACCGTGGCGATGCACAGCGCGCTGCTATTCCGGACGCTCCGGAGGACTCGGAGATCGAGGCATCGGAAGGGGAAGCAGAGGAGTCCGACGCGGAAAGTATGTTATCCGCCACGTCAAATTGCGATGGTGCTGCGAACAACTCGGCGATAGAAGAAAGCCTGCTTGACGAAGAAGGCCTCGACGTCACGATCGTGGCTAAACCTGAGCACACTAACGTTGATGCTGCTTCAGACAGCAGGGTTCCCGCCACGCCAAATCGTGCAGGTGCTCTGAACAACTCCTCGTTGAGAGACAGCCCCCGGAACAGGCCAGACCTCGACGACACGCTGGCGGCAGGGATGTCTGAGCTCTCTCATGTTGGTGGTGCTTCAGATAAATCTGCACAAATCTAAAGCAGCCTCGGCTGTTTTAAGCAGTCGTCTTTCTAAAGGCGACGTAGACGTGGTCCTTATCCAAGAGCCCTGGGTCAATAGCTCTAGGATCTGTGGATTGGGGACTAAGGGGTACAAGCTCATCCAAGCCAATGATGAGGGCAAGGTCAGAACCTGTATTTTGGTAAAGTCTGAGCTAAACACTCAAATGGTGACGTTACAGCTGCCAGCTTAACAGTCGGCAGCACCAGCCTAACGATGGCGTCGGTCTATATGCCCTATGACGCCGAAGAACCTCCTCCACAAAAGGAGGTGAAAGATCTGGTGGATAATTTCTGTACGGGCCATCTTATTATTGGAGCTGACGCTAATGCTCATCACGTCCAGTGGGGAAGCTCCGATATTAACGCTAGGGGCGAGTCTCTGTTTGACTACCTACCAACAACTAACCTGGTGGTTTGTAACGTGGGTAACGAGCCTACTTTTATAACTAAAGCTCGTAGGGAGGTTATAGACCTCACTGTTTGTAGCGAAGGCGCTTATGAGTGGGTCAGAAAATGGCGTGTTCTTGATGAGCATTCATTTTCTGACCATCGGTACATAGAAATTGTGTTAGACTTTATTGTTGAGCAGCCAGTTATGAAACGAAATCCACGCAACACTAACTGGCAGCTACATAACCAAATATTAGCTAGGGACCTACCAGTATTACCTCCACAAGCCCCCTCATCAGTGGGAGAACTGGATGACCTGGTAACGACCTTTACAACGGCGCTCTCAAATGCCCTAGAGCAGGCTTGTCCAGTACCAAAACCACGCGGCAAACATAGACCCCACTGGTGGTCTTACGACCTGGATTCGTTCCGTATATCATGCAGGAAGCAATTTAACAAGGCCAAGAGCATCGGTACGGAGCCTGAATGGCTCGAATATAAAGCTAAACTGAGGGCCTATAAAAAGGCTCTAAGGCAAGCGAAGAGAACTTCGTGGAGAAATTTCTGCACCGGGGTCGAAAAAGTCGATGATACAGCGAGACTTAGACGAGTGCTATCAAAAACTCAAACAGCCATTAGCTATTTACGGAAGCCTGACGGATCTTGGACCAGCACGGAAGGGGAAACCCTGGAGCTGCTCCTGAACACACACTTTCCGGGGAACTTGAATGATGCACCTGTAGCATCTGCAACAAACCTGGCGGTAAACATACCCATTACGGAGGAAAGGGTAAGGTGGGCAATCAAAAGCTTTGAGCCGTTCAAGGCAGCTGGGCCAGACGGGATTTTCCCCGCACAACTTATAAACACGCTGGAAATATCAGCTAAGTGGCTGGTGGTTCTCTATTCAGCCTGCCTGGCTCTTAATTACATTCCGTGCTCCTGGAGAAGCGCCACGGTAGTCTTTATTCCAAAGGCTGGGAAGGCCTCACACTATGAGCCTAAAGACTACAGACCGATCAGTCTCTCGTCTTTTGCACTTAAAACCTTCGAGAGGATAATTAGCGATTATCTCTCCTCTACTATTGATAGCAACCTTATTTCTAGCTATCAACATGCATACACCAAAGGTAAATCAACGGAAACTGCGCTCCACAGCCTAGTCTCTATTGTTGAAAAATCATTGCACGAAAAGGAGTACTGTCTCGTGGCCTTTCTGGACATCGAAGGGGCTTTCAACAATATAAGGCCGGAGGCTATTAACACTGCTTTAACAAACCTGGGCATAAATAGGTCTCTTATTGGTCTAATTGATCAACTACTAAAGGGAAGGAAAATAGTTTCTTCACTGGGAACAGTTGATCTTTCACGCTATGTCACAAGAGGAACGCCTCAGGGTGGTGTTCTCTCCCCGCTCCTATGCAACCTCACCGTAAACTCGCTGCTACGAGACACAAGGTGGGGGGGCGGGAAGATAGTGGCATATGCAGACGATTTAGCTATTGCATATAGGGGCAAATTCCCACAAACCCTGTGGGACTTGATGCAGGTAGCACTGCGAGAAGTTTCTTCATGGTCCTCTCGCTGCGGACTTAGCATCAACCCGGGAAAGGTGGAGCTTGTCCTTTATACCAGGCGGTACAAGATACCACCGCTGAACCTACCAGAACTAGATGGCGTGCGCCTGAACTTAGCTGATAAAGCCAAATTCCTAGGCACAGTTCTAGATAGAAAGCTTAACTGGAAGGAGAATGTCATCCAGCGCCAGAGGAAAGCGTGCATTGCACTTTACACGTGTAAAAGAGCCATTGGCAAAAAATGGGGGCTCAGCCCCAAAATTTGCAGATGGATCTACACTGCGATAATCCAGCCAATTATGCTGTATGGAGTCGTGGTATGGTGGCCTGCGCTAGGAAAGGCAACAAACCTAAATCTGTTAGGAAAAGTCCACAGATCGAGCATGATCTGTATAAGCGGGGCGTTAAGAACAACGCCCAATGAAGCTCTCCAGGCCATTCTTGGCTTTTTGCCACTCGATCTGGAAGGGTACCGGGCAGCAGCAGCATCGGCTCTGCGTCTAAGGGAAACGTCCGTCTGGGGCGCAAGCACTATTGGACACTCCTGTATTCTAAGATCTTACAGCTTTCTCCCTCTGAGCACAGATCGGTGTGCGACCACAACAGTCGGAGATTGTTGTTTTAGAATAAACATTCCCAGCAGGGAAGACTGGGAGAACATAGATCGGTGTCCCGCTACTAATGGCGGCACTTTTATATACACCGACGGCTCGAAGTTAGACGGCAGAGTCGGAGGAGGGGTTTACTCAAGGGATTTGGACCTAGAACTCTCCTTTAGACTACCTGATCACTGCAGCGTCTTCCAGGCTGAAGTTTCTGCCATCATGGACGCCGTGACTTGGATAGGTGAACGCACCATCGGACAGGATATCTGTATTTTCAGCGACAGCCAAGCGGCCATCAAATCCCTTGGCTCTTACTCGTTCAACTCTGAACTGACGCTCAGCTGTCGTCGATCTCTTCAAGAGATGGCCCAACAGAACCGCGTGAACCTCACATGGGTCCCGGGACACAAGGACATTGAGGGAAACTGTAGGGCAGACGAACTTGCCAGGCAGGGCACGACCAAGCAGATTCTTCAAGATAAAGAGCGCATAGGTATGCCGTTTGCCACGTGCAAGCTAATGCTGAAGGAGCATACACTCCGCGAAGCCAACGAAAGATGGCTACAAGCCCCAGGGTGCCGGATATCCAAGCAAACCTGGCCAAAATGCGATCTTAAAAGATCTAGACACATATACGCCCTAAAAAGGAAGGAAATATCCATATTAATAGGTGTTTTAACCGGGCACTGCCTTATTGGTAGGCACGCAGCAAGGCTAGGCGTTCCCTACCGACGATGCTGCAGGAGTTGCAAAGATGATGAGGAAGAGGAAACGGTGGAGCACCTCATCTGCAACTGCCCGGCCTTAAGCGGAGCGAGAAGGCGCTCTCTGGGAGTTCCCTTCCTGGTTAGCTTAAGCCAGGTCGCGGAGCTAGACATAAAGGACTTGATGGCCTTCATCAAGTTATCAAAATGGTTCGAGGAGGGGTAGCGGTGTCGGTTAGGAGTGTCAGTCCCGGGTTTTCGGCTATATGGAGAGTCCCGACACCACTGGGATTTTCCATATGGCCGGGCCCCGGGACTGACTTTCCTAGTGTTTGGTGGTATCACAACGGGCCTTTTATTACTGGCCTAGGTGTGCCTTTGCGGCAGCCACTTCTACCTACCTACCTACCTATTGAATACTGAAGCATTTACCAAGGGTATTTAAAATTTTCAAAATTCCCATCAATGGGGAAAGTTAGATTGATTAAATAATTTGATGTTTTTGGGCGATCACGTTTTGACCGATAACTCAGTTATCGATAAATATATCGAAATACATACATATATCAAGTCCAAATGAAACCTGGGGCCATCCCTTTTCGTTTGATACCCATATTGTAGGGCAACTTTAAGGGGTTTTAACCGATAACTCAGTTATCAATAAATTTATCGAAATATATTGAAATCCAAATGAAAACTGGGGCCACCCCTTTCGTTTGTAGGGTAATTTTAAGGTTTTTGTTCAATAACATTTTCACCGATAACTCAGTCATCCCCTTTCGTTTGATACCCATATTGTAGGGAAAACTTAAGGTTTCTGGGCAATCTCATTTCGACTGATAACTCAGTTATCGATAAATTTATCGAAATATATCGAAGTGCAAATGAGACCTGGTACCTTCCAGTTTCGTTTGTTACCCATATTGTTCGAAGTTTCTACACCTGTATTCGAAATATCATAAGTTTAGGTCAAGTTTACTCAGAGTTATATGGAAAAACAAAAAAATCGAAAAGTATCGGTCCCTAGCATGGCCGGACCCCCCCCCCCCCCAATTAAAAAAAAAAATAGCCTATACCTCCTTCCAGACTATTAGCTGTCTGCCTACCAAATTTTAACAAAATCCGTCTTGCCATTCTCACGTTATTGAGGAACAGAAGTAAACGTCTGGACATCCAAACATCGTTACATTCACATTTATAATATTAGTAAGATTATAATATTAGTAGGATTAAAAAAAAAATATGATATTGCTCCACCGAGAATCGAACTCAGAACACCTTAATTTTCTCAATATAAGTAAGAGATTTCCTGCTTACAAGTAAAATTTTCCTAAGAACAAAGAAATAAGTACTCAAAGTAAGGAAAAAGGGTATCATTAAACTGGGTAAATATTTTACTTATTTTAAGGAAGCCATGTCTTTGGAGCCAAGTAAGGGAAACTTTACCTTGAAATTAGGCATTTTTTACTTGCGGTAAGGAAACTTTTTTCTGAGTGTAGAGATGGTATTGCAACATTTTCGACCTTTTTTAATTGTTTGAATTTAACACACTCTAACACATATTTAAGTAGGTATGTAGACATATTTACTTTACTTTTATTAAATTCACCATTTATAAAATGTTTGCAAAAAAAAGTACTGACATAAACATTAATTATCACTTAATACTACAGCGCTTATACTCTTTTGTGGCAACGATGTCTTATAACCACATAGTCAGGGCCACATTTAGGCTCCAAGGTGAATATACTACGTAGAACGTCGTTGTCATCTGTTGTCCTGGTGTAATTGTTGATCTCTTGTTGTTGTTGCTGGACGGAGTAAGCGAATATGCGTAGTAGCAGAAAAATTAAATTCCAAAATGGAGCAATCATTTTTTATGTAGGTATGAATTTTTGCTGTGCGACTACAAACCAATTTTGGAGCTGATATAGCAGCACACCTGTAGAAGAATATGACCAGTCGGCTAAAATTGTTCTTTCGAATAAACGTTTTGACCAGTGATCTACGTATACATTAGACTGTATCAAAAAATTTTTTTTTTTTAAATTATGTTCTTGTATTGATATTATTCTTCAGTTTGACAAAAAACATACAATAAGGGTCGTTTCCTCTAGTAAACCTTAAAATTTATCTCTCCGATAATAACATTTTTTCATAAAAAGTTTTGTTTATAGTCTACTTTAAAATTAACGGCTAAATGAGTAAACGGTCTCAAGAGTTTCTGATCTTTTTCTGAACTTTTTTTAGAATTGCTCTTAATTAGCTCCAAAACTTTGAAACCATTCAAGTAAAAAAACTTAGTTGTATATACATATGTAATTTTTTAGAACAGGGATGGGCATTATTTTATTTTTGAGTGACGAGTGACGAAAAAATAAAAAAATAATTTTTATTCGTTATTCAAAAAAGTTTTAGTGGTGAGCGATTGGTTATTGGTTAATCAAAAATTATAATTTCGAAGCTGTTTCGGTATTATTTTGGGATAACCTACTATTTCCGTAACATGTTATTTTTGAATAAAATATAACCTGTCACACATCACTTTAAAATTTTATAAATGATTAATATTTTTTTATTTTTTATAAGAATAGTTTTTTTTCGAAATGGCCCAATCCTGTTGTAGGAAATTAAATTACCGACAATTAATTTCGTTTCTGATAATTTTGATTCTGTTACAGTTTGGTTTCTGCAGAAACCATTTCGGAGGTTTGTTACAAAAAAATTACAAAAAAAAAAATTTAACCAGTCTAATGTAGTTATACATAAATACTGACATTTATGCACGTGCTGCCATACTTTGATTATTTACCTTAGTAATGTTTAGTGGCGAAATGAATTAAGGCCAATTTATATAGAACTTTGAAAGTTTATTTTCACTTAAGGTTGAAATACATGGAAACTTGCCAAAACTTTGACAGACGTCCGCTTCATACATATTCAGCAGTGGCGGATCCAGGATTTCAATTTTTACCACGCTTTTATTAGGTTCACTTGTATGTTTGTTCGTTTGCTTGCTTGTATGTATGTAACTCTCGTTCGGTTTAAGCCCCAGTGGCTCAAAAACCGTAAAATGTCCCTAAAATATGGGTATCAAACGAAAGGTGAAGGCCCTAAATTTCATTTGGGCATCGATATATTTCGATAAATTCATCGATAACTGAGTTATCGGTCAAAATATGATTACCCAAAAACCTTAACATTTCCCGACAATATGGGTACCAAACGAAAGGGGAAGGCCCCAGGTTTCATTTGGACCTCGATATATTTCGATAAATTTAACGGTAACTGAGTTATCGGTCAAAATGTGATTGCCCAAAAACCCTAAAATTTTCCTACAATATGGGTATGAAACGAAAGGGGAACGCCCCTGGTTTCATTTGGACCTCGATATATTTCGATAAATTTATCGACAACTGAGTTATCGGTCAAAATGTGGTTGCCCGAAAACCTAAAAAATTCCATACAATATGGGTATCAAACGAAAGGTGAAGGCCCCAGGTCTCTTTTGGACATCGAAATATTTCGATAAATTTATCGATAACTGAATTATCGGTCAAAATGTGGTTGCCCGAAAACCTTAAAATTTCCCCACAATATGGGTATGAAACGAAAGGGGAAGGCCCCTGGTTTTATTTGGACTTCGATATATTTCGATAAATTTATCGATAAATGAGTTATTGTCAAAATCTGAGGCCAAATGCCAAAAAATTTCCTAACAATATGGGTATCAAACGAAAGTGGAGGCTCAGAGGTTTCGTTTGCACTGCGGTATACTTCGATATATAAATCGATTACTTCATAACACATTTAACTAAAAAGTAAAAATAAATATAGTTTAAAAAGCGAAAACACGCGCTTTTAAAGAATATTGCACTAGAAAGGTAAAAATAATTTGAATAAAAAACGAATATTATGGAACAAAGCGGACCACGCTAAACTATATTTATTTATTTTACTTTGTGGTTATTGCAAAAAAGGGAGAAAACTTTTGAACTTTGCGCATTTATATATAGATTTAGAAATTCAATTTTTAAATATTTTTGTTGCGCCAAAAACATGAATGTGCTACACATTCATGGTTCTGGCACACCTGCGTGCCTACAAATAAGGCAGTGCCCAGTTAGAACACCTATTAATATGGAAATTTCTCTCCTTCTTAGGCGTGAATGCATCTAGATCTTCTACGATCTCATTTTGGCCAGATTTGTTTGGATATTCGGCACCCTGAGGATTGTTGCCATCTTTCGTTGGCTGGACTGAGTGTGTACTCCTTCAGCCTTAGTTTGCATGTGGCAAATGCCATATCTAAGCGCTCTTTATCCCGAAGAACCTGCTTGGTCGTACCCTGCCTGGCAAGTTCGTCTGCCTTACAGTTTCCCTCAATGTCCCCGTGTCCGGGGACCGATGTTAGGTTCACGCGGTTCTGTTGGGCCATCTCTTGAATAGATCGACGACAGCTGAGCGTCAGTTCAGAGTTGAACGAATAAGAGCCAAGAGCTTTGATGGCCGCCTGGCTGTCGCTAAAAAAACAACGATGTATCAGCCGATAGCGCGTTTACTTATCCAAATCGCGGCATCCAAGATTGCTGAGACTTCAGCCTGGATGATGCTGCAGCGATTTGTGGTCTTGCTCAGCACAGACCACCACACCACGACTCCACATATCATGATAGGTCGGATAATTGCAGTGTAAATCCATCTGCATATTTTGGGGCTGAGACCCCACTTTTTGCTTATGGCTCTTTTGCCTTTCTCTGGCGCTGAAGAATATTCTCCTTCCAGTTTAACTTCCTGTCCAGAACTATGCCCAAGAATTTGGCTTTATCAGCCAAGTTCAGGCTCAGGCCATTAAGTTCTGGTAGGTCCAGCGGAGGTATTTTTTACCGGTTGGTGTAGAGAACGAGTTCCACTTTTCTCGGGTTGATACTAAGTCCGCAACTAGGGGACGATGCCGAGACTTCACGCAGTGCTACTTGCATCAATTCACACAGAGTTTGTGGGAATTTGCCCCTGTACGCAATGGCTAGATCGTCTGCATATGCCACTATCTCCACCCCCACGATTTTTCAATGATAGAGACTAGGCTGTGAAGCGCAGTTTCTGTTGATTTACCCTTGGTGTAAGCATGCTGATAGCTGGAGATAAGGTTGCTATAAATAGTAGTGGAGAGGTAGTCGCTGATTATCCTCTCGAAAGTTTTGAGTGCAAAGGACGCGAGGCTAATGGGTCAGTAGTCCTTTGGCTCGTAGTGGGAGGCCTTACCAGCCTTAGGAATAAACACTACCGTGGCGTGTCTCCAGGAGCCCGGAATGTGGCTGAGAGCCAGGCAGGCTGTGAAGAGAAATACCAGCCATTTGGCTGATGTCTCCAGCGTGTTAATGAGTTGCGCGGGGATAATTCTGTCCGGCTCGGCGGCCTTATACGTTTCAAAGCCCTTAACTACCTATCTTACCCTTTCCTCACTGATTGATATATTTACTGCCAGGTTTGTTGCAGGTGCTAGTGGTGCGTCATGCAGGTTCCCCGGAAACTGTGTATTCAAGAGCAGCTCAAGGGTTTCCCCTTCCGTGCAGGTCCAGGATCCGTCAGGCTTCTGCAAATAGCTAATGGCTTTTTTGTAGGCCCTTAGTTTAACTTTGTATTCGAGCCATTGAGGCTCCGTGTGGAGGTGTTTAGCCTTATTAAATTGCTACCTGCAGGTTTTGCGGAGCGAGTCCAGGTCGTAGGTCCACCAATGTGGCCTATGTTTACCGCGTGGGTTTGGCACTGGTCAAGCTTGTTCTAGGGCATTTGAGAACGCCGTGGTGTATGTCGTTACCAGGTCCTGCAGCTCCTCAACCGATGAGGGGGCTTGTGGGGGTAGTACTGTTAGGTCTCTGGCTAAAATTTCATTGTGTAGCTGCCAGTTGGTATTGCGTGGATTGCGTTTCATAATAGGTTGCTCTACAGAAAGTCTAACACTATTTCTATATATCGGTGGTCGGAGAATGAGTGTTGTTCAAGAACACGCTATTATCTGACCCACTCATAAGCGCCTTCACTACAAATAGTGAGATCTATGACCTCCCTACGGGTTTTTGTGATGAAAGTAGGCTCGCTACCCATGTTGCAAACTACCAGGTTGGTTGTTAAAAGGTAGTCAAACAGAGACTCGCCCCTGGCATTGATATCGGAGCTTGACCATTGGTATAGTTAGGTAGAAGAAAGGTGTTGAGGTCAACATACAAAAGGTAAAAATACAGGTTCTGCCTTTGCCCTCCTCGCTGGCTCGAATGAGCTTGAAACCCTTAGTCCTCAATCCGCAGGTCCTCGAGCTATTGACCCAGGGTTCTTTGATGAGGACTACATCCACATCACCTTTAGAAAGACGATTACTTAAAGCAGCCGAGGCTACTTTAGATTTGTGCAGGTTTATCTGAAGCACCACCAACATGAGAGCGATCACACTTCCCTGCCGTCCCCATATCGTCGAGGTCTGCCCTGTCCTGAAGGCTGTCTCTCAAGGCTTCAGAGATATTGCGCTCAGAATGGGCTGCTACCACCGCGACGTCGAGCCCTTCCCCGTCCAGCAGGCTGTCTTCCATCTCCGAGTTGGAGGATAACATGCTTTCCGCGTCGGACTCCTCGGTTTCCTCTTGCGGTACTTCGATTTCCGAGTCTCCCGGAACAGCCGCGATGGCAGCGCGCTGTGCATCTCCACGGCATACGTCGATGACTATCTGGCCTACACTATAGTGCACTAGCCCATTACACCTTTTAAGGGGCTCCAGTGCCTCCTTATTCATGCTGAAGACCACTTGTCTGTCAGGCCCTACCGCATCCCCGACCAGAGTGACACTCCAGTCCTGCGTCGGGAGGGACGGATTCATAATCCGCAGCATGCAGTCACACTAAACTGATCGAGATCTTTCGGACGGCGCCATCGGGGTTTTGATATCTCTTTTAGATTTCGAGATATTGAGTGAAATTTTGCCATTTTTTGATATTTTAGATACATTTTTGTTTGGTTTATAAACCAATTGTGCTTACCCTGCAAAAATCGAGAGTGCTCACTTTGATATCTAAAGAGTACTCCATTTGAAGTATCAGAGTACTCCAAATGTACTCCTTTTCCATACAAAAATAGTGCTCTAATTAACATTGCTATGTCCTAGGACCGGACCACCTACAACCTTCGCTTTATTTCTGGTACTCCAAGGAGTACCTACGGTCAGAGTACTCTGAAAAGTACTCTAAACTCGTTACTCCGTGGAGTATCTACCGTAGAGTACTTTCCAAAAATCGTAAAATAAACTAAAAAAGGTAAATAAACTTAGTTTATTCATATATTCCTCAAATAAATCCAAGAGGCCACATTTTCTCTTCTATTGTTACTAATTTTCTGTTTTATTTTAATTAACAAATAAATTGTTTCATGGCAACTCAGTTCAACAAGAATCGTGCGGTAATTTTTGTAGATAAGGCACGAAAAATGATCGTCTTTCAATAAGCTGAATGTGGTCCAATGAGGCATTGCGAAGGATTACTATTGTAATACTCCAATATCACAAAATTGGAACACATGCTCCAATGATTTTTGCAGGGTACTAGTGAAAAAATGATTTTTTATTTTTATGAAAAACGAAATGCAATATTTAAAAGATTTCAAACGTCTTGAATTTAGAACAAGGTCCGATAATATTTTGTAGTGTGTCATCCTTTATGAATTCTAAAATAATTAACAAACCCCATTCCAAAGTATTTAATCAAAGAATTTCGTGGACCAGTAGCATTCTCCCAAACTTATACTAAATCCAATCAGGGATGGGCAATATTTTATTTTTGAGTGATGAGTAACGAAAAAATAAAAAGTTATTCATTATTTTAAAAATTTTGAGTAATGAATAACAAGTAAGGTAGTCTAAGTTCGAGTAAACCGAACATTAAATACCCAGCGGTAGTGTTCATATGACTTTCGAAATTTTCTATTTCGGAAGTGGGCGTGGTTGGGGAGCGATGTCGTCCAATTACTTCAGGTATACTCCTTATTATGCTAATATACCTTGTACCAAATTTCATCGTTCTACCGTAATCAGAACAACGCCCAACGAAGCTCTTCAGGCCATTCTAGACATTTTGCCAATCGATCTGGAAGGGTGCCGGGCAGCAGCGGCAGCGGCTCTCCGTCTAAGGGAAACGTCTGCCTGGAGCGCAATCACAACTGGACACTCCAGTATTCTGCGATCTTACAATTTACTCCCTCTGAGCACAGATCGGTGTGCGCCCACAGTCGGAGATAGCTGCTTCAAAACAAACATTCCCAGCAGGACGGCAAGGTTTGAGTAGGGATTTATTCAATAGATCTGGACCTTGAGCTCTCCTTCGGACTACCTAAACATTTCAGCGTCTTCCAGGCTGAAGTCTCAGCAATCTTGAATGCCGCGGCCTGGATAAGTAAACGCGCTATCGGCGAGGATATCTTTATTTTCAGCGACAGCCAAGCGGCCATCAAAGCTCTTGGCTCTTACTCGTTCAACTCTGAACTGGCGCTCAGCTGTCGTCGATATATTCAAGAGATGGCCCAACAGAACCGCATGAACCTCACATGGGTCCCGGGACACGGGGACATTGAGAGAAACCGTAGGGCAACTTGCCAGGCAGGGCACGGCCTTGCAGGTTCTTCGGGATAAAGAGCGCTTAGGTATGCCGTTTGCCACATGCAAGCTAATGCTGAAAGAGTACATCTTCCGTCAAACCAACGAAAGATGGCAACAATCTCCAGGGTGCCGGATATCCAAACAAACATGGCCAAAATGGGATCGTAGAAGATCTAGAGACATTCACGCCCTAAGAAGGAGAGAAATCTCCATATTAATAGGTGTTTTAACCGGGTACTGTCTTATTTTTAGGTACGCAGAAAGGCTACGGTACTGTAGAAGTTGCAAAGACATTGAGGAGGAGGAAACGGTGGAGCACCTCATCTGCAACTGCCCAGCTTTAAGCCGCGCGAGAGCGTGACTGAAGGAGATCGCATGACTGTACAACAATCAAAAATCAAAAAGGGGTTTCTCATCGGCTTATAAACCTTCTGGGTGTACTGAATCTGAATCGAATGGAGGGAATTGGTAAATGGGAGTACGTTCCCTGACAGCTGTAAATAATTCCATTGCAACCTTCCTGCCAACGGCTCTTTTTCTCATGTTCGAAAATTCATTCGTTTCGCCAATTCACTGTGCATTCGCTTCGCCTCTCATCATAACACCCGTAAATAATCGATTTATTAAAGCACATGTATGTATATATTTCAGGTAAATATTTATATGTGGATCACTGGTCGAAACAGTTAGTAGAAAGAACGCTTTTACCCGATTTGTTTACACATTTCTATAGTTTTTCTAGACTAGCACAACAAAAATTACAATAAGATGATGAAGACGATTTTAATTTGTCTGCTACTTGGTATAGTGGCTGTCTCCGCAGACACGTTGAGACCTAGGCGATTTGTGGTGCCACCCATATATTATAGAAGAAGAGGATGAAGTGTAAATTTGAAAATATGTTTGCATTCTAATATATTCATATATATTTTTGAAATAAATAAATAAAAATTACAAATTGGTATCTCTGATATCCCTCCAGTTTTTGTATATAGGATTACGGCGTGGGGGTCTTTCCAACATCGGTTCGAAAAACTCAAATGTATTTACTATTGAAGACTTTAAGTCCAGTCAATATAGACATTTGAAACAACAATAATTCCCACAGAGCCAAATTTTTGCATACAGCCTTCAGATAGGAAACCGTCAAAGTCCTCATCGATCTCGTGTGTGCTAAAAAAAATTATTCGGGGTCAAATATCAATATTTTAGGTTTTTTGGACTTTTTTCGAAAACGGTACGTTTTTTCGAAAAACTAACTGAGACCATGTTGTAGACCTGGATAATCTCTACAAATATGGGGTCTAAGGGTTACCGCTTCTAAGATATGGCGTTTGTAAAATTAGCTCTAGAAATTATATGAAAATATATGCCACATATGGGCTTTTCAGGAGTTTTCTCGAAAACTTTAATATGCATAAAAAAATTTGCTTTTACAATGAAAATTGTTAGTATTGAAAAGCTTATAGTTGTCGAGATAGAACTACCTTTTCTCCATGCTTAGTATAAAAAGATACTAGTCCACTAAATTAAGTTTATCTTATATATTTAACAAAAATTCCGACAGGGGAAATTTTTTTGGAGGGCTTAGGTTCGCCCCAAGGAAGAAAACTGCAAGAGTTCCCATCGATCCCATTTCTGCTAAAGAAGTTGTTCGGGGTCAAAAGTCGAGAAAAAAACTCAGACATTTCTTGACTATGCTATTCGGACCACGACAACAAGTGCCGACCTGCAGTTGAAGTTATTAGTAAAATCTTACTGCATTCCACGGCGTTTTGCTAATTTAATGATTTATCCTCGCCCGGATAAATAACTGTCGTATGTGAAAATTTTGTCGAATTGAGTTATAAACGCGGCAAAGCGCGTGGTGTAGGATTCGTGGTGGGGAAGAGACTTCGCCGCCAAGTATTAGCGTTCACTCCTGTGGACGAGCGTCTCGCTGCGATCCGCATAAAGGCGAGGTTTTTCAACATAACATTCATCTGCGCCTATGCGCCGACTGAGGAGACGGACGACGCAGAGAAGGACTCCTTCTACGATAAACTTGAACAGACTTCTTACCGTTGCTCCGGAGTTTCCGGGTAGTTCGGCGCGAGTAACGGATGCGGGTTGGCACCAGGGTCAGATTAAATTACTCGCATGCGAGGATACAAAAACCGTACCACTGTACAAGGCAGCAGCTGCTAAACTGGGTGAAGTCTACAAGGGCGCAAAGATAGAGGTCGTCGACTGGAAGGACATTCCAGTTCGTCCAAGGGCAAGGGCGTGGATTCCGGCCATCCCTGACGAACCCGAGAGAATTCCCGGGATGCTACGGCTAATGAATCCGTCCCTTCCAAGGCATGACTGGAGTGTCAATCTGGTCGGGGATGCGGTAGGGCCCGACAGACAGGTGGTGTTCACCATGAATAAAGAGTCAATCGAGCCCCTCAAAAGGTGCAATGGCCTAGTACACTACAGCGTAGGCCAGATCGTTATCCACGTATATCGTGGTGATGCTCAGCGCGCTGCCTTCTCGGCTGCTCCGGGGGAACCGGAAAACGAATTACCAGAAGAGGAAGCGGAGGATTCCGATGCGGAAAGCATGTTATCCGCCACGTCCCTTGGCGATAGTGCTGTGAACAACTCGGAGATGGAGGACAGCCTACAGGACGAGGAAGTTCTCGACGTCACGGTGGTAGCAGCCAACGCTGAGCGATTAACATCTAACGCTACAGACAGCAGGACTCCTGCAACGCCACATCGGGCTGTTAATCGGAACAACTCGTCGTTGATAGGCAACCTCCGGGATGGGGCAAACCTCGACGATATGGGGACGGCAGGGAAGTCTGTGCGCTCTCATGTTGGTGGTGCTTCAGATTAATCTGCACAAATCTAAAGTGGCCTCGGCTGCTTTAAGTAGTCGTCTTTCTAAAGGCGACGTGGATGTGGTCCTCATCCAAGAACCCTGGGTCAATAGCTCGAGAATCTACGGAATGGGGACTAAGGGCTTCAAGCTCATTCGAGCCAGCGAGGAGAGCAAAGCCAGAACGTGTATTTTGGTCAAGTCTGAGTTGAACTCCTTTCTCCTACCTAACTACACCAATTACCGCTAACAGTCTAACGGTCGACAGCACCCGCCTGACGGTGGCATCGGTCTATATGCCCTACGACGCCGAAGAACCCCCACCACAAACGGAGGTGAAAGACCTGGTGTCAAATTTCTGCACGGGTAATCTTATTATTGGAGCGGACGCTAATGCTCACCATGTCTAATGGATGAGCTCCGATACAAAGCCAGGGGCGAGTCTCTGTTTGATTACCTCTTAACAACCAACCTGGTAATTTGCAACGTGGGAAATGAGCCTACTTTTATCACTAAGACCCGCAGGGAGGTCATAGACCTCACTATCTGTAGTGAAGGCGCTTATGAGTGGGTCAGAAAATGGCGGGTTCTGGAAGAACATTCATTCTCCGACCACTGTTACATAGAAATGGTTTTAGACTTTATTGTAGAACAACCAATCATGAAGCGCAATCCACGTAACACTAATTGGCAGTTACACAATGAAATATCAGACAGAGACCTACCAGCACTGCCCTCACAAACCCCTCATCAGTAGAGGAGCTGGAGGATCTTGTTACTACATTTACATCGGCGCTCTCAAATGCTCTAGGACAGGCTTGTCCAGTGCCAAAACCACGCGGTAAACACAGGCCACATTGGTGGTCCTACGATTTGGACTCGCTCCGCAAATCATGCCGAAATAATTTAACAAGGCCAAGAGCCTCGGCTCTGAGCTTCATTGGCACGAATATAAAGCTAAACTAAGGGCCTACAAAAAAGCTCTGAGACAGGCGAAGAGAACCTCGTGGAGAAATTTCTGCACTGGCGTCGAAAAGGTCGACGACACAGCGAGACTTATGATACATTTACACTGCACCAAATGCGTCGCATTTGGCGAAGTTATTTCGAGAATGTTTGTCCGCAGAATGAATTTCTTTGCCAAATTAGATGAATTTAGTTTAATTTGACCTAATTTGGTGATCAAATTCAATCTGCGGATGAACGGTCTCGAAAAAACTTGGCCAAAAGTGACGCATTTGGTGCAGTGTAAACGTAGCTTTAGACGAGTCCTCTCGAAAAGTCAAACAGCCATCAGCTATTTGCGAAAACCTGACGGATCCTGGACCAGCACGGAAGAGGAAACTCTTGAATACACATTTTCCGGGGAATCTGCATGACGCACCACTAGCACCTGCAACAAACCTGGCAGTAAATATATCAATCAGTGAGGAAAGGGTAAGGTAGGTAGTTAAGGGCTTTGAAACGTATAAGGCGGCCGAGCCGGACAGAATTATCCCCGCGCAACTCATTAACACGCTGGAGACATCAGCCAAATGGCTGGTATTTCTCTTCACAGCCTGCCTGGCTCTCAACCACATTCCGGGCTCCTGGAGAAGCGCCACGGTAGTGTTTATCCCTAAGGCTGGGAAGGCATCCCACTAGGAGCCAAAAGACTACAGACCGATCAGTCTCTCGTCCTTTGTACTCGAAACCTTTGAGAGGATACTAAGCGACTACCTCTCAACGACTATTGATAGCAACCTTATCTCTAGCTATCAGCATGCATACACCAAGGGTAAATCAACAGAAACCGCTCTGCACAGCTTAGTATCTGTCATTGAGAAATCGCTGTGTGAAAAGGACTACTGTCTCGTGGCCTTCCTAGACATTGAGGGGGATTTCAACAATATAAGCCCGGAGGCTATCAACTACGCTCTAACTAATCTGGGCGTAGATAGACCTCTAACTGGTTTAATTGACCAACTTTTAAGGGAAAGGAAAATAGCTACTTCACTTGGTACGGTTGAGTTAACACGCTATGTCACAAGGGGAACACCCCAGGGTGGTGTTCTTTCCCCGCTTTTATGGAACCTCACAGTCAACTCGTTGCTACGTGACACAAGCTGTGGGGACGGGAAGATAGTGGCATACGCAGACGATTTAGCTATTGCATTAAGAGGCAAGTTCCCACAAACTCTGTGTGACCTGATGCAAGTAGCACTGCGAAAAGTTTCGACGTGGTCCTCTCGCTGCGGACTTAGTATCAACCCGGGGAAAGTGGACCTTGTCCTCTTCACCAACCAGTACAAAATACCGCCACTAAGCCTACCAGAACTAGATGGCACGCGCCTGGGCTTGTCGGATAAGGCCAAGTTTCTAGGCATAGTTCTGGACAGGAAATTGAATTGGAAGGAGAATGTTCTTCAGCTCCAGAAGAAAGCTTGCATCGCTCTTTACACATGCAAAAGAGCCATTGGCAAAAAATGGGGGCTCAGCCCTAGAGTATGCAGTTGGATCTACACGGCCATCATTCGCCCAATCATGCTGTATGGAGTCGTCGTATGGTGGCCTGCGCTGAGCAAGGCAACATACCTGAATCTGTTGCGGAAAGTCCATAGATCCAATATGATCTGTATAAGCTGTGCGCTAAGGACAACGCCCAACGAAGCCCTCCAGGTCATTCTGTGCATTTTGCCACTTGATCTGGAAGGGGTTTATTCAAGGGATTTGGACCTTGAGCTCTCCTTCAGACTACCTGATCATTGTAGCGTCTTCCAGGCGGAAGTCTCGGCAATCCTGGACGCTGCGGCCTGGTTAAGCAAACGTGTTATCGGAGAAGATATCGCTATTTTCAGCGATAGCCAAGCGGCCATCAAATCCCTTGGCTCATACACGTTCAACTCTGAACTGACGCTCAGCTGTCGTCGATCTCTTCAGGAGATGGCCCAACAGAACCGCGTAAACCTCATATGGGTTCCGGGACATAGGGACATTGAGGGAAACTGTAAGGCAGACGAGCTTGCCAGGCAGGGCACGACCAAGCAGGTTCTTCAGGATAAAGAGCGCTTAGGTATGCCGTTAGCCACATGCAAACAAATGCTGAAGAGCACACACTCCGTCAAGCCAACGAAAGATGGCTGCAATCCCCAGGGTGTCGGATATCGTAACAAACCTGGCCAAAATGGGATCTTAGAAGGTCTAGACGCATTTATGCCCTAACTAGGAGGGAAATCTGCATATTGATAGGGGTATAAACCGGTCACTGCCTCATTGGTAGGCATGCAGAAAGGCTAGGTGTGCCCTACCGACGATGCTGCAGGAGTTGCAAAGATGATGAGGAGGGGGAAACAGTGGAGCACCTCATCTGCAACTGTCCGGCTTTAAGCGGCGCGAGAACGCGCGTTTTGGGAGTTCCGTTCCTGGATAGCCTAAGCCAGATCACGGAACTGGACATAAAGGACTTGATGGCCTTCATAAAGTCATCTAAGTGGTTCGAGGAGGAGTAACGGTGTCGGTTAAGGAGTGCCAGTCCCGGGATTCTGCTATGTGGAAAATCCCAACAACTCAGGGATTTTCCATATGGCTAGGTCCCGGGACTGACTTTGCTTGTGTTGGTGGTATCACAACGGGCCTTTCAAAACTGGCCTAAGTGTGCCTCTGCGGCAGCCACTTGAACCTAACCTAACCTCGCTTTCGGCATGCGTCTTAATGTCACTGACATTAATTCGTGTGTGGGGTGCGAATTAATATCACTGACATTAGTTCCATTGATTTTAGTTCGCGCCACCGCAAGTGCATATATTTCAGGTATTTATATGTGGATCATTGATCGAAACAGTTAGTCGAAAGTACAATTTTAGCCGTTTGGTTTCTGTAGTTTTTCTAAATAAGCACAACAAAAATCACATTAAGATGATGAAGAGGATTTTAATTATTCTACTACTTGGCATAGTGGCTGCCTCCGCACAGCCCACGTTTTTTCCGTATAGTGGGAAAAGAAGGGGATAATATACTTAATGCATGAAGTCTAAATTTCGAAAATGTTTCTGCATTCTAATATATTAAAATGTATATAAAAAAATTTACCTCTGATATTTCTTTTTGTATATAGGCTCTATACCAAAACTTGGCTATGTGGAAATTATTGTTATTTTAAGTGTTTATTTTGACCGGAGCTTCACATCAAAAGTTGCAGTAAGATGACGAAGTGGAGTTTAATCATTATGCTACTTTTCATATTGGCCTACTCGGCACAGGCACAGTGTGGTCATGTCTATAACCCAATCACTTGTCAGTATGATTTCAGTAACCCGAGGATCTTAGCTACTGAGTTTACCAGAAGGCCAAAGAAGGAGATGCAAAACCCGATGATGACAAACCCAGCACCGATGATGATGGGAAGGCCAAAAAATTATACTTTAGCACATCCTCGCGTTTTTCCGGGTTACGTTAAATTAAGTAGGGCATTTGCAAAGTAATTTTTGAAATTTTTGAGTGACGATACATAAAAAAAAAAAAAACTAATGGCGATATACCAACAGGTTATCATAACCTCTAACGAGATTTTTAGCCGAGCTTCTCTTTCCAACTTGTGGTGTGTTGCTTTTGAGTTTTCCTACAAGTTGAAATGAATTTTTTGCTGAGAAGCTTCTCATGGCAGAAATACACCCGGAGAGTTTGCCAAACTACTGCCGAGGGGCGACCCCGTTTAGAAAAATTGTTTTTCTAAATAATTTTTTATGTTACTTTTGCCGGGAATCGAACCGCCACACGACTTGGTGTAGAAGGCCGAACACTTAACCGCTACACCACGGCGCCCGGCGATGCATGCAAACATATATCTGTGGCAATAAGGGCAAACAGCCGTAGTATTTCTTTTTTTTTTTGTTTTAGTTTTTCAGTATAGAGTTTCGAAATTCCAAAGGATATTGTAAATGTATGGAATTTCGAAATAGTTTTTTGGCTATAAAATTCTTAATATCTACTAAGTATTCGATGGTGGTGAGCCGCTGGTTGTTGTTGTTGTTGTTGTAACGAGGTGTAGCCCTGGCCAAATGTCAGACAGGGTCACCCCGCGTGTATTGCTCTTGGCCGGGCCGATATAAAAAAGCGGCCCGGGTCGTTTCGGCACGATGTGTACAGCACAAGTACTGGTACCGTTCTCGTAGAACCGGCAATACAAGAAACTAGCCGTGTAGGCTATGTAGGTCATTTAGCGTTACCCAGGGTGCACCAACGGGGAGGCGACCTACTCTTACACCCCTACTCTTAAGCCCCTGGTCGTTATCCCTTATTACATTTCATTAAAAAATGTTGAATAACAAATAAAATTTCAATTTGTATTGAAGCATTTGAAAAAAAAAAAAAACAAGTAAGGAAGTTCGGGCGAACGGAACATTAAATAACCAGCGGTAGTTTTCAGAACGGGATAACAATGATATAGGCCCCAGGAGGATTTACCTAAACGTTTATACTATTTTAGCTATTTATCTTATCGAATTAGGTCATTTTCGAAATTTTCGATATCGAAAGTGGGCTTGGTTGGAGGGCGATTTTATCCAGTTTCATCAGGTATTCTCCCAACGATACTGGTATGCTTTGTGCCAAATTTCCTCATTTTTCCGTAATCAGTTTAAAAGTAAGGACCAGTCGAATTTTCAAAAATGCCTCCCGAAAAAAGGGCCAAATTCGCCCCTTTCAATAGCAACCAACCTTGGCCAGAAAGTAACCTGTATGCAAAATTGCATGCAAATATATCAATTGTTACTCAAGTCATGTCATTTTATGTGATATTCAAAATTTTCGATATCGAAAAAGGGCGCGTGATTATTATCCGATTTCGCCCATTTCCAATAACAATCTACTTTAGTCAGAAAGTAACCTATACACCAAATTTCATGCAAATATCTCAATTTTTACTCAAGTTATCTCAGTTTATGTGATTTTCGAAACATAAAATAATTGAAGCATCATCGCGAATAACGTTTTAAGTGTTAATTTTTGAGGCTAGAATACTGGAAAACGGATAGTCTGAGAAAATTTTGGTCAATGCAAATTTTGTAGGGAATTCGATTTCCTTCAATAATATGTTGAGGTAAAGGGTGTTTTACAGCAATGGTTTGTCGTTTTTCACCAAATGTGAGGTAAAGTCTGTAAAATCTAAACTAGCGATGATATACCTCTAGACTTTATTTTAAAAATCTGAAAAAATTACATTAATTTTTTTCACCTTTCTTAAAAAGAAGATCAATACAATTTTTGAAAAAAAAAAAAAAACAAATTTTGTATTTTTGGCCCAGTCTAATATATATACTAAGGTCAAAACGTATCTTTTGTAACCTTGCTCGACAATCTTCCATGAATGCTTCTAAATGAAAATACCTATGTGCCCACTAAAAGAAATGAGACATTAAAAAAATTCAAAACAGTTGGGAACCGGTTCCGCCTTTTGAAACGGTTTCGGTTTTGTTCTTTTTCAGATCAAAATAACGGTTACGGTTTCGGTTTCGGTTTTGAAAAATGAAACGGTTTTAATCGGTTACGGTTACGGTTACGGTTTCGGTCTCAGTCCTTGTTTTTCATAAATATTATAAAAGCATAAGTTGATAAAAGTGATATGCAATAGCTTTACCGCGGCAGTCCCCGAGTGCCACACGTCCTTTTTTTTATTCCACTGACTTTAGTTCGCGCCACCGCACTTGCTTTCATACTTCGATTATTTACGGTTGTTATGATAAAAGGTGAAGCGAATACCAAATCACCAAAACAAATTTGTTTTCATACCTATTTAAGTGAGACCAGTTTTCAAGAAAATTGGTGAAATGAAAAGGGTTTAAATTTTAAATCAGAAATATTTTAACATTTACTTAAAGAAAAATAAATTTTTTTTAAGGTAACTTCTTAGACGGCGATATGAAGTTTTGATTGAGAGTAAATTTTGAGAAAATGGATGACGATGAAACGGAAATTATGGCACGGAAATAGAAATTGTAGCCGACTTTCAGGCGTATGGGTCAGACTTTCAGGCGTAGGCGTTTTTCTTATATCTCGGGAACCGCTCAACCGATTTGATAAAATTTGGCATTATAGATAGTAGTGTTGCCCCTTGGGGCAGTTCACAGGGTTCCCACTTATCTCTTTTTTTTTAATATTGAGCAAGATATGCCAATATTGGTATCAAATGAAAGGCATTTTCGACCGTATTCCAAATATGTAAATCTCAAGCAGGGTTGCCACCTAGGGTTGCCACCTAGGGTTGCCACCTAACCGCATTTTATATATTTTTCTCTATATCTCGGGAACCGCTCAACCGATTTGGATACAATTTGGCATTATAGATAGTGTAATTCATTCTAAGATTTAATGCGTGCGTGTTGCCACTTGGGGCGGCTCACAGGGTTGCCACCTATCTACATTTTTTAAATACTGAGCAATATATGCCAATATGGGTATCAAATAAACGGTATTTTCGACCGTATTCCATATATGTAAATATCAAGCAGGGTTGCCATCTAACCGCATTTTATTTATTTGTATTGATATCTCGGGAACCGCTTGACGGATGTGGATAAAGTTTGGCATTATAGTTAATATGATTCATTCTAAGATTATATGCATAGGTGGTGACACTTGGAGCGATTCACAGGGTTGCCACCTATCTCTTTTTTTTAATATTGAGCCAGATATGAGCGTTTCTTTTTCAAGTGATCCAAATTTCAACCCCTATGCTACGGATTTTGTTCAAATTCGGCTTACACGTAGGGACTATAAATTTATTTGTCACGTATTTTTTGTTTTGCCATTTTTTTCGATATTCTTCGGAGATATGATCTGTTTGGAATTTTTCTTAAACTAATGAAAACATGTACCTACTCAATCTATCATATCTCGGCTTGTACTAATGCTACAAACTTCAACTTGAGCTCATTTGAAAGCTAATGAATCAGGCTTTGCGTTTTTTAATAAATTTTTTGCATTTTGTAATTTTTTATTTTTATTATAATAATTGCATTTTTAACATTGCAACTGCACATTGTTACCTATAACATTTTTAGTTCTAAATAACAGCATTCGATTGCTTACTAAATTCTCTACCAAATCAACATATTACAAAAATGGGGCCAACATACGGACTTTTATTAAAATACATATTTACAGGACCAACGCTATATTTTTGTATGAATAGAAAAGAAAAATGTAACACAAATTTTTTAACAAGCTTTTTTTTGTATTATAACATTGAGAGCTAATACTATGAATTGGATAGATATAATTATGCATTTCTAATTCTAAACTCGGTGCAAACCATGCAATATCATTCCCTTTCATATGCTTAATGGCTTGCTTGTACAATTTTAAGAAAAGGCTGTCTTCATGGCTAAATGGAATCAGCTCATCCTCCTGATCATAACGGTATACTTATTAGTGGGTCTGTCTCTTTTTCTTCTCATACTTACAAGCATCGAACCAAAGTTATAATACCATTTCATGTTCATGAAAGGTATAAAAATTACAACCAACATTGAATACATGTTTCTTGCAGAAACAATTAAAAACCTCGTCCGCCACCAGACTAATTTAAATTTGATATCGTAATAAGTAATTGTGTTTTGTTTTAACCAGGGACTGAAACCGAAACCGTAACTGTAACCGATTAAAACCGATTCATTTTTCAAAACTGAAACCGAAATCGTAACCGTTATTTTGATCTGAAAAAGAACGGAACCGAAACCGTTTCTTTTTGTGTGAACATATTTTCTTTTACCAAAGGGTGCCCTGAAAAGCTTTCATGGAAGATTGCTGAGCAAAGCTACAAAATACACGTTTTGATCTCAGTATCAAATTCCGAAAGAGGAAATTTAGCTATAGCTGAATGATCCATACATAACGTTAATAATATTTTTACATTGTACAGCAGCCGGCAGGGTATTTGACCAAATCAACTTTTTAAAAGAGATTAATACATAAATAAAAAAGATGGCGTTCCCCTTTTTTCGAAGTTAGTCTCTAAAGCTAAGTTACGGGCTTTCGAAGTTCGAAGTTTGACCCCTTGAAAATTAGGTTTTCTAAATGTTTTGTTAAAAAAAAATTTAAAAAAAAATACGACTTTGTTTTTGCATGCGATTCAGCCTATGTTAATTGAAGCATCTATCGCCTCTCCACTCTCTCTGCGGTTTTAGGCATTATCCAATTTTTATTAAGCGAGCGATTTTTAGAAATTATTAGAGTAATTTTATTACTATTCGTACTATTCACTAATATACAAGGATGTAACTGCGTCAGTTTATTTTCTTCCTGTTTCTTATTTTGCCAAGTCAAAGTCATAAAATAAAGTTCCATCCTAGTCTACTATGCAATATATATGTTTACCAAAATAAGCATAGTGGTATTTTAGTTAACACAACACATTAACCAAGTAGGGGGAATGAAGTCGCAGAATTTCTGCTTGAAACAACCATTAGTTTAGATTTCAAGGCCGTTCGATCTCGCTCCTTTCTAATGAATCTCACTTGGATAGCAATACCTCTCAATGTTATAAATACTACAAAAAAAGCTGGTTAAAAAATTTGATTACATTTTTTTTTTCAGGTTTTCTCTATAATTCCTCGATATTTGGCACATTCATCTTTTAAAAACTTCCAATGTAAATTTTTTACAATTTTTGCTGTGCCAGAACCATGAATGTGTAGCACATTCATGTTTTTGGCGTAACAAAAATATTTAAAAATTGAATTTCTAAATCTATATATAAATGCGCAAAGTTCAAAAGTTTTCTCCCTTTTTTGCAATAACCACAAAGTAAAATAAACAATAGAAAAATGATTGAAAGTAACGAAATAAATTTGTAGGAAATAAAAGGAAAGGAAATAATATAAAATAAATAAAAATAAAGCAAAATGAAATAAATAAAAGTATAAACAAAAAAAGAATCTGAATGGAAGGGAATGGATAATAGTAAAATAAAGGAAAGGGAAAATGGAGAAAAATCAAAGGCAAGTAAAAGAAGGGAAAGGAAAGGAATGGAAAAGGAAGGGAAAGAAAGGAAAAGTAATGAAAGTAGAGGAATGAAAAATTAAGGAAATTAGAGAAAGATAAAGAAAGGGAAGAAAAGAAAAAGAGAGGAAATAAAAGGTAGGGAAGAGGAAGGTATGGAAAGATAAAAAGAACAAAAATAAAGGAAAGGAAGGGAAGGGAAAGGGGAAAAAATAATAAAAGGAAATGAATGGAAAAGAAATAAAACTAAAGGAGTAACGAAAAGGAGAAGAAAGAAAGTAAGGAAACTGAAGGTAAGGTAAGGAAAGGAAATGACAGGAAAGGAACGGAAAATAAAGCTAAGACAAAGGCAATGTAATGGAAAATAAAGGTAGGAAAAAAAGAAAAGAAAGAACAGAAATTAAAAGAAAATAAATAAAATGAAGGCAAACGAAACAAAACTAAAACAAAGGAGATGGAACCAAACGAAAGGAATGGCAAGAAAAAAAATAAAAAGGATGAAAAAGAAATTAAAGGACAAGACAAAAAAGAAAAAAAAAAAAAAAGAAAATTAAATGAAACAAGTAAGGAAGTCTAAGTTCGGGTGAACCGAACATTATATACCCAGCGGTAATTTTCGGAATGGGATAACAAAGATATAGGCCCTAGGAGGATTAACCTAAAGTTTTTACTGTCTTAGCTATTTACCTTACCGACTTATGTCAATTTATGTGATTTTCGAAATTTGCCATATCGAAAGTGGGCGTGGTCGGGAAGAGATCTCGTCCAATTTCATCACCTATATTGCTAGTATATGTGGTGCCAAATTTCATGAGTCTGAAGTAATAAATGTAAAAGTTTTGACCAGTCGAATATTCCAAATGCCATCCTTAAAGGTGGGCGTTGCCCGCCCATATCTAAACATTTATCAAAAATCATAATAGATTGATTGAGGTGTTCATCCTACCAGCCTATATCATTTTAGCCATTTTCGTTACCGAATTATGTCAATTTATTAGATTTTCGAAATGTTCCATATCGAAAGTGGGCGTGGTCGAAAGCAATTTCGTCCAATTACATCAGGTATGCTCCCTATTATGCTAGTATATCTTGTACCAATTTCATCGTTCTACCGTAATCAGTTTAAAAGTTATGACCCGTGAAATTTGCAAATATGCCTCCCTTTATCAAAAAATCATAATAGAATGACTAGGGAGCTATGTGATTTTCGAAATTTTCGATATCGAAAGTGGGCGTGGTTGGACGATTTTATCCAATTTCATTAGGTATACTCCCAACGATACTAGTATGCTTTGTGCCAAATTCCATTATTCTATCCTATCTATAATCAGTTTAAAAGTTACGCCCAGTCGAATTTTCAAAAATGCCCCCCTTAAAAGTGGGCGGTGCCACGCCCACTATAAATTTTTTTGGAAATATCATAAAGGAATGACCAGGGGGGTTCATCTATAAAATTATATCATTTTAGCCATTTCAACTGCCGAGATATGCCAATTTGTGTGATTTTCGAAATGTTCGATATCGAAAAAGGGGGCGTGGTTATCATCCGATTTCGCCCATTTTCAATAGCAACCTACCTTGGCCAGAAAGTAACCTGTATACAATTTCGTGCAAATATCTCAATTTTTACTCAAATTATCGTGTACACGGACGGACAGACGGACGGACATGCCTAAATCAACTCCTCTTTTAATCCTAAGAACTTTCATATATGGAACTCTATATTGTTATGGTTTAAACGCATCTAAAATGGAGCAGTAAGGAAGGCGGTCGGCATGATGTAGTGGTGCACTGTGGCTAGTCATTGTCGGCTGGGGTGGGTTCTTGCCAACCTTACTGTCCTGCGCCATAAACAGAAAAATTCCTATCATGCCTTTCAAACGCAGAAACTAACATAGAAACGAACATCCGGTTAAACCCGGATGCCACGGACAAACCGTTACAATTCAAAAAAAAGAATCCAGAAAAAAATTGAGGCCGGTTAAATTCAAATTAAAAAAAAATTAACTGGCAACTCAAAGGCAAAAAAAAATTTTAAAATAACGTTCGAATATAACTGAAAATTTGAATAAGTTTAAAAAAAACACAAAAAAAACCGTTTAAATCAAAAAAAAAGGCAACTGAAAACTAACTGAAAAAGGAAACTTGAATTTAAAATTGAAAATGAAAATAACTGAAACTAACCAAAATTTGAACTTAAAGGAGCCGGAAACGACCGGCTACAACGGCTGAAATAATAAAAAAAATAAGGCCGAACAACATAAAGGGGCGCCGCGGGTGTTGTTGCAGCGCCCGGTGCTTGGCCCACCCTCGTCCATGGCCATCGACGCACCTGATTTCGATGGCCCCTTATCCATAATACCTATACCTTCTAAATAATAAGGAACATCAGCATTCCCATTTTAAATAACAAATTTTATTTAAAATTCATTTTACAAAATTTTAAATTTTAATTAAATATTACCCGCAAACAATTTATTCACCTCACCCCACTAATAGGTATGCATGGACTTTCAAAACTTATTTATTACTTAACAACTATCACTTATTATTATCATTACGTTACTTATTAAATTAATTTCTTTAATTGTAGGTTACTTATTAAATTTCTAATTTGTTGTTTAATTAGTTGTTAGAATATGGTTTTATTTTTTTCTGTTTTATATTTTGTTTTAGCTTTACTTTGTTTATTTATTTATTATAGTGGCCTTTTATTTTGTTATCTTTTTTTTTGGTTAAAGTATTTTTTTTATTTATTTATAAGAAATACCTTTTTTTTTTTATTTATTTGTTATTATTATTTTCCCTAAGTTTAAACCTTATTTTCCCCTTATGTTTAGTTTGATTTCATATTTAATTCCCTTATTTTTTTCTCAAATCGACATCTTGCTTTAATGTTATATTTAACTCCCTGTTCCAAGATTACATTTCCATTTAGTTATAACCCTTTATTTTAATTTGACATTTTACGCCCCTTTTTGCTATCTTTAATTTATAATTTCATTTTATTTCCAATTTAGGGTTAATTTAATTATAAGTTCCTAACTTCTTTAAATTTACTTTCTCCTTACTTATCTTCCTATTTAGTCCAAAATTTAAACTCAACTTTCTTCAAAATGAGATTTTTTCTTATTATTTACGTTAAGCTTTTTTTTTTTTTATATTTCAAAACATTATTTCTTATTATTTACGTTAAGTTGAATTTAATTTCCCTATTCTATCCTCCCATCTTTTCAATTTAGTTAGACAAGCAAAAACTAATTCTAATTTAACGTGCCAATTGGCACGGACTCACCGAGGATGTCGTCGCCGGTTTGTTGTAGTCGTGGTTGTTGCAGCGGCCTATATGAAGCGGCTGTTGTTCTAGCTGGTGTTGTTGTATTTGTTGGCGCTTGCTACGCGCTGCTGTGGTTGTTCTAGCTGTTGTTGTTAGCGCTCAGTTGCGCTACTTGTTGTTGTTGTGCGTTGCTGCGCGTTGTTGTTATGGTTGTTGTTTTTGCATCGCTTGTTGTTGTTAGTGTGCTTGTTGTTATTAATGCAGTGGGCCTATATGAGGCGGCCTCACTGTTGTTGTCAAAGCTGGTTGTTGTTGGCGAGTTAAAGTTGCAGTGGGCCTATACGAGGCGGCCTTACTGTTGTTGGTGTTGCAGTGGGCCTATATGAAGGCGAGCCCACTGTTGTTGGTATTGCCGGTGCTGTTGGCGCTTGTTTGCTGCTAGCGCTTGTTGTTGTCGGTCGCGCTGTTGTTATGGTTGTTGTTTTTGCAGCACTTGTTGTTGTTGGCGCTTATTTGCGCTTGGAATTGTTGTGGCTGGTAGTTGTTGCTGTTGGCGCTGACTACGCGCTGTTGTTGTTGTGAGCTCTTATTGTTGTTGTTAGCGCTGGTTGTTGTTGATGTTGACGTCGGCGCTGGCTGCGCTGTTTTTGTTGTTATGCCAGCTGTTTGTTGTTGTTTCTATGCCAGCTGGATGTTGTCGTTGGCTGCACGCTGTTGTTGTTATTGATGCAGCGGGCCTGTACGAGGCGGCCTTACTGTTGTTGGTGTTGCAGTGGGCCTATATGAAGGCGAGCCCACTGTTGTTGGTATTGCCGGTGCTGTTGGCGCTTGTTTGCTGCTAGCGCTTGTTGCTGTCGGTCGCGCTGTTGTTATGGTTGTTGTTTTTGCAGCACTTGTTGTTGTTGGCGCTTATTTGCTGCTAGCGCTTGTTACTGTCGGTCGCGCTGTTGTTATGGTTGTTGTTTTTGCAGCACTTGTTGTTGTTGGCGCTTATTTGCTGCTAGCGCTTGTTGCTGTCGGTCGCGCTGTTGTTATGGTTGTTGTTTTTGTTGCGCGTTGGCTACGCGCTGTGGTTATTGTTATTGGCGCTGGGTGCGCTAATTGTTGCTGACGCTTTGTTCTGCCCGGTAGTTGTTGCTTTTGGCGCTAGCTGCGTGCTGCTGTTGTTATTGGTGCAGCGGGCCTGTACGAGGCGGCCTCTGCTGTACTTATTGTGTTTTTGGCGTTGGCTGCGCGCTGTGTGCCACAGGCGCGTTGCTGGTTGTTGTAAGCGCTCCTTGTTCGCGTTTCCAGCGCAGTTGTTCTTCTGGCGTGTAGTGGTGAGCGCCTTTGTTGCCTAGCGCTGTGGTTGGCGTTGTAGTGGCTGTTGTTGCAAGCGCTATCGGAGTGCGCCTCTAGAGCTGTTGTCGCAAGCGAGCTTACTCTGTTGTAGCTTGTGGGGAAATAAATTAAATAGTTATGGTTGAAATGAAAATTAATTGCACCTACTTACCGAAAATCCGCCTAATGGCATAGGACTGAAAACTAATTATGTAGCTGTAGACGAAGTTGGCCACTAACGCCTACAATTGTAATAATGCTTTTCGCTATCTGCTATCGATGGCAATGGTTGTTAGAGGGTCGTCAACTAGAAGATGCACACGCTTGTACGTGGCACACACGCGTGTGCAAGCACCGCAAAAGCCGCACAATTTCTCTTTGAAAATTTGTTGATTAAACAAATCTTTTTTTTTTTTTTTTTTTTTTATATAATTTTTATGTTAATTAAGCTAGAGAATGAACACACTGGGTTTTTTTCTCAATCGAAATCTTTTAATTTTTCGCACATACCAGGTCTATGTAAGGGGCACGTTCTTCGCTCTCCAGCGCTAAACACTTTTTATTTGCCGGTATACGTGCAAAATCTCAACAGTGCCAAGAAGATTCCAATATCTTTCCACTAACGGCACTATAGATTTGGAAATCTTCCGTTCGCTATAATATGATGTAATTTCTGGGTTGCCATGTTGCGCGATGCAAACGGTTATTGCCATCAGGACTCGAAACTACAATTTTTCTTAAAGTACTAAATTTTGTAAAAGTGTAGTAAAATTTAAAAAAATGGATTATATGAAAAAGGAAACTTGATTATTACTGGAAAATGATTAATAATTTTATTAATCTTGAATTCGATAAAAAAAGGAATTGATAAGAAACTTTTGTTGTTGTTGTTATATGAAAGCAAAATAAAAATAACGCAGTTGAATCTAGTAGTGAAAATTATTTACTACCTTTTTGTTGGGAATTTAATTCTTGTGAGATTAATTGAATAAATTCTATTTCTTCAAGAGTTTTGTCCCAAAAGAAGAAATAAAGGTCTATTGCCAACTTGATAAGCCCGCTGTGTCCTATGTTCTGCCCTGTTTTTGGACGCAGTATTTCCTTAAGAAGACAGAAAAGTAGTAAATTTTGGGTAAAGCGTAGTAAGTAGTAAAATTTACTGCTATCGTATTAGGATTCGAGTCCTGAGGCACGCACCTGTTTGCGCGCGCAAAATTTTTACTGTCCGGGTCATGTGGATGGTGTGTTCCCTGGGTGCCCCGGGTAACCCGAAACTGCTGGATTGGGGAATTGCGAACATTTTATACTCCAAATCCGATTAGTCACTTCAATGCTAATGAAATGAATTTTGCCAAACAAGGTATGATTGAAATTGACGTGGCTCTCATTCGAACGCAGAATATAATGTCCGATTGAAAAATCTTTAACCGACTTGAAGCGTTTTTACAATAAAAAAAAATTGGTTAATTAATTTTTTTGTTTTAAATTTTCACTATTTGTATTTTATCTTTAATTCAATGACCAAACCAAAATGATAGTTAATTATGTAGCAAATTTGTAGCATTTAAAGTGTTTTATTGGTAACTGTAACCGAACAAAACTTTTTTTGTTTTCTCTCTAAAATTGCGGATGTTATAGGGTTAATTTATTGTTAATAGTGAAGAACCCATGAACATGTCCTATACCATAGGGTTAATTAATTTGTTTACATTCGTTTGACATACCAGTCCCTTACAAAAAGAATCATATTCAACTGTCAATCATACCCTGCCCAATACATTTTGCGCATACAAAAATAAATTCATACACAAAAAATGATACACCAATAGGTCTATTCCCCCTTTGCTGACACATTCACGGGCGCCCGCAAGCATCCATAATTTCGCCCGCAGTTTACCCCGGCCACTCCAGGAACACACCACATACTTATTTTCATGGAAATTAAAAGTTCCGTTATTGGTACCTTTCCATTCCATGGGAAAATTTGGTGTTGCCAGCTGTGCATAACCATACCAACTCAAGAAAACAATCGATAAAAAGTCGAACCGGAGCGTGAATCTAAACTGTCAACTAAAAACCCCGTGAGTAATGCCCAATCACCATGAACCAAGAATGACTTAATCGAAGGCAAACCATAACAGGCCTGCTTCGCTTCGAAGACCGGTCAATGAAGCGAACAGGAAAAAGGTTTACCTGCGAGAACACCATTTACAGCAATAAAAAAACGTGGGGCACGACTCACCCCTAGATAAGAGTCTCTAGTTCTACCACGAGCTAGCCGGGCAACAGAACATTCCCTAAAAAAAATCCTTTAAATTTGAAAATTTGTGACAAATCCGGTAAGGTAATCAGCCCTACCCTGCATCTCGCTTGCCTCGCTTACTAATCTCTGTAAGAAGGTGACCCGCCTTATGATTGAGTCGAAATATGGAAGAAAAAGTGAATACAATCTCGAAATTGGCTAGTTATTGAGAATTCAAAAAAAAATCTCGACTTAAAATGAATTACGATTGAAATACAAAGAAAAATTAGTATTGAAAATCGTCGGTCAATCAATGATCCGTGTTGAGGAGAACGATGTTGCAGTGCCAGGCACCAAAGCAATTTATGAAAAATTATTAATGGAGGGTATGTTCTGAGTGGAATGACCCACTCGAGATAAAAAAAAAAAAAAAAAAAAAAAAAAAAAATTTATATAATGCCACAACTAAGGCTTAGATAATTAGTGAATCCTTAGGTTCACTTAGACTTCCCACTAGGTATACTATTGGCAATCGGATTATGAAATTCATCATAAAGCCATCGAGGCCTTTCTACTAACCCCTGAAAGAATAGATTGAAAGAAAATGTACTGTAATGCAGTTACTAGCTTTGCTCGATTAGAACACGGTATTGACGAAGTTGCTCAGCAAAGAAAAATATGCGATTCGCGTCGAAATGCAGGATAGGGCGGATTGTAAAGAAAGTCAGGTGAAATTTCGGACTGGCCTACACATTTCTCCTACCAAATGCTAGTCATTCCAGCAGAAGAACTAGCTTCGAATTCCGCGTCCGACCCCAAATCCTAGACTGGTTCCAGTTCCCGAACTATCCGGCTTTACACGCGTATCCCTTTACCTTGCTAAAATACCTCCTGTACCTGCTTTAGGTAGATAAAGATTTAACCACTGCCCGTTACCCGTAATAGGGGCCGTAGTTAATCTCTACCTGCCCTAAAATAGACTGGCCCATAAGGCTTAGAGCTAATTTGCTTAGAACTCTGAAGGATCCACTTCCATACAAAGTTTGTTGAACGAATTACGATGCAAATATGTTAAATCATGTTTAACATGTGGAGCGGCCATCTGACAAAGTTCTAAGCATTTCAGCCTTCATTAACTCACTATGCCTTTGACCGCCCAATATAGCGTCCGACGCTTCTAAGTCTACCTGGTTCGGAAACTGAAACCACTCCGAAACTCCGAGAACCGGACGCAGATAATGAGAGATAATCCTCTACAAAAGCTGACTGCTATGGCCTAGTAAGCCAGTAAATGTTATTTTGTTTCAAAATACTAAAATTGGAAAGTCCGATGTTGCGGTGGTTTCTCTATTTGTTTAGGCCAGAGACGCCTACCCCCCTTCCGTGCCAGACATAGCTGGGCTTACCCGCTGTCCCCCCTACTAGTCCAACCCCGCACGCTGGACCTAGGACAGGCTGTTCTAAAAAGAACACTTGCTCAGTGGTTTCTCGCCCCCCAGAATTGGGCTTCCAAAAATGTAGTTTGCTTTTTGTTTCTTAGTTTATATGGCTTTGCGGCATAGACATTTGTTATTGGAGAACTCGTCAAAACTCCGAAAGAAATTTGTTCTAGTGGATTCACCCCCACAGAAAAGGTATGGAAAAAATTTGATATACAAGCGGGCCCGCTAACTTGGCTTCCTAGTTATAAGCTTCGCGGCCGGCAGACATTTTGATTATGGAGAACTCGTCAAAACTCCGAAAGACAATCCGCCAACGAGGATTGCCAGGTCATCCACTGCTTCCGGTGAAAGCGATGTGGATTCCCTATGAAGACGGTGCTCGGGGAGAATACTGGGCGAGTTGTCCCCGACTGCCAAAACGCCCAGATAGAAATGGTAAATTTGAAAAAAAGAAAAACGTTTAAAATCTTGGTTATTGTGGACGAATATCCGAAGCATGGAAACGGCCTATCAATTTACCCGTCAGGTCCTCTAAGTCATACAGCGCATTACCCACTTTTCGACGAACTCGGCACTTAAGATATTTCGGCAGGAATTTCGCGTTTATGCCTTGTTTAAAACTGCTCAAAGCAAAATTTCTCCTAAAAACCTCCTGACCTTCCCTATAGTTCACTAGTCTAGAACGTTTATTATATACCCGCACTGCTCTATCCTTTGCCTGGTCTAAATTCTTACGAATTTGCTCGCGGATGTTTGCTAACTTGTCTACTCTGCTGGCTATAGGGACTTCATCCTCCTTAAGACTACCGAGTTTCTCCAATATAGTATACGCTGATGCGTGCTGGACCATGTTCTGACCATATAATGCAAAGTACGGAGAGCACTGAATGGAAGTATGAAAATCACTTCGTAAAACTGCTAAGATCTCGGGTATATGTTTGTCCCAGTCCGTATGATCCTGTTTACCCCTAAGGAAAATTCTTATTTTTGAAACAATTTCTCTGTTTACGCGTTCTGACGCGTTAGCTTGCGGAGAGTATAGCCCTGTCCTAATATGAGTTACCCCGTAGTTATCTAGAAATTGCTTCATTTCCTTAGAGATAAACTGTTTACCATTGTCGCTATGGATATACTCAGGGACCCCGGCAGCTGGAAAAACCTCAGAGCTGAAGTAGTTCATAACATTTGCAGTCGTAGCCCTCTGCATGGGTTTTAACCAAACATACTTTGTAAAATGGTCCAATACTATAAAAAGAAACTGATTCCGCCGTTTAGATCTAGGATAAGGTCCCAAAAAGTCGCAATAAAACCGCTGAAATGGCCTTTCCGAAGTGAAAGTCTGCGCTATAGGTGGTCTGGACTGTTGATTGGTCGCCTTTACTGCCTTGCAGGTATCACACCTGCCCACGTATTTCCGAACGTCCTTGGCCTGCCCTGGCCAGAAATAATTTTGTCGAACGCGTTCCAAAGTCTTTTGCCAACCTCCATGGTAGCTTCTGTTTGCGTCATGTGCCAGACGTATCGCCTTCTCGATTAACCCTGACGGTAGCCACAACCTCCATAGTGAGTCCTCCTCATCCTCCACACCTTTCCGAAATTTAACCCTTTTAAATATCAGACCGCCATTTAGTCTTAAATCCGGCAGAGAGTCCTCATTATCTAAAATAGTTTGGGACAGATCCTGATACTCTGCACTTTTAAATTCCGGAGCCTCTAAATCTATTTCATGAGATGCGGAAGGATAATTCAACTCATCTACGTCAAAACGGGAGAGGGCGTCTGGTACCACATTCAACGTACCCTTGCGATGTTCCATCGAGAAATCGTACCGCTGCAACAGAAGGGACCACCTAGCCAACCTGCCACTCAAGTCTTTTTGTGTCATCAACCATTTGAGGCTAGAGTGGTCCGTGATAATTCGGAATGGCAAACCTTCGACATAAGGTCGGAAACGGTTGACACTGACTATGGCTGCCAGGCATTCCAGCTCGGTCACTGTATAATTGCGCTGAGCATTGTTCAGCTTTTTTGAGACAAATGCGATTGGATGCTCAGCGCCCTCATCATCGACCTGGAACAGCACACCACCCACGCCTATCTTCGAAGCATCACACTGTATAACAAACTCTTTAGAAAAATCGGGTTGGGCCAAGACAGGGGCGGAACTCAGGGCTACCTTCAGCTTTTCAAAAGCTTCTATTGCCTCAGGAGTAAGTTTGAAAGGGCCTAGCGACTTTCGAAGGCAATCGGTCAAAGGGCCTGCTAAATCAGCAAAATTTGTAATAAACGCCCTATACCAATTTGCCATGCCCACGAACCTACGAACCTGTCGAGGAGACTTCGGGATTGGGAAACTCTTAACTGCCTCTATCTTCCCTGGATCTACCTTCAAGCACCCGCTTCCTATCAAGTACCCTAAATATCGAATTTCCTTCTGACAAAATTTGCTCTTCTTCACATTGATGGTCAGGCCCGCGTCCTTCAAGCACTTTGCCACTTCCGCCAATAATTTCAGGTGGTCCTCAAAGTTCGTGCTGCATACCATCAAATCATCCAGGTAGACGAAGACATTCTCCCGCAAACGCGAGGGAATCGCCTTGTCCATCAGCCGGCTCATCGTCTGCGGTCCATTGCATAACCCAAATGGCATCACTTTATAGTGGTACAGAGGCTTCCCCGGGACTGCGAATGCTGTTTTCTCCTTTGAAGACTCTGTCAGCTTGATCTGGAAAAACGCATCCTTCAGATCAATACCACTAATAAAGTGAGTGTCCTTCAACCTGCTTAATAAACCGTTGATATGAGGCAATGGGTATGAATCCTTTTTAGTTACCGCGTTGACCTTCCTGGAGTCTATGCAAAGCCTAACCTTCCCTGGCTTCCGAACCAAAACTACGGGACTACACCAGGGTGAGTTTGATTCCTCTATAACCCCCATTTCGAGCAACCTTTCTATTTCACTAAAAGCTTCGACTTGCCTCGGTGGCGAAAGAGGAAAATGCCTACTTTTAATTGGAACCGCATCACCCGTATCAATGTGGTGTTCGACTAGCTTAGTTTGCCCCAGACCTAACTTCTCAAAGGACGGAAACATATCCACTACCTTCTGCAGTTTGGTCTTTTGGGCGTGTGTCAAATCATGGTAATTATGTTCCTCTCCCTTTTCGTCAACAACCTCTAAACATGCTATACTTGGAAATATTTCAGGAGCTAACGCGAAAGCTCTCCAGAAGTCAACTCCGAAGTAGGCTTCTTGAATAAGGGAAGGAACAAGATAGAAACGAATAATTTTGGTTGTGTTTTTGAAAGTCACTGGTAAAGAAATAGAACCTAATATTTTCTGTTTGCCGCCACCCGCTGTATACACAAAAGCCTGTAATGGGTGGTACTTAAGTCCATTTGTGTCCAAAAACTTCTGACAATCTTTGCCGAGGATGGAGACATTCGCACCCGAGTCCAGCAATCCTACCAGAAAACTATTTTCAATTTGCACCCGTACCAGAGGCCTTTCATCCTCAGTAAGCATTAGCGTTGTGCTTTGCAAAAGTTTACGCTCCTGAACTCGACTATGATACCTCTTCCTACATTTCAAAATATTCTCGGACACAAATGACTCTGTATTATTTTGGAAAATCCTCGACCTGACTAGCTCATAGTTGTTGACCCTGTACTCCAAACTAGGTGAAATTTGCGCTTGACAAGCAACATCCCTACTATGATTTTTTAAAATGCAAATTGGTTTCGAATTGATAAAATGCGCAATTGGACTATCACAATCGGAGCCATCCGAGCTGTCGGTACTATCAGGAAAAGTTACAATAATGTTTGGTTGGTCCTTCGCCAGGGTGTCATCTTTCGGAAGCTCACCACTTCCATTCGACTCACTGTTTGCGCGGGACCTACCACTTCGTTCAGTACACGAGGCAACTCCTGGTGTACTGGCTGATATGGGGGCTATGGCACCGAACGAGTTTCCCCCATCTTCTCGCTCGGGTATTGGTTTCCCTGTCTCCGATGATCTCTTGGACATTTTGGAGTCAACACTCCCCTATTGCCGCACTTAAAACAAAACGGATGCTTGACTGGCTCTTCACAGTAGATATACGAATGCCCCATAGCCTGGCAATTCCAACACTGGATTCCGGAATAGTCTGGTTTCCTGTTCCTTCGATACTCCAAAGCTTCGAGCTGCGGGTCCACTTCACCATCTTCGCCTTCCATCCTAATATCCTGTGCTATTGTGCGAGTTTCATTCACATGCCGTCCAGTATAGGTTGTTCCCAAGATTTTGCTTTCCCTTAGTACCTGCTCTCCTTTCCGTGCTACATCGCGGAGGTCATGTAAGGTCCTCACTCCCGCATTGAAAAGCATCAGCTTTAGACTGCTGTTGACATTTCTTTTTATGATGTCAATCAGCAGAGCTTCTGACAATGGCTCCCTAAGACGCGCATTTAAAGCCACTATGTCAGTATGGAACACATCGTATGACTCACTTGGCTTTTGCTTTCGCATCGAGATATCCATCATGATCTCGTGGTCACTTTTCAACGTTCCAAACTCACGCTTTAAGGAGTAGCACAGAAAGTCATATGTAGCATTAGGGTTCTGCTTCGTAAACAACCAGTACCATTCTTCTGCACGTCCTGACAGAAACAAATGGAAACTCGCCATTATTTGTTCCGAAGAACATTGGGTCCTTTCGCATAGGGTATCCAACTTAAACAGAAAGTCCGCCACGCTTCCAGCCCCATCGAAGGAAACCTTCCAGTCTTGGGGTTTCACCGCTATGCTACCAGAAACGAAGTTAGCATGGTTGCTTGCGAAGGTCTGTGCATAGTTTCTCTCGTCCCTAGTATTGTTCCTGGCATGGCTTGGGCCATGTGAAGTTCCAACTGCCGCGCGAAGTATGTCCATATTTTCCCTGATGGTCCGCATCTCATCCCTCATCTCCTCCTGGGAAGTCCTAAAGAGATGATGCAACACGTGTACCCAAGAGTCTGAAGGAGGCGCATTGTTGACCTGCGGTTGAGGAGTCATCCTATCGCCCAAATTGTTAAGAGGCATAGGATTTCCTAACTGAGCGCTAGCTCCTTCCGGTATGCCCGTCCCCAGGTTAGTCGGAGGATCGAAGAGATTCTGCATTTGCTCTACTCCAATGGATGTGTCCAAGCCATTACCACTGCCTGGTTTATCAGCTTTCTGATTGGAACCAGGAGTTAAGACAAGTCTGGTCGGATCTCCTCCACCGAAGCCACCAACTGGGGAGTGCATTACCAAAGGCCGGTTGGCTGGTTGTTTCGAAACTGCTCCTCTACCGCCTCTTGGCTTGCCCCAACTTCCGCGTCCGCCACTGGCACTTCGGAGAATCCTTCCTTCAGTCTCTTGGTCCATGTCAGGAAAATCCGTTTATCAAAATTGAAAAAAAAATGTGGTCAAATCTGGTAGTGTACTTGCTTTGACAAGCAGCACAAAAAAAAAATCTTCGTTTACAAGGGCGATTGGGACGTGGTTCGACAGTCCAGATTCACCCCCCTTTCTACCCTATACAAGAGCCGTTTTGAAAATAGAAATAAAAAAAAACTAAGTCTGTTTACGATTGCACGATACCGGAGAGTGCAACGTATATATGTAATTCGATAGTCGTATCGAACCAACCGTAAAAAAAACACGCAATATATATATATACAAAAATATGCTGAAAGAAAAGTTGGTTAGAAAACAAACGTATCAAAATGTAATAAAATGCAAGTGTGTGTGTGGGTTGAAAGATATATGTATTTAAATGTTCAATGGGAATGCTGACCTCCCATCATTAGAAGGCATAGGTAAATAAAACAAAACAAAAACTAAACGATTGGATCCCAGTACTACCGCAATGCAGGGCTCGTCTTTGGGACTGGTCGCCCTGAGACTGGTTACGCACTGGTCCCCAAAACAAAACAAATTTTAAATTCCACATGGGTATATTTAAATTTTCCCAAACTGGATTTCAGTACGCCAGACCGCAATGCAGGGGTGGTCTTCTGAGACTAATCGCCCTGAGACTGGTTCAAAGCTGGTTGTTGTTGGCGAGTTAAAGTTGCAGTGGGCCTATACGAGGCGGCCTTACTGTTGTTGGTGTTGCAGTGGGCCTATATGAAGGCGAGCCCACTGTTGTTGGTATTGCCGGTGCTGTTGGCGCTTGTTTGCTGCTAGCGCTTGTTGTTGTCGGTCGCGCTGTTGTTATGGTTGTTGTTTTTGCAGCACTTGTTGTTGTTGGCGCTTATTTGCGCTTGGAATTGTTGTGGCTGGTAGTTGTTGCTGTTGGCGCTGACTACGCGCTGTTGTTGTTGTGAGCTCTTATTGTTGTTGTTAGCGCTGGTTGTTGTTGATGTTGACGTCGGCGCTGGCTGCGCTGTTTTTGTTGTTATGCCAGCTGTTTGTTGTTGTTTCTATGCCAGCTGGATGTTGTCGTTGGCTGCACGCTGTTGTTGTTATTGATGCAGCGGGCCTGTACGAGGCGGCCTTACTGTTGTTGGTGTTGCAGTGGGCCTATATGAAGGCGAGCCCACTGTTGTTGGTATTGCCGGTGCTGTTGGCGCTTGTTTGCTGCTAGCGCTTGTTGCTGTCGGTCGCGCTGTTGTTATGGTTGTTGTTTTTGCAGCACTTGTTGTTGTTGGCGCTTATTTGCTGCTAGCGCTTGTTACTGTCGGTCGCGCTGTTGTTATGGTTGTTGTTTTTGCAGCACTTGTTGTTGTTGGCGCTTATTTGCTGCTAGCGCTTGTTGCTGTCGGTCGCGCTGTTGTTATGGTTGTTGTTTTTGTTGCGCGTTGGCTACGCGCTGTGGTTATTGTTATTGGCGCTGGGTGCGCTAATTGTTGCTGACGCTTTGTTCTGCCCGGTAGTTGTTGCTTTTGGCGCTAGCTGCGTGCTGCTGTTGTTATTGGTGCAGCGGGCCTGTACGAGGCGGCCTCTGCTGTACTTATTGTGTTTTTGGCGTTGGCTGCGCGCTGTGTGCCACAGGCGCGTTGCTGGTTGTTGTAAGCGCTCCTTGTTCGCGTTTCCAGCGCAGTTGTTCTTCTGGCGTGTAGTGGTGAGCGCCTTTGTTGCCTAGCGCTGTGGTTGGCGTTGTAGTGGCTGTTGTTGCAAGCGCTATCGGAGTGCGCCTCTAGAGCTGTTGTCGCAAGCGCCTGTGTGCAGCAGCTGCTGTAATAGGTGGTTGGTACAGCTTACTCTGTTGTAGCTTGTGGGGAAATAAATTAAATAGTTATGGTTGAAATGAAAATTAATTGCACCTACTTACCGAAAATCCGCCTAATGGCATAGGACTGAAAACTAATTATGTAGCTGTAGACGAAGTTGGCCACTAACGCCTACAATTGTAATAATGCTTTTCGCTATCTGCTATCGATGGCAATGGTTGTTAGAGGGTCGTCAACTAGAAGATGCACACGCTTGTACGTGGCACACACGCGTGTGCAAGCACCGCAAAAGCCGCACAATTTCTCTTTGAAAATTTGTTGATTAAACAAATCTTTTTTTTTTTTTTTTTTTTTTATATAATTTTTATGTTAATTAAGCTAGAGAATGAACACACTGGGTTTTTTTCTCAATCGAAATCTTTTAATTTTTCGCACATACCAGGTCTATGTAAGGGGCACGTTCTTCGCTCTCCAGCGCTAAACACTTTTTATTTGCCGGTATACGTGCAAAATCTCAACAGTGCCAAGAAGATTCCAATATCTTTCCACTAACGGCACTATAGATTTGGAAATCTTCCGTTCGCTATAATATGATGTAATTTCTGGGTTGCCATGTTGCGCGATGCAAACGGTTATTGCCATCAGGACTCGAAACTACAATTTTTCTTAAAGTACTAAATTTTGTAAAAGTGTAGTAAAATTTAAAAAAATGGATTATATGAAAAAGGAAACTTGATTATTACTGGAAAATGATTAATAATTTTATTAATCTTGAATTCGATAAAAAAAGGAATTGATAAGAAACTTTTGTTGTTGTTGTTATATGAAAGCAAAATAAAAATAACGCAGTTGAATCTAGTAGTGAAAATTATTTACTACCTTTTTGTTGGGAATTTAATTCTTGTGAGATTAATTGAATAAATTCTATTTCTTCAAGAGTTTTGTCCCAAAAGAAGAAATAAAGGTCTATTGCCAACTTGATAAGCCCGCTGTGTCCTATGTTCTGCCCTGTTTTTGGACGCAGTATTTCCTTAAGAAGACAGAAAAGTAGTAAATTTTGGGTAAAGCGTAGTAAGTAGTAAAATTTACTGCTATCGTATTAGGATTCGAGTCCTGAGGCACGCACCTGTTTGCGCGCGCAAAATTTTTACTGTCCGGGTCATGTGGATGGTGTGTTCCCTGGGTGCCCCGGGTAACCCGAAACTGCTGGATTGGGGAATTGCGAACATTTTATACTCCAAATCCGATTAGTCACTTCAATGCTAATGAAATGAATTTTGCCAAACAAGGTATGATTGAAATTGACGTGGCTCTCATTCGAACGCAGAATATAATGTCCGATTGAAAAATCTTTAACCGACTTGAAGCGTTTTTACAATAAAAAAAAAATTGGTTAATTAATTTTTTTGTTTTAAATTTTCACTATTTGTATTTTATCTTTAATTCAATGACCAAACCAAAATGATAGTTAATTATGTAGCAAATTTGTAGCATTTAAAGTGTTTTATTGGTAACTGTAACCGAACAAAACTTTTTTTGTTTTCTCTCTAAAATTGCGGATGTTATAGGGTTAATTTATTGTTAATAGTGAAGAACCCATGAACATGTCCTATACCATAGGGTTAATTAATTTGTTTACATTCGTTTGACATACCAGTCCCTTACAAAAAGAATCATATTCAACTGTCAATCATACCCTGCCCAATACATTTTGCGCATACAAAAATAAATTCATACACAAAAAATGATACACCAATAGGTCTATTCCCCCTTTGCTGACACATTCACGGGCGCCCGCAATCATCCATAATTTCGCCCGCAGTTTACCCCGGCCACTCCAGGAACACACCACATACTTATTTTCATGGAAATTAAAAGTTCCGTTATTGGTACCTTTCCATTCCATGGGAAAATTTGGTGTTGCCAGCTGTGCATAACCATACCAACTCAAGAAAACAATCGATAAAAAGTCGAACCGGAGCGTGAATCTAAACTGTCAACTAAAAACCCCGTGAGTAATGCCCAATCACCATGAACCAAGAATGACTTAATCGAAGGCAAACCATAACAATATCTATCTCGATTATTTAGTGCCGTTACAAACAACCGTTATGTGAACAAAATTAATATACCCTTGTACTAGTACTAGTACGTTGGGTATAAAGATAGAAAAGGAAAGGAAAGGAAAAGAAAGGATGGAAAGGGAAGGAAAAGAAATGAAAGGAAAGGAGAGAAAAGCAAAGGAAAGCAAATAAAACCAAAGGAAAGGAAAGGAGAGAAAAGGAAACGAAAGACAGACGAATAAAAACGACCTAAAATAAATAGTTATAAACATTGAAACTTTATTACTGAATGGCGTAAAGAGGGAGAAAAAGGCAAAAAGAAGATAAAGGTAAAAAAACGGAAAATATAAAAAATAAGGAAAAGTAACGAAAATTTAAGAAATAGAAAAAATGTGATAGTTTAGGAAACTGAACTTCAATAAGGTAGAGAAATAAAATAAGGTTTTGTGGTTGAATTTCAACCACTGGGCAAACTCTAGTTTTTTAAAATGTTCGTTGAGCCAGAAAAACGAATGTGTATCAAAATTGTTTCGTATACGCCGTGGGGTATGTGGTTCAGTACAACACATTAATTTTTCTGGCTCAACGAAAAGTTTCCGAGCTATAGCCACTATTGATAGCGACGAGTTTGGTGCAACATTCATTCAGAAAGAGCAATTTATCAACTATTATTTGCTTCTAATAAAAAGTCAAAAGACGTGGCAACCACTTCGATATGATGCACTGTTTTTCATATTTATGGATAGAATACTAATATATTTGATGATATGAATTTCTATTGTCGCTATATCCTTATATATATATATATATATTTAATGCATAGTAATAATGGTAAATACATGTAAATTTGTCTGGGACGAATAATAATATTAGTTCAACAATTTTTACTATGGATTTCCTAACAATATTACAATTTGTTTTAACGTTTTTTGTATTCAAATTTTTTGAAATTTCTTATGATGGGGAATTTTTCTAAAAATTTCATAATATGCCGTAGCCGAATGGTAGAAAACTGGTCTAACATGCCAAAGGAGCATGGTTCGAATCTTACCGAAACCAGATTTTAAATTGCTTTTTAAACTATTTAGAATTTATCAATAGTTTATACGGATCATAGCTGGGGAATAATGATTAGTAATCCTAATGATTAGTAATCGGATTAGAAATTTTGTTTTTGTAAAGTAATTGATTAAATTAGGATTAGATGGCTATTCTAATCGTTACTTCTTGATTAGATTAGGTTAGGTTAGGTTCAAGTGGCTACCGTAGAGGCACACCTAGGCCAGTATTAAAAGGCCCGTTGTGATACCCCCAACACCAGGAAAGTCAGTTCCGGGACCCTGCCATATGGAAAATCCCGGTATTAACGGAATTCTCCACATAGCAGAATCCCGGGACTGACGTTCCTATACCGACACCGTTACTCCTCCTCGAACCATTTAGATGACTTGATGAAGGCCATCAGGTCCTTTATGTCCAGCTCCGTGACCTGGCGTAGGCTAACCAGGAAGGGAACTCCCAAAAAGCGCATTCTCGCGCCACTTAAAGCCGGGCAGTTGCAGATGAGGTGCTCCACCGTTTCCTCCTCCTCATCATCCTTACAACTCCTACAGCATCGTCGGTAGGGCACACCAAGTCTTTCTGCGTGCCTACCAATGAGGCAGTGCCCAGTCAATACGCCTATTAATATGGAGATTTCTCTTCTCCTTAGGGCATAAATTTGTCTCGATCTTTTATGATCCCATTTCGGCCAGGTTTCTTTGGATATCCGGCATCCTGGAGATTGCAGCCATCTTTCGTTGGCTTGGCGGAGTGTGTACTCCTTCAGCATTAGCTTGCAAGTGGCAAACGGCATACCTAAGCGCTCTTTATCCCGAAGAACCTGCTTGGTCGTGCCCTGCCTCGCAAGTTCGTCTGCCCTACAATTTCCCTCAATGTCCCTATGCCCCGGGACCCATGTGAGGTTCACTCGATTCTGTTGGGCCATCTCCTGTAGAGATCGACGACAGCTGAGCGTCAGTTCAGAGTTGAACGAATAAGAGCCAAGGGATTTGATGGCCGCCTGGCTGTCGCTGAATATAAAAATGTCGTGTCCGATAGTGTGTTGGCCTATCCAAGCCGCGGCGTCCATGATTGCTGAAACTTCAGCCTGGAAGACACTGCAGTGATCAGGTAGTCTGAAGGAGAGCTCAAGGTTCAGATCCTTTGAATAAACCCCTCCTCCAACTCTGCCGTCTAACTTCGAGCCATCAGTATAAATGGAAGTGCCGCCATGAGTGGCGGGACTCCGATCCGTGCTCTCCCATTCTTCCCTGCTGGGAATGTTGATTTTAAAACAGCTATCTCCGACTGTTGTGGTCGCACAACGATCCGTGCTCAGCGGAAGAAAGCTATAGGATCCCAAAATACAGGCGTGTCCAGTAGTGCTTGCGCCCCAGCCGGACGTTTCCCTTAGACGTAGAGCCGATGCTGCTGCTACCCGGTGCCCTTCCAGCTCGAGTGGCAAAATGCCAAGAATGGCCTGGAGTGCTTCATTGGGCGTTGTTCTTAACGCACCGCTTATACAGATCATGCAAGATCTGTGTACTTTACCTAGCAGATTAAGGTTTGTTGCCTTGCTCAGCGCAGGCCACCATACCACAACTCCATAGAGCATGATTGGTCGAATGATTGCGGTGTAGATCCATTTGCATATTTTGGGGCTGAGCCCCCATTTCTTTCCAATGGCTCTTTTGCATGTGTAGAGTGGAATACACGCTTTCTTCTGGCGCTGAAGAACATTCTCTTTCCAGGTTAGTTTCCTATCCAGAACTGTGCCTAAGAACTTGGCTTTGTCAGCCAGGTTCAGGTGCACGTCATTCAGTTTTGGTAGTGTTAGCGGTGGTATCTTATAGCGGTTGGTGAAAAGAACCAGTTCTACTTTTCCCGGGTTGATGCTCAGTCCGCAGCGCGAGCACCATGAGGAAACCTCTCGCAGTGCTGCTTGCATCAAGTCGCACAGGGTTTGTGGGAATTTGCCCCTATATACTATAGCTAAGTCGTCTGCATATGCCACTACCTTCCCGCCCCCCCAGCTTGTGTCTCGCAGCATCGAGTTGACAGTGAGATTCCATAGAAGCGGGGAGAGAACACCACCCTGAGGCGTTCCCCTTGTGACATAGCGTGATAAGTCAACCGAGCCCAGTGATGAAACTATTCGTCTACCCCTTAGCAGTTGATCAATAAGTCCAATAAGAGACCTGCTTATGCCCAGACTTGTTAAAGCGGTGTTTATAGCATCAGGGCTTATGTTGTTGAAGGCTCCTTCAATATCTAAAAAGGCCGCAAGACAGTACTCCTTCTCATACAGCGATTTTTCAATAACAGAAACTAGGCTGTGAAGCGCAGTTTCTGTAGATTTCCCTTTGGTGTATGCATGCTGATAGCTACAGATCAGGTTGCTATCAATAGTAGAGGAGAGGTAGTCATTTATTATCCTCTCGAAGGTTTTGAGCACAAAGGATGAGAGACTGATCGGCCTGTAGTCCTTCGGCTCGTAATGAGACGCCTTCCCCGCCTTAGGAATAAACACTACCGTGGCACTTCTCCAGGAGCACGGAATGTAGCTAAGAGCCAGGCAGGCTGTATAGAGAAATACCAGCCATTTGGCTGATGTCTCCAGCGTGTTTATGAGTTGTGCGGGAATAATCCCGTCTGGCCCGGCAGCCTTGAACGGTTCGAAGCTCTTAACCGCCCACCTAACCTTTTCCTCCGTGATGGGTATGTATACAGCCAGGTTTGTTGTAGGTGCTACGGGTTCCTCATGCAAGTTCCCTGGGAAGTGCGTATTCAAGAGCAGCTCTAGGGTTTCCCTCTCCGTGCTGGTCCAGGATCCGTCAGGTTTGCGCAAATAGCTTGTGGCTGTTTGAGTTTTTGAGAGCACTCGTCTAAGTCTCGCTGTATCGTCGACATTTTCGACCCCAGTGCAGAAATTTCTCCACGATACTCTCTTCGCCTGCCTCAGAGCTTTTTTGTAGGCCCTGAGTTTAACTTTATATTCGAGCCATTCAGTCTCCGTGCCAAGGCTCTTGGCCTTATTAAATTGTGTCCTACATGATTTTCGGAGCGAGTCCAGGTCGTAGGACCACCAATGCGGCCTATGTTTACCGCGTGGTTTTGCCACTGGGCAAGCCTGCTCTAATGCATTCGAGAGCGCCGTTGTAAAGGTCTTTACCAGATCCTCCAACTCCCCTACTGATGAGGGGACTTGTGGGGGCAGTGCTGGTAGGTCCCTAGATAGTATTTCATTGTGTAGCTGCCAGTTAGTGTTACGTGGGTTGCGTTTCATAACCGGCTGCTCAACAGAAAAGTCTAGAACTATTTCTACGTACCGGTGGTCGGAGAATGAGTGCTCATCGAGAACGCGCCATTTTCTGACCCACTCATAAGCGCCTTCGCTGCAAATAGTGAGATCTATTACCTCCCTACGGGTTTTAGTGATAAACGTAGGTTCGTTACCCACGTTGCAAACTACCAGGTTAGTTGTTAACAAATAGTCAAACAACGACTCTCCTCTAGCATTGATATCGGAGCTTCCCCACTGGACGTGATGAGCATTGGCGTCAGTTCCGATAATAAGATGACCCATGGAAAAATTTGCCACCAGGTCTTTTACCTCCCTCTGTGGCGGAGGTTCTTCGGCGTCGTAGGGCATATAGACCGACGCAATCGTCAGACTGGTACTGTCGACTGTTAAACTGGCAGCTGTAACGTCACCATTGGTATAGTTGGGCAAGAGAAATGCATTCAGCTCAGACTTAACTAAAATACAGGCTCTAACCCGGCCCCCCTCGCTGGCTCGAATAAGCTTATAACCCTTAGTCCCCAAACCGCAAATCCTTGAGCTGTTGACCCAGGGTTCTTGGATGAGGACCACATCTACGTCGCCTTTAGAGAGACGACTGATTAAAGCAGCCGAGGCTGCTTTAGATTTGTGCAGGTTTATCTGAATCACCACCAACATGAGAGTGCTCAGACTTCCCTGCCAACGCCGTATCGTCGAGTTCCACCTCGTCTGGAGGCTTATCTTTCAACGACGATTTCTTCAGACCACGGTTTGGCGTGGCAGAGATCCTCCTAACTGTGGCAGTGTCAACTGTGGTGCGCTCAGGACTAGCTGCTATCACTGTGACGTTGAGGTCCTCCCCGTCCAGCAGGCTGTCTCCCATCTCCGAGCTGTTCACTGCTCCTTCGCCATTTGACGTGGCAGATACCATACTTTCCGAGTCGGACATCTCCGACTCCCCTTCCGGCACTGCGATGTCCGAGTCCTCCGGTGCAGCCGAAATAGCAGCGCGCTGTGCATCGCCGCGGTATACGTGGATCACGATCTGACCCATGCCGTAGTGCACTCGTCCATTGCACCGTTTAAGGGGCTCGAGTGCCTCCTTATTCAAGGTGAAGACCACTTGCCTATCAGGCCCTACCGCGTCCTCGACCAGATTTACACCCCAGTCCTGCGTCGGGAGAGACGGGTTCATGATCCTCAGCATCCTGAGAATTCTCTCAGGTTCAGCAGGGATAGCAGGAATCCACGCTCTTGCCCTTGGCCGAGCCGGGATGTCCTTCCAGTCGACAACCTCGATTCTTGCCCCTTGGTAGATCTCACCTAGTCTTGCAGCTGCTGCCTTGTACAGTGCAACAGTTTTTGCATCCTCGCAAGCGAATACCTTGATTCGGCCCTGGTGCCATCCCGCATCAGAACCCATCGGAGTGGCACCCGGAGACTCATCCATAATGTCGAGAAGGGCATTACCGATAGCGTTCCGGACGAACCGCCACTGGTCCCTAGGGATGGCCCAGTTTTCATTACCTCGGTCAATGACGCCTATGAGGATCCTATCCTTAGTCACTTCAGCAAAGCTGAGTTTACCCATTACGGGGGCGTGTTGCTGCCGCTTCGGGTGAGGTTTTAAATCCACGTCCGATCTCTGGCGTTTGAAGGGATTTATATTAACCTTCTTTGGCGCGTAATCGCTTTGGAAATTCGGTAAGATAACTTTAGCCATCTCCACCGTCTTCCTAGCATTCGGCGATAGCGTCTCTTGTGAAATACCCTCGTATTTCTTCAGTATCCTCGCGGCCGCTCTTTTGTCCAAGTACTCAGAGCGATTGGGAGATGTCTTTTGGGGTAAATTTCGACCCGTAGTTGCCATCGCGGTCGTTCCCTTATCAGACGTTAAAGACTTGGTTTCGGTACCGGCACTTACTAGGGCTCTAGCATCAGCCGTTGTTGGCTTCACCGTGTTTGTACCGGTACTTACTTTGGGGATTGCCCCCTTATTATCCAGAGCTGATCGACTCGTAGTTGCCATCGCTGTCGACCTCTCGGCTGATGAAGAAATGGAGTTTGTCCTCCGACGTTGCGTTCTCGCTTGCTCCAGCATTTTCCTCCTCTGCTGGGCAGTATACATGGTTGTATCATTATTTTTAAGGTTTTTATTACTTTTTTTCATCTTGTTCGTACGACCCCTTGCCGGGCAAGGCCAGTTTAGGGTCAAAGGAAGAGTATGGGGAATGTGTCGTCCGCCGCGGCAGAGCCCCATGCCGCGGTAAGGCCATAGTTACTCTCCGAGGCGGCCCGGTATCAGAGAGGCTCCGTTCGATTACAGCCACGATTTGCCTCCCGGCTGCAAACGTCCAATGGGCACGTGGTCGCATAACACCCTGGATTGGGAGGGGGAAGATCTTAGTCATCGCGCCAGAGAGGCTTGGCTTCTCTCGTAATGTAGTACCGGCGGCACTATGATCACAAGGGCAGCGCAGCCCTGTGGCTATCGACTTAAGCCCTCGTACCGCGGCAAGGTGTCAACCCTTCACGATTAGAAGTAATCAAAAATCGAATGGCGATTAGCGACGATTAGCATATCTTATCAAAACTAATCAAAATTAATCAAAAAAAAATCAATAAGTTTTCTCAATTAGTTTTGATTAGATGAACTATTTGGAAATATCTTTGTAAAAAAAAATTATTTATTTTTGTATACTTTATTTATTCACATGATATAAATATTTTTGAATATTTCATAATATTGCATCAAGGTCAACCTGTTTATAAAAAAATATTTCAGGCCAATCTATTTTTTAGTTGTAAATATAATAAACGACCCATATATTCTCGTTTTTTTTTGTTAAAGATTCAGAAGCAGAGAAGAGAGCACTGAGATTTCATGGTACACGCGCCTCTTTGCACCTCTTCGCACATTCGTTGTTCATAGGAGAAATTGAATGAGCTTTCCGGTGAGCTGAATCTGTCTCCTTTTACATCAAGTGATTTTCAATATTTGGAGTCATACAAGCTGCTAATGGAGCCTATTTCCCAAACTTTGGATTTTCTCCAAGGTGCAACCAATGTGAAATATGGTTGTATTATTCCTGCGTTATTTGAGTAATAAACTGCTAAAATTATCAAAAAAAAACCCGAAGTTTTGAGCTATGTTAGCTCAACAGCAGTACAATTAGAACATAAATTGAGAGAAAGGTTTAAACTGTATTTCACATCTGCTCCTGAGGTAAATATGGCATTAGCGGCAGCTGTATTGACACCAAATGTGAAAATGAAATGGTTGCGGGTTATACAAAAAACTTCACCTGACTGTACTCATGAGCAGATTAGTAAACGGGTGATTGACGTAATAAGCACTTTATTCCAAAATGATTCCACATGTTTTGAAACAGTCGTGCCTCAATTAGACTATGAAAGCTCTTTTTATGATTTCAATAATGAAGGTAATTTGATCAATATTTTAAGATTTTTCGAACTAAATATTTTTCTGGTTCTAGAAGATGATGAAGAGGCGTTAATTGCCAAAACAACAATTTCACCAACCGGGTCAAACGATTTCAAAGAAGTGGTTAGCAATCAGCTGTACGCGTATTTGAATGACCCGACGCCAGGTCCTGAAATTAGGAAGAAATATGGTGCACTGAAGGAAGCGTGTCTAGCGTTCAATACCCCGCTTACGTCATCAGCGCCTGTCGAAGGCTGTTTTCATTTGCTGGAATAGTCAATAACCCAAGACGGAATTCATTGTCTGACTTTTCTTTTGAAAAGTTTGTAGTAACGAAGTCGAATATAAACTTTTTGTGATACATATACATGCCAATGTGAGATTTTGTGAGCTCGAGGCCTTGCTTTGAATAAAACACTATGTTAATATTCATACATTTATTTGGTCGATATTTCGACTTCAATCTGAAGTCATTCTCAAGACTTTTTTAAGAACACAACATGAAAAGATAACAAACAGAAATTAATATATTTCTGTTTGTTATCTTTTCATGTATAAATATATTAATTTCTGTTTGTTATCTTTTCATGTTGTGTTCTTAAAAAAGTCTTGAGAATGACTTCAGATTGAAGTCGAAATATCGACCAAATAAATGTATGAATATTAACATAGTGTTTTATTTAAAGCAAGGCCTCGAGCTCACAAAATCTCACATTTTTTTAAATAAATAAGGCCATTAAAAATCAAAAATTATACATGCCAATTCTAAATAATTTTCACCAGTGAACCGGTGCAAACCGTTTCACCTTTTTCATACATTTTTGCTCACAAATTATATGAGAGTGAGAAAATCCGCAAAGTGAGAAATTGTTTAGAATCGGCATGATAATGTTAATGAAATTTTTAATAAAACTTCTTTGAAGTTTGTTATTTTATGAATTAAACTAAAAAGAACCACAAAAATATTTCAAAATAAATGATCTAATCAAAACTAATCAAGAAATCCAATCGATTTTTTTTTTATTACTTTTGATTAGTTTTGATTAGATATGCTAATCATCGCTAATCGCCATTCGATTTTTGATTACTTCTAATCTTATCAATTAGTAAACTAAAACATTAGGAATCAAAAAAATCTAATTGATTAGATTACTTTTTTTTTCTAATCGTAATGATAAGTAATTCTAATCGAAGTTCCCCAGCTATGATACGGATACCACTTCAATAGTGATTTATCAAAAATGTATTGATGGAACATCCATATTCTTTGATGGGACAGGATTATCAATTTTTATTTAATGTGATATCAATAATTATGGATGTTCGATCCATAGATTTCCCTCCGTGTAGGCTTTACAAAACTAACAATTTTCATTGTCGATGGGGAATTTCGTGACAAATAAACGGTAAAGGAAAATTTTTCAATGCATATTAAAGTTTTCTAGAGAACCCCTGAAAAGCCCATACGTGGCATATATTTTCATATAATTTCCTGAACTAATTTTACAATTGCCATATGTAAGAACCGGTAACTCTTAGAAAAAAATGTTAGGACCATATTTGTAGAGAATTTTCAGGTTTACAACTTGGTCTCAGGTAGTTTTCGAAAAAACTTACCGTTTTCGAAAATGTTCAAAAAACTTAAAATTTTGACCTTGAAGGTAAACCTAAGCTGTACGCAAAAAATTTCGCTCTGTGGGAATTATTGTTGTTTCATATGTCAATATTGACCGGACTAAAAGTCTTCAATATGCCGTAATCCTATTTACAAAAACTGGAGGGATATCAGAGTTACAAATTTATAATTTTTATTTATTTATTAAAAAAAAACATATTTTCAATTTTTACACTTCATGCCTTATACTATCCCCTTGACGGCATAAAAACCGTAGGATTTCCCGAGACAGCCACTATGCCAAGTAGCAGACAAATTAAAATCGTCTTCATCATCTTATTGTGATTTTTGTTGTGCTTATCTAGGAAAGCTTTAGAAATGTATAACCAAATCGGGTAAAAGCGATCTTTCTACTAACTGTTTCGACCAGTGAGCCACATATAAATACCGGAAATATATACACGTGCTTTCATAAATCGATTATTTACGGGTGTTATGATGAGTGTAAATTTTAGAACAGACGCCTGGTTTCTCGAAATTTAACAACGCTATCGACATTTAATAAAATATATCGCTGGCTTCGTAAGCAAATGTTGGTTGGTTGGTTGCCGTGCTGCCCGGTCAGAAGGACTGGCTTAAGTACCGCGCTGGGCGCCATTTTGATTCACTAACTGTGTAACCAATTACACTTTATTGTCTAAGGACTAGATGGATATTGGTCAAACCATTTGGCGAGACTTATAAATTTGCTTATGTCAACTGTGGATCACTTAGACACATCCTTCAGGTCAGGGGCGCAGCCAGAAGAAAATGTTTGGGGTGGTTTTTATTTTTTCCTTTTTAGTATTTTCCTAGCACAACTATTTACAAAATTAGGTAGTAGAGAAAGGAAAGCATTTAAAAAGATAATTATACACATATACATTAGACTGGGCCAAAAATTCAAAATTTCGTTTTTTTCAAAAATTACATTGATTTTCTTTTTAAGAAATATAGAAAAAAAATTACTGTAATTTTTACGGATTTTTAAATTAAAGTCTAGAGGTCTATTACCGCTAGCTAAGATTTTACAGACTTTGCCTCATATTTGGTATAAAAACGACAAACCATTGTTGTTAAACACCCTTTACCTGAACATATTTTTGAAGGAAATCGAATTCCCTATAAAATTTGTATTGACCAAAATTGTGTAAGACTAGCTGTGTTCTAGTATTCTAGCTTAAAAAATTAGCATGTTTTTTCGATTTCCCATTTTTTCTTTCCAAAATTGTCAAAAACGCAAATATCCATGTACAACAAAGATAGATACAGATTATTAAAGGAAAAAAGGTTAAACAACTTTTTTTTGTTAAGTTACTTTTTCGAAACTTATTTAGTATTAAATTAAAAAAATTCATATTTCCGTCTTTTTTTGGTGTTTTTGATCCAATTTTTTTTACTAAATTTGGTTTATTGATATTCTGCGTGATTAATTATCATTACATGATCAATATTATAACAAAAAATATACATTTCTCATATTCAAACATATTTTTGCTTAATATAGGCTTTCTGTGCGAGGGTGCAGTTCTATAGTCTTCAAATGGCGCAGCCACAAAAAAAAATTTGACGGATCTGTGAACAGGTGGCAGTTCTTCTCTAACCTAACAAAACCATCACAAAATAATATTGGACTTCTTTGCAAGGTTAGGACCGAACCTCAGGCCCGTTTTTAAATTCTGGTATCGAATTCGGATTCAGCATCCGAGTTCCCTTAAGAATATGTATTTAGCTTTGTTCGATGTTGATTTTTTCATGTTTCGCAAATTTTCAAACCAAAATCGGGAATTCTGAGAAAATTTCAGTCTAGGCAGCTTTTGTAGGGAATTCAATTTCCTACAAAAATATGTTCAGGTAAATTGAGTTTTTCAACAATGATTTGTCGTTTCTATACCAAATTGGAGGTTAAGTCTGTAAAATCTAAACTAGCGATGATAGACCTTTAGACTTTAATATAAATTTCTAAAAAAAATTGCAGTAATTTTTTTCACCTTTCTTAAAAAGAAAAAAAAAAAAAAAAATTCCGACTCGACCCCACTGTGGGGTACATGTACTGGTGTGTGGTCGCTGGAAGGGAAGTGTTTATTCATTAGGGTTACTGGGGATCCCTCCGCTGAGTCTCACGAAAAGATTATTTACATGCTCTTTGGACAGGCTTGAGCCTTCGCCTTCCTTATTGCTTTCTTGTAGGTTTGGAGCGTTTCTCTATATGACCGCCAATCTTTGGTAGTGTAACATACATTGAATGTTTTCCGTACTGATGTTCTCAGCTTCCTAAGCTCACCGTTCCACCACGGAGGAGATTTCTTCTTAAGAATTCTGACAGGGGAAGGTTTGTTGTACGATATTACTAGAGCGTGCTCCAGTTTGTCCACTGCATCATCCATCTCTTGCGAGCTGGTGATGTCAGGGTGGGGCTCTCTTAGCGTTAAGGATTTCTCGGAGAGTTTGACGAATTTGTCCCATCTAGTTCTTGGTGGGTTCCGATACCGAAGAGGCCGGCCCGGGCCATACCCTATGTCGGAGAAGATCAAGCGATGGTCAGATAGGGAGGCTCTGTCTGAATCCTCCCAGTTACTTACCAGCTCTGAACCATTATCCGTTGATAGGGTCAGATCGAGGACCTCCTCGCAGCCCTGGAATCTATCCGAACTCGGGAAAAAGAAAGTTGGCTTAGTACCCCTAATGCAGATACCCAGGTTTGAATTAAGAATATAGTGTAAAAGGGACTCACGTATATCGTTGATTGAAGTACTGTCCCACATAGAGTCTCTTGCATTTGCGTCGCAGCCGATAACAACGTTTTGGTTTTTGTTGTGAAACAGGAAGTATTTGAGTTCGGTAGGTGGGGCCGGCCTGTCGTGGGCAATGTAGGCTGAAATGACGAAGATCGGCCAACTTTACTACCGTTACGTCTGATGTACTACCTTGTGGTCCACCTTCGCCAGAGCATCCAAGGACTCTTCGCATATTTCGACCAGAATTAGTTTGCTGGTCTTCCTCTTTGGTCAAATGGTCTGCAATGGCCGGGATGCTTCTGTTGTACATATTTATGTACGACAACAATTCCTCCCCCGAGTCATCCATAGGTGGTAGCCAAATGCGCGCCCGCAGGACGTTGTTGACCTCTCCGCTAATTTGTGCTACACACCCCGAAAGGAAGTCCAGCGAGGCCTGATCAGCGCATTTGATGACCCTATATCCCCGGCGGCTCTCGGAGAAGTCAAACACTGGGAAGGGACCGGTCGGGTTGTCGCGCACGTGCCTCATGGCCAGTTTTGACAGCCTGACCTCGATCTCCACCCAGTTCTGTTGAATTGTTGACGGCGATCTACTGTTTGCATCCACAATGGCCAAATGCAGGTTATCCCTGCAACCTCGTTATAGTGCTTGGCTGTGGTGTTTCTCTTTTGAGAAGCGTCCTGGTTGCGTGTAGGGGCCGGATTGTTCTTCTGGAAGTTTTCGTACTCCTCCACCACCGTTTTGTAATATTCGGCGTATTTGGTACCGCAGGCTGCCTCGCCGTTTTTTATTCTTTCTAACATAAACAGCGCCCGCTGGTACCTACCGCCTTGACTGGCCTTCAGTTTTCTTTTTCTTCCTACCTTTGGCCGCAGGTGCACTTTGGTTGGCGCCGCCAGCCGCCTTGGGGTCGGAAGTTGGTCCTAGGTTTGGTTGGTACCCAACCGGTTTTTTGCGCTGGTGTAACTGCTTGTGCTTTCGGTGTTCTATGGTTGGTACCACCGCAAGCACTAATTTGCTTCGCCAATTCATTAGCTTCAAAAATTGATTCGTCTTGCCTATGTGCATTCGTTTCGCCGCTCATGATAACGGCCGTAAATAATCAAAATATGAAAGCACGTGCATGTTGGCCGGGTATTTATACCCCTATAGATCACTGTTCGAAACAGTCGAAAGTACACCTTTTGGTTTTTTGCATTTCTTTATTTGTTCTACATAAGCACAACAAAAATCACAATAAGATGATGAGGACGATTTTAATTTGTCTGCTACTTGGCATAGTTGCCGCCTCCGCAGCGCCAGGTTTTCCAATAATAAGGGGATAATATAGAGCACGAAATGTAAATTTGCAATATCTTATGAAATACATATATACGATTTCGCAATGTAAAAAATATTTACTTTTTAACATGGTATTCAAATTCAGGAGGTAGTTGGAGGTAGTTTCACTTCAAAACTTTTGGTGGTTATTGAATTTTTCATAGACATTGTGGAGAGAAATTGCCACATTGTAAAATTTAATTTTGGGAGTTTTGGAAAATTTGTTTGGGACTTTTTTAATTTTTGAAAAAAAAAAAAAAAAAATCTTAATAGTTTCGAATTGTTTACTTTTCTGAAAACAGACTGCTAGACTACTACAAAAAAATGTTAATTCTAAAAAAGTGGTACGAAAGCAAGTTTCTTATGGCTTCATATACCGGCGTTGTTACTTATTAATTTGTACTAGGATCGCCCGTGGTCGAAATTCGACCATCTTCAATTTTCTTCAAAAAAAAAAAAAACTAATGGCGGCGATATACCAACAGGTTATCCTAACCTCTAACGAGATTTTCTTCAACTCTCTCTTAATATACATATCTCCCGTTCACAACAAAACCAAGTAAGTGGCTCCCCCGGGACAAATGCAAATTTGGATTAAGTGATACCATACATTAGGGTGGTGCAGCAAAGTAGTACAACGGAATAGCTGACGACAATACATTAGGATATATCTACAACAGATATATATGCACAAAAACCTGGTATGGGCTTATAATATTTCGATATATAATGGTACTTTTTTATCGTAACTTGGTGGAATTTTACTTTTAAAAATACCATATCGTTAAAAATATAAACTTTTTAATGGAGAAAAAACTAAATATGGAAGTGCTCTACGAAAAACCTTGGATTATGTGAATTATGTGATTATGTGAACGATGATAGTGTGAAGATTGCGAGGATGCAATGATATTTATATGATTTGGTACATTTTTTTGTTTCTTTGGCACAAAAATGAAGGCAAGTGGCAGCTGCCTGGATCGCTGTATACTTATGTACGTTCATGTGAGAGTAATGAGCCCGAAAAGTGCTGGGAGTGGTTTTCGAAGCGCAGAGTTTTTGCGGGAGAGTGTTTGTCGGAGTTTCGATGACTTTGCAATTTGCAAGGTACCGTTTCTGCTCCTTGTTTCACGCATACATATCTATAAATATATTATGTTTGGGAATTTAAGTTTTTTTTTGAAAATTACAATTCTGGTGTTGCGAACAAAATTTTTAATTCTATATAACTAACTTCACTTTTTAGTTTGAAAAATACATTTTCTGCTTAGAAAATATACTTTTCCAATATTTTTCTCCTTTAAAAATTACATACGTGAAAAAAAATAAATGGAAAAAAGTTTAGCACATCAAAATATAAAAGTAGAAAAGGTGTTTTCATACAAAAAAGTAGAGTTACTCATATAAAACGGTATTTTAATCAAAGTTCGTATGGTATTTACCTCCAAAATATGCGATTAGTCCTGGGTTAATCGCAGAGGAATAGTAGACTACTATTTTTTTAGTCTCTTTTAGATGGAATAAATTGGTCGCATTTGTTCAAGTATGTCCTATGAAGAGACTAATTATACCCTTTTTATGCCAGAATGGGTATAAGTGTATACTACTTGCAGGACACCTGACTTCGATTCTCGGCGAAGGCAAAAATTTAAAAACTTTTTTTTTTTAATTTTTATGTTTTTAAACAAGGAAAACTAAAAAAAAAACAGAGTTCTGACAATCGAGGTGTCTACCATGACGCCAGTAACTACTTAAAATTGTCAGCGTCTAATTACAGTTTTGCTCTAAATGAGACAATTGGGGATATTTTTCGCCGCGCCGCGCCCTCTTTCCCCTTCCAACTCTTTTTTTCCTTCCTGCGGGTTATATTATACCTTTTCAGAATCTCTACATATAGTATGTATGTATGTTTGTGGACGTATCACTCAATAACCGCTGATTGGAATTCAAAGAAATTTTAAATTTAAATTTAAGATATCGATTATTCCGATAACTCAACCGATTTCAAAGTTATCGGTCGATATCTAAGTTATCGGCCAATATTTGAACCAAAAGGACCTTTTGGCGATCAACATCAACTGTTTAAAACACCCCAGCGGTACAATTGAAAATGTGTCATCGATCAAAATCTTTTTATTGTTGTTGTCCGGAGTTCTTTTTGGAACATATTGACACAACAATATCAGTTACAGTCTTCGGAGATGCCGCAAAAACTTTCGATGTAATAAGACTGTTGGTTGTTTTGCTAAAATCTTACCTTAAAACAGTTATAGAAACAGTTACAAAAACGTGAAAGCTTGTTAAATTGCAATTTTAAGAGAAATGAAATAAGTCCCAATGAAAATGAAATAAATCCTAATGGTAAAAAATATTAAATTGTAGTTTTAAGAGAAATGAAATAAGTCCCAACAAATATGAAATAACTCCCAATGCTGGAAAATGAAATAACTCCCAACGAAATCCCGTTGGGAGTTATTTCATTTGGGAGTTATTTCTTTATGAAATAATTCCCAACAAAATTTTATGAAATAAGTCCCAACGCATTGGGAATTATTTCATTATGAAATAAGTCCCAATTTGTATGGAAAATATTTGCAACTTATTTCATTATTTTTTTTGGACTTATTTCATTTGGGATTTATTTCGTGGTACCTATCTATTATATATTAATACGCTAACACTTTCCGCATACAAACTTTCGCAACCCAATTTCGTATAGTATTTATAGATAGATCCCTATAAAAGTTAGATTGGAAACTTAGAATGGACTATTATGCTGTCTCGCCAAAAAAAAAAACTGAAAATTATTTTAGTTTATTTATTATTAACAAAAAAGAGGTCTTCAAACTCTCCAGCTATTTTGTTATCTCCACATTCTGTTATACCCGCACTATACATCACTATTCAGCACTATTATAAAACCCCCAAAGCCACACCCATCCGCTCATTTCCTTACACACACACGTACATATCTATGCAATGATCCAGCAGCTGCCACTTGCTTTTATTTTTGTGCCAAAAAAAAACAGCAAAATGTACCAAATCATATCCTCTTCGGCATCTAAACACCATTTGTAAGCTAAGAAATCCAGCTTCACTTCTGGCTTTACATATTTAACTTTTTGCCTATTGGTAAAGTTTATTTTTTTTAACGATATAATTTTGTAAGAAAACTTCGCAATGTTAAGATCGAAATTTTAATAACGCACGTACTTTAACTAAAGAACAATTTTCCATGACACTAATGCTGATTTCGTTGAACATGTTAACACCCTTGCACAGAACACTGTAAAAGTGTGATAGAAGTATATCCGTTCTACATGAACCTGCTATCGATAAAACGAAAAAAAAACACTGCCCTGTTTGCTACGCTATGTGCATGAATAATTAGGTTTCGCTCATCATCATCATCATTTATTGGCGCTTAACCGCCTTAGCGATTTTGGCCGTTGCATATCAAAGCACGCCAGTCATTTCTTTTTAGCGATAACTGACGCCAATTGGAAGCCCCAAGGGAGTTCAAGTCATCCTCCACCTGTTGTTTCCATCTCAGTCGAGGCCTCCCCCTTCCTCTGCTGCCGAATTCAGGCGACGATAGGAAAACCTTCTGTGCTGGAGCTTCTTTGTCCATTCGCATAACATGGCCCAGCCAGCGGAGTCTTTGGGCTTTAATTCGCTGGACTATGGTCAGATCTGCGTAGAGCTCGTACAGCTCATCGTTAAATTTCCTTCGATACTCGCCGTTGGCATCACGGGAAGGACCATAAATCTTCCGGAGAACTTTTCTCTCAAATACTCCAAGGGCCATCTCATCTTCTCTTGACATTGTCCATGAATCTGAGCCATACATCAGGACACGTATGATGAGAGACTTATAGAGCGTGATCTTTGTTCTTCGAGAGAGGACTTTACTTCTCAATTGCCTACTCAGTCCAAAGTAGCACTTGTTGGCAAGAGTGATTCTCCGCTGGATTTCTAGACTGATATTATTTCCGGTGTTGATACTGGTTCCCAAATAGACGAAGTCCCTCACAGTTTCAAATTTGTAACTATCAACAGTGACATGGCTGCCAAGGCGCAGGTGCGCCGATTCTTTCTTTGATGACAGCAAATACTTCGTCTTGTCCTCGTTCGCGGCAAGACCCACTTTTTTCGCTTCCTTATCCAGTCCAGAGAAGGCAGCGCTTACGGCGCGGTTGCTAAGGCCTATGATATCAATATCATCGGCATACGCCAGCAATTGCGCGCTCTTGTAAGAGATTGTACCATTGCGGTTTAGCTCTGCTGCTCGAATTATCTTCTCCAGCATCAGATTGAAGAAATCGCACGAAAGGGAGTCGCCCTGTCTGAAGCCTCGTTTGGTTTCAAATGGCTCAGAGAGGTCCTTCCCGATTCTGACGGAGCTGTTGGTATTGCTCAGGGAAGTCAAATTCAGACATGGCGGCATACAGGCAACTCCTTTTTGCGCTGTCAAAAGCGGCTTTGAAATCGACAAAGAGATGGTGTGTGTCGATTCTTTTATCATGGGTCTTCTCCAGGATTTGGCGTATCGTGAAAATCTGGTCGATGGTAGACTTACCAGGTCTAAAGCCACACTGATAAGGACCAATCAGTTTGTCTACGATGGGCTTCAGCCTTTCACACAACACGCTAGAAAGAACCTTATATGCAATATTAAGAAGACTAATTCCGCGGTAGTTGGTGCGGTTAGCGGGATCGCCTTTCTTGTGGATTGGGCAAAGCACACTTAAATTCCAATCCGGAGGCATGCATTCGTCTGACCATATTCTGCATAAGAGCTGATGCATGCTCTTTACCAGCTCTTCGCCTCCGTGTTTGAACAGCTCGGCGGGTAGTCCGTCTTTTCCAGGCGCTTTGTTGTTTTTGAGCCGGGATATAGCTATCCTCACTTCATCATAGTCTCACCTCTCATTAAACATCTTCTCCTTCCTTGGATGGAGGGATGACATGACCTACTCGAAGGTTTTGAGTACAAAGGAAGAGAGATAGATCGGTCTGTAGTCCTTAGGCTTGTAATGGGACTAAGAGCCATGCAGGTTGTATAAAGAAATACATACCAGCCATTTAGCTGATGTCTCCAACGTGTTTATGAGTTGTGCGGGAATAATCCCGTCTGGCCCGAACAGCCTTGAACCGTTCGAAGCTCTTAACTGCCCACCTGACCCTTTCCTCCGTGATGGGTATGTTTACAGCCCGATTTGCGGCAGGTACTGAGGGTTTCTCACGAAGGTTCCCTGGAAAGTGCGTATTCAAGAGCAGAGTTAATTACGAATTACCCTAAATAAATTTGGCCAAGAAATTTAGGAAAGTTGGGCAATGTGATATATGTACGCAAGGGCGGATCCGTATCCACCTCTAAATCCGCCCTTGTATGTACCTCGCTGTGTGATCTTACTTTACCTTATTTTTAACTAACCCAAGTGTCATGTTTCCCTTTCTCCATGCGGACGAACCCGCGAATAGTAGACAGAAATCACGATGTACAATCATGACAAGTTATTTCTAATGATAGGAAATTATCTATACCCTAGTACTCGATATATCTCTATAGGGGTATACCCCAAAATTTTCCACTTCAACTTTAATTTTATTTAAATGAAATCAAATTGCTAATCTACACACAGAACAAAGGAGCGTAGGTTCAATTCTACTTTAATATAATTTCGCTAAACGTTTTGCGTATTGATACCGATTTCTAATCACAAAAGTCAATTAAAACTTTCTTAACCAATTAGGTACCAATTAAGACATCCGGGGAACCAAAAAAGACCAAAGACTTAATAAATTAATGAATGATAATTTTTTTTTTGCAAGATAATAAAATCCGTTTTTGAGTTATCTATACTTTACTATTTTAGATTGTAGAATTAATATATCGCTCATTTGCTGCAACGTCGTCATAACTCAAAAAACCCAAATTTTGAGTTAACATCACTAATATATCGGAAATAATATGTTTGATCAACTGACAAAGTGTTATGTCCGAGGTTTTACTATTTCACGCAGCATCGCGGTAGAACTAATTACTTATCCCATATAAATATACGGCAATTCAAAAACTAAAAATGCGTTTTCTGTAATATCACAATGTTTGAGTTATGACGACGTTGCAGCAAATGAGCGATATCATTGATGCCTATGCAAAACCACCTATCTACCAGAAGCAAAAGCTCATAAATGACAAAAGTGGCAAAAATGAGATTTGGTATCCGTGGGTTCCAGGCATTAAGTGTCATCAATAAATTTAATAAATCTCGCACTCCAACAAAAAACACAGAAAAAACGGAAAACTGCCTAGCGAATGTAATGCAAAACCACCCATCGCCAAGTAAAAAAAAAATCAGCAAATATATTTGCAAAACCATTCATAGGCAAAATAGTTTCACAAAAACATAGCGAACTACTTGAAACTGAAAGGAGATAGGTCGCCTTGTTGTAATGGATATTGTTGACAGAAGTAAGGACAAACATAAGGATGCCAAATGGGCCATATGTACTCATATGTGTGTCAAATTCGCTTAAGTTGCTTTGCGTTTACACGCTATGTCAGATGGAAATAGAAACCATTCTATTGTTTATGTTCGTACATATGATTTGTCAGAAGACATTTCTCTTAAGGCTGTACGATTTATCGACTTTTTTTTCTTTCGAAAATCGCTTTATGTTCTTTTTAAGATTATACCTTCAAAATACATCTGCCACGTCTTAATGTTCTTTTAAACAATCATATGTATATGTCCTCTTATTTGCAGATGAATGGATGAAAATCGATATTGAATGGCCGATCAAGCGTTGGTTTGGTAATCACGACCTCAGCCACCTTATACGCATAACATGTCGAACATGCGATATGGGTAAAATGGAGAGAATGATTTCCTTGAATAAGGATTATCGCCCGTTCATTATGATCGATACACAAAATCGACGCCGTGCATCACGTCAGAAACGTGGCATTAATTGTACGGATGGTGTGACGGAATGTTGCCGCGAGAAGCTATACATCTCATTTGATGAAATTGGCTGGGGTGATTGGATTATACAACCTCGCGGCTATGATGCTTACTTTTGTCGTGGTTCGTGCGGTAGTGTGGCGAGTGTGTCGCAATCGGCGTCTCATCACAGTGCTTTCTTGCAGAAAGTCGCGTTGTCAAGGCGTAACCGTGGCAGCAAACCACTGGAGCTAATACCTTGCTGTACCGCCAAACAGTATTCTTCATTGCAGCTCGTCTTCATGGATAGTAATAATACGGCGACACAAAAAACTTTTCCAAATATGGTTATAGAATCGTGCGGTTGTCGATAGGCACTCTCTGACTCCAGTATCAACAGACAGTACTTTATACATATATCTAGTGTATATCTTTGAATTAAGTTATGTAGTCATTAAGCTCGCGCTTCTCAAATATCTCGCATCTAATCAATATCACTTGACAATGCATGCAGGTACGAGCATTTGCGCTTATACTTCATTTTTAGGCGGTACTTCTCACGTGCTACTCAGAAGAAGTCGACAAAAGTCTCAAAACAGAATCACTACCCCGTTTCTGTAACTCAATTCGATCGATCGTCTCGACTGAAATAGTCGTCATAATGACGTCATACTCATTGCGTTTTACGCGGTGACAAAAATTATTTTTTTCAATTTTGAATCGAGTCGAGTGTGACGTCATTAAAATCGAGAAATTTGTCGATTTTTACAGAAACGGGGTACAGGTTTTTATTAGAATAAAAAAAATAAAGTAAACTAAACTAAAATTTCATAAAATGAAATACATAAAATAAAAGATAATAAAGTATAATGAAAAAAAAAAATAAAAATTAATAAACAAGTAAGGGAGTCTACGTTCGGGTAAACCGAACATTAAATACCCAGCGGTAGTTTTCAGAACGGGATAATAATACCATGACTTGTCAATGATATAGGCCCTGGAACAGTGGTTCCCAATATTTTTTTCGTTGAGGACCCTCTGACTTATTACTATTCCCACGACCCTTCACTTTTTCAATAAATATAAAAAGTGCAAATGTTTAAAAGCCGTTTATTATTCTTTTTCAAATACGCTTTAAAAGTTTAAATTAAAATAATAAATATTTTTTATCGAACCAATTTGTTAAATTGAGAATAGTAGGTTCTAATGATACACTCGAGGCTGCATGTTCTGTACCAATTGGTTGATTCTAGGTTGTGTTTTTCCAGAGCTTTTATCAGATCGCTATCGACATCAAGACAATTTCAGGGCTGTCTCATAGAAGTAGGTTGGAGAAAAGCGAAGTACTAGACTCGTAAAGCTAGATATCAGGCAAACTTTTGGTCCCATATTTCTCCAATGTCAAAAGATGGAAGTCATCCTTCATTTACGAGCCCCCCTTCATTTTTAGAAATTCTTCTTTAACATCTTCTGGTAATTGCAACACATCGACAACAAATGGATTTTTTGTCATGTGTGATATTGGTGACTCTGAATCGATGTCTCGATAGTATCGGCGAAATTCTTCTTTCAACACATGCGGTCAGCAACTGATTTTTTGTGTGGATTTTTAAACACATGTTTTAAGCCCACTATCTATACCCCCCACGGTTGGGAGCCACTGCCCTAGAATGTATGGAAACAATTAACTGACGAAATTTTCAATTCGATTTTAATAGGCGATAAATCTCGCCTAAACTGACATTTCATTTGTCATGTGTCTTCTCAGCATTTGAAGCATCAATTTAGCATACTTATCGGTGCCACGCCCACTTTTAAAATTTAACAGAAAATCACAATAGAATGACCGGAAGGATTTACATACCATACTATAATATTTTAGCTATTTACCTTACCGCATTATGCCAATTTATGTGATTTTCGAAATTTTCCATATCAAAAGTGGTCGGATTACGTCCAATTTCAACAGGTCTACTCCATATAATGATAGTATAGCTTCTGCCAAATTTCATGATTCTACCGTAATCAGTTTAAAAGTTATGACCAGTCTAATTTTCAAAAACTCCTCCATTAAATATTTATCAAAAAATCATAGTTAAATGACTAGGGGTTTCATCCTACCAAATTATTTTATTTTAGCAATTTCCGTTACCGAATAATGTCAACTTAGGTTATTTTCGAAATTTTTGATATAGAAAGTGGGCGTGGTTTGAGGGTGGTTTTATCGAATTTCATCAGGTATACTCCCAACGATACTAAGTAGTATGTTTTGTGCCAAATTTCAACGTTCTACTGTAATCAGTTTAAAAATTACGGCCAGTCGGGTGCCACGCCCTCTTTAAAAAAAATATCAAACAATCATAAAAGAATGATTCCGCCCTTGTCTTCAATAACAGGATATAAAGATATAAAATAAAAAAAGCACAATAACATTAAAAAGAATAAAGTAAAATGAAAAAAATTTAATTAGTTAAATTAAACGAAATAAAAGAAAACAAATAATATTGTAAACAAATTTAAATAATCACAGGTATTCCATCAATAGATAGCTGACTTGTACTGCTGGCATTATGGGCTCTGGTATACAGAGAAGAAAAATATCGCACAAAAATGAAAGTCCTTATAGAAAAACATACTCGTACATACTCATCATAGGTAAACACAAATGTAGACCATTTATGCAGCTTTAACAACCCATACGTTCTCATCACCCATATTTAATTCTTATTGCAAAATCCAATTTATTTCACCAAATTTATCTGTCAATTAAAATTTTCGTCAGATGATTTTCAACCAGCTACCCTGTCAAAGCTTCTACCTTTTTTTACGAAAAACACATTTTTACTTTAGATTATGTTATGTTAAGAGAGAGTTGAAGAAAATTTCAGATGGTCGAATTTCGACCACGGGCGATCCTAGTTAATATATAATACTGCAATTTTTCCTAAGGTGATGAAAACATGCACCAACTGAAATTATTATGTTTCCTGCTTTACATTCCTGTGCATGAATTTTAATATTTTTCTTTTAAACAAATTTTTTTAAAGCTATTTTTTGAAAATTACAATTCTGATGTTGGGATCAAAATTTTAAATTCTATATAACTAACTTCACTTTTTTGTATGCAAAATACATTTTCTGCTTAGAAGATATACTTTTCCAATATTTTGTTTCTCTAAAAATTTCATAAGTAAAAAACCTGTTTAAAAATCGAAAAAGCTTAGCGCATTAATTTATCAAAGTAAAAAATGTGGTTACATACAAAAAAGTGGAGTTACTTATGTAAAAAGGTGCATTGGTAAAAGTTCGTATGGTATTTCCCTGCAAAAATACGATTAGTCCGGGATTAATCCAGAGGAAAAGTAGACTACTACTTTTTTAGTCTCTTTTAGATGGAATAAATTGGTCACATTTGTTCGAGCATGTCCTATGAAGAGACTAATTGTACCCTTTTTATACCAGAATGGGTATAAATGTTTACTACTTGCAGTACACCTATATTCGATTCTCGGTGGAAGCAAAAATTGAAAACTGTTTTTTTTTTTTAATTTTTCGTTTTTATTTTATTTTTTAAGCAAGGAAAATTGAATACTTTTCCAAAATTTAACCCCCTAAAAATTTCATAAGTGAATTAAACTTTAAAAAAATCGAGAAAAGCTTAGAACATCAAATATTCAAAGTAAAAATGGGTATTTGTTTCCTTTAGGTGTCAACTGCTAATGAATTAGCTAAAATTATGGGAGATAGCTCAAAAGACGGGGTTTGGCCTCAGGATCACGAATCCGGAAGCGCTTTTTAATATTTTGCTTCTCTGAAGAGATATTTGCAATCAAAGTGGCAAGTTTTCATGTGGTTGTTGTAATTTTATTGGCCTGTACCTAAAAACGTGCGAAAAAATGCGTGCCGTGGGTCATTTTTCGATTTTTTGACCATAACTTTCCATAGAAACAAAAAAATTAAAAAAGCGCTTCCGGACTCGTGATCCAGAGGCCAAAACCTGTCTTTTGAGCTAATACCCCAAAATGTGTTTCTCGTAAAAAAAAGTAGACTTATGGTGATTTCGTTTCATCAAAAAATGCGCATTTTTTACACTCTTAAATTTTCCGTTTTCGTTTGCAAAATGAAGGTAAAACGTCAAACAGAATATGTTTTCATTTTCTAAAAAACTCACACTTTTTACCCTCTGAAGCTTTGACAGGGTAGTTGGTTGCACTGAAAATCAGCTGACGAAAATTTTATTTGACAGATAAATTTGGTGAAAAAAAAATTGGATTTTGCAATAACAATTGAATATGGTTGATAAGCGATACCTAATTATTCATGCACATAGCGTAGCAAATGGGGCAGTGTTTTTTTTTTCGTTTTATCGATAGCAGGTTCATGTAGAACGGATATACTTCTATCACACTTTTACAGTGTTCTGTGCAAGGGTGTTAACATGTTCAACGAAATCAGCGTTAGTGTCATGGAAAATTGTTCTTTAGTTAAAGTACGTACGTTATTAAAATTTCGATCTTAACATTGCGAAGTTTTCTTATAAAATTATATCGTTAAAAAAAATAAACTTTACCAATAGGCAAAAAGTTAAATATGTAAAGCCAGAAGTGAAGCTGGATTTCTTAGCTTACAAATGGTGTTTAGATGCCGAAGAGGATATGATTTGGTACATTTTGCTGTTTTTTTTTTGGCACAAAAATAAAAGCAAGTGGCAGCTGCTGGATCATTGCATAGATATGTACGTGTGTGTGTAAGGAAATGAGCGGATGGGTGTGGCTTTGGGGGTTTTATAATAGTGCTGAATAGTGATGTATAGTGCGGGGATAACAGAATGTGGAGATAACAAAATAGCTGGAGAGTTTGGAGACCTCTTTTTTGTTTAATAACAAATAAACTAAAAATAATTTTAAATAAATTTTTTTTTGGTGAGACACCAGATTAGTCCATTCTAAGTTTCCAATATAAATTTCATAGAGATCTATCCATAAATGCTATACGAAATTCGGTTACGACTGTTTGTTTGTGGAGAGTGTTAGCCTATTAATATATAGATTATTAATTTTAATTATACATTTTCGTTTTTGCTTATAAGGAAGACATCGCTCTGCTTAGTAGTATCATCGATTTCGGTAAACTCCGGAAATAGCACCTTATGGAGAAGTCGAGCATTGCTAGTGACTAAAACACGGTAGAACCATAAAAAATCGACTAAGAAATTGACACGTTAATCCTACCTTATAGGCGGATACACATACAACTTTCTGTCTCCGACTTCTTTGACAAAGAACCGCCACGAAGCAACGAGCGCAATATACGTGTCCCAGTCATTGCTTTAAAAATTCGGAATTAACAATTTTGAAAGCATTAGTTCACTTGGCAAAACATGGTGCTCTAACAGCATTTTATGGTCTGGAACCTTTTTGTGGACTCACGAAGGCCCAAGTAAAGGAGACCATAAGCAACTGGGAAAATTAACAGTTTAGGCAGCATTCGTTTAGCACCCTAGGACAGAGGCAGGCCAAACTCTTTATGGAACCCTCACAAAGAGCATGGGCCAGGCTCATTAATCTAACGAGGGTGGATCTCATTAATCTAAGGAGGGTGGACCTCACTTGGTATTTTACGGGACATTGCGGTCTACGTTATCACCTGAGTAAGATTCCCTCAACTCAAAATAAATTTCAATGTGATAGCAAACATAATGTCAAAGTCCTCAAAATTTAAGTTTTGGTGGACTGTGATTTTGAAGTCGAAGCATTCTTGAGTTCATGTGTCTCCCGTCTACTCAAGATGTTTCATTAAATGCAATCTTTTTATATTCCTTTAAAGCCGGATTTACTCAGGTCGATGTCCTGGCCGACTCTCTGGTCGATTTTTGTCGTTCCACCGTGTAAATAGAAATTCGACCCGGGTAAATCTGGCTTAAGATCTTTGCTTCAGACAGCAAACTTTTGTTTTTTCTCAAGCAAATTGAATAAAGATCACTTTCGAAAGGTTTCTTTAAAAACATCGCAAACTGCAAGGCATTTTGTTCTAAAAAAGAGCTGAAAACATAAAACCATTACCCTTGTTTCTATTTTTTTGTTCATTGGCGAAAAGTCCAAAAACCCACCAAAAGTAAGTTTTGCAGTCAATCTGGTAGCACGATATTTAGTGATATGTCATAAATTCAGTAAAAGTCAAATGGCTAAAATGGCCGCCAACGCCAATAAGTGAATCTACCTTCTATAATTCTACCATGCTTTTTAAGACACTCATGGCAATTATAAAAAATTGTTCTCATACATTTTTGCTCACAAATTATATTAGAGTGAGAAAATGCGCAAAGGATTTTTTACTGTTTTACGCTGGACCCTCCTATAAATAGCTACTTTGAAAAAAAAAATCTTGAAGTTCATGCATATTGGTTCTGTTGCTGCTTTTGTAGCGAGAGAAATACCACATTAGGTTTTGGAGAGTGGCGTCGATTGTGACAGTCATTTGTCGGTTATGACCTCGTTACGCTTCGGTACTAGCGCCTAACAGTACTTGCCCGACTGTTGAGGGAGCGGTTCGGTATGACCAGTCAACCCTACTTACCCCCTTCTTCTGTAAGGAAGAATACGTTTGGTAATCCGTAGGTCAACTTAACTTAATATTTTGGATTTTATTCTGTAACGCTCAAGATTTATATTAAGGACCATTTTCTCATCTATAAACAAAAAAAAATAATGGCGGCGATATACCAACAGATTATCATTAAAACCTCTAAAGAGATTTTTGTGACGAGCTTCTCTTTCAATTTGTGATGTACTGCTACAGTTTTTTTCCTGATCCCGAGCGGCACCTTTTCAAAACCGAAACCGTAACCGTTATTTTGATCTGAAAAAGAACGAAACCGAAACCGTTTCAAAAGCCGGAACCGGTTCCAAACGGTTTTGAATTTTTTTTATGTCTCACTTCTTTTAGTGGGCACAAACAGGCACCCTGATAATTTTCATGGCGGATTATCGAGCAAGGTTACAAAAGACACGTTTTAACCTTAGTATTCAAATTCTGAAAGAGGAAGTTTGACTATAGTTGAATGAAGCGATCGAAAAAAATTTACGAGATACGAAAAAGAAATGATCAGGCTTGACTCAGAAAGCACCACTCACATTAATGTTTTTGGCGATTTATACATTTCATTTAATTTTTTCTATTAAAAAAGTAGAGTTAATTGTTTTGCAGAAATTTCAACCATGCATAGCGTTAATAAAATTTATTATTATATTAGAGAAATCCCATCATGGACGCAGGAAAAAAGGTATGAAAATGAAGACCTAAATAGGTACTTGACTATTTTAGTAGTACAATTTATTTTGTTTGTGTTTTTATTTGGAAACCGAAACCGGAACGAAACCGTAACCGAAACCGGCTTGTTGGCTTTAGAATCGCTTATTTTTGCAAAATCCGTATTTATCAAATCAACGTGCGATATGTACATTAGAGTGGACCAAATGAAAAGAAAAAATTCTCCTGCTTCTATTTTTCAGAACATCTAATTTTTAGTATAAAGCTTGCACCGCGCCGCCGCAGTTATAAAAATGTCCCATGCCGCCAGCGCCGAGAAATTTGCCGGCGTATACCTCATTCATATGAATGTATGAACATTAGGGTGATTCAAAAAATGTTGGACTTGGCCTTACCCCGTAAAAAGTAAGGTATTGATGTGAAGATAAAATTTTTAAAATAATGAATAACTTTTTTATTTTTATTTTTTCGTTACTCGTCACTCAAAAATAAAATATTGCCCATCCCTGATTGGATTTAGTCCAAAGTTTGGGAGAATGCTACTGGCCCACGAAATTCTTTAATTAATTACGTTTGAAAGGGGTTTGTTAATTATTTTAGAATACATAAAGAATGACATACTACAAAATATTATCGGATCTTGGTCTAAATTCGAGAAATAATTTAAATATTGCATTTTGTTGTTCATACGTACCCTGCCTTATCTACAAAAAATACGACACGATTGTTGTTGAACTGAGTTGCCATGAAACAAATGATTTGTTAATTAAAATAAAACAGAAAATTAGTAACAATAGAAGAGAAAATGTGGCCTCTTGGATTTATTTGAGGAATATTTGAATAAACTAAGTTTATTTACCGTTTTTAGTTTATTTTACGATTTTTGGAAAGTACTCTACGGTAGATACTCCAAGGAGTAACGAGTTTAGAGTACTTTGGAGAGTACTCTGACCGTAGGTACTCCTTGGAGTACCAGATATAAAACGAAGGTTGGAGTAGGTGGTCCGGTCCTAGGACATCGCAATGTTAATTGCACCACAATTTTTGATACTCTGATACTCCAGTTGGATTACTCTTTAGATGTAAATGTGAGTACCCTTGATTTTTGCAAGGTAAGCACATTCGGCTTATAAACAAAACAAAAATGTATCTTAAATATAAAAAAATGGCAAAATTTCACTCAATATCTCGAAAACTAATAGAGATATCAAAACCCCGATGGCGCCATTCAAAATATCTCGATCAGTTTAGTATGACCAAGTTTTCCCATACGACAGTTATTTATCCGGGCTACGGTATGTACATTGTGAGGCAACCCAAAATGAAATAAAATGCCGTGCCAGAATAAAATTTTGGGAAATCGTATATGAAAGTTTATTGCTCTCGCAAAATATTAAATTTTATTTTTTGACATAAATATATTTTTGCAAGTTATATTCTCTTTCCACTTATATAGGTTTTAGGTTAATATTCCTACAATTCCTGGACATCTTTTAAAAATTTCCAAAGTAAATTTTTTGAAATTTTCGTTGAGCCAGAAAAACGAATGTGTAGCAAAATTGTTAAGTATACGCCGTGGTTCGTACAGCACTTTGATTTTTCTGGCTCAACGAAATTTTCCCGAGCTAGAGCTACCTTTTCTTTATGCATAATATCAAAAAATTGCAGTCCGGTAAATTTAGTTTATCTTGTACAACAAAAATTCCAAAAGGGAAAGTTTTTTTTGGAGAACTTAGGTTCACCCCAAGGAAGAAAACTGCTAAAGTTCCCATTGATCCCATTTGTGATAAAGAAGTTATTCGGGGTCAAAAGCCCTCATATATGGATTTTCACTCGACTTTTTCCCCGAATAACTTTTATGCTTTTGACAAATAAACGGTAAAAGTAAATTTTTCAATGCATATTAAAGTTTTCGAGAAAAACCCTGAAAGGCCCATTCGTGGCATATATTTTCATATAATTTCCAATTGCCATATCTAATTTTACAATTGCCATATCTCGGAAGCGGAAACTCTTAGAGAAAAAAAATGCTAGGACCATATTTGTAGAGAATTTCCAGGTTTACAACTTGGTTTCAGGTAGTTTTCGAAAAAACTTAGCGAAAAATTCCAAAAACCTAAAATTTTGACCTTGAAGGTAAACCTAAGCTGTTACAAAAATTTGGCTCTGTGGGAATTATTGTTTCAATACGCCGTAATCCTATTTACAAAAACTGGAGGGATATCAGACATACCAATTTATAATTTTTATTTATTTATTTCAAAAAAGTACTTCCTGCTCTATACTATCCCCTTGTCGCCGTAAAACCCGTAGGGGCTCCCGGATATGCTGAGACAGCCACTATGCCAAGTAGCAGACAAATTAAAATCGTCCTCATCATCTTATTGTGATTTTCGTTGTGCTATAGAAATGTGTAAACAAATCGGGTAAAAGCGTTCTTTCTACTAACTGTTTCGACCAGTGATCCACATATAAATACCTGAAATTAATACACGTGCTTTCATAAATCGATTATTTACGGGTGTTATGATGAGTGGCAATTTTAGAACAGACGCCCTGTTTTCTCGAAGTTTAACAACGCTATCGATAATATATATCGCTGGCTTCGTAAGCAAATGTACCAAGTCCATTTTTTGTAATTGTTCAGGAGACGAAAAGAACCGTCTAAATTTTTTAGTTGTGAATATTTTTTAAATCTAAAAATGCAGTTTTTTCCTTCAGTTCAGCTTGCTTAAATATCAGCTATCAAAATATTTCAAAATGAAGTAAATGCAAAGTTATGAGCACGTTTTGGACTTAGAACATTTTCGTTATATAATTAAAACTAACACTTTTCAAATTTTTTTACGAAAACTAACACTTTTCAAATTCTGTAGTGTTAGTTTTCGTATGGCACGTCGATTTTTAACTGTACTATCGTTTTGCGTTGAAATCTCATAAAAAAAATGGACTTAGACATTTGCTCACGAAGCCAGCGATATGTAGGTTGTTCGTCAGTGGACCACCGCTCTTTTAGCTTTCCTTGACATTTCAAATTTAACAGGGATCGAAAACAATTGCGACTTTTCTCTCTTATTAAAAATATTTTCATTAGTGTGATACCAACTGGGGCTCTTATAATAAAATTTAAAATCAGTTCGCAAAAGTGCAATGAAGGGGAAATTAAAATAAGTTTTACAAAGTAGATGATCCTGGGCCACATTGCCTAGGGCAACTCAAACCGGTCTATCTCAGTTCAAAATGAATTGATTTTTAGTTTAGATAGAGCTTTTTGGAAACTTTGCCTGGGACAGGGCTTCAAATACGCCCCAAATTTTGAACGAGAACGTTTTTGAATGAAATTCTGATCTAGAGAATTATTGAAATTCATTTGAGATAGGTCGCTCTTGAACAATAACTCCACTCAGCGGTCCATTGATGGGACAGTTTCTCCAAATTAGGTTAGCTCTTATAATCGCTAAAAAAAAATACAAGTGGATTGAAAAAAACTTTACGAACAGATAAAATACGAAAGATGAAATATGTATCTTTCTTTGGAAACAAATTTCAAGCGAAAAAAAATTCCGGTGCGTTTTCCACAGCAATTTAAAAAAAAAGTAGCAATGTGCCCTATCACCCCCTCCAAGAGCCCCAATGAGAAAGTTGATACCTATAATTGAAAGAAGTAATTCCATTGTAACATTTCTGCCAAGGGCCCTTTCGGCATATCCGAAAGTCATTCGTTTCGCCAGTTCATTCGCCACAAAAATTGATTCGCATCGCCTATGTGCATTCGTTTCGCCGCTCATGATAACAGCCGTAAATAATCAAAATATGAAAGAACGTGCATGTTGGCCGGGTTTTTATACCCCTATAGATCACTGGTCGAAACAGTCGAAAGTACACCTTTTGGTTTTTTGCATTTCTTTATTTGTTCTACATAAGCACAACAAAAATCACAATAAGATGATGAGGACGATTTTAATTTGTCTGCTACTTGGCATAGTTGCCGCCTCCGCAGCGCCAGGTTTTCCAATAATAAGGGGATAATATAAAGCATGAAATGTAAATTTGCAATATCTTATGAAATATATTCGATTTCGCAATGTAAAAAATATTTACTTTTTAACATGGTATAAAAATTCAGGAGGTAGTTTCACTTCAAAACTTTTGGTGGTTATTGAATTTTTCATTGACATTGTGGAGAGAAATTGCCACATTGTAAAATTTAATTTTGGGAGTTTTGGAAAATTTGTTTGGGACTTTTTTTCATTTTTGAAAAAAAAAAAAAAATCATAATAGTTTCGAATTTTTTATTTTTCTGAAAACAGACTACAGACTACAAAAAAATGTTAATTCTAAAAAAGTGGTACGAAAGCAAGTTTTTTATGGCTTCATATACCGGCGTTGTTACTTATTAACTTGTATTATTAATTTTAATTATACATTTTCGTTTTTGCTTATAAGGAAGACATCGCTCTGCTTAGTAGTACCATCGATTTCGGTAAACTCCGGAAATAGCACCTTATGGAGAAGTCGAGCATTGCTCGTGACTAAAACACGGTAGAACCATAAAAAATCGACTAAGAAATTGACACGTTAATCCAACCTTATGGCCGGATACACATACAACTTTCTGTCTCTGACTTCTTTGACAAAGAACCGCCTCGAAGCAACGAGCGCAATATACGTGTCCCAGTCATTGTTTTAAAAATTCGGAATCAACAATTTTTAAAGCATTAGTTCACTTGGCAAAACATGGTGCTTTAACAGCATTTTATGGTCTGGAACCTTTTTGTGGATTCATGAAGGCCCAAGTAAAGCAGACCATAAGCAACTTGGAAAATTAACAGATTAAGTAGTCAGCATTCGTTTAGCAGCCTAGGACAGAGGCAGGCCAAACTCTTTACGGAACCCTCACAAAGAGCATCGCTCAGCCACATTAATCTAAGGAGGGTGGATCTCACTAATCTAAGGATGGTGGACCTCACTGGGTATTTTACGAGACATTGCGGTCTACGTTATCACCTGAGTAAAATTCCCTCAACTCAAAATAAATTTCAATGTGATAGCAAAAATAATGTCAAAGTCCTCAAAATTTAAGTTTTGGTTGACTGTGATTTTGAAGTCGAAGCATTCTTGAGTTCATGTGTCTCCTGTCTACTCAAGATGTTTCATTAAATGCAATCTTTTCATATTCCTTTAAAGCCGTATTTACTCGGGTCGATGTCCTGGCCGACTCTCTGTCGAGTTTTGTCGTTCAACCGTGTAAATAGAAATTCGACCCGGGTAAATCTGGCTTAAGATCTTTGCTTCAGACAGCAAACTTTTGTTTTTTCACAAGCAAATTGAATAAAGATCACTTTCGAAAGGTTTCTTTAAAAACATCGCAAACTGCAAGGCATTTTGTTCTAAAAAAGAGCTGAAAACATAAAACCATTACCCTTGTTTCTATTTTTTTGTTCATTGGCGAAAAATCCAAAAACCCACCAAAAGTAAGTTTGCAGTCAATCTGGTAGCACGATATTTAGTGATATGTCATAAATTAAGTAAAAGTCAAATGGCTAAAGAGGCATGTTCAAACATACTTTTCTGCCAGTCTAACTGTCGTCAATAGATGGGAGATCCTAGCGGCAAACATACCTTCTGTGAAAATTGGAAATTTCGGTTGCTCAGCGTTGGCACGTTTAGATATTTCAGGATGGTCATGTATAAGGGATTTTTTCTGTTGTTTTACGCTTGACCCTCTTATAAATAGCTACTTTGAAAAAAAAATCTTGAAGTTCATGCATATTGGTTCTGTTGCTGCTTTTGTAGCGAGAGAAATACCACATTAGGTTTTGGAGAGTGGCGTCGATTGTGACAGTCATTTGTCGGTTATGAACTCGTTACGCTTCGGTACTAGCGCCTTACAGTACTTGCCCGACTGTTGAGGGAGCGGTTCGGTATGACCAGTCAACCCTACTTACCCCCTTCTTCTGTAAGGAAGAAGACGTTTGGTAATCCGTAGGTCAACTTAACTTAATATTTTGGATTTTATTCTGTAACGCTCAAGATTTATATTAAGGACTATTTTCTCATCTCAAAACAAAAAAAATAATGGCGGCGATATAAAACTAATGGCGGCGATATACCAACAGGTTATCATAACCTCTAACGAGATTTTTAGCCGAGCTTCTCTTTCCAACTTGTGGTGTGTTGCTTTTGAGTTTTTCCTACAAGTTGGCGGGACCTACAGTTTTTTGCCGACTCCGAACGGCACTTGCAAAGCAAATGAATTTTTTGCTGAGAAGCTTCTCATGGCAGAAATACACCCGGAGAGTTTGCCAAACTACTGCCGAGGGGCGACCCCGTTTAGAAAAATCGTTTTTCTAAATAATTTTTGATATTACTTTTGCCGGGCATCGAGCTGCCACGACTTGGTGTAGAAGGCCGCGATATACCAACAGATTATCATTAAAACCTCTAAAGAGATTTTTGTGACGAGCTTCTCTTTCAATTTGTGATGTACTTCCTGATCCCGAGCGGCACCTGCAAATAATGAATTTTTGCTGAGAAGCTTTTAATGGCAGAAATACACTCGCAGTTTGCCAAACCGCTCGGCAGTGGCGACCCCGTTTAAAAAAACGTTTCTAAATAATTTTTGAGGTTGCTTTTACCGAGTTGCGGTACACGAATTCTTGGTGTAGTAGGCCGAGGACACTACCGCTACAGCGGCCACCCTTAATTTTATAGTTCACTATAAATTTATTTGACACTTCATTCTCTCTATAAAATAAATAGCAAATGAAGTTGCCGAATTTTCCCCATGCAAATTTTGACAGCTTATTCTTTTGATAAGTCCTCTCTGCTTGTTGGCCTTAGAATCGCTTATTTTTTGCAAAATCCGTATTTATCAAATCATCGTGCGATATGTTACATTAGACTGGGCCAAATGAAAAGAAAAAATTCTTCTGCTTCTATTTTCCAGAACATTGAACTTATCTAATTTTTAGTATAAAACTTCCACCGCGCGGCGGCAGTTTAGGAGGGAACAAACAAAACGCCTTATTTCCACTTTCAAAAGTTATTCAGAACCCGAAAAAAACTTTGACAGATTCAAATAGCCAAAATTTAAAGTTTTAATTTGACGTTACTAAAATAACACAGCTTTTTTTTAATTTTTGTTTGTGTAGTTGTAGTTTTTAACTTTATAATTTGGAAATATGCCCTTTTGTTTGCAACAGGCAATTTATTACGGGATCTTTGGCGTTAAAATAACTGGGATTTTTTGCGTTAAAATAACTGGGCGAAGCTTATATCCAGCCGTAGATGTTTATAGACCGAATAAACCAAAAAAAATCAACAAAATAAACTTTTGCTGGAAAATAAAATATTGCCCTTTCAATTTTTTCGGCCTATCAACATCGACGGCACGATATAAGCCTCGCCGAATTGTTTTGATGCAAAAATTTCCACGCACAAACAAATGAGAAGGAAATGTTTCCGAATTGTACGAAATTTTGATTTCGACGGATCTTTTTTATAGCAAACTAGCTGAAAAGGCAGACGTTGTCATGCCACAAATGTTTTCCTATCTCCTTCGTATAGGAAGAACTACGCCCCCTTTTTCGTATCCCCAGTTTTTTTGGAGGTGGCAGGGATTGATCTTATATAACTCCTCACAAAGTTTCAGTGGTCTAACCTAAATACTTCCAGAGATATGGACTATGCAGTATTTCATTCGTATGGGAGGTGCCACGCCCCCTTTTTCGTTATCCCCAGTTTTTTTGGAGGTGGTAGGGATCGATCTCATATAACCCCTCACCAAATTTCAGTGGTCTAACATAAATACTTCCAGAGATATGAACTATGAAGTATTTTATTTGTATGGGAGGTGCCAATTCCCCTTTCCTTTTTCGTTACCCCAGTTTTTTTGGGGGTGGTAGGGATCGATCTCATCTAACCTCTAACCACGTTTTTTTGGAGGTGGTCGGAATCGATCTCATAAAAGCCTTTGCCAAATTTCAGGGGTCTAACCTAAATACTTCCAGAGATATCGACTATGAAGTATTTAATTTGTATGGGAGGTGCCACGCCCCCTTTTTCGTTATCCCCAGTTTTTTTGAAGGTGGTGGGAATCGATCTCATAAAAGCCCTTGCCGTATTTCTGTGGTCTAACCTAAATACTTCCAGACATATGGACTATGAAGTATTTCATTCGTATGGAAGGTGCCACGCCCCCTTTTTGGTTAACCCCAAGTTTTATGGGTGAGAATGGTGTTGTTATACTTTAGCTCTGTACCAATTTCCAGGTCCCTACCTTAAACCCCTTTAGAGATATTCACCTTGAAGAAAAATGATTGTATGGGAGGTGCCACACACCCCTAATATTTTGTTCTGATTTTACAACATGACCATTCTTTTATGATTTTTCCGAATTTCGAAAATCACATAAATTGACATAATTCGGTAAGGTTAATAGCTAAGACAGTAAAAACTTTAGGTAAATCTTCCTAGGGCCTATATCTTTGTTATCCCATTCCGAAAATTACCGCTGGGTATATAATGTTCGGTTCACCCGCACTTAGACTTCCTTACTTGTTATATATATAGATATGATCATGTGTAATGTTTTCTGAACCACCAGATTGTATCAAAACAATAAAAAAGTGAAAAATGGAAATAAGGCGTTTTGTTTGTTCAGTCCTCAGTAATAACAAATAAGGAAAGTTGTCTTCGGCTGTGCCGAAGGCTATATACCTTTCATGAATAAGCGTCACGATTTTCACTGTTCGATCCCCAGTACAGCCTGTTTCAATTTAACTATATTTCCCTGCAGGGAACTCAGACACTAGTGAACAAATTTCAGGTTCAGAACTAGATATAAAGTGGCCAATAAGAACTAATACGTTAGTGACTACATTTTCACTAGTTCCCTGCAGGGAACTCAGGCACTAGTGAACAAATTTCAGGTTCAGAACTAGATATAAAGTGGCCAATAAAAACTACTACGTTAGTGATTACATTTTCACTAGTTCGAAACCAGTGTTTGAGGAGTCGTTAAAAGGCATTTGGATTCGTATTTGAATTTAAGTTTTTGAATTTAATTTAAATTCGTTTCTATGCTTAGAAATGGTTCAGAACTATAGAAATAGTACCAAGAAACGAACTAGAGCCAAACTGTAGAATTTTGTACTAGTTCCAGCCTAGGACATCGCCATGTTAAATTCGCTAGTTGATTTCATGTAAAAAAGATAGTTCGCGAGCTAGTACTGGTTCGGAACGCACTAGAAGCGAACTAGCTCTGAACTAGAGATTTTCCCTACAGGGTTACTACACACATTACACATCTTTGTTATAATTTAAAAAAAACTTACAAAATAATAGGATCCGAGTTATCGGAACAATCGATTGTATGGAGGCTATATATTATACGTGTTCAATTGTACTGACTTACACTATACACATTACATATGTAGAAAGTACTAAAGGTGCAATATTTTACGTTCCTAACTTTTTAAATGCGGAAGTATTGGCCAAAAAACCTTATATCTGAACAACCGGTTGTATGGGGCTAAATATATGTTATATTTACCCGATCTTCTTGATTTTCCTCTACACACTACATAAATTGAAAGTACTCAAGTTGCAAAATTTTATGTTCCTAACTTTTTAATTGCAGAAGTTTTGGCCAAAAAACCTTATATCTGAACAATCGGTTGTATGGGGGCTATATGTTACATTTGCCCGATCTTGTTGATTTTCACTATATACAATACATAAATAGAAAGTACTCGAGTTGCAAAATTTTACGTTCCTAACTTTTTAATTGCAGAAGTTTTGGCCAAAAAACCTTATATCTGAACAATCGGTTGTATGGGGGCTATATGTTACATTTGCCCGATCTTGTTGATTTTCACTATATACACTACATAAATAGAAAGTACTCGAGTTGCAAAATTTTACGTTCCTAACTTTTTAATTGCAGAAGTTTTGGCCAAAAAACCTTATATCTGAACAATCGGTTGTATGGGGGCTATATGTTACATTTGCCCGATCTGGTTGATTTTCACTATATACACTACATAAATAGAAAGTACTCGAGTTGCAAAATTTTACGTTCCTAACTTTTTAATTGCAGAAGTTTTGGCCAAAAAACCTTATATCTGAACAATCGGTTGTATGGGGGCTATATGTTACATTTGCCCGATCTTGTTGATTCTCACTATATACACTACATAAATAGAAAGTACTCGAGTTGCAAAATTTTACGTTCCTAACTTTTTAATTGCAGAAGTTTTGGCCAAAAAACCTTATATCTGAACAATCGGTTGTATGGGGGCTATATGTTACATTTGCCCGATCTTGTTGATTTTCACTATATACACTACATAAATAGAAAGTACTCGAGTTGCAAAATTTTACGTTTCTAACTTTTTAATTGCGGAAGTTTTGGCCAAAAAACCTTATATCTGAACAATCGGTTGTATGGGGGCTATATGTTACATTTGCCCGATCTTGTTGATTTTCACTATATACACTACATAAATAGAAAGTACTCGAGTTGCAAAATTTTACGTTCCTAACTTTTTAATTGCAGAAGTTTTGGCCAAAAAACCTTATATCTGAACAATCGGTTGTATGGGGGCTATATGTTACATTTGCCCGATCTTGTTGATTTTCACTATATACACTACATAAATAGAAAGTACTCGAGTTGCAAAATTTTACGTTCCTAACTTTTTAATTGCAGAAGTTTTGGCCAAAAAACCTTATATCTGAACAATCGGTTGTATGGGGGCTATATGTTACATTTGCCCGATCTGGTTGATTTTCACTATATACACTACATAAATAGAAAGTACTCGAGTTGCAAAATTTTACGTTCCTAACTTTTTAATTGCAGAAGTTTTGGCCAAAAAACCTTATATCTGAACAATCGGTTGTATGGGGGCTATATGTTACATTTGCCCGATCTTGTTGATTTTCACTATATACACTACATAAATAGAAAGTACTCGAGTTGCAAAATTTTACGTTCCTAACTTTTTAATTGCAGAAGTTTTGGCCAAAAAACCTTATATCTGAACAATCGGTTGTATGGGGGCTATATGTTACATTTGCCCGATCTTGTTGATTTTCACTATATACACTACATAAATAGAAAGTACTCGAGTTGCAAAATTTTACGTTTCTAACTTTTTAATTGCGGAAGTTTTGGCCAAAAAACCTTATATCTGAACAATCGGTTGTATGGGGGCTATATGTTACATTTGCCCGATCTTGTTGATTTTCACTATATACACTACATAAATAGAAAGTACTCGAGTTGCAAAATTTTACGTTCCTAACTTTTTAATTGCAGAAGTTTTGGCCAAAAAACCTTATATCTGAACAATCGGTTGTATGGGGGCTATATGTTACATTTGCCCGATCTTGTTGATTTTCACTATATACACTACATAAATAGAAAGTACTCGAGTTGCAAAATTTTACGTTCCTAACTTTTTAATTGCAGAAGTTTTGGCCAAAAAACCTTATATCTGAACAATCGGTTGTATGGGGGCTATATGTTACATTTGCCCGATCTTGTTGATTTTCACTATATACACTACATAAATAGAAAGTACTCGAGTTGCAAAATTTTACGTTCCTAACTTTTTAATTGCAGAAGTTTTGGCCAAAAAACCTTATATCTGAACAATCGGTTGTATGGGGGCTATATGTTACATTTGCCCGATCTGGTTGATTTTCACTATATACACTACATAAATAGAAAGTACTCGAGTTGCAAAATTTTACGTTTCTAACTTTTTAATTGCGGAAGTTTTGGCCAAAAAACCTTATATCTGAACAATCGGTTGTATGGGGGCTATATGTTACATTTGCCCGATCTTGTTGATTTTCACTATATACACTACATAAATAGAAAGTACTCGAGTTGCAAAATTTTACGTTCCTAACTTTTAAATTGCAGAAGTTTTGGCCAAAAAACCTTATATCTGAACAATCGGTTGTATGGGGGCTATATGTTACATTTGCCCGATCTGGTTGATTTTCGCTATATACGCTACATAAATAGAAAGTACTCGAGCTGCAAAATTTTACGTTCCTAACTTTTTAATTGCAGAAGTTTTGGCCAAAAAACCTTATATCTGAACAATCGGTTGTATGGGGGCTATATGTTACATTTGCCCGATCTGGTTGATTTTCACTATATACACTACATAAATAGAAAGTACTCGAGTTGCGAAATTTTACGTTTCTAACTTTTTAATTGCGGAAGTTTTGGCCAAAAAACCTTATATCTGAACAATCGGTTGTATGGGGGCTATATGTTATACTGGTCCGATCATGTCAGTTCCGACAAATGATTCCTATATTACAAAATGGTGGCCACATACAAAATTTCAGCCAGATATCTCAAAAATTGAGGGACTAGTTTGCGTTCAAACAGACAGACGGACAGACGGACATGGCTAAATCAACTCATCTCGTCATCCTGATCATTTCGGTATACTTATTGATGGGTCTATCTCTTCTTCTTCTCATATTTACAAACATCGGACCAAAGTTATAATACCATTTCATGTTCATGAAAGGTATAAAAATGTCCCCACGCCGCCGCCGCTGAGAAATTTGCCGGTGTATACGCATACAAATGTATTGTGACGAATGTTCTCAAGAATCGCTTATCCCTACTTGTACCTTGGGGAATAGTAAGTTATTAGAATTTTTTTAAAACCTTAATTTTTTTACAGTTTCCGATTTCTAAACAAACTACTCTCTGGGGAGAAAACATAGTGTGATCCGAAAAATCTGACTTCAGATACAGCACACCCAGAAGGTTTATAAGCCGATGAGAAACCCTCTGGAATTTTTGACTGTTGTACAGTCGTGCGCTCTCTTTCAGTCGCGCTCACACGCCGCTTAAAGCCGGGCAGTTGCAGATGAGGTGCTCCACCGTTTCCTCCACCTCAATATCTTTGCAACTCCTAGAGCAGCGTAGCCTTTCTGTGTGCCTACCAAAAAGGCAGTGCCCGGTTAAAACACCTATTAATAAGGAGATTTGTCTCCTTCTTAGGGCGTGAATGTCTCTAGATCTTCTACGATCCCATTTTGGCCAGATTTGTTTGGATATTCGGCACCCTGGGGATTGTTGCCATCTTTCGTTGGCTTGACGGAGTGTGTACTCCTTCAGCCCGAAGGATCTGCTTGGTCGTGCCCTGCCTGGAAAGTTCGTCTGCCCTACAGTTTCAATCAATGTCCATGTGTCCCGGCACCCATGTGAGGTTCACGCGGTTCTATTGGGCCATCTATTGAAGAGATCGAGGCATCTGAGCGTCAGTTCAGAGTTGAACGAGTAAGAGCCAAGAGCTTTGATGGCCACTTGGCTGTCGCTCAAAGTAACGATATCCTCGCCGATAGCGCGTTTACTTATCCAGGCCGCGGCGTCTAAGATAGCTGAGACTTCAGCCTGGAAGACGCTGCAATGATCAGGTAGTCTGAATAAACCCCTCCTTAAACATTGACGTCTAACTTCGCGCCGTCAGTGTAAACAGAAATGCCGCCATTAGTATACCTGATGTAATTGGACGAAATCGCTCCCAACCACGCCCACTTCCGAAATGGAAAATTTCGAAAATCGCCGGACTAGTATTTTTTGATACTAAGCATGGAGAAAAGGTGGATTTAGCTCGGCAGCTATAGGCTTTACAAAACTAACAAATTTCAGTGTCGATGGGGAATTTCGTGACAAATAAACGGTAAAGGAAAATTTTTCAATGCATATTAAAGTTTTCGAGAAAAACCCTATGTGGCATATATTTTCATATAATTTCCAGAACTAATTTTACAATTGCCATATCTCGGAAGCGGTAACTCTTAAAGGAGAAATGCTAGAACCATATTTGTAGAGAGTTTCCAGGTCTACAACTTGGTCTCAGGTAGTTTTTCGAAAAACATTGCCGTTTTCGAAAAACTCCAAATAACCTAAAATTTTGACTTTGGAGGTAAACCGAAGCTGTATGCAAAAATTTGGCTCTGTGGGAATTATTGTTTCAATATACCGCAATTCTATTTACAAAAACTGGAGGGATTTCAGAGATACCAATTTATAATTTTTATTCTTTTATTTCAAAAAAAAAAGTTTAATATTTTTACACTTCATGCTCCGTAGGGGTTCCCGGATATGTGGAGACAGCCACTATGCCAAGTAGCAGAAAAATTAAAATCGTCTTCATCATCTTGTTGTGATTTTCGTTGTGCTTATCTAGAAAAGCTATAGAAATGTGTAAACAAATCGGGTAAAATCGTTCTCTCTGCTAACTGTTTCGACCAGTGAGCCACATATAAATACCTGAAATATATACACGTGCTTTCATAAATCGATTATTTACGGGTGTTATGATGAGTGCCAATTTTAGAGTAGAATAGAAGTGTTCACATTCGCCGCCCCCAGTTTTTCCGAAATTTAACAATAAAGTCGATATTTTTTTATAATATATATCGCCGGCTTCGTAAGCAAATGTACCAAGTCCATTTTTTGTAATTGTTCAGGAGACGAAAAAAGCCGTTTAAATTATTTTGTTGTAAATATTTTTTAAATCTAAAAATGCTGTTTTTTCCTTCAGTTCAGCTTGCTTAAATATCAGCCAAGGCGAATTGATATAAGTGAGTTCGAGCGAATTCAGATCTACACACACGCACACATTCCTTGTAACTGAAAATGTCAAACAAAGCTACAACATAAGCAATTTGACAGCTACGATTCGATTGTCAAGGAAGAAGAAGAAACATATGATGGGAGGATGCCATCTGTAATGAATCCGCCTTGATATCAGCTATCAAAAAAAAAATATATCAACAATATGGATATCAAATGAAAGGTATTTTCTGCCGAGTTTCAAATATGACAAGTTCAAGAAGGGTTGTAAGCTAGGGTTGCCACCTAACCCCATTTGATTTATTTTTGATTCTGTATATTAGAAGTCATAGTTTCGTATGATTCTAGAAAAAAATTGATTGAAACAAATAAAAACTTATTTTCAACTTATTTATAACTGTGCTAATTAGTTTTACAAGAGTAGATGCTCCTGAGCCACATTCCCTACGGCAACTCAAAACCGGTCTATCTCAGCTCAAAATGAATTGATTTTTAGTTTAGATAGAGCATTTTGGATACTTTGCCTGGGACAGGGCTTCAAATACGCCCCAAATTTTGAACGACTAAGTTTCTGACAGAAATTCTGACCTGGAGAAGTATTAAAATTCATTTGAGATAGGTCGCCCCTGAACAATATTCTCAATAACTCCACGCAGCCGTCCATTGGTGGTACAGTTTCTCCAAATTGGATTAGCTCTTATATCGATCAAGGAAATACAAGTGCATTGAAAAACCTTTACGAACAGATAAAACACGAAAGATGATATATATATCTTTCTTTGGGAACAAATTTCAAGCGAAAAAAATTCCGGTGCGTTTTCCACAGCAATTTAAAAAAAAAAGTAGCGAATGTGCCCTAGAGTCCCAATGAGAAAGTTAAAATAATTGAAAGCAGTAATTCCATTGCAACATTTCCGCCAAGGGCCCTTTCGGCATATCCGAAAGTCATTCGTTTCGCCAATTCATTCGCTTCAAAAATTGATTCGCATCGCATATGTGCATTCGTTTCGCCGCTCATGATAACTGCCGTAAATAATCAAAGTATGAAAGCACGTGCATGTAAGCCGGGTATTTATACCCCTATAGATCACTGGTCGAAACAGTCGAAAGTACACGTTTTGGTCTTTTGCATTTCTTTATTTGTTCTTCATAAGCACCACAAAAATCAGAATAAGATGATGAGGACGATTTTAATTTGTCTGCTACTTGGCATAGTTGCCGCCTCCGCAGAGCCAGGTTTTCCAATAATAAGGGGATAATATAAAGCATGAAATGTAAATTTGCAATATCTTATGAAATATATTCGATTTCGCAATGTAAAAAATATTTACTTTCTGAGACATTCATGCCAATTCTAAACAATTTTACACTAGTGAACCGGTGCAAACCACAAAGTGCGGAATTGTTTAGAATCGCGTCGAGCGCTCAATATACGAAAATTATGGCACAAAGCGGACCACGCTTTTTCCACAATACTACTGCGTAGGGTTTTAAAATTATTTTCAACTTTTTAGTACAATACTCTCTAAAAGAGTGAGTTTTAGTTTTTTTTAAACTAAAGGCGACGTGGATGTGGTCCTCATCCAAGAACCCTGGGTCAATAGCTCGAGAATCTGCGGATTGGGGACTAAGGGCTTCAAGCTCATTCGAGCCAGCGAGGAGAGCAAAGTCAGAACGTGTATTTTTGTCAAGTCTGAGTTGAACTCCTTTCTCCTACCTAACTACACCAATGGTGATATTACCGCTATCAGTCTAACGGTCGACAGCACCCGCCTGACGGTGGCGTCGGTCTATATGCCCTACGACGCCGAAGAACCCCCACCACAAACGGAGGTGAAAACCTGGTGTCAAATTTCTGCACGGGTATTCTTATTATTGGAGCGGACGCTAATGCTCACCATGTCCAATGGGGGAGCTCCGACATCAATGCCAGGGGCGAGTCTCTGTTTGATTACCTCTTAACAACCAACCTGGTGATTGGCAGGGAGACCATAGACCTCACTATCTGTAGTGAAGGTGCTTATGAGTGGGTCAGAAAATCGCGGGTTCTAGAAGAACATTCATTCTCCGACCACCGTTACATAGAAAAGGTTTTAGGCTTTATTGTAGAACAACCAATCATGAAGCGCAATCCACGTAACACTAATTGGCAGTTACACAATGAAATATTAGACAGAGACCTACCAGTACTGCCCTCACAAGCCCCCTCATCAGTAGAGGAGCTGGAGGATCTTGTTACTACATTTACATCGGCGCTCTCAAATGCTCTAGGACAGGCTTGTCCAGTGCCAAAACCACGCGGTAAACACAGGCCACTTTGGTGGTCCTACGATTTGGACTCGCTCCGCAAATCATGCCGGAAACAATTTAACAATGCCAAGAGCCTCGGCTCTGAGCCTCATTGGCACGAATATAAAGCTAAACTAAGGGCCTAAAAAAAGCTCTGAGGCAGGCGAAGAGAACCTCGTGGAGAAATTTCTGCACTGGCGTCGAAAATGTCGAAGACATAGCGAGACTTAGACGAGTCCTCTCGAAAAGTCAAACAGCCATCAGCTATTTGCGAAAACCTGACGGATCCTGGACCAGCACGGAAGAGGAATCCCTTGAGCTGCTCTTGAATACACATTTTCCGGGGAATCTGCATGACGCATCACTAGCACCTGCAACAAACCTGGCAGTAAATATACCCATCACTGAGGAAAGGGTAAGGTGGGCAGTTAAGAGCTTTGAACCGTATAAGGCTGCTGGGCCGGACGGGATTATCCCCGCGCAACTTATAAACACGTTGGAGACATCAGCTAAATGGCTGGTATTTCTCTTCACAGCCTGCCTGGCTCTCAACCACATTCCGGGCTCCTGGAGAAGCGCCACAGTAGTGTTTATCCCTAAGGCTGGGAAGGCATCCCACTACGAGCCAAAAGACTATAGACCGATCAGTCTCTCGTCCTTTGTACTCAAAACCTTTGAGAGGATACTAAGCGACTACCTCTCAACGACTATTGATAGCAACCTTATCTCTAGCTATCAGCATGCATACACCAAGGGTAAATCAACAGAAACTGCTCTGCACATCCTAGTATCTGTCATTGAGAAATCGATGTGTGAAAAGGATTACTGTCTCGTGGCCTTCCTAGACATTGAGGGGGCTTTCAACAATATAAGCCCGGAGGCTATCAACTCCGCTCTAACTAATCTGGGCGTAGATAGACCTCTAACTGGTTTAATTGACCAACTTTTAAGGGGAAGGAAAATAGCCTCTTCACTTGGTACGGTTGAGTTAACACGCTATGTCACAAGGGGAACACCTCAGGGTGGTCTTCTTTCCCCGCTTTTATGGAACCTCACAGTCAACTCGTTGCTACGTGACACAAGCTGGGGGGACGGGAAGATAGTGGCATACGCAGACGATTTAGCTATTGCATTCAGAGGCAAGTTCCCACAAACTCTGTGTGACCTGATGCAAGTAGCACTGCGAGAAGTTTCGACGTGGTCCTCTCGCTGCGGACTTAGTATCAACCCGGGGAAAGTGGAACTTGTCCTCTTCACCAACCGGTACAAAATACCGGGCTTGTCGGATAAGGCCAAGTTTTTAGGCATAGTTCTGGACAGGAAATTGAATTGGAAGGAGAATGTTCTTCAGCGCCAGAAGAAAGCTTGCATCGATCTTTACACATGCAAAAGAGCCATTGGCAAAAAATGGGGGCTCAGCCGTAGGGTATGCAGTTGGATCTACACGGCCATCATTCGCCCAATCATGCTGTATGGAGTCGTCGTATGGTGGCCTGCGCTGAGCAAGGCAACATACCTGAATCTGTTGCGGAAAGTCCATAGATCCAATATGATCTGTATAAGCGGTGCGCTAAGGACAACGCCCAACGAAGCCCTCCAGGTCATTTTGGGCATTTTGCTACTTGATCTGGAAGGGTTTCGGTCAGCCGCGGCATCAGCTCTGCGCCTAAGAGAAACCTCCAGTTGGGGTGCGGGTACTATTGGACACTCCAGTATTCTGGAATCTTACAGCTTTCTCCCTCTAAGCACAGATCGTTGTGCGACCACTACAGTTGTTGTTGTAACGATGTGTAGTCCTGCCCAACGCGTATTTTTCCTTAACCTAATTGTCATCAATATCTTCTAACGGGAGTCCAAGGAAACTAGCAGTTTCAATAGGATTGGACCAAAGAGAGATGGGTGTTAGAAGAGTGGGCTCAAATGAGCAAGAAAATAAGTGATTGGTATTGTGGGGGGATGAGCAGCATGCCGGACATACATTCGGCACATCAGGGTTCAGTCTAGATATGTAGGAGTTTAACCTACTACAATATCCAGAGCGTAATTGAGCCAGAGTGACCCTTGTCTCTCGAGGAAGATGACGCTCCTCTTCAGAAATGCCAGGTGTTGCGGCATGTAAGACATTGTTTAGCGGACAGAGCGCAGAGTAATGGCCAACAGACGTTGTATGGATATGCCCCAAAGCCTGTTTGTGCACCTGTAGATCAAACGGCGTTGTTATATAGTGACGGATCTCATCAAAATGTTTACGTAGATGCGACCTTATGGTCCTAGGAGGCGGAATGAGTTCAAGCAGTTGTCTACCGGGATGCTGTGGTTTACAGCAGTTCAGTAGGTACTGCTTGTTTAGCATTTCATTATGCTCCCTAACTGGAAGCATTTCCACCTCATTATGTATATGAGATATAGGTGACATAAGGACGCACCCCGTAGCGGTTCTGAGCGCGGTGTTTTGACAGGCCTGAAGCTGATTCCAGTGAACGTCTGCAAGCCCCGGCGACCATATCGGCGACGCATAATTCAGGATCGGCCGACCAATTGCCTTGTACGTTACCAACAACGTTTCTTTGTCTTTACCCCAAGTACTGCCGGCTAGTGACTTGAGGATTTTGTTGCGGCTCTGTAATTTTGAGACAATTGCGGCTGAATGGGCAGCGAAAGTGTGCATGGTGTCAAAAGTCACTCCTAAAATTTTTGGGTGAGCGACAGTAGGTATTTTATGATCACCTACATAGATTTCTAATTCCATGCCAACCTGCGCCGTCCACGTCGTGAATAAGGTCGCCGAAGACTTTGTTGGCGACAATGTCAAGGTTCGGGCAGTAAAGAACTCGACTAGAGAGGGGAGATAACCATTTATTTTGGAGCACAGCTCATCAACGGAAGTACCAGTTGCCAATATCGTGCAATCGTCTGCGTAAGAAACAATCGTAACTTCTTCTGGTGGAGGAGGAAGCTTCGAAATATAGAAGTTAAACAATAACGGGGAGAGGACACCACCCTGTGGTACCCCTTGTTTTATCTTCCTAGCTTTAGATTTTTTGTTTCTAAATACAACAGACGACCGACGACCACTGAGATAATTGGCGGTCCAACGCTTTAGACAGGGGGGGAGTGACGAGTCTTCCAAATCAGCTACAAGTTGCCCATGATTTACTGTGTCAAAAGCTTGACTCAAATCAAGTGCAACTAGAACCGTCCTGTCATTAGGCCTATTTTGATTAAGACCGTCAGTTATCTGAGTGTTTATGACATTTAGAGCAGATGTTGTGCTCCTACCCTTCCTGAAGCCATGTTGGTGCTCGGCTAACATCAAGTGTGATGTGTAGAGCGGGAGTAGGACCGCCTCAAGTGTCTTTACTACTGGCGAGAGGAGTGATATCGGGCGATATGACTCCCCAACGTTAGCTGGCTTGCCAGGCTTTAGTAGTGGGATCACAGTTGCCTGCTTCCATTTGTCGGGTATGACAGCTGTGATCAGAGACAAATTGAAGACGGTCGTTAAATATTTGACTCCCGCTAGGCCGATGTGTTTTAGATGCACCATGGCTATGCCATCAGGGCCGATGGCTTTGGAGTTTTTGGCCTTCCGGATGGCCTCTTGAACCTCTGTAGCGGTGATGGGAACGGGGGCATAGTTTTTGTGTTTATGCGCACGCCTGAAGATTCCACGTCTAGCCCTGTCTTGCGCAGGGTGTGGGACATATTGTCGACAAAAAGCCTGTGCACATTTCCTGGGGTCATTTATTGTCTTGTCACCAAACGTAATGTCGACATTTTTTGGTGGACCCGAAGGATTCGACAAGGACTTGACGGTGGACCATAATTTCCCAACACCGGTAGAGAGGTTACAAGACCTGAGGTGCTCCTCCCATTTGGTTTGTTTGTGTTCGTTAACCAGCCTTCTGATTTCCACGTTGAGATCACCGATCTGTGGGTCAGATGGATCGATGTTGCGTATGAGGTCACGTTCGTTGGCCAAGGCTGCGGCCTCAGCTGGGAAGTTAGGCCTGATATCTTTTATCCTACCAGCTGGTATGAAACGGGCTGTAGCCTTTTTAATGACCTCACGTATGTTGCGCCCGCCAACGTGTACGTCAGTGGGAATGGGAAGATCACCAAAGGAGCTCTCCGTGAATTCCAAAAAGCCGACCCAATTGGCCTTTTTGAAATTCACGTAAGTACGTTTCTCCGACGTGATAAAATCCGTGGCACGATCGACAGACAGGATGATAGGCAGGTGGTCGGATGACAGGGCCACCATAGGTTGCCAGTTGATGCTGTTAATTAACCCCGGGCTAACAATAGTTAGGTCCGGGGAGCTACTGCAGTTAACAGCCATCCTAGTTGAGGAGTCTCCGTTCACAGTACAGAAAGAGGAGTTATCAATTTGCTCGGCTAATTCCCGTCCTCTGCCGTCCACCGAAAGGTGTGAATGCCACATATCATGATGGGCATTAAAATCGCCCATGATGATACGGTTATCGCCACAAAGAAACGCCCTAAGGTCAGGACGATAACTTCTGGGGCAGCAGGTGACGGGAGGAATGTATATATTGATTAGCTCGAGATCAACGCCACCAGCTTGTATAACTATACCTTGACACTCTAAAGGTAAGTCACTTTGGTCAGTGTTGATATCAAATTCCCTATACTGCACCGTATGGTGTACAAGGAACGCGAGACCACCTCCGCCGTCTGTACGATCATGCCGGAGTACGTGGTAGCCTCCACTCGCTCGGAGATTCGAGTGGGGGCCAAGTTTTGTCTCCTGGATTGCAGCAATTTTGATTTCATGTAGCTGCATAAATGTGGTTATCTCCGCTATCTTGCCGGTCAAGCCGTTGCAGTTAAATTGCAACAATTTAAATTGCGAAGGAGAGGCAATGGCCACTCTGGGAGTTAAAGACTGATGTGTTCGCCTAGATGGTGGTAGGTTATGTCGCGATATTGATCTCCGTTGCAGTCCTGAAGCCGGCGGAATTCGTTCACTATTAGATGAGTGGACTTCAGTCGGCGTTGAGGGCTGCACAACTCGACAGCAAGGCGCGACAAACACATTAGTCCAAAGATTTCTGTTTGCGAGCCCAGAACATATGCGTAGGTGACACAGGCCTAGGCAGGAGTTGCACTTGACCGATGCCACAGACGCATATATCCTGTGCCGACATACAGTGCACGAAGAGTGAGGGACCAGAAGTTGATGGACTTGACTTTCATTCGTGCTAGTGCCGGAAGAAGTTATTAAAGAGTTTAGAGACGGGGGCTGAAGCTCAGTAGTGCTACAAGCATCAACTGATGTGCTACGAAGAAAGTAGCCATGAGTGGGTGCTTGTGCTGTTGATGCACTAGGAAGTAAGCTACAGCCGGGAACACATATATTCTGCTGGGCAATATAATTATTGCAGGTCGTGGAGACTTGATTATCATTAGAGGGCGATAAAGCAACATATGAGCGTCGCTTGCCTCGGGACGTCCTACGACGTGAACAGCAGGGCGCCACAAAATTTTTATAAAAACTAGTGGGCCGATGTGCTTTCGGATCTAGTCCGGAGCAACTTGATTTGTGCAACCAACCTTTGCATGATGCACACTGTACTGAGTGTGATCGTCTTGTATATATTTTCTTCCGACAAACGCAGCAGAACCATTCTCTTGGGCCAGGATTTGGCTCAATGCCAGCCCGGATCAAGAGAATAAGGAGCAGCCGTGCTGCAAGGGGCTGTTCCGGGGATGACAATAGGTGAGGGAATCGTGACGCGTTAGACAGGGTCACTTCGAAATGTATTGCTCTTGGCCGAGTCATTATAAAAAAAAAACAACCCGGGTCGTTTCGGTACGAAGGGTATTGTACAGGTACAAATACCGTTCTCGCAGAACCGGCAATACGTGAAATGACCACTACAGTCGGGGATAGCTGTTTCAAAATAAAAATTCCCAGCAGAGAAGACTGTGACAGGACGGATTGGTGTCCCGAAACAAATGGTGGCACTTCCATATACACCGACCGCTCGAAGTTGGACGGCAGTGTTGGAGGAGGAGTTTATTCAAGGGATTTGGACCTTGAGCTCTCCTTCAGACTACCTGATCATTGTAGCGTCTTCCAAGCGGAAGCCTCGGCAATCCTGGACGCCGCGGCCTGGTTAAGCAAACGTGTTATCGGAGAAGATATCGCTATTTTCAGCGATAGCCAAGCGGCCATCAAATCCCTTGGCTCATACACGTTCAACTCTGAACTGACGCTCAGCTGGTGTCGATCTCTTCAGGAGATGGCCCAACAGAACCGCGTAAACCTCATATGGGTCCCGGTACATAAGGACATTGAGGGGAACTTTAAGGCACGACCAAGCAGGTTCTTCAGGATAAAGAGCGCTTAGGTATGCCGTTTGCCACATGCAAACTAATGCTGAAGGAGCACACACTCCGTCAAGCCAACGAAAGATGGCTGCAATCCCCAGGGTGTCGGATATCGAAACAAACCTGGCCAAAATGGGATCTTAAAAGGTCTAGACGCATTTAGGAGCGAAATCTGCATATTGATAGGGTTATTAACCGGTCACTGCCTCATCGGTAGGCATGCAGAAAGGCTAGGTGTGCCCTACCGACGATGCTGCAGGAGTTGCAAAGATGATGAGGAGGAGGAAACAGTGGAGCACCTCATCTGCAACTGTCCGGGTTTAAGCCGCGCGAGAACGCGCTTTTTGGGAGTTCCGTTCCTGGATAGCCTAAGCCAGATCGCGGAACTGGACATAAAGGACTTGATGGCCTTCATAAAGTCATCTAAGTGGTTCGAGGAGGAGTAACGGTGTCGGTTTAGGAGTGTTAGTCCCGGGATTCTGCTATGTGGAAAATCCCAACAGCTCAGGGATTTTCCATATGGTTGGGTCCCGGGACTGACTTTCCTTGCGTTGGTGGCATCACAACGGGCCTTTCAAAACTGGCCTAAGTGTGCCTCTGCGGCAGCCACTTGAACCTAACCTAAACTATATTTATTTTCTACTTTTTAGTCAAATGGCCTATGAAATTATCGATAAATATAACGAAATATACCAACCTCTGTGGCCGCCGTGGTGTAGCGGTTAAGTGTTCGGCCTTCTGCACCAAGACGTGGCGGTTCGATGCCCGACAAAAGTAACAACAAAAATTATTTAGAAAAAGAATTTTTGCCCCTCGGAAGTAGTTTGGCAAACTCTCCGGGTGTATTTCTGCCATGAGAAGCTTCTCAGCAAAAAATTCATTTGCTTTGCAAGTGCCGTTCGGAGTCGGCAAAAAACTGTAGGTCCCGCCAACTTGTAGGAAAAACTCAAAAGCAACACACCACAAGTTGGAAAGGGAAGCTCGGCTAAAAATCTCGTTAGAGGTTATGATAACCTGTTGGTATATCGCCGCCATTAGTTTTTTTTTTTTTTTTTTTTTATACCAACCTCTGTACCTCCACTTTCTTTTGGACCCATATTGTAGGGAAATGTTAAGGTTTTTAGGTAATCATATTTTGACCGATAACTCAGTTATCGATGAATTTATCGAAATATATCGATGTCCAAATGAAAGTTGGGGCCTTCCCTTCTCGTTTGATACCCATATTGTAGGGAAATTTTAAGGTTTTCGCACCTTGATTTGATAAATACGGATTTTGCAAAAATAAGCGATTCTAAGGCCAACAAGCGGAAAAATATAAAGCCCATGTCCAGAGGACTTATCGAAAGAACAAATTGTCAAAACTTGTCTGAAGTTTGAGCCCTTCCGCTACATCAAATTGCGATTTATTTTATAGAGAGAATGAAGTGAGATGAGATAACGGCCCTTAATATAAATTTTGAGCGTTACAGAAAAAAATCCAAAAATTAAATTAAAAGTTGACCTACGGATTAGCAAACTTCTTCTTCCTTACAGAAGAAGGGGGTAAGATGACCTGGAAACAGAACCAATATGCATGAACTTCAAGATTTTTTTTTCAAAGTAGCTATTTTTGGGAGGGTCAAGCGTAAATCAACAGTAACAAATCCTTTATGCATGACCATCCTGAAACATCAAAACGTTCAAATTTTCACAGAAGGTATGTTTACCGTTGCCAGACGTTGGAATAAGAAATATTTCGCTAGGATCTCCCATCTATACCGTCTTGAAGCGATAGATCATAATCAGGCCGATTCTAAACAATTCCGCACTTTGTGGTTTGCGCCCGTTCACTAGTGAAAAATTGTTTAGAATTGGCATGAATGTCTTAGAAAGTGAATTTTTTTTACATTGCGAAATCGTATATATGTATTTCATAAGATATTGCAAATTTACATTTCGTGCTTTATATTATCCCCTTATTATTGGAAATCCTGGCTCTGCGGAGGCGGCAACTATGCCAAGTAGCAGACAAATTAAAATCGTCCTCATCATTTTATTGTGATTTTTGTTGTGCTTATGAAGAACAAATAAAGAAACGCGAAAAACCAAAAGGTGTACTTTCGACTGTTTCGACCAGTGATCTATAGGGGTATAAATACCCGGCCAACATGCACGTGCTTTCATACTTTGATTATTTACGGCGGCGAAACGAATGCACAAGGCCATGCGAATCAATTTTTGAAGCGAAAGGGCCCTTGGCGGAAATGTTGCAATGGAATTACTGCTTTCAATTATTTTAATTTTCTCATTGGGACTCTAGGGCACATTCGCTACTTTTCTTTTAAATTGCTGTGGAAAACGCACCGGAATTTTTTGGATATATATTTCATCTTTCGTTTTTTATCTGTTCGTAAAAGTTTTTCAATGCATTTGTATTTTTTTGATCGATTATAAGAGCTAATCCAATTTGGAGAAACTGTACCACCCATGGACGGCTTCGTGGAGTTATTGAGAATATTGTTCAGGGGCGACCTATCTCAAATGAATTTTAATAATTCTCTACATCAGAATTTCTTTCAGAAACTTAGTCGTTCAAAATTTGGGGCTTATTTGAAGCCCTGTTCCAGGCAAAGTATACAAAATGCTCTATCTAAACTAAAGTTTTGAGTTGCCCAAGGGAATGTACCCAAGGTTTATAAAAATTTTGTTAAAAATTAAAAAAAAATTAATTTTTAATTTTAGGTTTTTTGTTAGATAGTTCTAACATTCATTAGGCCAGTCCTAAAATTTGATGCAATTCCGTCAATTTGTTCACGAACTAGAAAATAATGAAAAAATTCAATTTTCAAAATGCCTAAAATTCATAGTGGGCATTTTTAAATTTTAGTTCTAAATTTCATATGGAATCACCCATATATAGATTTTCACTAGTGTGATACCAACTGGGGCTCTTGTAATAAAATTTAAAATCAGTTCGCAAAAGTGCAATGAAGTGGGAAATTAAAATTAGTTTTACAAGAGTAAATGCACCTGGGGTACATTCCCTAGGGCAACTCAAAACAGGTCTATCTCAGCTGAAAATGAATTGAATTTTAGTTTAGATAGAGCATTTTGAATACTTTGCCTGGGACAGGGCTTCAAATACGCCCAAAATGTTAAACGTGTACGTTTTTGAAAGATATTTTGATCTAGAGAATTATTAAAATAAATGTGAGGTAGGCCGCCCCTGAACAATATTCTCAATAACTCCACCTTTACGAACAGATAAAAAACGAAACATGAAATATGTATCTTTCTTTGGAAACAAATTTCAAGCGAAAATAAATTCCGGTAGGTTTTCCACAGCAATTTAAAAAAAGTAGCGAATGTTATCACCCTCTCCAAGAGTCCCAATGAGAAAGTTAAAACAGTTGAAAGAAGTAATTCCATCGTAACATTTCTGTCAAGGGCCCTTTCGGCATATTCGAAAGTCCATTTGTTTCGCCAATTCATTCGCTTCAAAAATTGATTCGCCTCGCCTATGTGCATTCGTTTCGCCGCTCATGATAACGGCCGTAAATAATCAAAATATGAAAGCACGTGCATGTTGGCCGGGTATTTATACCCCTATAGATCACTGGTCGAAACAGTCGAAAGTACACCTTTTGGTTTTTTGCATTTCTTTATTTGTTCTACATAAGCACCACAAAAAACAGAATAAGATGATGAGGAAGATTTTAATTTGTCTGGTACTGGGCGTAGTTGCTGCCTCCGCAGCGCCAGGTTTTCCAATAATAAGGGGATAGTATAAAGCACGAAATGTAAATTTGCAATATCTTATGAAATATATATATGCGATTTCGCAATGTAAAAAATATTTATTTTTTAAGACATTCATGCCAATTCTAAACAATTTTTCACTAGTGAACCGGTGCAAACCATTTCACGTTTTCATACATTTTTGTTCACAAATTATATGAGACGGAGAAAATCCACTAAGTGCGGAACATACCTTCTGTGAAAATTGGAAATTCCAGTTGCCCAGCGTTGGCACGATTTGCTGTTTCAGGATGGTCATGCATAACGGATTTTTTTCAAAGTGAATTTTCTTATAACTTTTGAAATTTTTTCCAAAAAAACCTTTATAGGGCCTAAACACAATGCTTCTGAGTCAAGGCTCAGTTAAGGTGTTTTAGGGAAAATGTGTATGTAGTAGTTACACCGACATGACTCTAAGATGACTTAAGAAAATCAAAATGAGTTTGATATTCTGTAGAATGACGGTGAGTCAACACGTACACAGATGACTCGCGAGTCAGACGCACTACAAAAAAACAACTTTAAAAAAATTAAAAAATTTTGTTTTAACTACTACCAATCTCTGGAGAGAGAAATTAGGGTGACCGGAAAAGTGTGACTTCAGATTCGGATTCAGCACACCCAAAAGCTTTTCAAAGCGATGAGAAACCCTCTGGGATTTTTTGGCTGTTCTTCATTGTAATTTAATTATTTTTCTTGGATCAAGGAACTATAACTTAATTTTAATAGAAATTGGGAAATACTAAGTTGTTGTTGTTGTTGTCGTTGTTGTAACGAGGTTTAGCCCAAATGTCAGACAGGGTGACCCCGCGTGTCTTGGGACAAGTACTGGTACCGTTCTCGTAGAACCGGCAATACGAGAAACTAGCCGTGTAGGCCATGCAGGTCATTTAGCGTTACCCAGGGTGCACCAACGGGGAGGCGACCTACTCTTACTAAGTTATTCGACTTTTTTTAAAACCTTAATTTTTTTTTACAGCTGCCGATCTCTAAACAAACTACGCTCAGATTCAGCACACCCAGAATTTTTATAAGCCGATGAGAAATCCTCTGGGATTTTTGATTGTTGTACAGTCGTGCGCTCGCTTTCAGTCGGGCAGTTGCAGATGAGATGCTCCACCGTTTCCTCCTCCTCAATATCTTTGCAACTCCTATAGCATCGTCGTTAGATCACACCTAGCCTTATTTTTTCGTCACTCATCCCTCAAAAATAAGGGTAAAATTTTATTTTTGAGTGACGAAAAAATTAAAAATAAATTTTTATTCATTATTCGAAAAAAATTTAGTGATAGGTGACCGGCTATTTTTATTCAAAAAAATCAAAATGATAAATAACCATTTATTTTTATTTCAAGCGATTCTTGAATAAAATAAATTGTTATTAAAAATTTTTAAAATAATGAATCACTTTTTAATATTCTTTTTTCGTTTCTTGTCACTCAAAAATAAAATATTGCCCATCCCCGATTGGACTTAGTCCAAAGTTTTAAGAATGCTACAGGTGCACGAAGTTCTTTATTTAATTACGTTTGAAAGGGGTTTGGTAATAATTTTCGAATTCATAAAGGATGACATACTACAAAATATTATCGGATCTTGGTCTAAATTCAACACGTTTGAAATCATTTAAATATTGCATTTCGTTTTTCATAAAAATAAAAAAAATCCTTTTTTCACTAGTACCCTGCAAAAATCGTTGGATCATGTATTCAAATTTTGTGATATTGGAGTACTCCAATAGTAATTCTTTGCAATGCCTCATTGGACCACCCTCAGCTTATTGAGAGCAGGTACTCTGACCGTACTCCAAGGAGTTACCAGAAATAAAGCGAAGGTTGGAGTAGGTGGTCCGGTCCTAGGACATCGCAATGTTAATCGGAGCACAATTTTTCTATGGAAAAGGAGTACATTTGGAGTACTCTGATACTCCAGTTGTAGTACTCTTTACATATCGAAGTGTGTACTCTAGATTTTTGCAGGGTAAGCACATTAGGCTTATAAACAAACCTAAAATGTATCTTGAATATAAAAAATGGCAAACTAAAAGAGAGATCAAAACCCCGATGGGGCTATTCGAAAGATCTCGACCAAGTTTTCCCATACGACAGTTATTTACCTGGGCGACGGTATGTGCATTGTGAGGCAACCACAAACGAAATAAATGCCCTTTTTACCAACAAAAAACCAAATAAATAAATCAAAAACCTCTTATGGGACCTATTTTCTTTGAAATAAACCAATACCGCGTATTTTTCAAAAAGCGATGTTTTTCAGTTTGAGTGCTTTGATGTGCCAAAACTAAAATTTGGCACATTCAACTTTCCCAAAGTCAATTTTTTACAATTTTTGTTGTGCCAGAACCATGAATGTGTAGCACATTCATATTTTTGACGCAACAAAAATATTTTAAAATTAAATTTAAAGATTTTTTTAAATTTTCGTTGAGCCAGTAAAATGAAGGTGTAGCAAAATTGTTACGTATACGCCATGGTTCATACGCTGTGGTTCAGAACAACGCATTCATTTTTTTGGCTAAACGAAAATTTTCCGAGCTATAGTCTTTTCTCTGTGCATAATCAAAAAATTCTAGTCCGGTAAATTTTGTTTATCTCCCCATTGATCGCATTTGTAGCCAAAAAGGTATTTGAGGACAGAAGTCGAGAAAAGTCCATATTTGAGGTTTTAAGCAGGGTTCGGAAACATCCACTCTCCTTCACTCACATTCACGAACATGAACATTAAACAAAAATTTGCATTCGCGTTCGTGAATAAGAACGTATAAAAAATCCACACCATTCACGTTCATGAATGCATTCGTGCATCATTCATAAATGCCTTCTCGAATCTATATATGCACGTACTTCTTGCCGTTCATTTTCATATATGTATGCATATGTGGCGTGAATAATTCACGAAGGCATTTAAGAACGTGCATTGAATGCATATTTTGTATGGCATATTCGCAGAGGGTTGTAGTAGAAAATTGGAAAAATGCTATTGCGAGTATACCGACAGGAATGTGAACCAAAAAAAAACTTTTGACGGTACTTCTAGGTTTTATTCAGGGATATGAAGGGCCTTCTTAGGGGCCATTTCTATAATTTTTCGGGACCATTTTAGAATTGTTTTCGGGACCATTTCGGGATTATTTTCAGAAATTTACGGTACTGTCTTCGGGATTGTTTTCGGGATTATTCCGGGAATTTTTCGGGATTGGTTTTTCAATCATTTCGTGATAATTTTGGGATTGTTTTCGGATCATTGCAGGATTGTTTTTGGGACTTTTCCTAACCATTTCGGGATGATTTTTGGGCCATTTCATGTTCATAGACGAAGTCTAAAAATTTCTGATACTACTTGAAGGTAGTGTTCTTCAAAAAATGGGAAAACATTGGGTAATTAAACACAGCCAAAATGACCCAAATGCGTCACATTGTTAAAACAGAATAAAGTGCCATAAGAAAATCCGCGGGATGGGGGTGTATGGCTGGAGCCTTGTCACTGGTATGGGCCTAACAACTTTTGATACTGACGCGGGGTAATTTTTTGGTGACTTTGACCCCCGATTCCTAGGCCCTTGTCATATGTACAGTTTTGAAATTTTCACATTCTTTCTATAATCGGGGAGGACTATCGATCGGCATTGGTTTCATCCATTATAAAATAATTGACATCTGGAGACTCTGGGATCTTGGTCTAATTTTTATTTCATACGCTTTGCCAATTCATACGCTTCACCAATTGATTCACTTCGCCAATCATCCAAACACCCGTAAATTATCAAAATATGCCAACACGAGCATTTACTTCAGGTATTTATATCGGAATCACTGGTCGAAACAGTTAGCCGAATTAAAGCTTTCATCCGATCCGTTTATACTTTTCGCAATAAAATGATTAAGTGGCGTTTAATTTGCCTGGCTGTTTGCATAATACTAGCTTATAGTAATGGGTGGCACACCGGGTCAAGATATGGAAAATAATAAATTTATTAAAATGATTCCAAAATAAGTAGTGAGAATAAACCTTTCCTATCAGCAGTTTCGCTTGATCTGACGAAGAGATTTTAAGTTTAAATTTATTAATCGTATACAGTTACATAACTATGAAGACTAAAAACATTAATTTATTCTTTGTATCTAATACCTAAAATCCATAATACTATAGTCGAAGATATCACATATACAATTTTGTTTCGATCTCAGACCGCGTGACATCTTTGAATATAGTATTATCCATTTGAGGTAAAATACAAAAGGAAAAATATGTATGTATACTTTTGTATTTCGGTAACAGTTTTCAATCGGTACCGAATGTTCTGGATAATATCTCCGGCTGTAGTAGTACAATAGTCATAGCCGCTATGTCTGATTTTGGTTTCCCCGCAAAAATTATACGGCTTTGGAGATGATGCTGAGCAACCAGCACCAGCTCGATCATAATCGGGAAGGACCTCTCCGAGCCGTTCGAAACTAAACGAGGTTCTAGGCAGCACGACTCCCTATCGTGCAATTCCTTTAATCTGATGTTAGAAAAAATAATACAAGCTGCAGAACTTAACCGCGTTGGAACAATATATTACCCCTGCTGGTTATGGGTTTAGAATATGCCCGCGGTAGGCATACCGCTCGTAAGAGGCAACTAATATGCACATAGTAGGTAGTGACGTGCTAACTCCTGGGTTGATCTACGGATATGATGCCTCCCGCCTCTCATAACACATCTTTTCCACCCTTTCGGATGGAGTGATGACATGACCTAGAATGTTCCACCTGTCATACCAAATCGCTACCACGATGGTCGGGCAGTACCGTAAGGTAGTAAAACTTGAGCCGGTTCAGGGCTAAAATGAACTCAGCCAAAAACTAAAAAAAAAATTTAAAAAAAAGTATGGGGGTCTATAGATACTATCGTAGTGAACATAGTGGCGTATTTCATTGTTGGAGGGAACAACAAAAAAGGGTGTTCTGAAGGGTGAAAAGTTTTATAAAGCATTTTTTAAACCAAAATTTCTCAAAAACTAATGAACCGTTTTTCGAGATTTATTTTATCGCACAACAATTTTTATCCGGATTGGAGCTGGTTTAGGCGTGTCGCAAAGTACAGATTGCTCTATGGAGACTCAAAAAATAAAAGTGATTTTTCTTTTTATCTAATACTCGAAATCGGCAGCACTATGGTCGGAGATAAAAAAAAAATTTGGTTCCGATTGGAACCACTTAAGGCGTGTCGCAGGGGGTAGTCTGAACTTTAGCCCCCCTGCGACACGCCTTAGGGTAGTCTGAACTTTAGCCCCAGACCGGACCAGATTTTGCATGTGATATCTCCGACCATAGTGCTACCGATTTCGAGTATGTATTAGATAAAAAGAAAAATCACTTTTATTTTTGTGAGTCTCCGTAGAACAATCTGAACTTTGACCCCCTGCGACACGCCTAAACCATCTCCAATCGGAATACAATTTTTTGTGTGATATCTTCGGCTATATTACAATCGATTTAGGGGTTGAGCCTTATATGCACTTTGACCTTCAATAACCTTTGCTGTTGATGTTTTCCCGATGCAAGATGATTTTTCATGCTTCTTTTCATGGATGGAACATTATTTTTTCTTTCCCCACTAGGTAGTCAAACCTTGAATAATTAGAATTTCAGCTTGCTGGCAACCCCATGGGCTTTCAGTTTTGTTTTGTTTGTGACGAAACCAAAGAAATATAGCGAGATCCCAGGGCCGCCAGACATAACTTATTTTCTGACGGATCAAACCAATACTGCTGGATAGTCCTCACCGAATCTAGAACGAATGTAAAAATTTCAAAGCTGTACCTAGGTCTCGGGCCTAGAAATCGGGGGTCAAAGTCGCAAAAAAATGACCCTAACTTCAATTTATTTCACATGTTTGAGCGGGTTGGTCCCACTTTGGCTGCCTTTAAATAGCGGATCTTTACACACGTGGCACAGAATACTACCCTTAAGTAGAATCAGACATTTTCAGATTCATTCCATAACAAAGACTTCAGCCAGACACCTCAAAGTTCGGGAACTTTTCTGTTCCTATTACTTCGCTTTCCCTTGTTCAATCAAGTTTGTCCAACTTTTACTGCTTTTAAATGACGGATCTTTACACATGTGTCGTAAGACACTACCCTCAAGAACCACTTTTTTTTGCGGTTAAGAGATTGCCTTGTGGATTACCAACAGCGTTTCTTTGTCTTTTCTCAGTGAGTGTAAGCATATTGGACTTCGGGTTGGGGCTGTCTAGATAAGACAAGCCGACAAGAAATTTGACCATAAACCAGACCATACTTTCCTAAAGGTTTTCGATGCGCTGAATTCAAATCTGGACGCAGAATTGCTCTATCACGTCAGGATTTTGAGATATCCTAACCTAAAAGTGCAAAAAACACCGTTTTTGCCTATTTTTGAGGTTATATACTATATACGACAGATTTTTTTTGTTTAAAAGCAATCATTGCATCTTAAAGAAGAAGTCTTCCTCTTACGAATGGCGTTGAGCTTGCTCAAATATCTTTTTTTTTTCGCTAAGATAGAGCAATTTAAAGTTTATAAATTTGCTAATTTTCCTATAGCTGAAAAACCACTGAATTAACGTAGGTATGATGCAGTAGAACACAGACCTCTTACTTTAAATTGCTCTATCTTAGCGAAAAAAAAAGATATTTGAGCAAGCTCAACGCCATGATTGCTTTTAAAAAAAAAATCTGTCGTATATATATAACCTCAAAAATAGGCAAAAACGGTGTTTGTTGCACTTTTAGGTTAGGATATCTCAAAATCCTGACGTGATAGAGCAATTCTGCGTCCAGATTTGAATTCAGCACATCGAAAACCTTCAGGAAAGTATGGTCTGGTTTATGGTCAAAAATTTTGGTCTCATTTTGTCGGCCTGTGTAATTATATGTCATCGATGTAGACGTCCAAGTTCATGTTCACTTGCGCTGTACAGGTCGTGAATACGGTGCGCTGCTTAGTTGACGGGTTTCTTTGGGTTTGATGCCATACAATACAATTTTTTTTCTGAAGCAGAGCTCATCATCGAAAGCGTCAGTTCTCATTGTCTTGCAGCCCTCTGATTTCTTGTTATCCCTATCTGGTTCCAGAATGGCACGGATAGTTGCCGCTTTCAAAGGGCCCATCGTATCTGGAATATCAATCAAAACCAACTCTCATTATTGTTTGTCCAGGACCTGCCTATTATCTTTTTTAATATAAAGTACACTAGACTAATTTTAACATTAATTTCTAGTAACCTGAAACTTTGTCCGGTATCTGGAAAACACTCTTAATATGAATCCAGTATCCGGACAGTTGAGCTTTACACAAATGGAGAGAAAACTGCAAAAGTCCCCATCGATCCCATTTGTGGCAAAAAAGTTATGCGGGGACAAAAGTCGAGAAAAACCCAAATTCCAAGGTTTTTTTCGATTTTTCTCGACCTTTGTTCGCCAAGTAACTTTTTTGCCACAAATGGGATCGATGGGGACTTTTGCAGTTTTCTCTCCATATTTTCTAAAGCACACCTGTACGGATACTGGATTCATATTAAGAGTGTTTTCAGATATCGGACAATGTTTCAGGTTACTAGAAATGGTTAACAACCTCACAGTTCTAGTAACCGGACATGCTATAATTTTAAAGCGAAAAGTTTTAATCCTAAACTGAAAAGTTTAAATTCGAGATATGCCAATTTACGTGATCTTCGAATTTTTCGATTTCGAGAAAGGGGCGTGGTTATCTTCCGATTTCGCCCATTTTCAATGGCATCCTACCTTGGCCAGAAATAACCTGTATACCAAATTTTATCCAAATATCTCAATTTTTACTCAAGTTATGTCAATTTATGTGATTTTCGTGCCAAGGTAGGTTGCTATTGAAAATGGGCGAAAGCGGATGATAATCACGCCCCCTTTATCGATATCGAAAAATTTGAAAATCATTTAAGTTGACTTAACTTGAGTCAAAATTGAGAAATTTTCGGTAAGATATTAGCTTAAATAGTATAAACTTTTAGGTAAATCCTCCTGATTCCTATATCAATGTTATCCCGTTCTGAAAACTACCGCTAGGTATTTAATGTTCGGTTTACCCGAACTTAGACTTCCTTACTTATTTTATTTCAATCGTTTGCTAATTAATACGCGTCACCAATTGATTCACTACGCCAATCACCCAAACACCCGTAAACTCTGAAAATATGCCAACGCGTGCATTTACTTCAGGTATTTATATGGGAGTCACTGGTCAAAACAGTTAGCTGAAATAACTCTTTCATCCGATTTGTTTATACTTTTCTATAGGTGTTCTAGATAAGGAACAAAAACAGTAATAAAATGATTAAGTGGAGTTCGATTTTTCTGCTTGTGATCATAATGTACGGCCACCGGGATTACGACCCTCCACCATTTGCGGATTCCAGCGAAGGAAGATGGGGAAAATAATAAATTTAATATAATACATCAAGTGTAAATTTTGCAAATTTGTCTACCTTAGCCAAAGAAAAACACCTGAATATGATTTTACCATTTTTACCATTTCTCGGAAGATACATTATATCATATTTTATCAAGGTAAAACTCCAGTTATACGATAGTTTAGAATAAGTCAGTCCTGGGTCCACTTTCCGGGAGAAAATGTATCCTATATCTTAATTAAAGCATTTAGCTACCTACACACCAAGCAAACCGAGCCACTTTTTATTGCAAAGTCCTTCCCTGTTCTACCAAAAGAAAATGGGTATAAATGTCCTTCTTTTTAAGTTTTCCTTTTTTTCCTTATTTTTCTTTTTCCTTTTTTTTGCTAGGGGCTTGAGATTAGTATATACAATTAAATAAGCCACAAAACTGCATTCTCGAAAAAAATCTAAAATTTTTTTTGATGACATTCGTCGAGTTTCGCGATTTTTTTTGGAATTTGCACAAAGTTTTAAGTGCAAAATTTTAATGTATTTTCATCTATATTTTCATGAAAAATTATAGTAGTGTAGTATTATCTATCCCTATCCCTATTCCCAATCCTTGGTTTTGATAGCTGAGTTATAAATGCCACTTCTGGTCCATATTTTGATCAATATCTCAGAAACCACTTGACCGATTTTGTACAAACTTCACACAAACCATCTACTAAATAGTCTGAACAAACCCTAAAATTTGGTTTGGATAGGTGAGCCCGTTCTTGCGTTATAAAGTTACAACGAAAAATGACACTTATTTTTATATATATAGATACATTATACTGGGCCAAAAATCAAAATTTCGTCTTTTTCAAAAATTATAGTGATTTTGTTTTTAAGAAAGGTGAAAAAAAATTATTGTAATTTTTTCAGATTTTCAAATTAAAGTCGAGAGGTCTATCACCGCTAGCGACTTTACCTATAGTACCTGGGTGACCAAGCTTGCTCGGTGCTATCAATTTAGTGCTAACTTTACTTACCAAACTTGTGAGGACGTGTTACACTGTCGTTTATATGTGGGCAAATTATTAAAATTTTGTAATTTTCGTAGCCGTAATGGACTTTTTGCGGACAACCCTACTTGAAAATATTTTAGTTGGTATGTCAGCAAAAATACCTTTCATTTGATACCCATATTGGCATATCTAGCTCCATAAATAAAAAAATTAAATAGGTGGCAACCCTGTAATACAAATATACTGCGATAAGGTGACAACCCTAGATGGCAACTGTACTTAGAAATATTTTAGTTGATATGTCGCCGGAAATACCTCTAATTTGATACCGATATTCGCATATTTTACTCAATATTAAAAAAAAAAAAAATTAGATAGGTTGCCACCCTTAAAAGCCCTCCAAGTGGCAACACCTAAGTGGATAGTCTTAGAATCAGGCATGCAATCACTGTGCCAAATTTCATCCAAATCGGTCAAGCGGTTCTCGAGATAGTACCGGATATAGAAATATAGTGCGGGCAACCCTAGGTGACAAACCTACTTGGAAGTATTTTAGTTGATATGTCGCCGAATATACCTATCATATGATACCCATATTGTCATATCTTGCTCCATAATTAAAAAAAATGGGATAGGTGGCAACCCTGTAAACTACTCGAAATGTCAACCCTAAAGTAGATAGCCTTGGAATCCTTCATACTGTCACCATACCAAATTTCATCCAAATCGGTCAACCGGTTCTCGAGATAGTACTGCGGTAAGGTGGCAACCCTAGGTCGCAACCCTAATTGAAAATACTTGAGTTGGTATCTCGCCGAAAGTACCTTTCATATGATACCCATATTGGCATATCTTGCTCCATAATTAAAAAAAATGGGATAGGTGGCAACCCTGTAAACCGCCTCAAGTGGCAACCCTAAAGTGCATAGTCTTAAAATCGATCATACTATCACCATTCCAGCCAATTCGGTCAAGCGATTCTCGAGATAGTAACGGATATACAAATATATTGTGGTAAGGTGGCAACCCTAGGTGGCAACCCTACTTGAAAATATTTTTGTTGGTATCTCGCCGAAAATACCTTTCATATGATACCCATATTGGCATATCTTGCTCCATAATTAAAAAAAGGGATAGGTGGCAACCCTGTAAACCGCCGCCCCAAGTGGCAACCCTAAAGTGGGTAGTCTTAAAATCGATCATACTATCACCATGCCAAATTTCAGCCAATTCGGTCAAGCGATTCTCGAGATAGTACCGGATATACAAATATGTATATTGTGGTAAGGTGGCAACCCTAGGTGGCAACTCTACTTGAAAATATTTTAGTTGGTATCTCGCCGAAAATACCTTTCATATGATACCCATATTGGCATATCTTGCTCCATAATTTAAAAAAATGGGATAGGTGGCAACCCTGTAAACCGCATCAAGTGGCAACCCTAAAGTGGGTAGTCTTAGAATGCATCATACTATCTTTGTGCCAAATTTCATCCCAATCGGGCAAGCGGTTCTCGAGATAGTCCGAACATACAAATATACAAATATACAAGATTAACTCGTTTAAAGATATTAGATTTGGTATAAAAACGACAAACCAATGTTGTAGAACACCATTTACCTGAACATATTTTTGAAGGCAATCGAATTCCCTACAATATTTGCATTGACCAAAATTTTCTCAGACTAGCCGTTTTATAGTACTCTACTTCAAAAATTATCTTGTTTTTCCGATTTCCCATTTTTTCTTTCAAAAAATGTCAAAAATGCAAATATCCAAGTACAACAAAGATAGATATAGATTCTTAAAATTGTATATGTTAGCCACCCATTAACTTGCTCTGCGGAGCCCACTCTTCTAACACCCATCTACCTTTGGTCCAACCCTGTAGCTGTAACTTAAATAGAATTGCGAATCCATAATTAGCTGTGGAACTTAAGTTAACCTGGCACTGTGAAATTGGGCCTAACAAATACAATTGAATTTTTAGAACCGTTGTCGAAATTGCATGCACATGTTGCCATATTTTGATTATTTCCGGATGTTATGATGAAGAACGAAGCGAATCAATTGGTGAAACGAATTCGAATTTATCGACTAACTTGATTTTATACTCATAATTTTGAATCATATACTTACAATTAACCACCCCAGTGATTTTTTTTTCAAACACGCCATTCGCTCGTGAAGGGGCCCCTGCCATTAATAGCGGGACACCCATCCCAGTCTTAACTGCTTGAAATGTTTATTTTGAAGTACCTGGGACCCTTAGGGCCACTTGCATAAAAGCCGATAACGTCTAATCGGTGATTAACTTGACAGCTAACCATACAAAATACATCAATTAAACTCCGATTAGTCGTTATCGGCTTTTATGCAAGCGACCTTAGTCTGTTCTGCTCGGCCATCTACTGCTAAGATAAATCTAGGGAAAGGTAGTCGGAAAAGACACCACCGCTCATTCATTTATCCCTTTTGGAACCAACAGTGTATATTAGAGCGTATCACCAAAAAAAAGTCGGCCGTACCTCCCTTCATATGAACCCTAGATGTTGCCCAATTACATTTTTATACCCAGTGTACTAGTACTAGTACAAGGGTATATTAATTTTGTTCATATAACGGTAGTACGTAACGGCACAAAATAATCGAGATAGATATAGAGTTCCATATATGAAAGTTCTTAGGTTGAAAAGAGGAGTCCATTAAGACATATCCGTCCGTCTGTCCGTCCTTCCGTCCGTCCGCCTGTGTACACGATAACTTGAGTAAAAATTGAGATATTTGCATGCAATTTTGTATACAGGATACGTTTTGGCCAAGGTAGGTTGCTATTGAAAATGGGCGAAATCGGATGATAACCACGCCCCTTTTTTCGATATCGAAAATTTCGAAAATCACACAAATTGACATATCTCGGTAGCTGAAATGGCTAAAATGATATAATTTCATAGGTGAACCCCCCTGGTAATTCTCTTATGATTTTCCCATGCATTTTTTATAATACCTATCAGCACTTTCGCTTGATCTGACGAAGAGATTTTAAGTTTAAATTTATTAATCGTATACAGTTACATATCTATGAAGACTAAAAAAATTGATTTATTCTTTGTATCTAATACCTAAAATCCATAATACTATAGTCGAAGATATCACATATACAATTTTGTTTCGATCTCAGACCGCGTGACATCTTTGAATATAGTATTATCCATTTGAGGTAAAATACAAAAGGAAAAATATGTATGTATACTTTTGTATTTCGGTAACAGTTTTCAATCGGTACCGAATGTTCTGGATAATATCTCCGGCTGTAGTAGTACAATAGTCATAGCCGCTATGTCTGATTTTGGTTTCCCCGCAAAAATTATACGGCTTTGGAGATGATGCTGAGCAACCAGCACCAGCTCGATCATAATCGGGAAGGACCTCTCCGAGCCGTTCGAAACTAAACGAGGTTCTAGGCAGCACGACTCCCTATCGTGCAATTCCTTTAATCTGATGTTAGAAAAAATAATACAAGCTGCAGAACTTAACCGCGTTGGAACAATATATTACCCCTGCTGGTTATGGGTTTAGAATATGCCCGCGGTAGACATACCGCTCGTAAGAGGCAACTAATATGCACATAGTAGGTAGTGACGTGGTAACTCGTGGGTTGATCTACGGATATGATGCCTCGCCCCTCTCATAACACATCTTTTCCTCCCTTTCGGATAGAGTGATGACATGACCTAGAAGATTCCACCGGTCATACCAAATCGCTACCACGACGGTCGGGCAGTACCGTAAGAGAGTACCGGATCGTACCGGATTCACATCTGGCCAAGAACTGTCAATTTCGACATCACTGCGCAAAACATTCGGGGAGTGTTTTTGTCGTTACATGCAACCAAGCATGCAAAGCACTTCAAAAGTCTCTTTGGTTCGGTTCAGAGGTTCGAACCACTTCCCGAAAATGTGGGTGGTTCGGTTCAGTGGTTCGAACCACCTCGATAAAACTTGAACCGGTTTAGGGCTTATATCAACTCAGTCAAAAAAAAAACAAGTAGGGAAAGCTGTCTTCGGCTGTGCCGAAGGCTAAATACCTTTCATGAATAAGCGTCACGATTTTCACTGTTTGATCCCAGTACAGCCTGTGTGAATTTAAATTTAGCTCATACCGAAATTATCGGAACTATCGATTATTTGGGGGCGATATGTTATATTGGTCCAATCTCATTCAGTGTTGCCACACGTAGGGTTTTATCCCTACTTGTAGGTCTTTTTGGTTAAAAAATGTGTCCGTAGGGTAAAAGGTCCGCTTTTTCATTTAGGCTTTTTTTACATGGAAATGTAGGGTTTTTTTTACATGTACAACATTCAAGGCGCAAAATTTGCTCTGTGTTGACTAACAAAATTTTTGCCAACATGCGCCCTGTGTTGACCAACAAATTTTTTGCCAGCATGCGCCCTGTCTTGACGAACAAAATTTTTGATTGCCATCACTGACATTATATATCGATAAATGTATGCATAAATGCATCTCTATTATATATTGTGTTGACAGCTGATTGATTTTTAAATTGAACTGATTTATAAAAGCTGTGTGTAAATTTAAGTAAGTAAAAATTTTGTCTTTATATTCAAGAATTAATTTATGTGATATTTTCATTCAGGAATGAGCTCATCGTCGGAAACTGAAGCAGAAGTGGCATCCACTAAGTATAGAAAACAGAAGTCTAACGTAAAATGGCTAGATATCAGCGAATTTAAAGGGTGGCTGAAACCCTGCGCAAAGGATGAGTTTAAGTGTCAGTGCATTGCATGTGAACAAATTTTAAATTGTGGAAAATCCGAACTTTTGAGGCATTCTAAAACTAAAAAGCATAAGTCTTGTACAGCTGCAGTGCAGCAGTCAAACAAAATTGATTTATTTATAGAAAAGATGAAAATGAAAGATGACGGGAAAAATGTGACAAATTTTGAAATTCGTTTGACTATGTTCTTTGCCGAACACAACGTGACAATACAAATTGTAGACCATTTACTACCATTATTGAAAGAAACCATAACAGACTCTAATATAATAAAAAAGGCATCCCTTGGGCGAACAAAATGTGTGAGCATTATAAAAAATGTTATTGCTAGTCACGAGAAGGACCAACTAATTAATATAATTCGCTCATATTTAAAAGAAGAATCCCTTGACTGCGTTTCATTTAAGTGTCCAGAATCAATTTATAAATATATGGTTGCCAAAACTGTTTATGACCACCATTAAATACTTTCAACTTTTTTTATAAATGAGCATGTGCTCTTACGATTTATTTATCTATTTATATAACATGTTTGTGTAACATTAAATTAAAATTTAGATGTAGATATCTATACACATACATATATGTATAAAAACCTCGTTAAAGTTATGTAAAGCTAATAAAAGTATCTGAAAAAATACCTATTTTTGATTATTTATGTATTTCCGCAAGAAAAAAAATGTAGGGATTTTTGTAGGTACTTTTTTTTTTAACGCGTAGGGTAATCTAGAGAGTTTTACCTCATTTGTAGGGATTTTGGAGGAAAAAAATGTGGCATCACTGATCTCATTGATTTTTAACATCGACATCCCACATTCTAAAATAGCAACAGGAGTTATCTACCAAAATCCGTTTATCGGAATAATCGATTGTATGGGAGCTATGTGAAATATTTATCCAATATTGATGATTTTCAACATCGATATTTCACATATAAAAATAGCGATGCTTCCAAAATTTCACGTTTCTACGTGTTTAATTACAGGAGTTATAGCCCAAAATCCGTTTATCGGAATAATCGGTTGTATGGGAGCTATATGTAAAATCGGTCCGATCTTGCTGGTTCCGACAAATGATTCCTATATTGGAAAATGGTGACCGCATACCAAATTTCAGCCAAATATCTCAAAAACTGACTGACAGACGGACATGGCTAAATCAACTTATCTCGTCATCCTGATCATTTCGGTATACTTATTGATGGGTCTATCTCTTCTTCTTCTCATATTTACAAACATCGGACCAAAGTTATAATACCATTTCATGTTCATGAAAGGTATAAAAAATTAAAAAAAGTATGAGGGTCTATAGATACCAAGCATCGGCGGCCCATAGATCTTAAGATCAGTCAAACAAGTTGGATTCATCACACAGACCCGTTGTGCTCTTTGTTTACCAAATGATTTAGTCGTCGCTGGGCAAGGGGCGAAACCACATCGCGTGGGGGTGTCGCTTGTTTGGTCAGCGAATGTTAAAAATATAGTTCGGACGATCACAGCGCGTGTATAAGCGTTCTCACTTATACACCTGCATTTACAAATCTGCCGACCCATGATAGATACTATCGTAGTGAACATTGGAGGGAACAACAAAAAAAGGAGTTCTTAAGGGTGAAATTTTTTTTTTCTCAAAAACTAAAGAACCGATTTTTGAGATTTATTTCCCATTGAACAGGTAATTGATTTAACTTTCATTTGATATGCTGTCACAATACCGCGTATATACTAAAATTTCAGAAATCGAGATTTCGTTGCGCTGTCTAGTAAACATCGTTCGTTGTGTGTAAACGCAAAAACATTGCCACTTTTACCACTTTGTCGCAATTTTTGTTATTTCAAATGTCTAATTTGACCGGAAATAAAAAAATATTATCCCATGAGTTTGGGACTCATATTCCAAATTTTATTTTTTACAATCATATACAAAAAATTGCATAAACTTGCGCATTTCGGGGTGTCCCTGAATACGCGCCTGGATATAAAAAATATAAATGTAAGCTTTTTTATGTTTGTTATAGCTCTGTATATTCGGATGCAAAGCATCTGTAACGAAACTTTCTTATTGTTATGAAATTGGAGCCGTTTTCTGAAGTAAGCTTTAAAATTTATTTTAATTTTTTCATACAAAATTTTTGTTTAGCGTGAACTTTAATATTTAAGGCTAGATGAGAAAACGCTCCTTTATATTATAAAATATTTATATTATACGATTTATTAAAAAAAGCGAATAAAACGAGTGAAAAGTTGATAAAAAATTTTTTGCCGTTTTTCCGACCAAAATTATAATTTTTTTCGCCGAAATAATTTTTTTAGCCGTTTTTTCTTGATCTATCCGGATTGCTGAAAAAATTCTGGCAACACTGCTCTTGGTATATAGATAGCATGAAGCATTCTAAGATTATGTACATGCCAATTTGGGCTGTTCACAGGGTTGCCACCTATCTCAAATTTCTTATATTGCAATATTGCTCATGAGCAAGATATGACAATATGGGTATCAAATGAAAGATATTTTTGGCCGTATTCCAAATATGTAAATTTAAGCAGGGCTGCCTGCCATCTAGGGCTGCTACCTAACCACTATTTGCGTATTCTTTCGTATATCAACCATTTTTTCGGTTGCCTATTGACCGATTTAGATGCAATTTTGGTACAGGGATAGTATGGAGGATGGGATCGTGTCGATGAGTGTGGAGAAAGTTTCTGAATGCCATTCAACTGGGAATGCCCGGAGAGATTCTTCTATGTGCGGTTCAAGCAGCTCACTACGTCCGCGTGGTATCCTCTGGATAGCCGCTAAACATCCGTTCGGTGGAGAACTGATGTGAGAAGACGACAACCTGACAAGGCCCCTCCGACATAATCGGTTTAAGAGCTTGTCAGGGGATTTCAACAGCAGCGTTTGTCATCATGAGGTGCGGCTGCAAGCGGGCGTCTGTCTTGGATCAAGCGGCTCGATATATAAATGTGTAATTTAAATCCAACTCCACAAGAAACGGGTTGTGCCTAGGGTTTGGGACCCACCAGATAACGGCCAACATCGCCTAGGCGGTTAAAGGCTTTTTTAAGTAAGTAAGTAAGTACTTCATGTCCACCTTGGTATTTTTAAAATCTATTTTGAAAAGCTTTTACTATTGGTAAGATTTGGTGACATACTCGACCACTCAGGTACTTAATAATTAAGTTGCCCACGACTTTGTCTGCGAAAGTTTCAATAACAAAATCTCGACTCCACCGCCACTTATCTGTTTATTTTTGCAACAGAATAAACTGTCAAAGTTTGGTGAAAATCGGTGCAGTAGTTTTTGAGCCAATTCGTTACTAAATCCCCAAGAATTTTTCACATTCACCAAAAGAAAAGTCGCTTGTAAAACTAACATTTCTGCTTTATCAATTTAACATTTCAGCAAAAAATGTCGTATTCATATTGAAAATTATCAAACAGACAGGGTTCACGTTAAATTGATGCAAAAGTTGCTGAATCCACATTAGCATGTATGACATTGTCATATCAATTTCTCATGTTAATAATACATTACTTCGAAAAGTTTTATTTAACATTAAAAATGATGTAAACAACCGGTTTCAAGTCAAATTGATAAAAAACTTGTTGAGCCAACATTAGTACGTCATATCAATTTCTCATGTTAATAAACATTTCGACATCATATTGATATAAAAACTGTTAATCTCACATTTGTATAACATTCTCATGTTAAAGTGGCATAAGCCACGCTGCAATTGACATTTATCATATTCATAACACATTTCAAAAACCTGCTTCACGTAAAAATGATATGGAAATATACTAGCATTTTTATATGTAATTGTTTCATTCTAAAATGAAATGAACTGCGTTACAGTTGACACTCAAGTTCGTGCTGGGAATTTACATATAAAAACAAAAATAATTAACATAAAAACAATTGTTAAACTGAAGTGAAAACAGCAGCGCAAGAGGAATTGTAATACATTTACGAAGGAGCAACTCTAATAAGATATAATAACTTTTAGTTCCTGTGAAATGCACAGTAAAAGTGTGTATAGAAAGTAAAGTTATGTGCTTCTAAAAATATTCAGTTTGTCACCTTATCAAATGTATATAAAAGTTTATTTAAAAAATGTTAATAAATTGATTTAAAATAATATCATTTTGATGTGATTCTCATTTAAAATAAAAAGTTTTAGAATGTAGTTTCAATGTACATATACATGATGGTTATGTTCATTTTAAGTTTTTCCTGTTCGTTTTTACGTTTCATGTCAATTATACATGAGGACGCATTCTAAAATACATGACGGTCATGTTTATTTGACGTTTTCCTGTACGATTTTAGGTTTTTTTTTTGTGCAGATCCATTTCACGTAGAAATGATATTTTGGAAATAGTAAAATTGACATTTTTTCTTTTCAGTTGCATTTGGTAAAAAAAATGTGAATTTTACGGTGGTTTTTGATATTTTTTCTTTCAGTCTATAGATAAAAATTAAAGACCTAATAACGCAAAACCCTTACACCCACTCGGTTGAAAAATTGATTGAAACAAATAAAAAGTTATTTTCAACTGGACTTAAGCGAGCGTTTTTTTTTTTCTTTTGGTGGACTTAGAACATTTGCATACCATTACATAACCATATCTTAAATCGACTTTTTGGTCACTTTTTTGAAGTCAAAAAATTTATTTATAATTGTACTATCTTTTTGCATTGAAATCTAATTTTTTTTTTTTTTTTTTCAAAAAAATGGACTTAGGACAGGTTGTTCGGTTGTTAGGTTGTTCTTCAGTGGACCACCTCTCTTTTAACTTTCCTTGATAGTTTAAATTAACAGGGATCGAAAAAAATTGCGACTTTTCTCTTTTCAGTCTCTGTGTGAACACTTTCGCACGTAAGGTTTATTGCAACAACTTTATTAAAAATAATTTCACTAGTGTGATACCAACTGGGGCTCTTCAGCTCGCAAAAGTGCAATGAGGTACATTCCCTAGGGCAACTCAAAACCGGTCTATCTCAGCTGAAAATGAATTGAATTTTAGTTTAGATAGAGCATTTTGTATATTTTGCCTGCGACAGGGCTTCAAATACGCCCAAAATGTTAAATGAGTACGTTTTTGAAAGAAATTCTGATCTAGAGAATTATTAAAATTCATTTGAGATAGGTCGCCCCTGAACAATACTCTCAATAACGGTGCGTTTTCCACAGCAATTAAAAAAAAGTAGCGAATGTGCCTTATCAGCCCCAATGAGAAAGTTAAAATAATTGAAAGAAGTAATTCCAATGCAACATTTCCGCCAAGGGCCCTTTCAAAAATTGATTCGCATCGCCTATGTGCATTCGTTTTGGCGCTCATGATAACGGCCGTAAATAATCAAAGTATGAAAGCACGTGCATGTTGGCCGGGTATTTATACCCCTATAGAACACTGGTCGAAACAGTCGAAAGTACACCTTTTGGTTGTTTGCATTTGTTTATTTGTTCTACATAAGCACAACAAAAATCACAATAAGATGATGAGGACGATTTTAATTTGTCTGGTACTGGGCGTAGTTGCTGCCTCCGCAGCGCCAGGTTTTCCAATAATAAGGGGATAATATAAAGCACGAAATGTAAATTTGCATTATCTTATGAAATACATATATACGATTTCGCAATGTAAAAAAAATTCACTTTCTAAGACATTCATGCCAATTCTAAACAATTTTACACTAGTGAACCGGTGCAAACCGTTTCACGTTTTCATATATTTTGCTCACAAATTATATGAGACGGAGAAAATCCACAAAGTTCGGAATTGTTTAGAATCGGCCTGATTATGATCTATCGCTTTAAGAGGCATGTTCAAAACATACTTTTCTGCCAGTCTAACTGTCGTCAATAAATGGGAGATCCTAGCGAAATATTTCTTATCCCAACGTATGGCAACGGCGAAATAGCTTCTGTGAAAATTGGAACGTTTTGCTGTTTCAGGATGGTCATGCATAAGGGATTTTTTACTGTTGTTTTACGCTTGACCCTCTTATAAATAGCTACTTTGAAAAAATCTTGAAATTCATGCATAGGGGTTCTGTTGCTGTTTTTGCAGCGATAGAAATACCACGTTAGGTTTTTGAGAGTGGCGTCGATAGTGACAGTCATTTGTGGGTTTTGAACTCGGTACGCTTCGGTACTAGCACCTTGCAGTACTTGCCCGACTGTTGCGGGAGCGGTTTGGTATGAACAGTAAACCCTACCAGGTCATCTTACCCCCCTCTTCTGTAAGGAAGAAGAAGTTTGGTAATCCGTAAGTCAACTTTTAAGTTAATTTTTGGATTTTTTTCTGTAACGCTCAAAATTTATATTAAGGGCCGTTATCTCATCTCACTTCATTCTCTCTATAAAATAAATGGCAAATGAAGTTGCCGGTAAATTTGTAGTGAAAACTTGTACTCGGTTTTGATGTAACGGAAGGGCTCAAAACCCTATCAGTACTTCAGCCAAATTTTGACAATTTGCTCTTTCGATAAGTCCTCTCGACATGGGCTTTATTTTTTTCCGCTGGTTGGCCTTAGAATCGCTTATTTTTGCAAAATCCGTATTTATGAAAAGAAAAAATTCTTCTGCTTCTATTTTCCAGAACATTGAACTTATCTAATTTTTAGTATAAAACTTGCACCGCGCCGCCGCAGTGTATACCTCTATTATACATACATATGATTAGGGTGATTCCAAAAAATTTTCGACTTGTTCTTACCCCCTAAAAAGTAAGCCTTGCAAAAAATTAGCGCTCGAACTTCCCATACATTTTGAATGAAAAATGGCACGTTTTTCGAAGTGAAATTTTTTCCAAAAAATCTTTATAGGGCCTATACACGATGCGTCTGAGTCAAGAGACATTTTAGGTGTATTAGTGAAAATGTGTATGCAGTAGTCACACCGACATGACTCTACCAGTTTCATCAGGCATATTTCCTATACCACCAGGAAACCTGCCAAATTTCATCAATCTACTATAATAAGTTTTAAAGTTACAACCATTCGAATTTTCAAAAACGCCCCCCTTAAAAATGCGCGGTGCCAGTTCCACTTTAAAAATTTAACAGAAAAACACAAGAGAATTTCCAGGAGGATTTGCCAACCACATTAAAGTATCTGAGGCTGACTTGCACAACGAAAATTTATATTTTTAACTCAGAGTTAATGTCAAATGCTGGTTTAAATTCATACGTTTTTGACAACTTTTCAAAGTAACTCTGAGTTATAAAGATAACTCGGCGTCGTGCAAGTGAGCCTTAGCTAATTACCTTACCGAATTATGCCATTTTATGTGATTTTCGAAATTTTCCATATCGAAATTAGGCGTGGTCTGGAAGCGTTCGTGGCGGTGCCACGCCCACTTTTAAAAATTTATCAAAAAATAATAATATAATGGCAAGGGGGTTTCACCTATACAATTACATCCATTTAGCCATTTCAGCTATCAAGATATGTCAATTTATGTGATTTTCGAAATTTTCGTTATCGCGAAAGGGGGCAGAAAGTAACCTGCACACCGAATTTCATGAAAATATCTAAATTTTTACTCAAGTTTTCGTGTACACGGACAGACGGATAGACGAACGGACATGCCTTCATCAACTCCTCTTTTCAACCTAAGATCGTTCATATATGGAACTCTATATCTATTTCGATCACTTTGTGCCGTTACATAGTACCGTTATGTGAACAAAATTATAATTCAATTGTTATACTACTAGTACGCTGGGTATAAAAACAGGAAAACAGAAAAAACCTTAAAAATCTAAACTGGCAATGATAGACCTCTAAAAAATCATTGTTAAGGACAGGAAGGTGAAAAGGAATTGCTGTAGGTACATACATTTCAAGTTGAAACGCTAGTTTCGAAATCGTAAAATTGACATTTTTATAACTAGCGTACCAGTACTAGTACAAGGGTATTATAATTTCGCCCACATAACGGTACTACGTAACGGCACAAAATCGATATAGATATAGAGTTCCATATACGAAAGTTCTTAGGTTAAAAAGAGCAGTTCATTAAGGCATGTCCGTCCGTCTGTTCGTCCGTGTACACGATAAGTTGAGTAAAAATTGAAATTGTATACAGGGTACTTTCTGGCCCAGGTGTGTTGCTATTGAAAATGGGCGAAATCGCATTATAACCACGCCCCCTTTTTCGATATCGAAAATTTCGAAAATCACATAAATTGACATCACGGTAGCTGAAATGGCTAAAAAGATATAATTGAGTGATTATGGCCCGGTTTTTCAGTGCAAGTTGAAACTCCAGTGCGAGCAACTGTAATTTAAAGGAGAGAAGGTAACATTTATTTCGGTATGTTTGTCGCAGTTGAGGAGTTCTCATTTAGGGACGACAGTTAGACTGAAGCACATATAGATACTCCTAAAAGCGAAAGATCATGAAGTCTTAAATACTAAACTCTTTTAAGTTTTTCGTACTGATGTTGGAAAAAGCGTCCATGGTGTTATCCTATATACAAAAGTTGGATGCATATCAGAAAACAATTTTTATTTTAATTTTATAAAAAGTCTGTATAAAGTTAAAGAAATCGAAATCCTAATTATTTTCGGTGTCTTATAAGGTGGCCACCTCCTATGCTATCTAAGGTTCCGCAGAAATACATCATGCCAAGTAGCAGAAAAATTATAATCCTCTTCATCATCTTATGATGATTTTTGTTGTGCTTATTTAGTAAAACTATAGAAATGTATAAACCAAACGGCTAAAATTGTACTGTCGACTAACTGTTTCGACCACATATAAATACCTGAAATACATGTTCGTGGCCTCATACATCGATTATAATCGAATTATTAATTATTTATGGGTGTTATGATGAAAGGCGAAGCGAATAAATACATTTTTGAAGCAAGTGAATTGGCGAAACGAATGAGCATGAGAAAAAGGGCCGTTGACAGGAAGGTTGCAATGGAATTATTTACGGCTGTGAGGGAACGTTCTCTCATTTACCAATTCCCTCCATTCACTACTCACAATGTTCAATCATTTATTTGCGCCATTTCGTTTCAAAGCACGTCATTCACACACCTTAGCAAGATCCTTCAACTCTTGGTGGGAGTATCGCCGTGCTGTTATAGGAGCTGGAAATTTGGTTAAATATAAAAACGGGTTTGCCTCATTCAATTACTCCTCCTCGAACCACTTAGATGATTTTATGAAGGCCATCAAGTCTTATGTCCAGCTTCGCGATCTGGCGTAGGCTATCCAGGAAGTGAACTTCCAAAAACCGCGTTCTCGCGCCGCTTGAGCCGGGCAGTTACAAATGAAGTGATCCACCGTTTCCTGCTCATCATCTTTGCAACTCCTACAGTATCATCGGTACGGCACACCTAGCCTTTCTGCGTTCCTACCAATAAGGCAGTGTCCGGTTAAAACACCTATTAATATGGAGATTTCTCTCCTTTTTAAGGCGTGAATGTCTCTAGATATTTTTTGATCCCATTTTTGCAAGATTTGTTGGGATATCCGGCACCCTGGAGATTGTTGCCATCTTTCGTTGGCTTGACGGAGTGTTTACGCCTTCAACATAAGCTGGCATGTGGCAAACGGCATACCTAAGCGCTCTTTATCCCGTGAACCTGCCTGGCAAGTTCATCTGCCCTACAGTTTCCCTCAATATCCCTGTGTCCCGGGACCCATGTGAGGTTCACGTTGTTCTGTTGGGCTATCTCTTGAAGATATCGACGGCAGTTCTGCGTCAGTTCAGTGTTGAACGAGTAAGAGCCAAGAGCTTTGATGGCCGCTTGGCTGTCGCTGAAAATAACGATATCCTCACCGATAGTGCGTTTACTTATCCAGGCCGCCGCATCTAAGATTGCTTGTTTTTTTGTGGTGCACCCATTTATATTTTGTTGTTTTATACACGGAATACGTTCACCGACACAAAACCACCATTATCAGCTGATCCAACACCTTTTTGGAATCAATGGACCGTAATCATAGTCGAAATAACATAGGTACCTCCTTCAGGGTAGTGTCCTTTCCCAGTTATGGTTTAACTTCTACATTTCGAAGCTCCCCCTCCACCAGAGAAAATTACGATTGTTCCTTACACAGACGACTGTACGATATTGGCAACAGGCACTGCCGTCGATGAGCTGTGCTCAAAAATCAGTCGGAACTTGACATTGTCGCCAACAAAGTCCTCGGCGACATTATTCACGACTAAGACAGCGCAAGTGGACATGGAGTGAGAAATCTACGTACGCGATCAAAAACTACCTACTATCGGCCACCCCGAAATCTTAGGAGTGACTTTCGACACCATGCACACTTTCGCCGCCCCTTCAGCAGCAATTGTCTCTAAAATACAAAACCGCCACAACCTCCTCAAGTCGCTAGCCGGCAGTACTTGGGGTAAAGACAAAGTGGTCGGCTGATATGGTAGCCGGGGCTTGCCAACGTTCATTGGAGTCATCTGCAGGCCTGCCAAAACATCGCACTCAGAACCGCTACGGGGTGTGGCCTCATGTCTCCTATACCTCATTTACACCATGAGGCGGAAATGCTCTATGTAAGGAGCACGATGAAATCACGGTTGCCGTTTGCTAAAAATTTTGCGTACCGAAATTTCATTATGAAATGTTGAGCAAGCAGTACCTGTTAAATTGTTGCAAGCCGAAACATCCTAATAGGCAACTGTACCGCCTCCTAGGACCGTAAGTATACATCTATGTAAACATTTTGATGAGATCCGGCACCTTGCAACAACGCCGATTGATCCAGAGGTGCGTAAGCGTGCCCTGAAGCAAATCATATCATGGTCTGTTGAGTTCTACGACCGATGTGTAAAGATTCGGAATTTTAAAAAGAGCCAAAGTTGGACAACCCCGCTTATACATGTGAAAGCCCAGTAAGAAGCTTTGCAGCCAAAGTTGGAGAAACCCGCTTAAACAAGTGAAATCTCTGTAAGAATTAGTGAAATCCCGAGCTTTGAGGTGCCTGGCTGCAGATTTTGCCATGGACCAAGTCTAAAAATGATGAAAATACTTAACAGTAAAAGTGGGAAGTTTTTGCCATGGACCAAGTCTAGAAATGATGAAACTACTTAACAGTAAAGGTGGGACAAACAAGAGGAAGCAAAGTAATAGGAAAAGAAAAGCACCAGAACTTTGAGGTGTCTGGCTGAATTTTTTGCGATGGGATGATGTCTCGAAATACTTTATTCTACTTAAGGGTAGTATTTCTGCAGTACATCTACTCGTATGAAGAACATCTGTGAAGATCTGCCATTTAAAAGTAGCCAAAGTTGGGCAAACTCGCTTAAACATTTGAAAGCGCAGTAAGATTTATGAAATTTCCCGAATATTGAGGTGTCTGGCTGAAGTTTTTGCCACGGGACGAAGTCTAAAAATTCCTGATACTACTTGAGGGTAGTGTTCTTCAAAAAATGGGAAAACATTGGGTAATTAAACACAGCCAAAATGGCCCAAATGCGTCAAATTGTTAAAACAGAATAAAGTTCCATAAGAAAATACGCGGGATGGGGGTGTTTGGCTGGAGCCTTGTCACTGGTACGGGCCTAACAACTTTTGATACTGACGCGGGCTGGTCATCTACGTCAAATATGTGAAAATCATCTATTATAAAATAAGTGAAGTTAGGGTAATTTTTTGGTGACTTTGACCCCCGATTCCTAGGCCCTTGTCATATGTACAGTTTTGAAATTTTCACATTCTTTCTATAATCGGGTAGGACTATCGATCGGCATTGGTTTCATCCATTATAAAATAATTGACATCTGGAGACTCTGGGATCTTGGTCTATTTTTTATTTCATACGCTTTGCCAATTCATACGCTTCACCAATTGATTCACTTCGCCAATCATCCAAACACCCGTAAATTATCAAAATATGCCAACACGTGCATTTACTTCAGGTATTTATATCGGACATCACCGCCCTGCAGGAAATGCGATGGACGGGACAAGGAAAGACGACCATCGGACCTTGTGACGTATACTACAGTGGCCAGACACGCGGCAAAGCGCGTGGTGTAGGATTCGTGGTGGGAAAGAGACTTCGCCGCCAAGTACTAGCGTTCACCCCCGTGGACGAGCGTCTCGCTGCGATCCGCATCAAAGCGAAATTTTTCAACATAACATTTATTTGCGCCTATGCGCCGACTGAGGAGACGGACGACGCAGAGAAGGACTCCTTCTACGATAAACTTGAACAGACTTATGATCGCTGCCCCCAACATGATATCAAAATCGTGCTCGGCGACTTTAATGCGAAGGTGGGCAAGGAAGGAGTCTTTGGTCCAACAGTTGGAAAATTTAGTCTCCATGATATAACATCCCCCAACGGCACTAGGTTGATTGATTTCGCTGCTGCTCGCAATATGGTCATCAGTAGTACCAGGTTCCAGCATAAACGAATACACCAAGCCACATGGCTGTCTCCTGATCAAAGAACAAGAAACCAGATTGATCATGTCATGATCGACGGCAGACATAGCTCCACCGTTCTGGACGTGCGTACCCTTCGTGGTCCCAATATCGACTCGGACCATTATCTTGTTGCAGCCAAGATACGCACACGCCTCTGTGTAGCAAAGAAAGTGCGCACAGTAACGGAAGGAAAGTTTGACGTCGAGAAGCTGCGCACGACACAGACAGCTGACAATTTCTCCACTCGACTCTCACACCTGCTATCGGAGAGCAATCCTCGACCTAACGATGCAACCGAGCAATGGAAGCATATCTCTCACTCATTACGTACCGCCGCTGAGGCCACTATAGGGTTCCAGCGAGCCCGCAAAAACAACTGGTACGATGAGGAATGCAGCACTGCCTCGGACAAAAAGGACGCTGCCTACAGGGAGACGTTGCGAACGGGCGCAACCCGCAGTGTATGGCAACGCTATCGTGAGGCAAAGAAGGAAGAGAGACGCCTTTTCAGAAAAAAGAAACGTGAGGCCGAAAGGCGTGAGTGTGAGGAGCTTGAGATGCTGGCTGACAGGAATGATGCCCGAAAATTCTATGAAAAGATCCGGCGGATGACGGAAGGTTTTAAGACCGGGGCAAGTTCCTGTAAGGACAATAATGGCGACCTGGTAACCGACGTACAGAGTGTACTTAAATTATGGAGGGAGCACTTCTCCTCACTGCTAAATTGCGAGGGAGACGTCGAACCCGATACCCCAATCCCTGACGATGGAAAAGTCGTCCCACCACCTGACTATGATGAAGTGAGGATAGCTATATCCCGGCTGAAAAACAACAAAGCGCCTGGAAAAGACGGACTGCCCGCCGAGCTGTTCAAACACGGAGGCGAAGAGCTGGTAAAAAGCATGCATCAGCTCTTATGCAGAATATGGTCAGACGAGTGCATGCCTCCAGATTGGAATTTAAGTGTGCTCTGCCCAATCCACAAGAAAGGCGATCCCGCTAACCGCACCAACTACCGCGGAATCAGCCTTCTTAATATCGCGTATAAGGTTCTTTCTAGCGTATTGTGTGAAAGACTGAAGCCCATCGTAGACAAGCTGATTGGACCTTATCAGTGTGGCTTTAGACCTGGTAAGTCTACCATCGACCAGATTTTCACGATACGCCAAATCCTGGAGAAGACCCATGATAAAAGAATCGACACACACCATCTCTTTGTCGATTTCAAAGCCGCTTTTGACAGCGCAAAAAGGAGTTGCCTGTATGCCGTCATGTCTGAATTTGACTTCCCTGCAAAGCTTATACGGCTTTGCCAAATGACGTTGAGCAATACTAACAGCTCCGTCAGAGTCGGGAAGGACCTCTCTGAGCCATTTGAAACCAAACGAGGCTTCAGACAGGGCGACTCCCTTTCGTGCGATTTCTTCAACCTGATGCTGGAGAAGATAATTCGAGCAGCAGAGCTAAACCGCAATGGTACAATCTTTTACAAGAGCGTGCAATTGCTGGCGTATGCCGATGATATTGATATCATTGGCCTTAACAACCGCGCCGTAAGCGCTGCCTTCTCTGGACTGGATAAAGAAGCGAAAAAAGTGGGTCTTGCGGTCAACGAGGACAAGACGAAGTATTTGCTGTCATCAAAGAAAGAATCGGCGCACCTGCGCCTTGGCAGCCACGTCACTGTTGATAGTTACAAATTTGAAACTGTGAGGGACTTCGTCTATTTGGGAACCAGCATTAACACCGAAAATAATATCAGTCTAGAAATCCAACGGAGAATCACTCTTGCGAACAAGTGCTACTTTGGACTGAGTAGGCAATTGAGAAGTAAAGTCCTCTCTCGAAGAACAAAGATCGCGCTCTATAAGTCTCTCATCATACCTGTCCTGATGTATGGCTCAGACTCATGGACAATGTCAAGAGAAGATGAGATGGCCCTTGGAGTATTTGAGAGAAAAGTTCTCCGGAAGATTTATGGTCCTTCCCGTGATGCCGACGGCGAGTATCGAAGGAGATTTAACGATGAGCTGTACGAGCTTTACGCAGATCTGACCATAGTCCAGCGAATTAAAGCCCAAAGGCTCCGCTGGCTGGGTCACGTCATGCGAATGGACAAAGAAGCTCCAGCCCAGAAGGTTTTCCAATCGTCACCCGAATTCGGCAGCAGAGGAAGGGGGAGGCCTCGACTGAGATGGAAACAACAGGTGGAGGATGACTTGAACTCCCTTGGGGTTTCCAATTGGCGTCAGTTATCGCTAAAAAGGAATGACTGGCGTGCTTTGATAGGCGACGGCCAAAATCGCTTAGGCGGTTAAGCGCCAATAAATGATGATTTATATCGGAATCACTGGTCGAAACAGTTAGCCGAATTAAAGCTTTCATCCGATCCGTTTATACTTTTCGCAATAAAATGATTAAGTGGCGTTTAATTTGCCTGGCTGTTTGCATAATACTAGCTTATAGTAATGGGTGGCACACCGGGTCAAGATATGGAAAATAATAAATTTATTAAAATTATTCCAAAATAAGTAGTGAGAATAAACCTTTCTGTCAATGTAAGGAAAATAATACAATATATTTTAAATACCTATCAGCAGTTTCGCTTGATCTGACGAAGAGATTTTAAGTTTAAATTTATTAATCGTATACAGTTACATATCTATGAAGACTAAAAAAATTGATTTATTCTTTGTATCTAATACCTAAAATCCATAAAACTATAGAAGATATCACATATACAATTTTGTTTCGATCTCAGACCGTGTGACATCTTTGAATATAGTATTATCCATTTGAGGTAAAATACAAAAGGAAAAATATGTATGTATACTTTTGTATTTCGGTAACAGTTTTCAATCGGTACCGAATGTTCTGGATAATATCTCCGGCTGTAGTAGTACAATAGTCATAGCCGCTATGTCTGATTTTGGTTTCCCCGCAAAAATTATACGGCTTTGGAGATGATGCTGAGCAACCAGCACCAGCTCGATCATAATCGGGAAGGACCCCTCCGAGCCGTTCGAAACTAAACGAGGTTCTAGGCAAGGCGACCCCCTATCGTGCAATTCCTTTTATCTGATGTTAGAAAAAATAATACAAGCTGCAGAACTTAACCGCGTTGGAACAATATATTACCCCTGCTGGTCATGGGTTTAGAATATGCCCGCGGTAAGCATACCGCTCGTAAGAGGCAACAAATATGCACATAGTAGGTAGTGACGTGCTAACTCCTGGGTTGATCTACGGATATGATGCCTCCCGCCTCTCATAACACATCTTTTCCACCCTTTCGGATGGAGTGATGACAACATCTAGAAGGTTCCACCTGTCATACCAAATCGCTACCACGACGGTCGGGCAGTACCGTAAGGTAGTAAAACTTGAGCCGGTTCAGGGCTTAAATGAACTCAGCCAAAAACTAAAAAAAAAATTTTAAAAAAAGTATGGGGGTCTATAGATACTATCGTAGTGAACATAGTTGCGTATTTCATTGTTGGAGGGAACAACAAAAAAGGGAGTTCTGAAGGGTGAAAGTTTTTATAAAGCATTTTTTAAACCAAAATTTCTCAAAAACTAATGAAGCGATTTTCGAGATTTATTCTATCGCACAACAATTTTTATCCGGATTGGAGCTGGTTTAGGCGTGTCGCAAAGTACAGATTGCTCTATGGAGACTCAAAAAATAAAAGTGGTTTTTCTTTTTATCTAATACTCGAAATCGGCAGCACTATGGTCGGAGATAAAAAAAAAATTTGGTTCCGATTGGAACCACTTAAGGCGTGTCGCAGGGGGTAATCTGAAGTTTAGCCCCCCTGCGACACGCCTTAGGGTAGTCTGAACTTTAGCCCCATGCGACACGTCTTAGACGTTTCCAATCCGGACCAGATTTTGCATGTGATATCTCCGACCATAGTGCTACCGATTTCGAGTATGTATTAGATAAAAAGAAAAATCACTTTTATTTTTGTGAGTCTCCGTAGAACAATCTGAACTTTGACCCCCCTGCGACACGCCTAAACCATCTCCAATCGGAATACAATTTTTTGTGTGATATCTTCGGCTATATTACAATCGATTTAGGGGTTGTGCCTTGGAAAATCTGTTGATAAAATTATCTCCATACAAATAAGGACCACACTAGTATTCATATATTTAATGAAAGGTAATTCAATTACCTATCTAATGGGAAATTTTGAAACTCGGTTTATTAGTTTTCGATTTTGATTTTAAAAAATGCGTTATATGCACTTTGACCTTCAATAACCTTTGCTGTTGATGTTTTCCCGATGCAAGATGATTTTTCATGCTTCTTTTCATGGATGGAACATTATTTTTTCTTTCCCCACTAGGTAGTCAAACCTTGAATAATTAGAATTTCAGCTTGCTGGCAACCCCATGGGCTTTCAGTTTTGTTTTGTTTGTGACGAAACCAAAGAAATATAGCGAGATCCCAGGGCCGTCAGACATAACTTATTTTCTGACGGATCAAACCAATACTGCTGGATAGTCCTCACCGAATCTAGAACGAATGTAAAAATTTCAAAGCTGTACCTAGGTCTCGGGCCTGGAAATCGGGGGTCAAAGTCGCAAAAAAATGACCCTAACTTCAATTATTTTCTGATGGATGATTTTCACTAATTACCGTAGATTACCCCCTCAGTATTAAGTGTTGTTAGACCCGTACCATGGTCTATGCTCCAGCCAGACACCCCAAGCTCGCGGATTTTCCTATGGAAATTAATTCCATTTTAACAATTTCACGGATTTGACCAACTTTGGCTACTTTTACCTACCCAAGTTTTCCCCATTTTTTGTAGAACACTGCCCTCAAGTATTATCAAGCATTTTTAGACATCATCCAATGGCAAAAACTTCAGCCAGACACCTCAAAACTCGGGAATTTTCATAATTTTTACTGCGCTTTCACATGTTTGAGCGGGTTGGTCCCACTTTGGCTGCCTTTAAATAGCGGACCTTTACACACGTGTCACAGAATACTACCCTTAAGTAGAATCAGACTTCTCAAACTTCAGCCAGACACCTCAAAGTTCGGGAACTTTTCTGTTCCTATTACTTCGCTTTCCCTTGTTCAATCAAGTTTGTCCAACTTTTACTGATATTAAATGACGGATCTTTACACGTGTGTCCTAAGACACTACCCTCAAGAACCACTTTTTTTTGCGGTTAAGAGATTGCCTTGTGGATTACCAACAGCGTTTCTTTGTCTTTTCTCAGTGAGTGTAAGCATATTGGACTTCGGGTTGGGGCTGTCTAGATAAGACAAGCCGACAAGAAATTTGACCATAAACCAGACCATACTTTCCTAAAGGTTTTCGATGCGCTGAATTCAAATCTGGACGCAGAATTGCTCTATCACGTCAGGATTTTGAGATATCCTAACCTAAAAGTGCAAAAAACACCGTTTTTGCCTATTTTTGAGGTTATATACTATATACGACAGATTTTTTTTTGTTTAAAAGCAATCATTGCACTTTAATGGCGAATGGCGTTGAGCTTGCTCAAATATCTTTTTTTTCGCTAAGGTAGAGCAAAAACCACTGAATTAACGTAGGTATGATGCAGTAGAACACAGACCTCTTACTTTAAATTGCTCTATCTTAGCGAAAAAACTTTTAGGTAAATCCTCCTGATTCCTATATCAATGTTATCCCGTTCTGAAAACTACCGCTAGGTATTTAATGTTCGGTTTACCCGAACTTAGACTTCCTTACTTATTTTATTTCAATCGTTTGCTAATTAATACGCGTCACCAATTGATTCACTACGCCAATCACCCAAACACCCGTAAACTCTGAAAATATGCCAACGAGTGCATTTACTTCAGGTATTTATATGGGAGTCACTGGTCAAAACAGTTAGCTGAAATAACTCTTTCATCCGACTTGTTTATAGTTTTCTATAGGTGTTCTAGATAAGGAACAAAAACAGTAATAAAATGATTAAGTGGAGTTCGATTTTTCTGCTTGTGATCATAATGTACGGCCACCGGGATTACGACCCTCCACCATTTGCGGATTCCAGCGAAGGAAGATGGGGAAAATAATAAATTTAATATAATACATCAAGTGTAAATTTTGCAAATTTGTCTACCTTAGCCAAAGAAAAACACCTGAATATGATTTTACCATTTTTACCATTTCTCGGAAGATACATTATATCATATTTTATCAAGGTAAAACTCCAGTTATACGATAGTTTAGAATAAGTCAGTCCTGGGTCCACTTTCCGGGAGAAAATGTATCCTATATCTTAATTAAAGCATTTAGCTACCTACACACCAAGCAAACCGAGCCACTTTTTATTGCAAAGAACTTCCCTGTCCTACCAAAAGAAAATGGGTATAAATGTCCTTCTTTTTAAGTTTTCCTTCTTTCCTTATTTTTCTTTTTCCTTTTTTTTTTGCTAGGGGCTTGAGATTAGTATATACAATTAAATAAGCCACAAAACTGCATTCTCGTAAAAAATCTAAAAATTTTTTTGATGACATTCGTCGAGTTTCGCGATTTTTTTTGGAATTTGCACAAAGTTTTAAGTGCAAAATTTTAATGTATTTTCTTCTTTATTTTCATGAAAAATTATAGTAGTGTAGTATTATCTATCCCTATCCCTATTCCCAATCCTTGGTTTTGATAGCTGAGTTATAAATTCCACTTCTGGTCCATATTTTGGTCAATATCTCAGAAACCACTTGACCGATTTTGTACAAACCTCAAACAAACCATCTACTAAATGTCTGAACAAACCCTAAAATTTGATTTGGATAGGTGAGCCCGTTCTTGCGTTATAAAGTTACAACGAAAAATAACACTTGTTTTTATATATATAGATACATTATACTGGGCCAAAAATCAAAATTTCGTCTTTTTCTAAAATAATAGTGATTTTCTTTTTAAGAAAGGTGAAAAGAAAATTATTTTAATTTTTTCAGATTTTCAAATTAAAGTCGAGAGGTCTATCACCGCTAGCGACTTTACCTATATTTGGTATAAAAACGACAAACCAATGTTGTAGAACACCATTTACCTGAATATATTTTTGAAGGAAATCGAATTCCCTACAATATTTGCATTGACCAAAATTTTCTCAGACTAGCCGTTTTATAGTACTCTACTTCAAAAATTAGCTTGTTTTTCCGATTTCCCATTTTTTCTTTCAAAAAATGTCAAAAATGCAAATATCCAAGTACAACAAAGATAGATGTAGATTCTTTAAATTTAGCGGGCTACAAAAGCCTAAGAATATGTATATGTTAGCCACCCATTAACTTGCTCTGCGGAGCCCACTCTTCTAACACCCATCTACCTTTGGTCCAACCCTGTAGCTGTAACTTAGATAGAATTGCGAATCCATAATTAGCTGTGGAACTTAAGTTAACCTGGCACTGTGAAATTGGGCCTAACAAATACAATTGAATTTTTAGAACCGTTGTCGAAAACGTCACATCGATCCATGCAATACGTTTATTTAATTTGGAAGCACTTCAATAAACATATGTAATATCCGACAAATTTGGAAAAATTTGCATCATTTTCTCCATGGGGCATGAGCCCGGCCCCAATCAGTAAGAAAACGATAGCTGTCATCTCCGTTCTTGGTTAAGTTGTTGGCTCCCTGTTTTGGATATGCGAAGGCACCCGTTATGCAAACAAGCAGACAAATTAAACTCCATTTAATCATTTTATTGCGATTTTTGTTCAGCTTATATGAGTAGAACACCTATAGGAAAGTATGAACCAATCGCATGAAAACCTTCTAACTGTTTCGACCAGTGATGCACATTTATGTAAATACCTGAATTGCATGCACATGTTGCCATATTTTGATTATTTCCGGATGTTATGATGAAGGACGAAGCGAATCAATTGGTGAAACGAATTCGAATTTATCGACTAACTTGAAATTATACTCATAATTTTGAATCATATACTTACAATTAACCACCCCAGTGATTTTTTTTTCAAACACGCCATTCGCTCGTGAAGGGGCCCCTGCCATTAATAGCGGGACACCCATCCCAGTCTTAACTGCTTGAAATGTTTATTTTAAAGTACCTGGGACCCTTACGGCCACTTGCATAAAAGCCGATAACGTCTAATCGGTGATTAACTTGACAGCTAACCATACAAAATACATCAATTAAACTCCGATTAGTCGTTATCGGCTTTTATGCAAGCGACCTTAGTCTGTTCTGCTCGGCCATCTACTGCTAAGATAAATCTAGGGAAAGGTAGTCGGAAAAGACACCACCGCTCATTCATTTATCCCTTTTGGAACCAACAGTGTATATTAGAGCGTATCACCAAAAAAAAAGTCGGCCGTACCTCCCTTCATATGAAGTGTTTTTGAATAACATTAAAAAAAAAAGTTTTACTTTTTTCTGGCAACCCTAGATGTTGCCCAATTACATTTTTATACCCAGTGTACTAGTACTAGTACAAGGGTATATGAATTTTGTTCACATAACGGTAGTACGTAACGGCACAAAATAATCGAGATAGATATAGAGTTCCATATATGAAAGTTCTTAGGTTGAAAAGAGGAGTCCATTAAGACATATCCGTCCGTCTGTCCGTCTTTCCGTCCGTCCGCCTGTGTACACGATAACTTGAGTAAAAATTGAGATATTTGCATGAAATTTTGTATACAGGTTACCTTTTGGCCAAGGTAGGTTGCTATTGAAAATGGGCGAAATCGGATGATAACCACGCCCCTTTTTTCGATATCGAAAATTTCGAAAATCACACCAATTGACATATCTCGGTAGCTGAAATGGCTAAAATGATATAATTTCATAGGTGAACCCCCCTGGTAATTCTCTTATGATTTTTCCATAAATTTTTTATAGGGGGCGTGGCACCGCCCACTTTTGAGGGAGGCATTTTTGAAAATTTGACTGGTCGTAACTTTTAAACTGATTACGATAGAATGATGGAATTTGGCAAAAAGCATACTAGTATCGTTGGGAGTATACCTGATGAAAATGGATAAAATCGCCCTCCAACCATGCCCACTTTCGATATCGAAAATTTCGAAAATCACACAAATTGACATATCTCGGTAGCTGAAATGGCTAAAATGATATAATTTTATAGGTGAATCCCCCTGGTAATTCTCTTATGATTTTCCCATGCATTTTTTATAATACCTATCAGCAGTTTCGCTTGATCTGACGAAGAGATTTTAAGTTTAAATTTATTAATCGTATACAGTTACATATCTATGAAGACTTTAAAAATTGATTTATTCTTTGTATCTAATACCTAAAATCCATAATACTTTAGTCGAAGATATCACATATACAATTTTGTTTCGATCTCAGACCGTGTGACATCTTTGAATATAGTATTATCCATTTGAGGTAAAATGCAAAAGGAAAAATATGTATGTATACTTTTGTATTTCGGTAACAGTTTTCAATCGGTACCGAATGTTCTGGATAATATCTCCGGCTGTAGTAGTACAATAGTCATAGCCGCTATGTCTGATTTTGGTTTCCCCGCCGCCTGCCATCTAGGGCTGCTACCTAACCACTATTTGCTTATTCTTTCGTATATCAACCATTTTTTCGGTTGCCTATTGACCGATTTAGATGCAATTTTGGTACAGGGATAGTATGGAGGATGGGATCGTATGTAGAAGTCGATGAGTGTGGAGAAAGTTTCTGAATGCCATTCAACTGGGAATGGCCGGAGTATCCTCTGGATAGCCGCTAAACATCCGTTCGGTGGAGAACTGATGTGAGAAGACGACAACCTGACAAGGCCCCTCCGACATAATCGGTTTAAGAGCTTGTCAGGGGATTTCAACAGCAGCGTTTGTCATCATGAGGTGCGGCTGCAAGCGGGCGTCTGTCTTGGATCAAGCGGCTCGATATATAAATGTGTAATTTAAATCCAACTCCACAAGAAACGGGTTGTGCCTAGGGTTTGGGACCCACCAGATAACGGCCAAAATCGCCTAGGCGGTTAAAGGCTTTTTTTAAGTAAGTAAGTAAGTACTTCATGTCCACCTTGGTATTTTTAAAATCTATTTTGAAAAGCTTTTACTATTGGTAAGATTTGGTGACAAACTCGACCACTCAGGTACTTAATAATTAAGTTGCCCGCGACTTTGTCTGCGAAAGTTTCAATAACAAAATCTCGACTCCACCGCCACTTATCTGTTTATTTTTGCAACAGAATAAACTGTCAAAATTTGGTGAAAATCGGTGCAGTAGTTTTTGAGCCAATTCGTTACTAAAGCCCCTAGAATTTTTCACCTTCACCGAAAGAAAAGTCGCTTGTAAAACTAACATTTCTGCTTTATCAATTTAACATTTCAGCAAAAAATGTTGTATTAATATTGAAAATTATCAAACAGACAGGGTTCACGTTAAATTGATACAAAAGTTGCTGAATCAACATTAGCATGTATGACATTGTCATATCAATTTCTCATGTTAATAATACATTACTTCGAAAAGTTTTATATAACATTAAAAATGATGTAAACAACCGGTTTCAAGTCAAATTGATAAAAAACTTGTTGAGCTAACATTAGTACGTCATATCACTGCCACATCAATTTCTCATGTTAATAAACATTTCGACATCATATTGATATAAAAACTGTTAATCTCACATTTGTATAACATTCTCATGTTAAAGTGGCATAAGCCACGCTGCAATTGACATTTATCATATTCATAACACATTTCGAAAACCTGCTTCACGTAAAAATGATATGGAAATATACTAGCATTTTTATATGTAATTGTTTCATTCTAAAATGAAATGAACTGCGTTACAGTTGACACTCAAGTTCGTGCTGGGAATTTACATATAAAAACAAAAATAATTAACATAAAAACAATTGTAAAACTGAAGTGAAAACAGCAGCGCAAGAGGAATTGGTGCTTCATTTGTAATACATTTACGAAGGAGCAACTCTAATAAGATATAATAACTTTTAGTTCGTGTGAAATGCACAGTAAAAGTGTGTATAGAAAGTAAAGTTATGTGCTTCTAAAAATATTAAGTTTGTCACCTTATCAAATGTATATAAAAGTTTATTTAAAAAATGTTAATAAATTGATTTAAAATAATATCATTTTGATGTGATTCTCATTTAAAATAAAAAGTTTTAGAATGTAGTTTCAATGTACATATACATGATGGTTATGGTCATTTTACGTTTTTCCTGTTCGTTTTTACGTTTCATGTCAATTATACATGAGAATGCATTCAAAAATACATGACGGTCATGTTTATTTGACGTTTTCCTGTACGATTTTCGGTTTTTTTTTGTGCAGATCCATTTCACGTAGAAATGATATTTTGGAAATAGTAAAATTTACATTTTTTCTTTTCAGTTGCATTTGGTAAAAAAAAAATGTGAATTTTACGGTGGTTTTTGATATTTTTTCTTTCAGTCTATAGATAAAAATTAAATGCCTAATAACGCAAAACCCTTACACCCACTCCGTTGAAGCCATGCTTAAAATATATTAGAAGTCATAGTTTCGTATAATTCTAGGGAAAAAATTGATTGAAACAAATAAAAAGTTATTTTCAACTGGACTTAAGCGAGCGTTTTTTTTTTCTTTTGGTGGACTTAGAACATTTGCATACCATTACATAACCATATCTTAAATCGACTTTTTGGTCACTTTTTTGAAGTCAAAAAATTTATTTATAATTGTACTATCTTTTTGCATTGAAATCTAATTTTTTTTTTTTTTTTTTTTTCAAAAAAATTGACTTAGGACATTTGCTCACGAAGCCAGCGATATGTGGGTTGTTCTTCAGTGGACCACCTCTCTTTTAACTTTCCTTGATAGTTTAAATTAACAGGGATCGAAAAAAATTGCGACTTTTCTCTTTTCAGTCTCTGTGTGACCACTTTCGCACGTAAGGTTTATTGCAACAACTTTATTAAAAATAATTTAACTAGTGTGATACCAACTGGGGCTCTTCAGCTCGCAAAAGTGCAATGAGGTACATTCTCTAGGGCAACTCAAAACCGGTCTATCTCAGCTGAAAATGAATTGAATTTTAGTTTAGATAGAGCATTTTGTATATTTTGCCTGCGACAGGGCTTCAAATATGCCCAAAATGTTAAATGAGTACGTTTTTGAAAGAAATTCTGATCTAGAGAATTATTAAAATTCATTTGAGATAGGTCGCCCCTGAACAATACTCTCAATAACTCCACGAAGCCGTCCATGGGTGGTACAGTTTCTCCAAATTGGATTAGCTCTTATAATCGATCAAAAAAATACAAGTGCATTGAAAAACCTTTACGAACAGATAAAAAACGAAACATGAAATATGTATCTTTCTTTGGAAACAAATTTCAAGCGAAAAAAATGCCGGTGCGTTTTCCACAACAATTTAAAAAAAAAAGTAGTGAATGTGCCCTAGAGTCCCAATGAGAAAGTTAAAATAATTGAAAGAAGTAATTCCAATGCAACATTACCGCCAAGGGCCCTTTCGGCATATCCGAAAGTCATTCGTTTCGCCAATTCATTCGCTTCAAAAATTGATTCGCATCGCCTATGTGCATTCGTTTTGGCGCTCATGATAACGGCCGTAAATAATCAAAGTATGAAAGCACGTGCATGTTTGGCCGGGTATTTATACCCCTATAGATCACTGGTCGAAACAGTCGAAAGTACACCTTTTGGTTTTTTGCGTTTCTTTATTTGTTCTTCATAAGCACAACAAAAATCACAATAAAATGATGAGGACGATTTTAATTTGTCTGCTACTGGGCATTGTTGCTGCCTCCGCAGCGCCAGGTTTTCCAATAATAAGGGGATAGTATAAAGCACGAAATGTAAATTTGCAATATCTTATGAAATATATGTATGCGATTTCGTAATGTAAAAAATATTTACTTTTTAAGACATTCATGCCAATTCTAAACAATTTTTCACTAGTGAACGGGTGCAAACCGCAAAGTGTGGAATTGTTTAGAATCGGCCTGATTATGATCTATCACTTTAAGAGGCATGTTCAAAACATACATTTCTGCCGGTCTAACTGTCGTCAATAAATGGGAGATCCTAGCGAAAGATTTCTTATCCCAACGTCTGGCAACGGTAAACATACCTTCTGTGAAATTTGGAACGTTTTGCTGTTTCAGGATGGTCATGCATAAGGGATTTTTTCTGTTGTTTTGCGCTTGACCCTCTTATAAATAGCTACTTTGAAAAAATCTTGAAGTTCATGCATAGGGGTTCTGTTGCTGTTTTTGCAGCGATAGAAATACCACGTTAGGTTTTTGAGAGTGGCGTTGATAGTGACAGTCATTTGTGGGTTATGAACTCGGTACGCTTCGGTACTAGCATGGGCTTTATTTTTTTCCGCTGTTTGGCCTTAGGATCGCTTATTTTTGCAAAATGAAAAGAAAAAATTCTTCTGCTTCTATTTTCCAGAACATTGAACTTATCTAATTTTTAGTATAAAGCTTGCACCGCGCCGCCGCAGTTATAAAAATGTCCCCAACCCGCCGCCGCCGAGAAATTTGCCGGTGTATACCTCTATTACACATACATATGAATGTATGAACATTAGGGTGATTCAAAAAAATTGTCGACTTGTTCTTACCCCCTAAAAAGTAAGCCTTGCAAAAAATTAGCGCTCGAACTTCCCATACATTTTGAATGAAAAATGGCCCTTTTTTCGAAGTGAATTTTCTTATAATTTTTTTGAAAATTTTCCAAAAAATCTTTATAGGGCCTATACACGATGCGTCTGAGTCAAGATACAGTTTAGGTGTATTAGTGAAAATGTGTATGCAGTAGTCACACCGACATGACTCTACCAGTTTCATCAGGAATATTTCCTATACCACCAGGAAACCTGCCAAATTTCATCATACTACTATAATAAGTTTTAAAGTTAGGTAGGTAGGTTCAAGTGGCTGCCGCAGAGGCACACTTAGGCCAGTTTTGAAGGCCCGTTGTGATACCACCAACACAAGGAAAGTCAGCCCCGGGACCCAGCCATATGGAAAATCCCTGAGTTGTTGGGATTTTCCACATAGCAGAATCCCGGGACTGACACTCCTAAACCGACACCGTTACTCCTTCTCGAACCACTTAGATGACTTTATGAAGCCCATCAAGTCCTTTATGTCCAGTTCCGCGATCTGGCTTAGACTATCTAGGAACGGAACTCCCAAAAAGCGCGTTCTCACGCCGCTTAAAGCCGGACAGTTGCAGATGAGGTGCTCCACTGTTTCCTCCTCCTCATCATCTTTGCAACTCCTGCAGCATCGTCGGTAGGGCACACTTAGCCTTTCTGCATGCCTACCAATCAGGCAGTGACCGGTTAATACCCCTATCAATATGCAGATTTCCCTCCTAGTTAGGGCATAAATGCGTCTAGACCTTTTAAGATCCCATTTTGGCCAGGTTTGTTTCGATATCCGACACCCTGGGGATTGCAGCCATCTTTCGTTGGCTTGACGGAGTGTGTGCTCCTTCAGCATTAGTTTGCATGTGGCAAACGGCATACCTAAGCGCTCTTTATCCCGAAGAACCTGCTTGGTCGTGCCCTGCCTGGCAAGCTCGTCTGCCTTACAGTTTCCCTCAATGTCCCTATGTCCCGGGACCCATATGAGGTTTACGCGGTTCTGTTGGGCCATCTCCTGAAGAGATCGACGACAGCTGAGCGTCAGTTCAGAGTTGAACGTGTATGAGCCAAGGGATTTGATTGCCGCCTGGCTATCGCTGAAAATAGTGATATCTCCTCCGATAACACGTTTGCTTAACCAGGCCGCGGCGTCCCGGATTGCCGAGACTTCCGCCTGGAAGACGCTACAATGATCAGGTAGTCTGAAGGAGAGTTCAAGGTCCAAATCCCTTGAATAAACCCCTCCTCCAACTCTGCCGTCCAACTTCGAGCCGTCGGTGTATATGGAAGTGCCACCATTTGTTTCGGGACACCAATCCGTCCTCTCCCAGTCTTCTCTGCTGGGAATGTTTATTTTGAAGCAGCTATCCCCGACTGTAGTGGTCGCACAACGATCTGTGCTTAGAGGGAGAAAGCTGTAAGATTCCAGAATACTGGAGTGTCCAATAGTACCCGCACCCCAACTGGAGGTTTCTCTTAGGCGCAGAGCTGATGCCGCCGCTGACCGAAACCCTTCCAGATCAAGTGGCAAAATGCCCAGAATGGCCTGGAGGGCTTCGTTGGGCGTTGTCCTTAGCGCACCGCTTATACAGATCATATTGGATCTATGGACTTTCCGCAACAGATTCAGGTATGTTGTCTTGCTCAGTGCCGGCCACCATACGACGACTCCATACAGCATGATTGGGCGAATGATGGCCGTGTAGATCCAACTGCATACTCTAGGGCTGAGCCCCCATTTTTTGCCAATGGCTCTTTTGCATGTGTAAAGAGCGATGCAAGCTTTCTTCTGGCGCTGAAGAACATTCTCCTTCCAATTCAGTTTCCTGTCCAGAACTATGCCTAGAAACTTGGCCTTATCCGACAAGCCCAGGCGCGTGCCATCTAGTTCTGGTAGGCTTAGTGGCGGTATTTTGTACCGGTTGGTGAAGAGGACAAGTTCCACTTTCCCCGGGTTGATACTAAGTCCGCAGCGAGAGGACCACCTCGAAACCTCTCGCAGTGCTACTTGCATCAGGTCACACAGAGTTTGTGGGAACTTGCCTCTGAATGCAATAGCTAAATCGTCTGCGTATGCCACTATCTTCCCGCCCCCCCAGCTTGTGTCACGTAGCAACGAGTTGACTGTGAGGTTCCATAAAAGCGGGGAAAGAACACCACCCTGGGGCGTTCCCCTTGTGACATAGCGTGATAACTCGACCGTACCAAGTGAAAAAGCTATTTTCCTTCCTCTTAGAAGTTGGTCAATTAAACCAGTTAGAGGTCTATCTACGCCCAGATTAGTTAGAGCGGAGTTGATCGCCTCCGGGCTTATATTGTTGAAAGCCCCCTCAATATCTAAGAAGGCCACGAGACAGTAGTCCTTTTCACACAGCGATTTCTCAATGACAGATACTAGGCTGTGCAGAGCAGTTTCTGTTGATTTACTCTTGGTGTATGCATGCTGATAGCTAGAGATAAGGTTGCTATCAATAGTCGTTGAAAGGTAGTCGCTTAGTATCCTCTCAAAGGTTTTGAGTACAAAGGACGAGAGACTGATCGGTCTGTAATCTTTTGGCTCGTAGTGGGATGCCTTCCCAGCCTTAGGGATAAACACTACCGTGGCGCCTCTCCAGGAGCCCGGAATGTGGTTGAGAGCCAGGCAGGCTGTGAAGAGAAATACCAGCCATTTAGCTGATGTCTCCAGCGTGTTTATAAGTTGCGCGGGGATAATCCCGTCCGGCCCGGCAGCCTTATACGGTTCAAAGCTCTTAACTGCCCACCTTACTCTTTCCTCAGTGATGGGTATATTTACTGCCAGGTTTGTTGCAGGTGCTAGTGGTGCATCATGCAGATTCCCCGGAAAATGTGTATTCAAGAGCAGCTCAAGGGTTTCCTCTTCCGTGCTGGTCCAGGATCCGTCAGGCTTTCGCAAATAGCTGATGGTTGTTTGACTTTTCGAGAGGACTCGTCTAAGTCTCGCTGTGTCGTCGACCTTTTCGACGCCAGTGCAGAAATTTCTCCACGAGGTTCTCTTCGCCTGTCTCAGAGCTTTTTTGTAGGCCCTTAGTTTAGCTTTATATTCATGCCAATGAGGCTCAGAGCCGAAGCTCTTGGCCTTGTTAAATTGTTTCCGGCATGATATTCGGAGCGAGTCCAAATCGTAGGACCACCAATGTGGCCTGTGTTTACCGCGTGGTTTTGGCACTGGACAAGCCTGTCCTAGAGCATTTGAGAGCGCCGATGTAAATGTAGTAACAAGATCCTCCAGCTCCTCTACTGATGAGGGGGCTTGTGAGGGCAGTACTGGTAGGTCTCTGTCTAATATTTCATTGTGTAACTGCCAATCAGTGTTACGTGGATTGCGCTTCATGATTGGTTGTTCTACAATAAAGTCTAAAACCATTTCTATGTAACGGTGGTCGGAGAAAGAATGTTCTTCCAGAACCCGCCATTTTCTGACCCACTCATAAGCGCCTTCACTACAGATAGTGAGGTCTATGACCTCCCTGCGGGTCTTAGTGATAAAAGTAGGCTCATTACCCACGTTGCAAATCACCAGGTTGGTTGTTAAGAGGTAATCAAACAGAGACTCGCCCCTGGCATTGATGTCGGAGCTCCCCCATTGGACATGGTGAGCATTAGCGTCCGCTCCAATAATAAGATTACCCGTGCAGAAATTTGACACCAGGTCTTTCACCTCCGTTTGTGGTGGGGGTTCTTCGGCGTCGTAGGGCATATAGACCGACGCCACCGTCAGGCGGGTGCTGTCGACCGTTAGACTGATAGCGGTAATATCACCATTGGTGTAGTTAGGTAGGAGAAAGGAGTTCAACTCAGACTTGACCAAAATACACGTTCTGACTTTGCTCTCCTCGCTGGCTCGAATGAGCTTGAAGCCCTTAGTCCCCAATCCGCAGATTCTCGAGCTATTGACCCAGGGTTCTTGGATGAGGACCACATCCACGTCGCCTTTAGAAAGACGACTACTTAAAGCAGCCGAAGCCACTTTAGATTTGTGCAAATTAATCTGAAGCACCACCAACATGAGAGCGCACAGACTTCCCTGCCGTCCCCATATCGTCGAGGTTTGCTCCATCCCGGAGGTTGCCTATCAACGACGAGTTGTTCCGATTAACTGCCCGATGTGGCGTTGCAGGAGTCCTGCTGCCTGTAGCGTTAGATGTTAGTCGCTCAGCGTTGGCTGCTACCACCGTGACGTCGAGGACTTCCTCGTCCTGTAGGCTGTCCTCCATCTCCGAGTTGTTCACAGCACTATCGCCAAGAGACGTGGCGGATAACATGCTTTCCGCATCGGAATCCTCCGCTTCCTCTTCTGGTAATAAGTTTTCCGGTTCCCCCGGAGCAGCCGAGAAGGCAGCGCGCTGAGCATCACCACGATATACGTGGATAACGATCTGGCCTACGCTGTAGTGTACTAGGCCATTGCACCTTTTGAGGGGCTCGATTGACTCTTTATTCATGGTGAACACCACCTGTCTGTCGGGCCCTACCGCATCCCCGACCAGATTGACACTCCAGTCATGCGTTGGGAGGGACGGATTCATTAGCCGTAGCATCCCGAGTATTCTCTCGGGTTCGTCAGGGATGGCCGGAATCCACGCCCTTGCCCTTGGACGAGCTGGAATGTCCTTCCAGTCGACGACCTCTATCTTTGCGCCCTGGTAGACTTCACCCAGTTTAGCAGCTGCTGCCTTGTACAGTGCTACGGTTTTTGCATCCTCGCATGCGAGTAATTTAATTTGACCCTGGTGCCAACCCGCATCCGTTACTCGTGCCGAACTACCCGGAAACTCCGGAGCAACGTTGAGAAGAATGTTGCCGAGTTCATTTCGCACGTAACGCCACCGGTCCTTGGGGATGGCCAGACGGTCATTGCCTCGGTCAAGGACGCCTATAAGGATCCTGTCCTTGGTTACCTCAGCAAAGCTTAGTTTGCCCGCTCCAGAGGTATTCTGATGCCGCTTGGGAGGGGGAATAAACTCCAGATCCGATCTCTGGCGCTTGAAAGGGTTAACTTTTAACCTCTTTGGCATGTACGAATTTTGGAAATCCGGTATCACAGCTTTCGCTAGCTCTACAGATTTACTGGAATTCGGCGACAGTGATTCCTGCGGTACCCCTTCATACCTCTTCAGGATCTTTGCAGCCAATCTTTTCTCGTGGTATGTGAAGCGGCGGGGAGATGTCTCCCTGGAGTGCGGACCCGTAGTTGCCATCGCGGTCGCTCTCCTTGCCGACATCTCAGTTGCAGCTTCCTTCTCCTTCGAAACTCCGAGGCCAGGTCGTGAGACCGCTGCCACAGACGTAAAGATACTGGTTTTCATATCAGCGGTTGATGGGAGTTTAGCATCCGCCGTTGTCCGCTTAGCTGCGTTGGCAACCGCACTGGTGCTAGCTCCCATCAAGTCAATCTTATTCGATAGAGGGTTGGTTGACCGACTCGTAGTTGCCATCGCTGTCGGTCCCCCCCTTGATTGTGGAACGGAGGTTGTCCTCCGGCGTTGTTGTTGCTTCCTCGCCTGCTCCTCCATAGCTCTCCTTTGCTGAGGAGTGAAATTTGGCGTTGTTTGTTTTTTAGATTTTTCGTTTTTATTCAGGTTATTCGAGTTCATCTTGTTCGTACGACCCATCGCCGGACAAGGCCAGCTTAGGGTCAAGGGAAGAGTAGGGGAAAATGTGTCGTCCGCCGCGGCAGAGCCCCGTACCGCGGTAAGGCCATGCTTACTCTCTGAGGCGACCCGGTGTCAGAGAGGCTCCGTTCAAATACAGCCACGATTTGCCTCCCGGCTGCAAACGTCCAATGGGCACGGTTTCGCATAACACCCTGGATTGGGAGGGGGAAGATCTTTGTCGTCGCGCCAGAGAGGCTAGGCTGCTCTCGTGATGAAGTGCCGTACGGAGCTATGATCACAAGGGCAGCGTAGCCCTGTGGCTATCGACTTAAGCCCTCGTACCGCGGCAAGGTATCCACCCTTCACGAGGGAGTTTTAAAGTTACAACCATTCGAATTTTCAAAAACACCCCCCATAAAAATGCGCGGTGCCAGTTCCACTTTAAAAATTTAACAGAAAAACACAATAGAATTACCAGGAGGATTTGCCAACCACATTATAGTATCTGAGGCTGACTTGCACAACGAAAATTTTTATTTTTAACTCAGAGTTAATGTCAAATGCTGGTTTAAATTCATACTTTTTTGACAACTTTTCAAATTAACTCTGAGTTATAAAGATAACTCGGCGTCGTGCAAGTGAGCCTTAGCTAATTACCTTACCGAATTATGCCATCTGATTTTCGAAATTTTCCATATCGAAATTAGGCGTGGTCTGAAATCGTTCGTGGCGGTGCCACGCCCACTTTTAAAAATGTATCAAAAAATAATAATAGAATGGCAAGGGGGTTTCACCTATACAATTACATCCATTTAGCCATTTCAGCTATCAAGATATGTCAATTTATGTGATTTTCGAAATTTTCGTTATCGCGAAAGGGGGCAGAAAGTAACCCAATTTCATGAAAATATCTAAATTTTTACTCAAGTTATCGTGTACACGGACAGACGGATAGACGAACGGACATGCCTTCATCAACTCCTCTTTTCAACCTAAGATCATTCATATATGGAACTCTATATCTATTTCGATTACTTTGTGCCGTTACATAGTACCGTTATGTGAACAAAATTATAATTCAATTGTTATACTACTAGTACGCTGGGTATAAAAACAGGAAAACAGAAAAAACCTTAAAAATCTAAACTGGCAATTATAGACCTCTAAAAAATCATTGTTAAGGACAGGAAGGTGAAAAGGAATTGCTGTAGGTACATACATTTCAAGTTGAAACGCTAGTTTCGAAATCGTAAAATTGACATTTTTATAACTAGCGTACCAGTACTAGTACAAGGGTATTATAATTTCGCCCACATAACGGTACTACGTAACGGCACAAAATCGAGATAGATATAGAGTTCCATATACGAAAGTTCTTAGGTTAAAAAGCGCAGTTCATTAAGGCATGTCCGTCCGTCTATTCGTCCGTGTACACGATAAGTTGAGTAAAAATTGAAATTGTATACAGGGTACTTTCTGGCCCAGGTGTGTTGCTATTGAAAATGGGCGAAATCGCATTATAACCACGCCCCCTTTTTCGATATCGAAAATTTCGAAAATCACATAAATTGACATCACGGTAGCTGAAATGGCTAAAATGACATAATTGAGTGATTATGGCCCGGTTTTTCAGTGCAAGTTGAAACTCGAGTGCGAGCAACTGTAATTTAAAGGAGAGAAGGTAACATTTATTTCGGTATGTTTGTCGCAGTTGAGGAGTTCTCATTTAGGGACGACAGTTAGACTGAAGCACATATAGATACTCCTAAAAGCGAAAGATCATGAAGTCTTAAATACTAAACTCTTTTAAGTTTTTCGAACTGATGTTGGAAAAAGCGTCCATGGTGTTATCCTATATACAAAAGTTGGATGCATATCAGAAAACAATTTTTATTTTAATTTTATAAAAAGTCTGTATAAAGTTAAAGAAATCGAAATCCTAATTATTTTCGGTGTCTTATAAGGTGGCCACCTCCTATGCTATCTAAGGTTCCGCAGAAATACATCATGCCAAGTAGCAGAAAAATTATAATCCTCTTCATCATCTTATTATGATTTTTGTTGTGCTTATTTAGTAAAACTATAGAAATGTATAAACCAAACGGCTAAAATTGTACTGTCGACTAACTGTTTCGGCCACATATAAATACCTGAAATACATGTTCGTGGCCTCATACATCGATTATAATCGAATTATTAATTATTTATGGGTGTTATGATGAAAGGCGAAGCGAATAAATACATTTTTGAAGCAAGTGAATTGGCGAAACGAATGAGCATGAGAAAAAGGGTCGTTGACAGGAAGGTTGCAATGGAATTATTTACGGCTGTGAGGGAACGTTCTCTCATTTACCAATTCCCTCCATTCGCTACTCACAATGTTCAATCATTTATTTGCGCTTAACCGGCATGGGAATTTTCGCCATTTCGTTTCAAAACACGTCATTCACACACCTTATTAAGATCCTTCAACTTTTTTAACTATCTCAATTTGGCTGTTGGTGGGAGTATCGCCGTGCTGTTATAGGAGCTGGAAATTTGGATAAATATAAAAACGGTTTTGCCTCATTCAATTACTCCTCCTCGAACCACTTAGATGATTTTATGAAGGCCATCAAGTCTTATGTCCAGCTTCGCGATCTGGCGTAGGCTATCCAGGAAGTGAACTTCCAAAAACCGCTCTTTATCCCGTGAACCTGCCTGGCAAGTTCATCTGCCCTACAGTTTCCCTCAATATCCCTGTGTCCCGGGACCCATGTGAGGTTCACGTTGTTCTGTTGGGCTATCTCTTGAAGAGATCGACGGCAGTTCTGCGTCAGTTCAGTGTTGAACGAGTAAGAGCCAAGAGCTTTGATGGCCGCTTGGCTGTCGCTGAAAATAACGATATCCTCGCCGATAGTGCGTTTACTTATCCAGGCCGCCGCATCTAAGATTGCTTGTTTTTTTGTGGTGCACCCATTTATATTGTGTTGTTTTATACACGGAATACGTTCACCGACACAAAACCACCATTATCAGCTGCTCCAACACCTTTTTGGAATCAATGGACCGTAATCATAGTCGAAATAACATAGGTACCCCCTTCAGGGTAGTGTCCTTTCCCAGTTATGGTTTAACTTCTACATTTCGAAGCTCCCCCTCCACCAGAGAAAGTTACGATTGTTCCTTACACAGACGACTGTACGATATTGGCAACAGGCACTGCCGTCGATGAGCTGTGCTCAAAAATCAGTCGGAACTTGACATTGTCGCCAACAAAGTCCTCGGCGACATTATTCACGACTTGGACAGCGCAAGTGGACATGGAGTGATAAATCTACGTACGCGATCAAAAACTACCTACTATCGCCCACCCCGAAATCTTAGGAGTGACTTTCGACACCATGCACACTTTCGCCGCCCTTCAGCAGCAATTGTCTCTAAAATACAAAACCGCCACAACCTCCTCAAGTCGCTAGCCGGCAGTACTTGGGGTAAAGACAAAGTGGTCGGCCGATATGGTAGCCGGGGCTTGCCAACTTTCATTGGAGTCATCTGCAGGCCTGCCAAAACATCGCACTCAGAACCGCTACGGGGTGTGGCCTCATGTCTCCTAAACCTCATTTACACCATGAGGCGGAAATGCTCTATGTAAGGAGCACGATGAAATCACGGTTGCCGTTTGCTAAAAATTTTGCGTACCGAAATTTCATTATGAACCTTAAATTAAATTATGTTAAATTGCTGCAAGCCGCAACATCCTAATAGGCAACTGTACCGCCTCCTAGGACCGTAAGTATACATCTATGTAAACATTTTGATGAGATCCGGCACCTTGCAACAACGCCGATTGATCCAGAGGTGCATAAGCGGGCCCTGAAGCAAATCATATCATGGTCTGTTGAGTTCTACGACAGATGTATAGTGTTCTACGACCGATGTGTAAAGATTCGGAATTTTAAAAAGAGCCAAAGTTGGACAACCCCGCTTGTACATGTGAAAGCCCAGTAAGAAGTTTTGCAGCCAAAGTTGGAGAAACTCGCTTAAACAAGTGAAATCTCTGTAAGAATTAGTGAAATCCCGAGCTTTGAGGTGCCTGGCTGAAGATTTTGCCATGGACCAAGTCTAAAAATTATGAAAATACTTAACAGTAAAAGTGGGAAGTTTTTGCCATGGACCAAGTCTAGAAATGATGAAACTACTTAACAGTAAAGTTGGGACAAACAAGAGGAAGCAAAGTAATAGGAAAAGAAAAGTTCCAGAACTTTGAGGTGTCTGGCTGAATTTTTTGCCATGGGATGTTGTCCCGAAATACTTTATTCTACTTAAGGGTAGTATTTCTGTAGTACATCTATGAAGAACATCTGTGAAGAACTGCCATTTAAAAGTAGCCAAAGTCCCAAATGCGTCACATTGTTAAAACAGAATAAAGTTCCATAAGAAAATCCGCGGGATGGGGGTGTTTGGCTGGAGCCGTGTCACTGGTACGGGCCTAACAACTTTTGATACTGACGCGGGCTGGTCATCTACGTCAAATATGTGAAAATCATCTATTATAAAATAAGTGAAGTTAGGGTAATTTTTTGGTGACTTTGACCCCCGATTCCTAGGCCCTTGCCATATGTACAGTTTTGAAATTTTCACATTCTTTCTATAATTGGGGAGGACTATCGATCGGCATTGGTTTCATCCATTATAAAATAATTGACATCTGGAGACTCTGGGATCTTGGTCTATTTTTTATTTCATACGCTTCACCAATTGATACACTTCGCCAATCATCCAAACACCCGTAAATTATCAAAATATGCCAACACTCGCATTTACTTCAGGTATTTATATCGGAATCACTGGTCGAAACAGTTAGCCGAATTAAAGCTTTCATCCGATCCGTTTATACTTTTCGCAATAAAATGATTAAGTGGCGTTTAATTTGCCTGGCTGTTTGCATAATACTAGCTTATAGTAATGGGTGGCACACCGGGTCAAGATATGGAAAATAATAAATTTATTAAAATTATTCCAAAATAAGTAGTGAGAATAAACCTTTCTGTCAATGTAAGGAAAATAATACAATATATTTTAAATACCTATCAGCAGTTTCGCTTGATCTGACGAAGAGATTTTAAGTTTAAATTTATTAATCGTATACAGTTACATATCTATGAAGACTAAAAAAATTGATTTATTCTTTGTATCTAATACCTAAAATCCATAATACTATAGTCGAAGATATCACATATACAATTTTGTTTCGATCTCAGACCGTGTGACATCTTTGAATATAGTATTATCCATTTAAGGTAAAATACAAAAGGAAAAATATGTATGTATACTTTTGTATTTCGGTAACAGTTTTCAATCGGTACCGAATATTCTGGATAATATCTCCGGCTGTAGTAGTACAATAGTCATAGCCGCTATGTCTGATTTTGGTTTCCCCGCAAAAATTATACGGCTTTGGAGAATGATGCTGAGCAACCAGTACCAGCTCGATCAGAATCGGGAAGGACCTCTCCGAGCCGTTCGAAACTAAACGAGGTTCTAGGCAAGGCGACCCCCTATCGCGCAATTCCTTTAATCTGATGTTAGAAAAAATAATACAAGCTGCAGAACTTAACCGCGTTGGAACCTTATATTACCCCTGCGGGTTATGGGTTTAGAATATGCCCGCGGTAGGCATACCGCTCGTAAGAGGCAACTAAGATGAACATAGTAGGTAGTGACGTGCTAACTCCTGGGTTGATCTACGGATATGATGCCTCCCGCCTCTCATAACACATCTTTTCCACCCTTTCGGATGGAGTGATGACATGACCTAGAATGTTCCACCTGTCATACCAAATCGCTACCACGACGGTCGGCCAGTACCGTAAGGTAGTAAAACTTGAGCCGGTTCAGGGCTTAAATGAACTCAGCCAAAAACTAAAAAAAAATTTAAAAAAAAGTATGGGGGTCTATAGATACTATCGTAGTGAACATAGTGGCGTATTTCATTGTTGGAGGGAACAACAAAAAAGGGAGTTCTGAAGGGTGAAAGTTTTTATAAAGCATTTTTTAAACCAAAATTTCTCAAAAACTAATGAAGCGATTTTCGAGATTTATTTTATCGCACAACAATTTTTATCCGGATTGGAGCTGGTTTAGGCGTGTCGCAAAGTACAGATTGCTCTATGGAGACTCAAAAAATAAAAGTGGTTTTTCTTTTTATCTAATACTCGAAATCGGCAGCACTATGGTCGGAGATAAAAAAAAAATTTGGTTCCGATTGGAACCACTTAAGGCGTGTCGCAGGGGGTAGTCTGAACTTTAGCCCCCCTGCGACACGCCTTAGGGTAGTCTGAACTTTAGCCCCAGACCGGACCAGATTTTGCATGTGATATCTCCGACCATAGTGCTACCGATTTCGAGTATGTATTAGATAAAAAGAAAAATCACTTTTATTTTTGTGAGTCTCCGTAGAACAATCTGAACTTTGACCCCCCTGCGACACGCCTAAACCATCTCCAATCGGAATACAATTTTTTGTGTGATATCTTCGGCTATATTACAATCGATTTAGGGGTTGAGCCTTGGAAAATCTGTTGATAAAATTATCTCCATACAAATAAGGACCACACTAGTATTCATATATTTAATGAAAGGTAATTCAATTACCTATCTAATGGGAAATTTTGAAAATCGGTTTATTAGTTTTCGATTTTGATTTTAAAAAATGCTTTATATGCACTTTGACCTTCAATAACCTTTGCTGTTGATGTTTTCCCGATGCAAGATGATTTTTCATGCTTCTTTTCATGGATGGAACATTATTTTTTCTTTCCCCACTGGGTAGTCAAACCTTGAATAATTAGAATTTCAGCTTGCTGGCAACCCCATGGGCTTTCAGTTTTGTTTTGTTTGTGACGAAACCAAAGAAATATAGCGAGATCCCAGGGCCACCAGACATAACTTATTTTCTGACGGATCAAACCAATACTGCTGGATAGTCCTCACCGAATCTAGAACGAATATAAAAATTTCAAAGCTGTACCTAGGTCTCGGGCCTGGAAATCGGGGGTCAAAGTCGCAAAAAAATGACCCTAACTTCAATTATTTTCTGATGGATGATTTTCACTAATTATCGTAGATTACCCCCTCAGTATTAAGTGTTGTTAGACCCGTACCATGGTCTATGCTCCAGTCAGACACCCCAAGCTCGCGGATTTTCCTATGAAAATTAATTCCATTTTAACAATTTCACGGATTTGACCAACTTTGGCTACTTTTACCTACCCAATTTTTCCCCATTTTTTGTAGAACACTGCCCTCAAGTATTATCAAGCATTTTTAGACATCATCCAATGGCAAAAACTTCAGCCAGACACCTCAAAACTCGAGAATTTTCATAATTTTTACTGCGCTTTCACTTGTTTGAGCGGGTTGGTCCCACTTTGGCTGCCTTTAAATAGCGGATCTTTACACACGTGGCACAGAATACTACCCTTATGTAGAATCAGACATTTTCAGATATAATTCCATAACAAAAACTTCAGCCAGACACCTCAAAGTTCGGGAACTTTTCTGTTCCTATTACTTCGCTTTCCCTTGTTCAATCAAGTTTGTCCAACTTTTACTGCTTTTAAATGACGGATCTTTACACATGTGTCGTAAGACACTACCCTCAAGAACCACATTTTTTTGCGGTTAAGAGATTGCCTTGTGGATTACGAACAGCGTTTCTTTGTCTTTTCTCAGTGAGTGTAAGCATATTGGACTTCGGGTTGGGGATGTCTAGATAAGACAAGCCGACAAGAAATTTGACCATAAACCAGACCATACTTTCCTAAAGGTTTTCGATGCGCTGAATTCAAATCTGGACGCAGAATTGCTCTATCAGGTCAGGATTTTGAGATATCCTAACCTAAAAGTGCAAAAAACACCGTTTTTGCCTATTTTTGAGGTTATATATACGACAGATTTTTTTTTTTTTTAAACAATCATTGCATCTTAAAGAAGAAGTCTTCCTCTTACGAATGGCGTTGAGCTTGCTCAAATATCTTTTTTTTCGCTAAGATAGAGCAATTTAAAGTTTATAAATTTGCTAATTTTCCTATAGCTGAAAAACCACTGAATTAACGTAGGTATGATGCAGTAGAACACAGACCTCTTACTTTAAATTGCTCTATCTTAGCGAAAAAAAAAGATATTTGAGCAAGCTCAACGCCATTCGTAAGAGGAAGACTTCTTCTTTAAGATTCAATGATTGCTTTTAAACAAAAAAAAATCTGTCGTATATATAACCTCAAAAATAGGCAAAAACGGTGTTTTTTGCACTTTTAGGTTAGGATATCTCAAAATCCTGACGTGATAGAGCAATTCTGCGTCCAGATTTGAATTCAGCACATCGAAAACCTTCAGGTAAGTATGGTCTGGTTTATGGTCAAAAATTTTGGTCTCATTTTGTCGGCCTGTTTAATTATATGTCATCGATGTAGACGTCCAAGTTCATGTTCACTTGCGCTGTACAGGTCGTGAATACGGTGCGCTGCTTAGTTGACGGGTTTCTTTGGGTTTGATGCCATACAATACAATTTTTTTTCTGAAGCAGAGCTCATCATCGAAAGCGTCAGTTCTCATTGTCTTGCAACCCTCTGATTTCTTGTTATCCCTATCTGGTTCCAGAATGGCACGGATAGTTGCCGCTTTCAAAGGGCCCATCGTATCTGGAATATCAATCAAAACCAACTCCCATTATTGTTTGCCCACTAAAATACACTAGACTCACTTTAACATTAATTTCTAGTAACCTGAAACTTTGTCCGGTATCTGGAAAACACTCTTAATATGAATCCAGTATCCGGACAGTAGAGCTTTACAAAAATGGAGAGAAAACTGCAAAAGTCCCCATCGATCCCATTTGTGGCAAAAAAGTTATGCGGGGACAAAAGTCGAGAAAACCCCAAATTCCAAGTTTTTTTTCGATTTTTCTCGACCTTTGTTCGCCAAGTAACTTTTTTGCCACAAATGGGATCGATGGGGACTTTTGCAGTTTTCTCTCCATATTTTCTAAAGCACACCTGTACGGATACTTGATTCATATTAAGAGTGTTTTCAGATATCAGACAATGTTTCAGGTTACTAGAAATGGTTAACAACCTCACAGTTCTAGTAACCGGACATGCTATAATTTTAAACCGAAAAGTTTTAATCCTAAACTGAAAAGTTTAAATTCGAGATATGCCAATTTATGTGATCTTCGAATTTTTCGATTTCGAGAAAGGGCCGTGGTTATCTTCCGATTTCGCCCATTTTCAATGGCATCCTACCTTGGCCAGAAAGTAACCTGTATACCAAATTTCATCCAAATATCTCAATTTTTACTCAAGTTATGTCAATTTATGTGATTTTCGTGCCAAGGTAGGTTGCTATTGAAAATGGGCGAAAGCGGATGACAATCACGTCCCCTTTATCGATATCGAACAATTTGAAAATCATTTAAGTTGACTTAACTTGAGTCAAAATTGAGAAATTTTCGGTAAGATATTAGCTTAAATAGTATAAACTTTTAGGTAAATCCTCCTGATTCCGCTAGGTATTTAATGTTCGGTTTACCCGAACTTAGACTTCCTTACTTATTTTATTTCAATCGTTTGCTGATTAATACGCGTCACCAATTGATTCACTACGCCAATCACCCAAACACCCGTAAACTCTGAAAATATGCCAACGCGTGCATTTACTTCAGGTATTTATATGGGAGTCACTGGTCAAAACAGTTAGCTTAAATAACTCTTTCATCCGATTTGTTTATACTTTTCTATAGGTGTGCTAGATAAGGAACAAAAACAGTAATAAAATGATTAAGTGGAGTTCGATTTTTCTGCTTGTGATCATAATGTACGGCCACCGGGATTACGACCCTCCACCATTTGCGGATTCCAGCTAAGGAAGATGGGGAAAATAATAAATTTAATATAATACATCAAGTGTAAATTTTGCAAATTTGTCTACCTTAGCCAAAGAAAAACACCTGAATATGATTTTACCATTTTTACCATTTCTCGGAAGATACATTATATCATACTTTATCAAGGTAAAACTCCAGTTATACGATAGTTTAGAATAAGTCAGTCCTGGGTCCACTTTCCGGGAGAAAATGTATCCTATATCTTAATTAAAGCATTTAGCTACCTACACACCAAGCAAACCGAGCCACTTTTTATTGCAAAGTCCTTCCCTGTCCTACCAAATGAAAATGGGTATAAATGTCCTTCTTTTTAAGTTTTCCTTCTTTCCTTATTTTTCTTTTTCCTTTTTTTTGCTAGGGGCTTGAGATTAGGTTAGGTTAGGTTCAAGTGGCTGCCGCAGAGGCAAACCTAGGCCAGTATTAAAAGGCCCGTTGTGATACCACCAACACTAGGAAAGTCAGTTCCGGGACCCTGCCATATGGAAAATCCCGGTATTAACGGAATTCTCCACATAGCAGAATCCCGGGACTGACTTTCCTATACCGACACCGTTACTCCTTCTCGAACCATTTAGATGACTTGATGAAGGCCATCAGGTCCTTTATGTCCAGCTCCGTGACCTGGCGTAGGCTGACCAGGAAGGGAACTCCCAAAAAGCGCATTCTCGCGCCACTTAAAGCCGGGCAGTTGCAGATGAGGTGCTCCACCGTTTCCTCCTCCTCATCATCCTTGCAACTCCTACAGCATCGTCTGTAGGGCACACCAAGTCTTTCTTCGTGCCTACCAATGAGGCAGTGCCCAGTTAATACGCCTATTAATATGGAGATTTCTCTTCTCCTTAGGGCATAAATTTGTCTTGATCTTTTATGATCCCATTTCGGCCAGGTTTCTTTGGATATCCGGCATCCTGGAGATTGCAGCCATCTTTCGTTGGCTTGGCGGAGTGTGTACTCCTTCAGCATAAGCTTGCATGTGGCAAACGGCATACCTAAGCGCTCTTTATCGCGAAGAACCTGCTTGGTCGTGCCCTGCCTCGCAAGTTCGTCTGCCCTACAATTTCCCTCAATGTCCCTATGCCCCGGGACCCATGTGAGGTTAACGCGATTTTGTTGGGCCATCTCTTGTAGAGATCGACGACAGCTGAGCGTCAGTTCAGAGTTGAACGAGTAAGAACCAAGGGATTTGATGGCCTCCTGGCTGTCGCTGAATATAAAAATGTCCTGTCTGATAGTGTGTTGGCCTATCCAAGCCGCGGCGTCCATGATTGCTGAAACTTCAGCCTGGAAGACACCGCAGTGATCAGGTAGTCTGAAGGAGAGCTCAAGGTTCAGATCCTTTGAATAAACCCCTCCCCCAACTCTGCCGTCTAACTTCGAGCCATCAGTATAAATGGAAGTACCGCCATGAGTGCAGGGACTCCGATCCGTGCGCTCCCATTCTTCCCTGCTGGGAATGTTGATTTTAAAACCGCTATCTCCGACTGTTGTGGTCGCACAGCGATCTGTGCTCAGCGGAAGAAAGCCCAAAATACAGGCGTGTCCAGTAGTGCTTGCGCCCCAGCCGGACGTTTCCCTTAGACGCAGAGCCGATGCTGCTGCTACTCGGTGCCCTTCCAGATCGAGTGGCAAAATGCCAAGAATGGCCTGGAGTGCTTCATTGGGCGTTGTTATTAACGCACCGCTTATACAGATCATGCAAGATCTGTGTACTTTACTTAGCAGATTAAGGTTTGTTGCCTTGCTCAGCGCAGGCCACCATACCACAACTCCATAGAGCATGATTGGTCGAATGATTGCAGTGTAGATCCATTTGCATATTTTGGGGCTGAGCCCCCATTTCTTTCCAATGGCTCTTTTGCACGTGTAGAGTGCAATACACGCTTTCTTCTGGCGCTGAAGAACATTCTCCTTCCAGGTTAGTTTCCTATCCAGAACTGTGCCCAAGAACTTGGCTTTCTCAGCCAAGTTCAGGTGCACGTTATTCAGTTATGGTAGTATTAGCGGTGGTATCTTATAGCGGTTGGTGAAAAGGACCAGTTCTACTTTTCCCGGGTTGATGCTCAGTCCGCAGCGCTAGCACCATGAGGAGACCTCTCTCAGTGCTACTTGCATCAAGTCGCACAGGGTTTGTGGGAATTTGCCCCTGTATACTATAGCTAAGTCATCTGCATATGCCACTACCTTCCCGCCCCCCCAGCTTGTGTCTCGCAGCATCGAGTTGACAGTGAGGTTCCATAGAAGCGGGGAGAGAACACCGCCCTGAGGCGTTCCCCTTGTGACATAGCGTGATAAGTCAACCGAGCCCAGTGATGAAACTATTCGTCTACCCCTTAGCAGTTGATCAATAAGTCCAATAAGAGACCTGCTTATGCCCAGACTTGTTAAAGCGGTGTTTATAGCATCAGGGCTTATGTTGTTGAAGGCTCCTTCAATATTTAAAAAGGCCACAAGACAGTACTCCTTTTCATACAGCGAATTTTCAATAACAGAAACTAGGCTGTGAAGCGCAGTTTCTGTACATTTCCCTTTTGTAGTATCATGCTGATAGCTACAGATCAGGTTGCTATCAATAGTAGAGGAGAGGTAGTCATTTATTATCCTCTCGAAGGTCTTGAGCACAAAGGATGAGAGACTGATCGGCCTATAGTCCTTGTAAGGAGACGCCTTCCCCGCCTTAGGAATAAACACTACCGTGGCACTTCTCCAGGAGCACGGAATGTAGCTAAGAGCCAGGCAGGCTGTATAGAGAAATACCAGCCATTTGGCTGATGTCTCCAGCGTGTTTATGAGTTGTGCGGGAATAATCCCGTCTGGCCCGGCAGCCTTGAACGGTTCGAAGCTTTTAACCACCCACCTAACCTTTTCCTCCGTGATGGGTATGTTTACTGCCAGGTTTGTTGTAGGTGCTAGGGGTTCCTCATGCAAGTTCCCTGGGAAGTGCGTATTCAAGAGCAGCTCTAGGGTTTCCCTCTCCGTGTTGGTCCAGGATCCGTCAGGTTTGCGCAAATAGCTTGTGGCTGTTTGAGTTTTTGAGAGCACTCGTCTAAGTCTCGCTGTATCGTCGACATTTTCGACCCCAGTGCAGAAATTTCTCCACGATACTCTCTTCGCCTGCCTCAGAGCTTTTTTGTAGGCCCTGAGTTTAACTTTATATTCGAGCCATTGAGTCTCCGTGCCAAGGCTCTTGGCCTTATTAAATTGTGTCCTACATGATTTACGGAGCGAGTCCAGGTCGTAGAACCACCAATGCGGCTAATGTTTACCGCGTGGTTTTGGCACTGGGCAAGCCTGCTCTAGGGCATTCGAGAGCGCCGTTGTAAAGGTCTTTACCAGATCCTCCAAATCCCCTACTGATGAGGGGACTTGTGGGGGCAGTGCTGGCAAGTCCTTAGATAGTATTTCATTGTGTAGCTGCCAGTTAGTGTTACGTGGGTTGCGTTTAGTAACCGGCTGCTCAACAGAAAAGTCTAGAACTAATTCTACGTACCGGTGGTCGGAGAATGAGTGCTCATCGAGAACGCGCCATTTTCTGACCCACTCATAAGCGCCTTCGCTGCAAATAGTGAGATCTATGACCTCCCTACGGGTTTTAGTAATAAACGTAGGTTCGTTACCCACGTTGCAAACTACCAGGTTAGATGTTAACAAATAATCAAACAACGACTCTCCTCTAGCATTGATATCGGAGCTTCCCCACTGGACGTGATGAGCATTGGCGTCAGTTCCGATAATAAGATGACCCATGGAAAAATTTGCCACCAGGTCTTTTACCTCCCTCTGTGGCGGAGGTTCTTCGGCGGGCTTGAGATTAGTATATACAATTAAATAAGCCACAAAACTGCATTCTCGAAAAAAATCTAAAAAATTTTTTGATGACATTCGTCGAGCTTCGGGATTTTTTTTGGAATTTGCACAAAGTTTTAAGTGCAAAATTTTAATGTATTTTCATCTATATTTTCATGAAAAATTATAGTAGTGTAGTATTATCTATCCCTATCCCTATTCCCAATCCTTGGTTTTGATAGCTGAGTTATAAATGCTACTTCTGGTCCATATTTTGGTCAATATCTCAGAAACCACTTGACCGATTTTGTATAAACTTCACACAAACCATCTACTAAATAGTCTGAACAAACCCTAAAATTTGGTTTGGATAGGTGAGCCCGTTCTTGCGTTATAAAGTTACAACGAAAAATGACACTTATTTTTATATATATAGATACATTATACTGGGCCAAAAATCAAAATTTCGTCTTTTTCAAAAATTATAGTGATTTTCTTTTTAAGAAAGGTGAAAAGAAAATTATTGTAATTTTTTCAGATTTTCAAATTAAAGTCGAGAGGTCTATCACCGCTAGCGACTTTACCTATATGGGTCATTATTTTACAAATCAAACGGATTTATCGAAAAAAAAAATTTCATAATTTTGATTCGGCTCAAACTTTTTTTTTACGCTGCTCGCACAAAATAAGCAAATATATGTATCAGGATTTCCTCGAAAAAAATTTATTTTCAGAGATCTGCATGTGCTCAAATTCGATGAGTAAGCAAACTTGCCCACATTCAAAATGCCATATCTTTGGTTCCACTCGTCGTATCTTATTCATTTTTGTTTTATTTTGAAGATAATAATATTTACTTTATAACTGCGTTAAAAAAAATATTTAATTATAAAAAAACAAAATATTGAATAAAGAATGAATTTTTCAAATAATTATTACATACAGTTTTCCCCACTTACTATTTTCGAAAAAATATATATAAAATGCGCTACAATTTCACCTAAAAAACCCTTTTTATTTCAAGTTGGACAATTTTGTATTTCAAAAGATATTAACTCATTTCTGACCTGACCTCGAGCAACTTGCTTACATTTGCTTGCAGCAGGTACGTGCTACAATTGTATACAGTCAACGCCTGCCTGTGTATGCATGCTTGGTCAACTTAACTACAACATACATACGTATACATACTTGTGCATGGTCAACTTAACTACAACATACATACTTAGCACTTTGCAGGTAGCTAGTATTTGTGTTTTACCAAATCATTATTGTAGTACAATAGACAATACATAGAATACAAATAAAAAACAATTTCTATTTTTTTAGTTATTTTTAAAATGTATTTACATATATTATTGAAAATAAAATGAGAATGCACACTTCAAAACCGTCGTAAGAAAATATGTATACATATGTGTTTGTGTGTTTAGATACTACATGTAACAATATAAAAAAAAAATTTCGTATTCGAAAATAGAATTTAATAATTTCTAATAATATAGGATTTAATAATTTTTAATAAATTATAAATTATAATACTTATTTTTGTAAAATTAAGATTTTACAAGCTATTTTTATATTATTATGTTTTATTATTACAAGTAGAAAATGAGCAGGATTTATTAAACATAATCAGTCTAATATATAAACAAACTTATATAATATCAATTTTACAAAAATAACAAACTCGGACTTGAAGACGGCAATTGATGTATGTACTAATTAATTACTACAAAAAACAAAACCAACTTAACAATAATTTTTAATTTCATTTAAATTTATACATATTTAATAATAATTATTTCATAACTTGAACTTCAACTGAATGATCATCCAAAGAAAAAAACTTTGCTTTTGCTGTTCCTTCTGCCACTGGAATCATGCAGTGGTATGCCAACGTCCCTTTCACTGCTACTGCCTTTTTAAATCTAGCTTCAAGGTTCTTTTCTTCTTTGTAGTATTCCTCGTTTTCCACATATTTAAATGAAATATTAGGGATAGCCGCTATTGCCCAGTCAAATAATTCTTTTGGCGTTTGAATTGGATTATTCGCTCTCTGTAGACTTGCTCTGGCAGCCAATCTTTTCAAGGTCCCTCCTAAACCATCGCATGCATTTTTGCCATGTGAAGTTGGAAAAAAGTGCCACTCCGCACTCAAACCGAAATCCTTTTGATGCTGGGTAAGATTAACAAAATTCTTTTTGTTTTTATACTGTGCACTTGCCCCATCAGAAAAATATGTAATTTTGGAAATATTTTCAAAGTTATTTTTAACATACTCCACTAGGTATTTTTGAAATAAATGCACGGCAATTGTGTTGTGATGTAAACAGTCCGAAATGACAACAAAGCTTTTCATACGAATTTCGCCGCTTCCATGCTTGTAATAAATGGCAAATGGATGAATTGTTGCCTGATTGTTATTCCAATGAATTCCTTGAGCAGAATTTTGCACGACAAATGCATAGTTTTCGGAAAAATCACAGAGAACGATGCATTCATTTTCTGGTAAAGATTCTTTTTTGCTGTTTATAAACTTGTTTTGGCTTTTAACTATGAATGAATGCAACAATAATTTTTTTAAGCCGGACTCTAATTTTTGTAAGTATTCATCAACTGGGGATACCATTACTTGCAAAGTGGTTCTATCGACGTTCACCCATTGTCTGTAAGTTATTTCCTCAATAAAGCTATCCTCCAAAATTGTTCTTATTTCATCGATCAAATTTGTTGCCCCAGGGCACATTTTCCGAAATAACAATTTGTTGATGCATTAAGACATAACATACGTTTTAAACAGTCTTGATAGCTTTTTATTGGGTGCACAGACTCAGCAGTAAGATGTTTGATGTTAGGTCCTTCGACTAATAATTTGACGTTCTCATGTATAGTGCAAACACATACTGAATGAGTACCACTTGAACCTGCTAGAACGCAATGTTTTGGCCTCAAAGTTGCAAATTTTGAAAAACTACACTTAACCGTGGGGTGATTTTCCTTAAACATCTGATGAAGTTCGCGTAAGTTTATCAACAGTAGCCTCTTTTGCACGTGAATGCGTTCATTATTAATTTTTACAGAGACAAAATCTTTTTTCCCGGGCATTACACGACTATTTTCATCGAGTTCATAAAATTGTGTTATCAAATCAATAAATTCTCTTTCTAATGACGGATGGCTCTTGGGATTTGCTTCTGCCAGAATTCCTTTCTCCTCAGCAATTTTCTTAGCAACAGTTATCATATGAACTGTAGCAGAGGGGAAATGATGTTGAATTTTCCGATGAGGCCAATCCTTGCAAATAGTTAAAATTCTAACTTGTTTTGCTCGATCACTGGTGGTAGCGAATGCGTCTTTAAGAGTTTGTAATATTTCGTTTCCATCATTTTCATCTAAGCAAACGTTGTCATCACTGGGTATGCCAAAAATTTTTCCTGAAATTGCTTCAGAAACATTCTGCATTTTTTCAGTTGAATAGCGCTTCTGATTAACTTTTTTTTTTGAATTGGTGAAACTCCGATTATTTCTAAGCCTCTGTTGATTAAACTAGTTGCCTCAAACATTGCTTCCCTGTCTTTCTCCAATGATATAGATGTAGAACATTCCGGAGTGTAATTCACGTCGCTATCAGTTTCAGTGTGTACTTCGCTGAAATTAATATCATCTGGTTCCTTCATCTGGAAAAACGAATAAATGTATGATAGGCACCTAATATTTGACGAATTAAATAATACTGAAGTTAAAATATGGAAAACCATATGTGTACATGAGGGCAGCTGCCAATGTCTTACATATGAGTTCCATAAATAGATATATTGTTTCTGAATTTGTATATTCAATTATATGTGCAAGTATATACAAACCTCATTATCTTTGCTGATTTTAGATAGCTTAAGTCGGCATTTGTTGCAAATTCGTTGTTCCATCGCTTTTTTTGTTACAGGAATATCCAGCGTCAATAAGTGCTTTTCTGTTACTTTTCTCAGAGTCCCGTATTTTTTGGTGTTTGGATGCGGAGACAAATCAAATGGATTAAAACATCTAACTTTCGGCATTTTCCTAATAATATTTATTTAAAACTCGCAATAATAAAACAAGAACTTTCTCAATTAAGGAAATGAACGATGTTTCTACATTGAAATAACATTTAATTCTGTTTTCTATTTACAATCTTACATCTACTTATACTAATTCTGACAAAAATAATAATTTCGTAAAACTATCTACCTACTAAGTGATTATTAAGTTTATTCACAAGTATGTATACGTATGTATGTTGTAGTTAACTTGACCAAGCATGCATACACAGGCAGGCGTTGACTGTATACAATTGTAGCACGTACCTACTGCAAGCAAATGTAAGCAAGTTGCTCGAGGTCAGGTCAGAAATGAGTTAATATCTTTTGAACTACAAAATTGTCCAACTTGAAATAAAAAGGGTTTTTTAGGTGAAATTGTAGCGCATTTTATATATATTTTTTCGAAAATAGTAAGTGGGGAAAACTGTATGTAATAATTATTAAAAAAATTCATTCTTTATTCAATATTTTGATTTTTTATAATTAAATATTTTTTTTAACGCAGTTATAAAGTAAATATTATTACCTTCAAAATAAAACAAAAATGTATAAGATACGACGAGTGGAACCAAAGATATGGTATTTTGAATGTGGGCAAGTTTGCTTACTCATCGAATTTGAGCACATGCAGATCTCTGAAAATAAATTTTTTTCGAGGAAATCCTGATACATATATTTGCTTATTTTGTGCGAGCATCTTAAAAAAAAAGTTTGAGCCGAATCAAAATTATGAAGTCTCAAAAGTTGTTCGATTTGTAAAATAATGACCCATATTTGGTATAAAAACGACAAACCAATGTTGTAGAACACCATTTACCTGAACATATTTTTGAAGGCAATCGAATTCCCTACAATATTTGCATTGACCAAAATTTTCTCAGACTAGCCGTTTTATAGTACTCTACTTCAAAAATTAGCTTGTTTTTCCGATTTCCCATTTTTTCTTTCAAAAAATGTCAAAAATGCAAATATCCAAGTACAACAAAGATAGATATAGATTCTTAAAATTTAGCGGGCTACAAAAGCCTAAGAATATGTATATGTTAGCCACCCATTAACTTGCTCTGCGGAGCCCACTCTTCTAACACCCATCTACCTTTGGTCCAACCCTGTAGCTGTAACTTAAATAGAATTGCGAATCCATAATTAGCTGTGGAACTTAAGTTAACCTGGCACTGTGAAATTGGGCCTAACAAATACAATTGAATTTTTAGAACCGTTGTCGAAATTGCATGCTCATGTTGCCATATTTTGATTATTTCCGGACGTTATGATGAAGGACGAAGCGAATCAATTGGTGAAACGAATTCGAATTTATCGGCTAACTTGATTTTATACTCATAATTTTGAATCATATACTCACAATTAACCACCCCAGCGATTTTTTTCAAACACGCCATTCGCTCGTGAAGGGGCCCTGCCATTTATAGCGGGACACCCATCCCAGTCTTAACTGCTTGAAATGTTTATTTTGAAGTACCTGGGACCCTTAGGGCCACTTGCATAAAAGCCGATAACGTCTAATCGGTGATTAACTTGACAGCTACCCATACAAAATACCTCCATTAAACTCCGATTAGTCGTTATCGGCTTTTATGCAAGCGGCCCTTAGTCTGTTCTGCTCGGCCATCTACTGCTAAGATAAATCTAGAGAAAGGTAGTCGGAAAAGACACCACCGCTCATTCATTTATCCCTTTTGGAACCAATAGTGTATATTAGAGCGTATCACCAAAAAAAAGTCGGCCGTACCTTCCTTCATTAAAAAAAAAAAACATTAAAAAAAAAATTTTACTTTTTTCTGGCAACCCTAGATGTCGCCCAATTTTTCTTCATATCTTTCGCATTTGCTGTGGGAATTAAAACACGTAATTTATTACAGTTGTTATCCAAAGAGCAAGGCAGGAAAGCAAGACTTCCCAGTATGCCAAGGTGACGACTGGGCGAGTGCCACGGCCTGTTAACCAGTCAAATCCAAGGGTACGAAATCCAGAAACATGTTCAGTGCTTCACTTAGAGTTTTTCTGATGCGTATCTTGCTAGGTCTCTGCACCCCGGCCAAGATGTTGCTGTTTGTCGCCTTGCTTAGGGCGGGCAGGACTAAATACAGATGTATTTGTCTTACTATCGCAATGTAGTCATACCTACCTGCAAGTGCTGAATTTGTCCGAAAACTCAATACGCCCGCCATTTAGGCTAGGTTTAGTAAGTGACGGTATTTTGTACCGGTGCGAGAAAAGCACCAAATCTACTTGCCTTGAGTTGGTGCTAAGACCACAGCGAGACGACCATCTCATAAGTGTCATAGGTCATAAAAAGTCTGAGTAAACTTGCCCTTTTAAGCGATTGCTACGTCGTCAGCGTACGCTACGAAAAAGCTCATATAGTAAACTTTTTGTTAAGAGAAACGCACTCTATATTTGTTTTATTCAACCCGTTTTAGTCTTACTTTGTTGTGCAAAAAGTTGTTAGCAATAAACTGGGGTAATTTTTTTATACCCAGCGTACTAGTACTAGTACAAGGGTATTATAATTTTATCCACATAACAGTAGTACGTAACGGCACAAAATAATCGAGATAGATATAGAGTTCCATATATGAAAGTTCTTAGGTTGGGAAAAAAGTTCATCAAGGCATGTCCGTTCGTCTGTCCGTCCGTGTAAACGATAACTTGAGTAATAGTTGAGATATTAGCATGAAATTTGGTTTACAGGTTACTTTCCGGGCCAGGTAGGTTGCTATTGAAAGTGGGCGAAAAAGGATGATCACCCTATTTTTTGATATCGAAAATAAAGAAATTTTAAATTTCGAATTTAACAAATTTTTTTAGTAAAGAATATTTTAAATGAATACAACGATTCATCCATTTTGTAGCTTTTAAAGTGAATCGTTCATCGCCTTGAGTACTAAAATAAACTTTGTGGATACTAAGAGAATCGCCGGCTGAAAGCGCAAACGCAGAACGGATTTTAATTTTTTTAATGTGGAACATAAATATGGAGCCCTATCTAAAAAAACATCGTTTATAAATTTTTTTTTGAAAGTTGACGCAATCTCACAGTTGAGATTTCAAATAATGAAAAGTCTAAGCTGGTTGTTTTCTGCATCACTTTATGGTTAGCTAAAAGTCGCCCTAGTCACATGCATAAAAGGTGATGGATTACTTCTGCAATTCTTTGAAGTTGGCTGAAAGTCAGCCTAAGAAAATTAGACAAAAGTTAAAAATTTTGTTTTGAATTTGTTGATTTTTGCATGACTCAAATAAAAATCAATTGCTTGGTATCTGTTTGACTTTAAGATCAACTAAAAGTTAGGTTCGAAAAATTTAAACAAGCACAAAGAAATTATTTCCTACTGATTGATTTCTACATGACTTTGGGGCTAGCTATTGACCAAACTCTATACATTGAGTAGCGCCCGGTTTCAGTGGAACTTTAAACCACAGAGTTTATCCCATACAAATTAGCTGCTTAAACTAAGTTTAAATTAGCACTAAAGTTTAAACTAACTTGCACTGAAAAACCGGGCATTTAAGTCATTTTTTTTTTTGTTAGACAGGTTACTAAAGTCCCGACAGGGTCAGTCACGGTGAGCGTGGTATGATTGATCAGATATTAAGTCTTTTTCCTTCATATATCATTACTATTGGATTTGTCAACATTTAACTTCAAAGCACTTAAACTAAGTTGAACCATAAACTTAGTTTAAACCGACATACAAAAATTATACTATCGACACTATTGATGTTAGATGTACAAGCTATCGTTCACTCTCGTTGCTCGCTACTATCGATGGCTTGCGAACTCTAGTACCTACTCATATATCCGTATGACTGCTTGTAAAGTGCTACTTTTGTTGAGTCTCGCAGTTGAAAGTATTAAAAATAAGCAACAATTGAAAGGTATCATATTCATAATAATTAACAAGTATGTGAATTTGCATGTAGATTAGGGTGGGACAACATATTTTGGACGAAATCGTTTAGTATTATGGTATTCTATATTAATTTCCAAAAGCGCAGAATGCAAAGTTGCAGGATGTGTGGAAGGGTTTGCGTTAGGGCTTGCTATCATATATATTCTGGCACAATAACACAGGCTAACAAATCTAGGCAAAATTTGTACAAAAAAAAGAAAAGAGTGTTTTTTCATGTATTTTTGTGACCTCAATTCAAATCTAAAGTGCGTTTTCCGCCATCAGGTCGGATTTTTAAATTATGGTATGCTGATTTGCAGGTTTTCCATGTATGTATATGGGAAATTTTTCCTTAGGGAAAGTCGCGCTACTGAGCACTATTATGGAAAAAATGTTTAGTCTCATCGTCCAGAATATCAGCCAGGGCAATAACCATAGTTTTTCTAAATTTTTAACTCCCTGTTGCTGAATCTGAGTTTGATTTACCTGAAAAGCTAATATTCTCTGTGAGCAGTACCGAAAGTTGACTGCTCGAGGTTTAACAACAGAAATTCATCGAACTCTACGAGCTGTGTATAAACACAAACTAAGTTCAGGTCTAAAAAAGCCTTATGATTTCGTAGAAAATCTAAAAATTTATGTTTGTGCAACATGGCGTATGAGCAACATTTATTTAATACATTTTATGTTGACTTTCAAAGGCATTGTTTTGGCAAATGCAATATATTCGATAACGCCTTCACATTAGACGGTCCACACTAATGAATATATATATATGTGTATATATGTATGTACGTATGTATGTGACTAAATTTGTAAGTATGCGCCCAATGTAAAAGTTTAAAGCTAGATGAAAAATATACAACAAATTTATCAAATTTAATTGCTGAAGTCAGCTACATACTTACAAACATATATATGAAAATTTAAGAAGTTTACGTTGACATACATACACACTTACAGATACATATACTTGCATATGTATTCTTCGTATGTACATATATGTATATGAATTGGTTTATATTGAAGTTATTAAAAAAAATTTTAATTCAAGTAGATTTCGAATTACGATCTAAACGAAGCGGAGGGGTACAAGAAAAGGGGCTGGATTTGAAAAAGAGGGATGGAGAACAATAGATAACAGAAGTGCCGTCTGATAGGCCTGGAAGGCATCTAATCCCTTCAGTGGCGTATCCAGGATTTTGCCAAAGGGGGAATCAGATTTTTTTTCGGATGAAATTCAAATTTATTTTGTTTAATTAAATTTTTATTTAACTTTATTTTATTTTATTTTATATTATTTTTTTTTTATATTTAATTTCATGTAATTTAATTTAATTTTATTTTGCTGATAATATTTTGCTTTATTACTTTTTATTATTATTTTTATATTATCTTATTCAATTTAATTTAATTTAATTTGTTTTATTTTATTTTGTTTTGTTTGATTATATTTTATTTTGTATTATTATTTTTTATTTTATTTTATTCAATTTAACTTAATTTAGTTTGTTTTATTTTATTTTATTTTATTTTTTATTTCATTTTTTTATTTTCTTTTATTTTTTATTTTTTTAATTTAATTTAATTTAATTTTATTTCATTTTTTTTATTTTATTTTATTTTATTTTATTTTCTTTTATTTTATTTTATTTTGTTTTATTTTATTTTATTTTATTTTATTTTATTTTATTTTATTTTATTTTATTTTATTTTATTATTTATTTTATTTTATTTTATTTTATTTTATTTTATTTTATTTTATTTTATTTTATTTTATTTTATTTTATTTTATTTTATTTTATTTTATTTTATTTTATTTTATTTTGTTTTATTTTATTTTATTTTATTTTATTTTATTTTATTTTATTTTATTTTATTTTATTTTATTTTATTTTATTTTATTTTATTTTATTATTTATTTTATTTTATTTTATTTTATTTTATTTTATTTTATTTTATTTTATTTTATTTTATTTCCTTTTATTTCTTTTTATTTTATTTTGTTTTATTTAACTTAATTTGTTTTAATTTTATTTTATTTTTTTATTTTACTTTATTTCATTTTATTTTATTATTATTATTTAATTATTTTTTAATTATGTCATTTTATTTTATTTAATTTTATTTAATTTTATTTTGTTTTATTTTATTTTATTTTATTTTATTTTATTTTATTTTATTTTATTATTTATTTTATTTTATTTTATTTTATTTTATTTTATTTTATTTTATTTTATTTTATTTCATTTTATTTTATTTTATTTTATTTTATTTTATTTTATTTTATTTTATTTTATTTTATTTTATTTTATTTTATTTTATTTTATTATTTATTTTATTTTATTTTATTTTATTTTATTTTATTATTTATTTTATTTTATTTTATTTTATTTTATTTTATTTTATTTTATTTTATTTTATTCTATTTTATTGAGAAAAATTTACCTACGCGCTGCAGGAACCAGACAAGCCGACACATGTTTCGATGATAAAAACACATTTTCATACAATCCCGAAAATTGCTTGTAAATAGACTACAAAGTCAAAAGCAACAAAGAGTTTATTTTATTTTATTTTATTTTATTTTATTTTATTTTATTTTATTTTATTTTATTTTATTTTATTTTATTTTATTTTATTTTATTTTATTTTATTTTAATTTATTTTATTTTATATTATTTTATTTTATTTTATTTTATTTTATTTTATTTTATTTTATTTTATTTTATTTTATTTTATGTTATTTTATTTTATTTTATTTTATTTTATTTTATTTTATTTTATTTTATTTTATTTTATTTTATTTTATTTTATTTTATTTTATTTTAATTAAATTTTATTTGGATAAGTTTAAGTTTTATATTTAATTTCATTTTTTTATTTTATAGATATTATTTTATTTTATATAACTTTACTTTATCTTATTTTATAATTTTTTTTTAAATTTTTTTTTAGTGGCATTGCATAAGCCAAACTTATAAAATAAAAAAGCATAAAAAATATAATATATTATAAAAAAAATTAAAAAATTAGATTAAAAAAATATTAGAAAAGAATAGAACAGTGAAAAAAAATTAAAACAACGTAAAGTAAATAAAAAATGTAATAATAAAATAAAGTAAAATAAAAAAAAATAAAAAATATAAAATTGAATAAAATAGAGTAAAAAAAATAAAATAAATTAAAAAAATAAAATAAACGAAAGTAAATTAAAATAAATTAAACCAAATAAAACAAAATATAATAAAAAAAAAAAATTAACAATAAATAAAATAAAATTTAATTAAATATATGTAATAAAATAAGATAATATAAGGTAAAAAATAAATTTAAGACAACATTAAGTGAAATAAAAAAATAAGATTTAATTAAAATAGAAAAAATATAATTAAATTAAAAAAATATAAATAAATAAAATAAAGTAAAATTAAATTAAAAAAGAGTTTCGAATACTCCCCCATACCTCATTCTTCTTCTACTTCATGAGCGTGAGATCTCGAAGGACTCATCTAGGTCTTTTGAAATTCAATTCAAAATTTCCTACAGCGTATGCATGTTTGTGGTCAATGCGTAATACATAAATTCATATGCGGCCGAGCATTTTTAACGTACTGTAAGGCATCCAATACGTTTACGTTTACGGTTTTTGGTTTAGCTGTCCATTGTTTTTGTTTTCATTGCGCGAGTAAATGATAAAAATAAACTATCTCACATTTGGTTCATTTGTTCATCCATTTGGGTGCTACATTCTATACTCGCCGTTGTGGTGGATTCAGTTTGTGACGAGTTATTGCGCAGCCGAGTTCGGTGTCGGGAAAATTTTCTGCTTTTTCCGTCATAATTCACAATCAAAGAGGAAATGTTTAGCAAATTTGTGCAATACGGCAGAATATTTTAGTTTATTCTTTATCACAATACGGTATAAATAAAAGTTTGTTTAAAAGCAATTCGAGCTCATATAAGTTCACAAAGACTCCATACACAACTCAGTAGGTGTCACGTAAGCAATGAGCACAATGGGTATATCTACCGATCCCACATTGCTCGGTGTGGAATTACCTTCAACGCTTGTCGAGTCTCCATCAGTGTCGACATTCTTGCCCGATGAGGAATCATCCATCTATCCATTGCTCTCTACCACAAATGGCACTTCGACGCCGGTAACCTTCTCTCACCCGCTAACACCTTGCCAAGACAATGATAGTACGGCCTCAGGAAATTTATGCAATGAAGATGCAGATGTCAAGGCCGAGACAAGTTCATCGACGGGTAGCAGTTCGGGTATTGGCATGGATGCACCAGATACGGCAGCGACATCACTTTTCCATAAACCACATGCCTATCAACATTTACAACTGAATAATGGTGGCGGTGGGCAGGTTAGGCTAAATGATGTATTAATTATGCATCTATATACATATGTATGTATGTATCTACGTATCTACCTCACATTCCATCACATAAGTGCGATAACACACAAAGTCACATATGTTAAGTAAGGAGCGTATTAGGGGTAGAGCACCGAGGTAGCGGAAAATGGTCATTTAGTAACTAAAATAGGAAAAAACAAAAACAAAAATAAAAAAAGATTAAAAAAGATTTAAAATAAAAAATATAAAATTTATAAATAAAAAAATACTATAAAATAAAAAAAAATAAGAAAACAAAAAAAAGAACAAAAAAAAAACAAAGAAAATAAAATAAAACAAAAATAATTTATGAACTAAAAAAAGCAAAATAACATAAAAGAAAATATAACAAAAAAAAAAAATATAAAACAAAAATCAAATAAAACAGGAAAAATTAAATTAAATTAAACTAATAAAATAAATAAAATGCAATAAAATAAAATATGTATATCTATTAAACCTAAATTAAATAAAATTAAAAATAAACCAAACTACAATAAAAATAGAAAAGAATTAAATAAAACAAAAATAAAATAAAATAAAACCAAATAAAATCAAATAAAATAAAATAAAATAAACAAAAATAACATAAAATTATATAAAATGAAACAATATAAAAAAAAAAAATAAAATAAAATACAATACAATACCTACTGGAATTACATCTCTTCATGGACTTTTCTTCCCGGCATTGTGAGAGTCGAACTCACAACACTGTAGTGACTTGCCACTACCCAGCTTGAAGGTAAACAAGCTTCTCAGTGTCCATTTATGCATATATTTATACTTCCATATAGAACATTTTTCTTTAATTTCAATGCTAACTTATATGAAAGATTTGCGAATTTTAGGACTTGGTGTGAAACCTATGAAAGAATTTTCTATGCTTAATTAAGCACGAATATTTTTCTATTTATAACATTTAAACTCTTTGTTGCTTTTGACTTGTAGTCTATTGCTGTAAATACCGATGGTATTTATAAGCAATTTTCGGGATTGTATGAAAATGTGTTTTTTGAGAAAAATTTACCTACGCGCTGCAGGAACCAGACAAGCCGACATATGTTTCGATGATACTGGAGTTACATCTCTTCAAGGACTTTTCTTCCCGGCATTGTGAGAGTCGAACTCACAACACTGTAGTGACTTGTATGGAAGTATAAATATATGCATAAATGGACGCTGAGAAGGGTTTCAAGCTGGGTAGTGGCCTAAATTGCTAGACCTTCTAGCATACAAGTCACTACAGTGTTGTGAGTTCGACTCTCACAATGCCGGGAAGAAAAGTCCTTGAAGAGATGTAACCCCAGTATCATCGAAACATATGTCGGCTTGTCTGGTTCCTGCGGCGCGTAGGTAAATTTTTCTCAAAAAACACATTTTCATACAATCCCGAAAATTGCTTATAAATACCATCGGTATTTACAGCAATAGACTACAAGTCAAAAGCAACAAAGAGTTTAAAATAAAATAAAATAAAGAAAATAAAATAAAATAAAATAAAATAAAATAAAATAAAATAAAAAATAAAATAAAATAAAATAAATAAAATAAAATAAAATAAAATAAAATAAAATAAAATAAAATAAAATAAAATAAAATAAAATAAAACAAAATAAAATAAAATAAAATAAAATGAAATAAAATAAAATAAAATAAAATAAAATAAAATCAAATCAAATAAAATCAAATCAAATCAAATCAAATCAAATCAAATAAAATAAAATAAAATAAAATAAAATAAAATAAAATAAAATAATAAAATAAAATAAAATAAAATAAAATAAAATAAAATAAAATAAAATAAAATAAAATAAAATAAAAAAATAAAATAAAATAAAATAAAAAATATAACAATAACATACATACATATAATAAAATAAATTTAAATAAAAAATAATATAACAAAACAAAAAGTAAATAAAAAAGTTAAACTAAATAAATTAAAATTTGTAGTTTAAAACCAAATTTAAAAAATAATAAAATAAAATAATAAAATAAAATAAATTGAGTCTATCCTATGAAAACTACACCGCCTATATGCCACCACATGGTTAATCCGCTACTGTATAGCAACGAATTGAAAATACATATAATACGAAAAAGAACAAGCAAAGTGTAGTGGGCGTTTGTGTCACACCTCCTTCAAACTAAAATTTAAAGCAAAAGAAAATAATGGAATTTAAAATGAATGAAAATGCGATTAGTTTCGAGACAACACATTGCTTTTGAATTAAATAGTAGTCATTTACAAATAAGGTAAATTTTTACATTTCTTTCTAAACAGATGTTAAGATATATGTACATAACAAAGTCACTTGGAAAACTGTTTGTCTAAAACACAAACATGCATACATTTGCATATATGTATGGATGTGTCATTGAGTCTGATGAAATATGCTCTCACTTTGTATTTTCTTTTTGGGACAAAATCCAAATGTTTAAATGAGAGCGACTGAAAATACGATCCACAACGTACAACCATATGATTTGAAAGAAAATGAAAACTGCTCGTATGAAATAGCAGCATAAAGCTAGAGGCATGTGTGTGTGTGTAGCTAACGGCTAGCCAGAACAAAACAAAAACAAGGAAAAACAGAAAAGAATCAAATACACACAAAAAATTAACAACCCGCGAAAAGTCTTGTTTCTTTTTTTTCTTTCTTTTATTTACTTTCCCTTTCTTGCTATACAACTGTTTGACTATCTTATAGTACATTTACACAGCCCCAAATTTGTTAAATTTGGCGAAAAATTGCAAATTTGGCGCTTTTTTCCATACAAATCTCATTTTCCAAATTTGGAATTCCATCACATTTGGCCTCATTCGCCGAACAATACAATCCACAATTCCTCAAAATAGCAACCCTGCCGGTGTTCCACATTTAGAATTGCCCAGCAAGAACCTTAATGGGTAATTAACGTGTGAAAACTTTTGCATTATGCACAGTTCTAAATAACAATTTCAACTATTTTTTTGAAGATATTGGAGCAGTTCTACCAAGAAAAGAGAGAAGCCTTCTTGATTCTTCATTTATTATTACTCTACATGTGTTTAAAACGTCAAGGTGGTGCATTTTCTTTCGGTGGCTTTGTGTTCTGGTAGAAGATTCTTGCAGGGAAGGTGAAGCCAAATGCAAATTTGCCAGTGTAAACAGGTTCGAAATGACACATTCAAATTCGCCAAATTTGGTGCAGTGTAAATGTACTATTACTAACTTTATAGTGCTCTATATTATTTTAATTTTTTTATTTTTCAATTTAATTATTATTTTTTTTCTATCTTACTAAATTTATTTTATTTTATTTTTTTCTATTTACACTTATTTTAGTTAAATAAGTTTTTTTATATTATCTTATTTTTTAATTTTACTTATTTTAAATTTTACATACATATTTGATTTTTTTTTTAAATTTTATTTAAGTTAAATTAAATTAATTTTTCTTTTATATTATTTTACTTTTTATATTTTTTTTTATTTCGTATTTTGTTTTATTTTATTTATTTTCATTTTTTTATATAATTTAGTTGTAGTTATTGGCCATTATAAAGAACTTTCAAAATTTTGTGGACTTTTGACCAGTCGAATAATTTTTATCAAATAATTTTTTTCAGCTTTTGGCGAAAACAAGTTGAAAATGCTACAAACACAAACCAAATGCTATTGTAGTTGATCTTGTTGAAGGATCTATCAAATTGTTCATCATCTTTACTGCTCATCGAACCATTACACCAAACACTGTTAGTATGAAATTAAAAATTTCTACAATACAATGCGGTTTGACAAGATCCTTCAACAAGATCAAAGTCGCAATCATAGTAGTTGGTATTGTTTGTGTTTGTAGCATTTTCAACATTTAAAAAAAAATTAGGAGAATCGGTTAATTTTTGACAAAGTTATTGCGAGTTGAAGAAATGGGCGAAAAAAATGTTCATTGCATTTTAACGATTTCAACGGCCGATAAATCCGAAAAAAAAAATTTTTTCAGGAAAAAAAAAGACACGTGTTTCTTTATTTTGACCAAAGAACAAGATATTAAAATTTCATGGAAATCAAAAATCATGTCCCGCGCAGACCGGTTGTCTTGAAATGGAATGAGCCATATAGAAAATATATAACTTATAGGTACTACTATTGTTTCCATACACTGGGTATTTAATGTTCGGCTTACCCGAACTTAGACTTCCTTACTTGTTTTATTTTATTTTATTTTTTTTTTATTTTAGTTTATTTTATTTTTTTTTTATTTTGTTTTTTTTTTTTTATTTGGTTTATATAATTATTTTTGTGCGTTATTTTATTATATTTTTTCGGTTTTATTTTATTTTATTTTATATTTTTTTATTTTATTTTTATTTTATCATGTCCCGCGCGGACCGGTTGTCTTGAAATGGCATGAGCCATATAGAAAATATATAACTTATAGGTACTACTATTGTTTCCATCCACTGGGTATTTATTGTTCGGCTTACCCGAACTTAGACTTCCTTACTTGTTTTATTTTATTTTTTTTTTTTTTATTTTAGTTTATTTTATTTTTTTTTTTTTTTATTTTTTTATTTTTTTTTTATTTGGTTTTTAATGGTATTTTTTTTGTTTTTATTTTATTTGTTTATATAATTATTTTTTTGCGTTATTTTATTATATTTTTTCGGTTTTATTTTATTTTATTTTATTTTATATTTTTTTATTTTATTTTTATTTTATTTTATTTTATTTTGATTTATTTAATTCAAATGTATGTATGTATCTCATTTTGTTTTACTTTATTTTATTATACCTTTCATGAACATGAAATGGTATTATAACTTTGGTCCGATGTTTGTAAGTATGAGAAGAAGAAGAGATAGACCCATCAATAAGTATACCGAAATAATAAGGATGACGAGATGAGTTGATTTAGCCATGTTCGTCTGTCCGCCTGTCTGTCTGTCTGTCTGTCTGTCTGCCTGTTTGAATGCAAACTAGTCCCTCAGTTTTTGAGATATTTGGCTGAAATTTTGTATGCGGCCACCATTTTCCAATATAGGAATCATTTGTCGGAACCAGCAAGATCGGACCGATATTACATATAGCTCCCATACAATCGGTTCTTCCGATAAACGGATTTTGGGCTATAACTCCTGTAATTAAACACGTAGGAACGTGAAATTTTGGACGTATTGCTATTTTTGTATGTGAAACATCGGTGTTGAAAATCATCGAGATGGGATAAATATTTCACATAGCTCCCATACAATCGATTGTTCCGATAAACGGATTTTGGGCTATAACTCCTGTAATTAACCACGTAGGAACGCGAAATTTTGGACGTATTGCTATTTTTATATGTCAAATATCGATGTTGAAAATCATCGAAATGGGATAAATATTTCACATAGCCCCCTACAATCGATTGTTCCAATAAACGGATTTTGGTAGATAACTCCTGTAGTTATATAGGTAGGAAATTTCGTAACTATTGCTATTTTAGAATGTGGAATGTCGGTGTCAAAAATCAATGAGATTGGACCAATATAACACATCTCCCCCATATAATCGATAGTTCCGATAATTTCGGTATGAGCTTAAGTTAAATTTACACAGGCTGTACTGGGATCAAACAGTGAAAATCGTGACGCTTATTCATGAAAGGTATTTAGCCTTCGGCACAGCCGAAGACAGCTTTCCTTACTTGTTTTAATTGTCTTACACAGAAAAGAACCTGGCTATTGCTGCAACATACATTCAAGCAATACTATATGCTAGAAGTGACGTCACAAAAGCCAAAGTGAAATGTTTGCACATTTAATTGTTAAGTGAAATCGAATTGCGTGCTAACTTATAAATATGTACATATATTTGTTCAAATATGTTCATATGTATGGTCTCAAGCAATAAAATTATTAATAATTGCTAAGCAAAAGCTTATTTTGTTTTTATTCAAAATATACAAATTAGGAAGCCATTTAGACTTAATTGAAATCGGAAATTGGTTAGATACGTGCTGTCGCTCTGGCTGTGATTTATTGATTTTATTTTTAAATTTGGTTAATAGTAATATATCGCAAACTTTTGCGGGCAATTAAAAAATCGTCACAGTTTTAAATGTTGGTTCAATAATTGAGTAAAAGTAATAGAATACTCGTTTGATTGGGCTATGGGTTTTCTCCACATCGTAAATATAAGATATCACACATTTTATTGAAAACAAATTCAACTCAAAATCAAAGTATTTACGAGTTATCTTTCTTTCGTTTAACAGGATTCAAATGGCGCGAATGGCACGCTTTCAAAAGACACACCATCTTTTGTCTCATGGAATTGGCCCTTGATACGGAAATGCACTTTTTTCGTTTTCATGTCCAGCTTATTGGCGATGTGTGCTGTGGTGGTTGCAATGATAGCTACATTACCGAGGACTTGTAATCCAAAGTAAGAATTTGTTACATATACCAAACTATTTCTAATTCCACATAGAGCCAATCACAAATGACTACGTTCATCATCGATAGTGTCCTTAAATTAGGTTAGATTCGGGTGAGTGCTTTTCAGCATAGCAGGAACACATACTTATGTATTCTGACTTGATGTGGTAAAACAGAATTGAGCTAGATTATTTTCAACTTTAAAAGAATAAGAAGATGAACGACTAAGCTCTTCTTAAAAATCAAATAATGGTCATGACTTTAAAAGAGCTTCTCTCCCAAGAGTTCGATACTTCATTCAAGCTCTGCTAAAAAAGAGTTCAAAGCCTCATCTTTCCGAAAGATATATGTATTGGATACCAGCAGTATATTTGCGGTTTCTTACCCGATATACCCAGGCCCATGCCTTCCCGTTTTCCTCCTTTTTTCCCTTTCAATTCATGACGTCACGTTACAACTGCAACACTGCTTTTCGGCCATCGGCTACCTTGAATTCGTCCATGGTTGCCCCACAACACAGTTTTTTTTTTCATTAAACACCTGCGGTAAAAGTATAGTATGGTGGCAATTCTGTGTCAACTCATGACGTAGCAATAAGCTGATGCTGTCGAAACTGGCTAATTCATTCTAACGGTATCGCTTTTGGCACAATCTCCTCTCTTTGGTTCATGGATGTACCGAACCAGAGGTTGTTCCAATTTCTGCAACGAATCCAATCAGTCAGAGTTGAGCTTCTCATACATTAAATGTGGTTTCATGAAGCAATGCGCGAGGGATATCTCTGGATTCCGTGTGAATAAGTAAGAAAGTAAACCAATCCTAGGGGATAAGATTGCTTAGAATATAAGAAACTGTTCCCTCTGTAGTCAGGCTAAAAACCACAAGGGGTTCAGTCCAAAGTGTACCGGGTTCTTATTCCTTATAAGATATTTAAATGAATGCACCGTCTAAGCCAGCGAAGTACAAATAGGTTAGCTTAGGTTGATGTGACTGCCTTAGGGGCACATTTAGGCCAGTACTAGAAGGCCCGTTGTTATATCTTCGACATGATGAAAGCCATCAAGTACCTTATATCGTGCTCCGCAACTTGGCGTAGGCTATATAGGAAGGAAACTCTCTTCTGGTGCCACAGGCTCAAATAAAGTGATCCACCGTTTTCTTCTCTTCGTCATCTTTACAACTCCTATAGCATCATCTGTGGGGAACACCTAGCCTTTCTGTGTGCCTCTCAATAAGAAAGTGCATGGTTAGCAACCCCATTAAATTGGAGATATCCCGAACACGGGGGATTGCAGCCATCTCTCGTTAGCTCGACGTTGGCATTAGTTTGCCTATGGTAAAGAACGTTCTTTGCCCGAAAGATCCAGCTTGATCGCTCCCTGCCTGACAAGTACGTCTGCCCTGCAGTTCCCCCCAATGTTGAGCCATCGACTGAAGAGATCATAGTTGCTTGGCTGTCACTGAAAGTGTGTTACCTACTCAAGTCGTGGGGTCTTTGTTTGCTGAGACTTCAGCGTGGAAGACGCAGCAGGGAGCCGGTAGAAAGAGAATTCCTCCAACTTTCATGTCCAATTTGAACACCGATCCGCCATCTCCCAGTCTTCCCTACCGGAAATATTTATTTTAAAGTAGTAATCTGGGATTGTTATGGTAGCACAACGATCAGTGTTTCTAGAGAGAAAACTCAGATCTAGGGGCAGGATGTCAACAATCAAAAACACTCCTCGAAGGTAGGTTTTGGGGAATGTTGTCGAATTAACAGTCCAAGGAAAGAAAAGATGGGTAGTAGGAGGTGGAAGGCATCATATGCGAAGATCAGCCATCAGTATGTCTACCTCGGGCATATTTTAAACCACTAACCCGCAGGGGGTTGAGGCTATAATACAGAGGCGTAGTTTCGAAAGGGGTAGCCCCTAGTCAGATAGGTCGCTGGTAATCTGGTTCCAGGGCGTGTGCTGAGGGACTTTAAATGAACAATTGAGCTGTTATAATATACAGGTTAAAGATTAGCCACAAGAGCTTGGGTCTGCTTGGGCAACTAGTGTATTCTTCGCCTGGAGAAAACTACAAAGTATTATGGGTAGAGAAGCTCTCTTTCTGCTACTGAGATGGTATATGAAATAATTTTTCATGAAACCACAATCCATAATTCCTCATACAACCCACTTTATTTATTAAAATATTCTTCTACTTTACAGAACGGCTTGGTATCGCGGTAGCGTCTTTTACGAAATCTTTCCCGCCAGTTTTCAAGACTCAAATAGCGATGGCATTGGTGATTTGCGTGGCATTACTCAGCGCGTCGATTACATATCCTCACTTGGAGTAGCTGCAGTACGCCTAAACTCAATATTTCCATCGCCGCACTATCCGGATGACTATGAACAACCGACTTCAATGTTCGAAGTAGCCAAAGTCCTAGGAAACGAGCAAGATCTACAACAATTATCGGAAGCGCTACGTGCACTCAACATCTCCTTACTGTTGGATCTGCCGATTGCGGAGTTTATACAAAAATTGGAGGAAGCCACTACAACGGCACCTACGACAAACAACGAAACGGATACCAATGAGCCTACAGCAGCTGCAAAGCGTGGTGCCACGCAACATTTATCCATCTCATCAGCTGGTAATGCAGTCAGCGCTGCTATTCTCAAATGGCTGCAGTTGGGCGTGGATGGATTTTATTTGAAAGGTTTAGAGAAATTCGTACATGATGAACGTTTGTTGGCCAATTTGAATGAGTGGAAGCAGATACTTGGACCGAATCGTATTTTAATTGCTAATGAAAACTTTATACACCAGTTGAGTTCGGAGCTACATAATTCGGCTTTGCAGCATCTCGATTTGGTCGATGTACATTTGCATGTGGGTAACGATACGAGTCTGTTAGATCAACATATCAACGGCATACTTAACGGCCCCCTAGCGCCCACCGATCAGGGAACATGGCTGCATTGGTCGATTGGCGGCGTAGATCGTCAACGATTCACACGTTTGGACCAAAATCTGAACGTCACTTTGGCCGCGACTCTTATGCAGCTCATGTTACCTGGTACACCAAATATTTTCTATGGTGATGAGATCGCCTTGGAAGCGATCGCCGATCCTGAGCGCGAACACAACGAAACAAAGCATTTACATCATCTCTCCACTATGGAATTTTTGAATGCAACGCAGCAATTTACCAATCTTGAAATATTACCTTGGCTGCCGCATACAGCGCCCTTCAGCTATGAAAATTTCCAAATTGTCACAAACATGATCAAACTTCGCGATCGTTCGCCATCACTGTATAAGAATGCCATATGTAAGCCGGAAATTTCTCTTTCTAACACGGAGGTACATTGTAATCGGCAAGATGTGCTGGTGGTTGAACGTGTTTATCCGCGTAGGAACTCGTTTGTTTCGGTGTCGAACTTTAGCGATCGAAATATTTCGATGGACATGACCTCGTTGTATTTTAGTGGCATACAAATGTTGGGTGTGGATCATGGCAAGAAGATATACTTCTCAAAGTTCGAAATTGGGCCATGGCAGACAATTGTGGTCAAATTGGATAAATAAAGCAGCTCGTGACATATCGAAGGAATAAGAAGTAGGTTGATGATTTGGTTTTTTATGACAGCGGTCTGATTACTTATAGCAAATATATATACATATTGTACCGTTTCTGAATGTTTACATTTTTTATAGTTTTAGTTGCCAAAGATCAAATAAAAAAATGAAGTTTATTAAAAAGCGATCAATTCTTCCATTTTATAATCATAAATTAAATAGATGGCAACCTTGCAAAAACTGTCTAACTGGCAAAAATTTCAAAAATAGAGCTCACAAACCATAACCGTGTCTTCGACGACTAACAAAGCGCGAAGAATTTACTTAAGCCGAAGTAAATATGAAGCGATCGAGAATTTCAAGCAGTGATCGTAAGTGAGTGCGGCGCTCTGCACGTTTGCTTTGTGCGCGGATGGGTGGTGTTAAGGCGTGTTGGTTCGATACCCGTGTGAGGGGTGTGGGTTTGAAAACAATGTGATGCATTACAAGGTTCAAATGTAGAAATACGCTTGTATTCAAAAGTTAATCCAAAGAAGTGAAGTCGTTTTCGAACTTATAGCGTCGCCCTGCGGCAGCGACGTCGTTTGCACTATACGCGCACTTGTTTCACACGCATACTGTTGTAAATAATTCCACGCATACAACGAGCCCTCTCTGCCGAAGCTGTACAGCCCTGGAATAAATGAGAAATATGTCTTAGAGTACTCTTATTTGATAGGAGAGCTTAAAGTGAATCCAAATGGGTCAAGTCCTTTTCGAGATCATAGCGGATTTGCGATAGAATAAATGCAATAGGATATGGTGGCAACTCTAGGTGGTGATCCCACCTGGAAGTATTATTGTTACATTACAACGTAAAATATCAATTGTCTGATAGCTGTATTGGCATGACTCGTTTAATTTTTTGTAGAACTCGGATAGGTGGCAAACTTCTAAACCAACCTAAGGGCCTACACTTTCAAATTTTGGTTTTTTCTTATATTCAAAAGTGAGGATATGCTGTCATATTAATTTTCATTAATTTATAAATGTATCGCAACTTTGAGAAACCATCTTCAATGGCAAATGCTAGGTAGAAATTTTGAGGATGGAGTTCATCAGCTCGGGTCGATCTATTCCAAAGAATTTCAAATTTTAACAGCTTTCGAGGGATTCACGCTAAGCCCCCTTAATATACTGAACGATCCCACTGTATGAGGCACAGAACAGACACCAGCAGTAGTACTAGCTTTGGCTTAAGTTGTTGAAACTTCAAACCAATCTTTGCATCTTCTCTCAACTTATGACATAACACAAGACTTTTGCTCAGCCCAACTACCAGATCTCGCCTCTCAGCTGTAGATGTTTGTTATACACAAAAGTTCGTTGTCGATCATTCGTTTAGTTTGTGGAATGTTGTGATATTTAACTAAATACAAGTCCAATGTCACATGTCATATGGGGTGAAGACGTTGAGGTGCTCACGTAATAACTTTTACTATCAACAAAGTAAACTTGGCTAACTTCTTAGATTAAATGTTAATTATAATTTGATAGTAGTGTGCCAATTTTTCGATTATGTAGATATGCCTCTGAGTAGTTACTCAAATATATTAGACTGGATCTAAAAAATATGGCGAAGAAAATACTATAAACCTTTCAGACCTTAATTGAAGCCTATTACTGCTAGTCTTAAAAATTAATATTTACTTTTACAGTATTTTGCTATTCGCCATTCTGCACATAGCACCGAGCAAGCCGGTCAGCCAGGTATTAAGATCTGATATATCATTCTTTAGATATCTATATCGGTATATCGCTTATGATTTTTGTTTAAAGTCTGATAGGTGGAAACTACGTGAAAGCAGCTTAAGAGGCAACTCTTAATAAAGGGCTTCAGCTAATTAAAAAAGCTTTTAACCGCCTAGACATTTTTGGTCGTCCAACATGTTTCTCCAGTCGGTTCTTTCCCCTTTCATCTCCCTTTTCATCTACTTCCACCGGCGGGTGCCGATAAGAATACCTTCTGGGCCGAAGGATCTTCGTTCATTCGCACAACGTGACCTAGCCAGTGAAGCCGCTGGGTTTTAATTCGCTGAGCTATGTCAACGTCTGCGTGATGCTCATCATTTAATTTTCTTCGGTACTCGCGGTCGCCAACTTTTAGTGGTCCATAAATTCTTCGAAAAAATTTTCCATGCTTAGTGACGTATCTCTATACGTTCGATTTTGTTCGTCGAGAGAGGACTTAACTTCTTATTTGCGTAGGTCCTCAGCCCAAAGTAGCATTTGTATGCAAGAGTTATCCATCGCTGGATTTCCAGGTTTACATTGTTGTTGGTGTTAATGCTGCTTCCCACGTAAACAAGGTCCTTTACTATCTCAAAATTATGACACCTTCGTTCACCATCAAACCGATTTTTTCGCTTATTTTTTTTTAATTTGGAGTAAGCAGAAGTTACGTCGGGGTTGTTGAGGCCAATGATTTCGATGTCGTCGGCATGTGCCCACAGTTGTACGCTCTTGAAATACATGGTTCCAGCGGAGTTAATTTTTGTAGCTTGTATTATTTTCTCCAATATCAGATTAGCGAAATCACACGATAGGTGGTCACCCTGCCTGAAACCGTGTTTAGTTCCGAACGGCTCAGAGATGTCCTTACCAATTCTGACCGAGCTGGTGGTGTTGCTCAGCGTCATTTTGCATAGACGTATAAGTTTTGCGGGAAAACCAAAATTAGACATAACGGTATATAGGCAACTTCTTTTGGTGCTGTCCAAGGTGGCGTTAAAGTCAATTCTTTTCTCCCTCGTGAAGGGTGGATACCTTGCCGCGGTACGAGGGCTTAAGTCGATAGCCACAGGGCTATGCTGCCCTTGTGATCATAGCTCCGTACGGCACTTCATCACGAGAGCAGCCTAGCCTCTCTGGCGCGACGACAAAGATCTTCCCCCTCCCAATCCAGGGTGTTATGCGAAACCGTGCCCATTGGACGTTTGCAGCCGGGAGGCAAATCGTGGCTGTATTTGAACGGAGCCTCTCTGACACCGGGTCGCCTCAGAGAGTAAGCATGGCCTTACCGCGGTACGGGGCTCTGCCGCGGCGGACGACACATTTTCCCCTACTCTTCCCTTGACCCTAAGCTGGCCTTGTCCGGCGATGGGTCGTACGAACAAGATGAACTCGAATAACCTGAATAAAAACGAAAAATCTAAAAAACAAACAACGCCAAATTTCACTCCTCAGCAAAGGAGAGCTATGGAGGAGCAGGCGAGGAAGCAACAACAACGCCGGAGGACAACCTCCGTTCCACAATCAAGGGGGGGATCGACAGCGATGGCAACTACGAGTCGGTCAACCAACCCTCTATCGAATAAGATTGACTTGATGGGAGCTAGCACCAGTGCGGTTGCCAACGCAGCTAAGCGGGCAACGGCGGATGCTAAACTCCCATCAACCGCTGATATGAAAACCAGTATCTTTACGTCTGTGGCAGCGGTCTCACGACCTGGCCTCGGAGTTTCGAAGGAGAAGGAAGCTGCAACTGAGATGTCGGCAAGGAGAGCGACCGCGATGGCAACTACGGGTCCGCACTCCAGGGAGACATCTCCCCGCCGCTTCACATACCACGAGAAAAGATTGGCTGCAAAGATCCTGAAGAGGTATGAAGGGGTACCGCAGGAATCACTGTCGCCGAATTCCAGTAAATCTGTAGAGCTAGCGAAAGCTGTGATACCGGATTTCCAAAATTCGTACATGCCAAAGAGGTTAAAAGTTAACCCTTTCAAGCGCCAGAGATCGGATCTGGAGTTTATTCCCCCTCCCAAGCGGCATCAGAATACCTCTGGAGCGGGCAAACTAAGCTTTGCTGAGGTAACCAAGGACAGGATCCTTATAGGCGTCCTTGACCGAGGCAATGACCGTCTGGCCATCCCCAAGGACCGGTGGCGTTACGTGCGAAATGAACTCGGCAACATTCTTCTCAACGTTGCTCCGGAGTTTCCGGGTAGTTCGGCACGAGTAACGGATGCGGGTTGGCACCAGGGTCAAATTAAATTACTCGCATGCGAGGATGCAAAAACCGTAGCACTGTACAAGGCAGCAGCTGCTAAACTGGGTGAAGTCTACCAGGGCGCAAAGATAGAGGTCGTCGACTGGAAGGACATTCCAGCTCGTCCAAGGGCAAGGGCGTGGATTCCGGCCATCCCTGACGAACCCGAGAGAATACTCGGGATGCTACGGCTAATGAATCCGTCCCTCCCAACGCATGACTGGAGTGTCAATCTGGTCGGGGATGCGGTAGGGCCCGACAGACAGGTGGTGTTCACCATGAATAAAGAGTCAATCGAGCCCCTCAAAAGGTGCAATGGCCTAGTACACTACAGCGTAGGCCAGATCGTTATCCACGTATATCGTGGTGATGCTCAGCGCGCTGCCTTCTCGGCTACTCCGGGGGAACCGGAAAACTTATTACCAGAAGAGGAAGCGGAGGATTCCGATGCGGAAAGCATGTTATCCGCCACGTCTCTTGGCGATAGTGCTGTGAACAACTCGGAGATGGAGGACAGCCTACAGGACGAGGAAGTCCTCGACGTCACGGTGGTAGCAGCCAACGCTGAGCGACTAACATCTAACGCTACAGGCAGCAGGAATCCTGCAACGCCACATCGGGCAGTTAATCGGAACAACTCGTCGTTGATAGGCAACCTCCGGGATGGAGCAAACCTCGACGATATGGGGACGGCAGGGAAGTCTGTGCGCTCTCATGTTGGTGGTGCTTCAGATTAATTTGCACAAATCTAAAGTGGCTTCGGCTGCTTTAAGTAGTCGTCTTTCTAAAGGCGACGTGGATGTGGTCCTCATCCAAGAACCCTGGGTCAATAGCTCGAGAATCTGCGGATTGGGGACTAAGGGCTTCAAGCACATTCGAGCCAGCGAGGAGAGCAAAGTCAGAACGTGTATTTTGGTCAAGTCTGAGTTGAACTCCTTTCTCCTACCTAACTACACCAATGGTGATATTACCGCTATCAGTCTAACGGTCGACAGCACCCGCCTGACGGTGGCGTCGGTCTATATGCCCTACGACGCCGAAGAACCCCCACCACAAACGGAGGTGAAAGACCTGGTGTCAAATTTCTGCACGGGTAATCTTATTATTGGAGCGGACGCTAATGCTCACCATGTCCAATGGGGGAGCTCCGACATCAATGCCAGGGGCGAGTCTCTGTTTGATTACCTCTTAACAACCAACCTGGTGATTTGCAACGTGGGTAATGAGCCTACTTTTATCACTAAGACCCGCAGGGAGGTCATAGACCTCACTATCTGTAGTGAAGGCGCTTATGAGTGGGTCAGAAAATGGCGGGTTCTGGAAGAACATTCTTTCTCCGACCACCGTTACATAGAAATGGTTTTAGACTTTATTGTAGAACAACCAATCATGAAGCGCAATCCACGTAACACTGATTGGCAGTTACACAATGAAATATTAGACAGAGACCTTCCAGTACTGCCCTCACAAGCCCCCTCATCAGTAGAGGAGCTGGAGGATCTTGTTACTACATTTACATCGGCGCTCTCAAATGCTCTAGGACAGGCTTGTCCAGTGCCAAAACCACGCGGTAAACACAGGCCACATTGGTGGTCCTACGATTTGGACTCGCTCCGAATATCATGCCGGAAACAATTTAACAAGGCCAAGAGCTTCGGCTCTGAGCCTCATTGGCATGAATATAAAGCTAAACTAAGGGCCTACAAAAAAGCTCTGAGACAGGCGAAGAGAACCTCGTGGAGAAATTTCTGCACTGGCGTCGAAAAGGTCGACGACACAGCGAGACTTAGACGAGTCCTCTCGAAAAGTCAAACAACCATCAGCTATTTGCGAAAGCCTGACGGATCCTGGACCAGCACGGAAGAGGAAACCCTTGAGCTGCTCTTGAATACACATTTTCCGGGGAATCTGCATGATGCACCACTAGCACCTGCAACAAACCTGGCAGTAAATATACCCATCACTGAGGAAAGAGTAAGGTGGGCAGTTAAGAGCTTTGAACCGTATAAGGCTGCCGGGCCGGACGGGATTATCCCCGCGCAACTTATAAACACGTTGGAGACATCAGCTAAATGGCTGGTATTTCTCTTCACAGCCTGCCTGGCTCTCAACCACATTCCGGGCTCCTGGAGAAGCGCCACGGTAGTGTTTATCCCTAAGGCTGGGAAGGCATCCCACTACGAGCCAAAAGATTACAGACCGATCAGTCTCTCGTCCTTTGTACTCAAAACCTTTGAGAGGATACTAAGCGACTACCTTTCAACGACTATTGATAGCAACCTTATCTCTAGCTATCAGCATGCATACACCAAGAGTAAATCAACAGAAACTGCTCTGCACAGCCTAGTATCTGTCATTGAGAAATCGCTGTGTGAAAAGGTCTACTGTCTCGTGGCCTTCTTAGACATTGAGGGGGCTTTCAACAATATAAGCCCGGAGGCGATCAACTCCGCTCTAACTAATCTGGGCGTAGATAGACCTCTAACTGGTTTAATTGACCAACTTCTAAGAGGAAGGAAAATAGCTTCTTCACTTGGTACGGTCGAGTTATCACGCTATGTCACAAGGGGAACGCCCCAGGGTGGTGTTCTTTCCCCGCTTTTATGGAACCTCACAGTCAACTCGTTGCTACGTGACACAAGCTGGGGGGGCGGGAAGATAGTGGCATACGCAGACGATTTAGCTATTGCATTCAGAGGCAAGTTCCCACAAACTCTGTGTGACCTGATGCAAGTAGCACTGCGAGAGGTTTCGAGGTGGTCCTCTCGCTGCGGACTTAGTATCAACCCGGGGAAAGTGGAACTTGTCCTCTTCACCAACCGGTACAAAATACCGCCAATAAGCCTACCAGAACTAGATGGCACGCGCCTGGGCTTGTCGGATAAGGCCAAGTTTCTAGGCATAGTTCTGGACAGGAAACTGAATTGGAAGGAGAATGTTCTTCAGCGCCAGAAGAAAGCTTGCATCGCTCTTTACACATGCAAAAGAGCCATTGGCAAAAAATGGGGGCTCAGCCCTAGAGTATGCAGTTGGATCTACACGGCCATCATTCGCCCAATCATGCTGTATGGAGTCGTCGTATGGTGGCCGGCACTGAGCAAGACAACATACCTGAATCTGTTGCGGAAAGTCCATAGATCCAATATGATCTGTATAAGCGGTGCGCTAAGGACAACGCCCAACGAAGCCCTCCAGGCCATTCTGGGCATTTTGCCACTTGATCTGGAAGGGTTTCGGTCAGCGGCGGCATCAGCTCTGCGCCTAAGAGAAACCTCCAGTTGGGGTGCGGGTACTATTGGACACTCCAGTATTCTGGAATCTTACAGCTTTCTCCCTCTAAGCACAGATCGTTGTGCGACCACTACAGTCGGGGATAGCTGCTTCAAAATAAACATTCCCAGCAGAGAAGACTGGGAGAGGACGGATTGGTGTCCCGAAACAAATGGTGGCACTTCCATATACACCGACGGCTCGAAGTTGGACGGCAGAGTTGGAGGAGGGGTTTATTCAAGGGATTTGGACCTTGAACTCTCCTTCAGACTACCTGATCATTGTAGCGTCTTCCAGGCGGAAGTCTCGGCAATCCGGGACGCCGCGGCCTGGTTAAGCAAACGTGTTATCGGAGGAGATATCACTATTTTCAGCGATAGCCAGGCGGCAATCAAATCCCTTGGCTCATACACGTTCAACTCTGAACTGACGCTCAGCTGTCGTCGATCTCTTCAGGAGATGGCCCAACAGAACCGCGTAAACCTCATATGGGTCCCGGGACATAGGGACATTGAGGGAAACTGTAAGGCAGACGAGCTTGCCAGGCAGGGCACGACCAAGCAGGTTCTTCGGGATAAAGAGCGCTTAGGTATGCCGTTTGCCACATGCAAACTAATGCTGAAGGAGCACACACTCCGTCAAGCCAACGAAAGATGGCTGCAATCCCCAGGGTGTCGGATATCGAAACAAACCTGGCCAAAATGGGATCTTAAAAGGTCTAGACGCATTTATGCCCTAACTAGGAGGGAAATCTGCATATTGATAGGGGTATTAACCGGTCACTGCCTCATTGGTAGGCATGCAGAAAGGCTAAGTGTGCCCTACCGACGATGCTGCAGGAGTTGCAAAGATGATGAGGAGGAGGAAACGGTGGAGCACCTCATCTGCAACTGTCCGGCTTTAAGCGGCGTGAGAACGCGCTTTTTGGGAGTTCCGTTCCTAGATAGTCTAAGCCAGATCGCGGAACTGGACATAAAGGACTTGATGGGCTTCATAAAGTCATCTAAGTGGTTCGAGGAGGAGTAACGGTGTCGGTTTAGGAGTGTCAGTCCCGGGATTCTGCTATGTGGAAAATCCCAACAACTCAGGGATTTTCCATATGGCTGGGTCCCGGGGCTGACTTTCCTTGCGTTGGTGGTATCACAACGGGCCTTCAAAACTGGCCTAAGTGTGCCTCTGCGGCAGCCACTTGAACCTACCTACCTACCTTTCTCAACGATAATTCTGGTCTGATAAGGTCCAATCAGTCAATTTACGCCATGCGATACTCAAAAGGCTGATTCCGCAGTAGTTGGCGCAGTTTGCCAAGTTTGAAGGATCGCCCTCCTTATGGATTGGACAGAGGATCCTTCCACCTTCAGGCATGCATTCATTCGTCCATGTACCTTACTAGCTACTCGCCGCGGTATTTGAATAGCTCAGCTGGCACACTATTAGCGCCTATCACTTTATTGGTTTTCAGTCGGCCACCAGGGTTCCAAGAGTTAACTTAAATTTTTTTCATGACCAGTCTAATATAAATACATATCAACACATATTGCACGTGTGAATATTTTAAACAAACAACTTTGTTTTGTGGGTTGCCTTTTTCTACCGATTTGGTGCCGCTTATAACGATAGAGAAATTAAAGTTATTGGTATGCCAAATAGTAAGTCAGTCAGTCCCTAAGTCTGGTGAGTAAGAGTACAATTGCATACAGTAACGAAAAGTTGGACAAGCAAATACATATTTATACATTGTTCACATAGGGAGACTCGTTCCTCGGCTATGGAGCTTCTATTCAAAGAAAAGCAAAGTAAAGCGGGCTACCCACCTGCCAAGAAATGCCTCAAGAAAAAAACGAGCATATATTTCTTATGCCCGCTCAAGAAATTTTGACGTTTACAAAATTTTCCGTTTTATTGCAAATTACCGTTATAAAAATGTATAAAACATGTGTAGCGAAATATGTACTCACCTTTGCCGTGAATCTGCACGTTTACCTCAAGAAATATATACGAGCATATTTATTTCTTGAGGTAAACTGGCGTTGCCAACCATCGAAAATTGTAGTATTTTTTCTTATGAGCTGAGTATTGGCTCAAGAAAATTTGAAGTGTTAAAACAGTTCTTGACCATTTCTTGAGCGTTTTTTATATGGAGTTTGACATTTCCTGCCAGGTGAGTAGCCCGCTTAAGCTAAAGTAAGCAACGCCAGCAAAACGGGTCTCCCTGTTTGAACAGCGTATTAGTACTTGATCGCTTAACTCAGCAGAAAGCGTTCAGTTAGTTTCGATTTTCTTTAGCTTATACGCTGAGCAGCATATGTGAGTGTGTATGTATCGTATGTGGTATGTAAGCAAGGCCGCAGCAAAAGAAAGCAAAGAAGTTGAACTTGGGTCTCTCTCACCAAGTCACGAATAAGCAAGCGCAGCTGATATCGAAACCGCAATCACGTCGCACATACTGTTTGATTTACAGTGAAGATAAAAAGTACTCATACGCTATGTAAATTTGTGTTTTCCTACTGAAAAGCTGTTCGAAAGATGTTGTTGACTTGGTTACGGCCAAACTCAGAAATGTAGGGACCTGCAATTGATTTGGACTTCTGCTTACGATTGTTTGGAATCTAAGTTGCAGAGGAAGTCGATCAGTGGAAAACATAAATCACCATGGTACTCTGCTTAAAATTCGATTTAGAAATCGGCTAGAAAATCGTCTCGACAACTTAAGGAGTACTAAGGTACCACTCTAGGCTACTTAGCTCTCAGGTTCAAGTACAGAGATAAATCACATCCAAAACGGTTTAAAACAGTGTTTTCAAAACGGGTGGGTCTCTGTAGAGAATTCGGTATTCAGCTGGTTGTCTGTAGTGCGCTCTGCCTGAGTCACGTGGCAGCTGTTAAGCGTTATGCCGGTGCCAGCTGTTAAGCGTTATGCCGTGAAGAAAAGCTGCTGCCTCGTACAGTGCAATAGTTTTTGCATCCTTGCACACGAATATCTACTTTAATCTGACCCTGGTGCCAATCCGCATCAGTACCTTGCGCCGTGCCAGCCGGGGACTCTGAAATAACGTCGAGAAGGGCGTTACCGAGTTCGTTCCGGAGGTACTGGCCTTTAGCGGTGGCCCAACGGTCGTTACCTCAGTCAAGGATGTCTATAAGGTTCCTGTCCTTGGTTACTCAGCAAAGCTTGGTTTGCCCACTCTGCGGGTTTTTTGGTTCCGCTTCGGATGGGGTTTTAGCTCCCCGTCCGATCTTAGGCGTTTGAAAATTTTGTCTTTCTAAGACCGAGTGTCGGCTGTTGAAAGCTTGCCTATTATTAGGTACGGTCCTTCATAACGAGATCTACACTTTTCCACCGCCTGCCTCCTTCAAAGCGTCTATCTTATTAAGTGTGATTTTCAAATCGTTTACTTCATAAAACCTGCCTCTAACAAATATTGTCTTCGTAAAAGCTTGTCGCTGTCAAAGCCTCTTTCACAACCTGTCTCTGTCGAAGCCTATATCTTCACAAACATGTCCCCATCAAATCGTGCATCTTTCCAAGTCTGCCTTCACCAAAGCCTGTCCCTATCAAAACCTATATATTCCCGTATCTGTCTCTGTCAAATCTTGTATCTTCCCGAACCTGTTTCTATCAAAGCCTTTCTCTACTAAAGCTTGGAACTTCCAAAACTTTTCTCTGCATAAACCTGTTTCCTAAAGTTATATCTCTTCTCAAGCCTGCCTTTCCAAAGCTTGCATTTTTCAAATCTTTTCTTTCCAAAGGTTGTTTCTTCCTAAGCCTGTTTTTCCCCAAAAACCTGTATCTTTCAAAGCCTGTCTGCTTCTAAGCCTTTCTTTTCAAAGCCCGAATGTTCTAAGTCTGTCCTTTCCAAATCTCGTCTGATACTTTTTATGAGACTTGCCTTTTAACAAGGAAATAATTAACAATACATATTTCCTTTGACAGAACTTTGTTTTATGATAAGAGCAAGCTTCACGTGAAAAAGTCATTCAAATCGGAAGGGGTTCATTCCAACCATTTGACGATTTTACATGGATTGACCCAGGTATGACAAAAAAATTTTAGCCATGTAACTAAACGTTAAACTTCATACCCACTAAAGACAAAAAGGTGCATATGTACTTTTGTCGCACACTGTATGTATACAGTTGCCAGTTGCCGTAACAGTACTCATTGTGATAGTGTAAGCGGAAGTATGGAAAATTAAAAAAAAAAAAACTATACCACAAGCAGCAAAAGTGCCGGCCGTTGCGCATGCGCCTGAGATGCAAAAAAAAAACTCGTTAGTTTATTTTGCTACACTCATCAATGCAGACGCGGTGCGCGTGCGTAAAAAACTCCGTTTACGAACAAAATTATAAACGCTATCACTTTTGTTAAAGAATTGACTTTTGTGACACGATTCTTGCGGTTTTCAGATATTTAAACTGCGCAAGCGCAACATAATAACCTACATATTTATCCACCTACAACACTGCATTTTATCATGATGTCTATCAAACTGCAGCAAGTCATTGAGATTTTACTTCTACTGTGCTTCATCTGTACGGTTTGGGGACGTGCGGCCAAATCTGCGCATGCGTCACCACTCGAAGAGCATGGCAAACAGTTATTTGTCTTTGGCAGCGGTAAGGAGACGAGTCCACCTAACTTTGTGCGTTTAGTGGTGATGCGTCTTATATATGGCTTGGCCTCAACAATGGGATTCGAAGATCGTTTAGAGGGTCTTTTCAATGGCGCTTTTGTACCACCGAATGCAGATGATGGTCTCTTCAGCTTTGGTGGCTTCGATTATGGCGGCGGTGATGATGGAGGACTGGGTGACCTCTTCGGTGGTGATTACTAGCGAAAAGTGTGGGTGAAAAAAAAAAAAACAAAAAAATTAATTAAGTTAAGTTACCTAAGTAGATTTTACAAAAAAGTGACAGGCCAAAGTGAAGATCGATACAAATTTTTGAAGTGACCAAATAATTATCATAAGTTAGGTGCTAGTTGTTAATACATATGTATATATGCATGTAGTATTATTTATTTTTATTTTTAAATATTGCTGTTAATAAGTAGGACATACAGGCAGCTGTGTTAAAGAAAGTGAAGTGTATATATTATATGCTATGTTGCGTAATAAGCGTCGCTTAATAATCGTATATTAATGAATGTGTTATGATATGTGAATGAAATTATTAATAGAAAATAAAATAACCTATAATGTTTAAATGACGAAATAAACAAAAGTAACAAAAGTGTTATTCCATCTGCAAAGGAAAACTTTCTACTTAAGTATTTACCTGTGAATATCGGTTTTTTTGTGTGGGTGCATTCCCTGCAAATATTGTGGTACTTCATACTTTACTAGGCGTACCTAAAAGGGTTTAGGGGGTTTAATAATCCTGAAAAGAGTTGGCTACACATAACTTGAATAAGTAATAGGTTTTCACATCAATCGATTAATATTTTGACTGTCGACTTTTTTAAATCGATTTAATTTTTTATTTTCATCACCAGGATTGTGAATAAAAAATTGATTTTCAGTTTAAGTTTTTATTGTCGCTTTTTTTTTAAGTCGATTTTAACTTTCACTTTCACCCCTAGGGTTGTGAATATATAATCGATTTTAGCTTTAATCATATTTATTTGCCGGTTTTATAAAGCTATTTCTGTAATGAAAATTTTGTATATAGTGTCAACTTTATCACATTTTTTTATCTTTTATCAATAACGGGTTAGTGTTTACGTTTTATTTTGACTTCTGGGTCGATTTTTCTCTAATCCAAAAAAAAAAAAATCATTTGTTAGATATATGAAAAATATCGGCTAAAATGTCAACAGCTCCATAGCACGTTCAAGTAACTCCCGGGGTCATGAATAGGCCCGACAGTTGTACCCACCCTAACAGTGTCAACAATTTTCACCTATTATTTGCAGTGCATATAGAAATAGAATATAGAGACAGCTTTGAACAAATTTTCAGGGTCCTCAAGTTTTTAATGTTGGGATAAACAATATCCATCTCCCCCCTCTTCCTCTTGGGTTAACTATCGGGTCCTGTTCATGAGCACATTTCATTGCCAGATGTCGCCGCGTTCTTTGACATATATGAATATGAGTATCAAATACGTCGTATTTTAAAAATATTTCTAAGTAGAGTTACCACATACCTAATACTCAGTTATTTATTCGATAGCATATCCACTTTATTAAATTCTATCAAATAAAATTATTAATTGCTCTCTACGCCCATGGAGCACTGCTATTTTGTGTTTTTGTATGTAGGTCACACGTTCAAGTGAATGTTTGGAACAATTAAAAAAAGCGAGAGCGTAATTTATTTGGCACGTAATGAAATTTGTTCTTAAGTTTTATACTTCAGATAAATGTCGTACGTGCTCAAAGAAAAGAAGAGCCCGAGTACGAGGCTAAAATAAACTTAAAAAAAGATTTACCTACCCAAAAAAATTAAATTAAGAAAAATATACGGAACTTGGATATATTTTTTTTACAAACATTCAATATAGATGGCAGCTCTATAAAAATATTCGAATGCCAGTAATAGAACTAGTTGGCAACCCTGAAATAAAATTATAAGTAGTTACCCATTTGGCATATCTAATATATTGCACTTTTTTAAAAACAACCTAACTAGAAAGTAGAAGAGCTTGAATATAGCATAAGGTAGAAGGGGGCGCAGTCGCCATAGGGGCACATTTGGCGCCCCCTGTTTTCTCGAAACTTATCAGTGCTATCAATATTTAAGAAATTACAGGTTGTTCTTTAGTGGACCACCTCTCTTTTATCTTCCCTTTACATTTAAAATTTACCAGTGATCGTAAGCAACTTTTCTCTTTTCTGCCTTTGAAAGTGGGTGATTAATTAAGATGTTATAAAAAAGTTGTTCAAAGGTGTGATACCAACCATGTTTCTCTTAATTAAATTTAAAATCAGTTTTGCAAAAGTGCTGTTAAGAGCAAAATTAAAATTAGTTTTACAAGAGTAGTTGCACCTGGGGAACATTCGACAGTCCAACGTGAATTTACTCGATATAGAGCATTTTGAAAACTCATTCTAGGATAAGGATTCAAATTTTGAAAGAGAGCTTTTTTGAAAAAAATTCTGATTTGTAGACTTATTTAAATAACTTTCAGATAGGTCTTCTTTGAATAACTTCACTCAGCCGTCGATATACATTATTTACATTAAAATGAAGGATTTGGGTTCTATTACAAGGATTGATTAAAAAATTGTTGTTATAACCTTTTACAAAATAATTTTTACATCGTGGCGATTAAACCCCATTCCCTTGGCGTATGTGCCGCATACCTGGGACAGTTTCGAAAAGTTCGTAAAATCGTTTGATACGAAAAAGATGAAATATGTATATTTCTTAGGAAACAAAATTCAAACGAAAATAATCACTGATGTGATTTCCACAGCACTTAAAAAAATGTGTCGAATGTGCCACTTTCTACCCTATTAACGTAAAAAAGTATTTTCATCTATTTCAATAATAATGCGAATTATCTGTAAACGATGATATTTTGCCAGAATGCACAAGTATTACAAATTTACTTACATATAGTACACCTATATTATATATTTTGAAATTATATTTTGAAATAATCTGTACTAGGAAACGATTAACATATCGCATAGCTAGAACTTGAGAGCGCTCAAATCAAACAAAATGTACGCTTTATTCAGGGAAGAGAGAAAACTTATCACGAATCCTATATTCGTTCAAGGACTTTTTAGTTCCTACCAAGAATTGATTATACAGGTCTGTCGGTACCTATATACTTATAAACGCTTAGCCTATTTTGGATCTAGGTAACTATATATATACAAACCTATAAAGCTTAATTCACAAAGGTCCTGTCTGATAAAATTTTTCGAAAATGCGTTTTAGTATGATATGTTAAGATACAAACTCACTACACATTTTGAAGTGTAATAGGGCTGATACATTAGCGCTAATTCCGAATTAACTCCGCTTTTGGGAGTTAACTTGAGCATAATCTTCATTATAAACTCCCAAAAATTAAGAAGATTTGAGCAGATATCATAACGATTAGACCGCTACTGTCAACGATAAATAAACAAAAATAGCAAGGACAACTACCAACATTACGATATTAACGCTACTGGACACTAGAGTCACCAAAAAACAAAAAACAATCCCCAGCGACATCTAGTTTTAAATAGCAATTACTACAACCAAAGTACTAGATGGCGCCGATTGTTAACCTTCAATTTTGTGTATGTCAGGGTAAAATTTGGATCTGATTAAAGAAGATTTATTGGAGGTAATCTCCGTGTGTGTATCCATAGCTTTACTAGCCATAATAAATGAGATATACCAAGTTTACAAAGCTATAACTGGATGAGCTCAATGTAAAACAAGTTTTGTTTTTTATTTCTCCGATTAAATTTTGTGTATTTCAGTTAGGGCCTTTGTGAATTAAGGTAACGATAAGTATTTACGACTTAGTGGAAGATCAACGTGTCTCCTCAACCGATTGAAAAACTCTTTATCTCGGAATTTCTTTTTTGAAGAAAGGAAGTTGGGGGAAATTCTGAAATGGTAAGATCTTACCTACAGAAACCATCTTTTATCAGCATTTAATTTTCTTAGAAAGCGCTACCCACATATGTACATCCCTGAAAACTTCTGGGGTAAGTATATTCTTATCTGACTTAAGAATCTGTTTGTATTATCAGCAGACTCATTTTGCTGTAACTATGCATATTTCTAACTAAAAGTAGAAATTCTAAAAGTAATATAAATACAAAAAAATTGCATTTGCCTCTCAGTTTCTTATAAAAATTTGCGCTGGTATCTGCTTTCGTTGCACCATAATTAAAGCGAGTTAACGGATCACAAGACGCGAAAAGTAAGTGTATATTTTTGGAAATCCATTATCATTTTAGAAAGGTAAAATAGACAAAATGCCAAGTAACGCTTTGGGATTTATTGTCTTTTCGTGATTTCGCGTTTTTACTTTGGATATTTTCAAAAAAAAAAAAAAATTAAAAATTAAAACT